>CP136060.1:565870434-567070434 GCA_032464435.1 Aegilops umbellulata | reverse complement strand
CAAGTTGCGTCATAATCACGTGGCAGTCATGAGACTTTAGGTTCTGGAACTTTTCTCTGGCATATTTATTATTCCCTTTATATTCGACGAGAAGCCAATCGGGACCTTCATACTGAGGAGGCATTCAAAGAATATTTCCTTCTCTTCTTTGGTAAGAGCGTAGCTGGCAGGACCTTCATACTGCTTTGGAGGCATGCCATCTTTTTCGTGCAAACGTTGCAGGTCCTCCCGTGCCTCAGGTGTATCTTTTGTCTTCCCATACATGCCCAAGAAGCCTAGCAGGTTCACGCAAAGGTTCTTCGTCACGTGCATCACGTTGATTGAAGAGCGGACCTCTAGGACTTTCCAGTAGGGTAGGTCCCAAAATACAGATTTCTTCTTCCACATGGGTGCGCGTCCCTCAGCGTCATTCGGAATAGCTAGTCCGCCGGGACCCTTTCCAAAGATTACGTGTAAATCATTGACCATAGCAAGTACGTGATCACCGGTACGCATGGCGGGCTTCTTTCGGTGATCTGCCTCGCCTTTGAAATGCTTGCCTTTCTTTTGACATTGATGGTTGGTCGGAAGAAATCGACGATGGCCTAGGTACACATTCTTCCTGCATTTGTCCAGATATATACTTTCGGTGTCAGCCAAACAATGCGTGCATGCGTGGTATCCCTTGTTTGTCTATCCTGAAAGGTTACTGAGAGCGGGCCAATCGTTGATGGTTACAAACAGCAACGCGTGCAGGTTAAATTCCTCCTGTTTGTGCTCATCCCACACACATACACCGTTTCCATTCCACAACTGTAAAAGTTCTTCAACTAATGGCCTTAGTTACACATCAATGTCGTTGCCGGGTTATTTCGGGCCTTGGATGAGAATTGGCATCATAATGAACTTCCGCTTCATGCACATCCAAGGAGGAAGGTTATACATACATAGAGTCACGGACCAGGTGTTGTGATTGCTGCTCTGCTCCCTGAAAGGATTAATGTCATCCGTGCTTAAACCAAACCATACGTTCCTTGGGTCACCTGCAAACTTAGCCCAGTACTTTCTCTCGATTTTTCTCCACTGCGACCCATCAGCGGGTGTTCTCAACTTCCCTTTTTTCTTACGGTCCTCTCTGTGCCATCGCATCAACTTGGCATGCTCTTCGTTTCTGAACAGACGTTTCAACCGTGGTATTATAGGAGCATACCACATCACCTTTGCAGGAACCCTCTTCCTGGGGGGCTCGCCGTCAACATCACCAGGGTCATCTCGTTTGATCTTATACCGCAATGCACCGCATACCGGGCATGCGTTCAAATCCGCGTACGCATCGCGGTAGAGGATGCAGTCATTAGGGCATGCATGTATCTTATGCACCTCCAATCCTAGAGGGCATACGACCTTTTTTGATGCGTACGTACTGTCGGGCAATTCGTTATCCTTTGGAAGCTTCTTCTTCAATATTTTCATTAGCTTCTCAAATCCTTTGTCAGGCACAACATTCTCTGCCTTCCACTGCAACAATTCCAGTACGGTACCGAGCTTTGTTTTGCCATCTTCACAATTGGGGTACAACCCTTTTTTGTGATCCTCTAACATGCGATCGAACTTCAGTTTCTCCTTTTAACTTTTGCTTTGTCTCCTTGCATCGACAATGACCCGGCGGAGATCATCATCATCGGGCACATCGTATGGTTCCTCTAGATCTTCAGCAGCTTCCCCCGTTGCAGCATCACCGTATTCAGGGGGCACATAGTTGTCATCGTCCCCTTCTTCTTTGCTGTCTTCCATCATAACCCCTATTTCTTCGTGCCTCGTCCGAATATTATAGTGTGGCATGAAACCCTTATAAAGCAGGTGGGTGTGAAGGATTTTCCGGTCAGAGTAAAACCATTCTGCTTGTTTGCATCAGCCACTTCAAGAAAATAATGCACACCCTTCATGTACTCGAAGGCGTGTCTGTCACCGTACATTCATTGCCGGTTCATCTGCGTGCATTATATATAATTATGTGTGTCAAAAGTAAGAAAATTAGACAAGTATCTATCTAAAGTAAGATTTTTTTTCTTTCAGAAAGAAGATAAGAACAAGAGGCTCACCACGGTGGTGCCGGCGACGAGATTGGCACGGGTGATCAATGGCGGTAAAGACGGGGATGGGACGTGACGGATCTCTAAACCTAGACAAATCTCGGAAAAAATGGAGCTCGGAGGTCGAGCTTCGAGAGGAGAAAGCTTAACTAGTGTGGCTCGGGCATTTCATCGAACACCTCATGTGCATAGGAGGTGAGCAAGAGCACCCAAATGTCCTCCCCTCGCCGGCCAAAAAAACAGAGCTCTATGGAGTGCTTTGCTCGCCAGCGAGGGGGTATATATAGGCAACTCATTTGTCCTGGATCGGGGCTGGAACCAGGACTAAAGCCCCCATTCTGTCCCTGTTCTAGGCACGAACCGGGATCAATTGATGTGGGCCAGGAGTGAGGCCCATTGGTCCCGGTTCGTGCCAGGAACCGGGACAAATGGGTCCAGACGAACCGGGACCAATGCCCACGAGGCCCCGGCCGCCCCCCTGGGCTCACGAACCGGAACGTATGCCCCAATGGGTCCCGGTTCGTGACTGAACCGGGGCTAATGGGCTGGCCAGGCCCGAACCAAAGCCCTGTTTTCTACTAGTGGATACTTCTCGGTGGACTTGAAGACGTTGCAGGTCGAGCTGTTTGCTGCGCTTACCGAAGCCATCTTGCCTGGTCAACTATATGTTGGTTTCTCACCATCATTGTATCCACCAACTATATGAGTTGGTCAAGTTGATAAGCGTGCTTTTTGCATACTCTTATTCAATTAATCTGCTCACAATGTGGCACAGGAAAGAAATATGTTGCTTTGACGCTAAACTTTTTTCTTGCAAGCTGTGATTGTTGTGGATGCAGCCAATTCATATCCTGCCCAACATTTTCCTAGTATTGTGCACTATCCGCGGTTTCAGAGTTAAATCATTGTTAATTGTTATGTATCCTTGGTGCATTTTGTGATGCTGTATTTTCTAATTTATATGCAATTGGAAGCTTACTAAACTCGGGAAAGGAACTATCGTCTAATGAACATACATACGACTGTCTTGTGACTGCAGGACTAACAAAAGGGAACGACGTTACTGTCATTGTTCTAGTAACCTAGAGTTGGCCTGGGGCATGCATATTGTACTGGCCCTGGGTTGCTTTATTTCTAGTTAGTTATGTCCCATTTGCTTGAATTAGGTTCTACTCCCTCCGTTCCAAAATAGATGACCCAACTTTGTCCTAACTTTAGTACAAAGTTGGGTCATCTATTTTGAAACGGAGGGAGTACAACGGACAGAATTGCAGGAAAGATGATGAGATGCACTCAATGTAATTGTTGAACCGATTACAATCGAAAAGGACTCCGTGTGGTCAACCGCTAGTGCATGTCAATAGAGCTTGACGGACCAGTACTAGCAATGGACGTCAAAGATCAAGAAGTCATGCGGATGCTGCCAAGAAAACTCTGCGCCGCCCCGTGCAGGGTCAATGAATGCGGGCAAAGTATCGAAGACACCGCTCTGCGGGCTGCTGCTGTATGACGGATAACATTGTCCCCTTCGTTCTTACGGCAGTATATCACTTGGAGAACACGTGCGGGTATCAATTTAGCTAGAAGGTTTTGAAATCCCTTCTAAGCTAGAAATCATGCACTCGAACAGAATATATGAGCTGGTCAGTTTCCTCTAATATCTCAACTGGTGCCATGACAACTAAAGTTGTAAATAGGATATCTAGCTTAACAGATGGTATCTGGTTGATAAATAATTGTATTTTACTTCTGAGTAAGCAGGACCAGAGCTAAACAGATTGTGTGAACATTGATGCCAAAATATGAGAGAGTATATATTGAGCCCATCACTGAAGGAACCAAACAAGGAAAGGTAGCATGCGGCAAGTATGACACCAATCACCAACATACATTACTCATGAACACTAGTGTTAGTTAGGTTTGTTTTGAGGTGCGGGAGATATGACTAGTTCCTCTAGCACCTCAAATAGTTTAAGGGTGATGTGTGAGTTCAAAGCTTAGCTCACATGTTCACTGTTTCATGGCTATTACGACGCCTGGAGGCATGTACAAGCAACATAAGACGTCCGTTACAAATTAAGTCATGGTATGCAACCGTTATACCTCTATAGAACACTAGATTAATTTTTTTTCATGGGTACACTGAGTTAAGTTGACAACATGTTCTTTTGTAGTAATTGAGCTTAACCTACCTCCCTAAATAGCATAGTAGTGTAACGAGCAATGGGTTATGGCACTACTGCAGTAGTAGCTCGGGTGTGTACTCTGCTGAATGCACCCGGGGACCACATGTCATGGGTAAGCAGTACGAAGTTCGTAGTTTCGAAATGAAACAAAATACTCTACCTCCTCACATGCAAGTGTGTTATAACCTTATTGAGGCCCCAAGCCTGATCTGCCTAATTCAAAATAATTTGAGTCACAAAATTTGATGGCTCGCAGTCTTTAAGCTAGTTTATATACATGATGAATTTATGAATGTTTTTTTGCGGGGTGATGGATTTATGAATGTTGGTGCTTCGCTATCGAAACTAGTTGTGTGCACGGAGGGGCTCACAACAGCCCGACAATGGGCAAATATGTTGATACTGATGGAGCATACATTTCGATAAATGATACTCGCTCTCATTCAAAATAAGCGTCGTAGTTTTGAACTAAGATTACTTCAAACATTAGTTCAGAACTGCGAAGTGGCATGCGCTGGGAGTAGATGGCAGTTGGCTGTGGCAGTTTTGCCGAGCGTGGCTCTCGGCAAAGAGCTGACGGAACCAGCAGCCGTGAAGTCACTTTATTTTGCCAAGAGGCACTGTTTGGCTCTCAGTAAACTCTTTGCGAGTGTCCATTTTCTGGCTCTCGGCAAATTCCTGTTTGTCTGAGAGGTGTACGACGGGTGGCCTTTGCCGAGGGTTTTACGCCCTTTGCCGAGTGTTTCTGGCACTCGTCGCAAGGTGCGATTCCAGTAGTGATAAGATACATATGTATGGAGAGGATTGTTCATTTATCATTACGAATGGTCCAAGATACTCGGGGAATAAACCGTGGCATACATGTTAACTTGTACGACCATGAATGGAAGATTATACTAACTAGTGAGTGAGGGATAAACATTACAAAAATACTGAGTCACAAATTCAAAAAAGTTTTTTCTATGAGTTAGCACGGTTCGCTAGCTATGAATTTGTCGCTTGATTGATTCTTGGGTCAGTCTCATGGTTGTACGACATGCACAAGTCGTAGGCACATACTTTCTTAGTCAGTCTCATTATTGTACAACATGCGCAAATCAAGCCGGATAACATACTCGTTCAACTCCAGGCAACTGCTATGGGGAGCGCTGAATATGAAGTCAATGTGAAATATATGAGTTCGTCAGTTTCCTCTAATATCTTAACTTGCGCCACTACATGATATTTTTTTTATTGTAGATAACATTAAATAAAAATTATGTGTGGAAGATGAAAGTTGCATTGTGGTTCCTGGCTACATAAGAAGGGTTGGACAAGGTGAAATATGAGAGGGTATCTATTATATATATAGCTACACGCATGCGGCGTGCATGACATATACAAGTCCTGAGCTATATTGCTAACTAGAGTATTTATTTTTGGGTGCAAAAATCTGACCATCCCAGTAGCATGTGAGGCGTGACACCTCGCGTTTAGTTTTTGCTTTCACAATGGACTATATTTTTCAAGAGAATTAACCTGGGACGATGATGGGTATGAAATTAACTGGGTTGTTAACCCTGAACAGTCGTCTCCCTTCTCCCTCTATTGAAAAGACACCTGTTCTGGAGGGACGTCTCCGAACCGACACTTTTTCTTTCCATCTCTTCCAGATGTATATATACTTAACAATCGACAGAAATCAGGACTGATCATCAATTCACTTTCAATCTCGTTTTTCCTTAACACATTATCAGCATGCTCTAACCAAGAGCAGTTAGCATCACCGGAAGAGATTGGTTCCTGGTACTAACTGCGGCAGCACCTATTCTAGAGTGATATGAGGAGTTTTTCTTCTTCCCCACAAAGAAAGAGAAGCCCCAAAGCGTTTAGGGTTTCTTGGCGGCTGTCTCGCATGAACGTGGATTTTTGAAGCACAGGCTTTCAGACACCTCTTATCCTTACCCTTCAGTCTTACTTTGAGATTTGTGCTACACAACTAACTCAATACATGAAATGTTGTCTTTTTTGTTTCTTCAAAACTAAACAACATATGAACTTCAAACTTTGTAGGACAACAAAACATTCTTACTACAATGTGGGTAAAATTTTTCAGATTTTTTCATCCAAAATAAATATACAAAATGAGATTTTTTTTCAAGTAAAAAATAATAATTTTTAGTATATATAATTCACGAAAAAATCTGAAAGTTTTTTCCCCACATTCTAGTTTGGATGTTTTGTTGTCCTGCAAAGTTTCAAGCTCATATGTTGTTTTATTTGGAAGAAACAAAAAAGAGAAAAGGTCTTGCACGAATCTTGATGAAGAAATGGATGGCTAGATAAGGGGGTGTTTCCAAAACCTATGCTTTCTCAAATGTTAACCTGTCTCGCATCCCGCCAAGAGTGACCTGCACGGCCAGATCCTCCGCGGGGAGCGCGTCCACCTTGAGCTTCGGGACGAGCGCCTCGAACGTGTCCACATCATGGTCCGCATCCCCCGCGAGCTGCAGCGCGTCCGCGTCGTCGCTCTCCGCGACCACGAGCCGCACGCCGCCACCTCCCTTGGGGCCGGAGCCGGAGCAATCGATGGCGGCATCGCCGGTGGACGGCAGGAAGACGACCCTCCCCGCGAGCTGGGGAGCCGCGCGAGCGTGGCCGTGAGGGACTTTTTCATATAACTTTCTGAGTAGATGACTTTTCATATAAAAAACTTTTTAATCCGAGTTCGTATGCAAAAGTTATGCCCATTTTACAAATTTCCAGAGAGATTTTGCAAATAAAGTCGAAATTCATATTTGTAAATTTCCCGACAACTAGACCACATATCACATGGAAAACTTATTTCCTTTTATTTTTTTGACATTTTTATCATTTTCTTTTATTTTATTTTAAAACTGAAAAGGCGGTCGGGGGGTGCATTCGGTGGAATTTTTGGGCCAAGCTAGTAATGGCGCACCGTGGGAGTGGTGCGCCATTACTAGTTCAACTAGTAATGACGCACCACTCCCACGGTGCGCCATTACTAGTTTTGAAAAAAAATAAAAAAAATTGGAAAAAAATTGAAAAAAAATTACTAGTGGCGCACCGTGGATGTGGTGCGCCATTACTAGTTTAACTAGTAATGGCGCACTATGCCCTGGTGCGCCATTACTAGTTTTGAAAAAAAAAATTGTTACTACTGGTGCACGAGGGATGTGGTGCGCCATTAGTATTTGGACACTAATGGCGCACCAACACATGGTGCGTCATTAGTATATAGTAGTGGCGCACCACATGTCTGGTGCGGCATTAGTGTCCATTTCATCTACAGCCCTTTTCCTAGTAGTGTATGCAACAGCGAGATTTGGTGTCAGGTTCGTCGGAACGATTTAAAGATTCAATGGCGATGAATGCGGTTCCCGAATGTTGGTCTTAGGGGCAGGTGGACGAAGACTTCCCGGCTGTCATCGACAAGGTTATGCCGGCTCCGGTATTGGACGGGCAACAGCGGCGGCTTGTTCTGTCGACCACAATGTTTGTCTGGTTTTTCATGGACCTCGATGTAATTTTTATTTATGTTTGGGGTGTTTTGTACTTCTGAGAAATCTATATATTTATAATAGATATTGATATTTTTAAAAAGAAAAAAAAAGTAATGATCGAAGGCTGAGTACAGGTGCAGTCACGCACGCACGCACGCATGCATCACCGGTCACGCTCAAAAAAATCAAAATCGAAAGAGCGAGAGAAAATGCCCTGTGCGGTTTTGCAAAGAAAAAAGAAAAAAGAAAAAGGGAGATTTGATTCGCGCGGAACGGAACCGTGACGTATTGGGGATTTGGTCCTGATTCCACGCGCGCGTGTGCACCAAAGGTTATGTGTCCTAGCTAAGTCCAAAAAAGGGAGAAAAAAAAACCAATGAAAGGCGCGGAGTCTGCTTGCTCGCCCACGATCCACACCACACCAACGGAGTCATGCTCCCGTGCTCCGCGCGCGCGGTCAAACAGAGTCGGGCTGCTTAGTTTGTTTGACCGCCGCTAGCTAGCTTGCTCGGTCGCCGGCTGCAGAGACCAGCGGACATGGAAGGGCGCATACTTTTACGCAGCGTGCCCCCGCGGCTACGAGCTGAAGGCGCTGGTCCGCCGACCGGATCTCCTCTACCTGGAGACCTTCCTAGCTTGCTCCCGGCGATGATGAGGCGGACCCTCTGTCATTATCATTCAGAGTCATGTGCTTGGCGCAATGCAAGATGAATCTGCTGCTTCTGGTCTTCTCCTCTTCCGATGGGCAATGGCGCGATCTTACTTATGACCAATGGGGTGCTCAGGTTACACGTGCTTCGTTTCGAACCTCTGAGGCCAGGCTGTCACCATACCGTCAATTCGTCCACGGATGTTTCTGTTGGCAGTTGCGTTTCCAGATCGAGGTTGCTCCTGCTTGACGTCACGCCGCACCATGCAGTTCTCTGTTGTCAACCTCCCATCTGAATGACGATGGACCAGCCAGTTTTTCATCGTCGAGGCAGCGGATGGAGCGCTTGGAAGACTCGCTAAACGGTACTCTCTTCGTCCGGAAATACTTGTCCACGAAATGGTTATAACTAGACTTATTTTAGTTATAGATATATCCATTTTATTCATTTTTAAGACAAGTATTTCCGGACGGAGGGAGTACTATGATTTTGGATACATTCTGAGGATTTTGATGAGGGCTCATGCGATTCATATTGGTTCACGTATTCCGTTCTGAGAAATAACCAATGGCACTCGGAGAAGTTCATCTCATTGTCGGCAAAGCGTGCTATACTGATTGGTGTAGCCGGGGATGTTGGAACCCTCCGCCTAGCTCTCTCTATCGCCGTCGCTAGAGCTCACCGAAGAAGAAAGGGGAAGGAGGAAGAACACAGTGTTTCCAGCGCACGAACGCTGCCGCCGCACGTACAGCTTGTATTTTCTCGAGCACGAACTCGACGCCAAGAGAACAGCCATTACACGGGGTCTTATACCCAGGGACGCGCCGGGCACGCACCCACGTCCCAGCCCACGTCAAGCACCCGTCCCGCCCGCTCCTACCGCGCCCTCCCCGACATGCACGCACACGCCCGGGCGCGGCGAGCCCGCGATGGACCAGCTCAACGCACTCCCCCCCCCCCCCCCCCGCGCGCGCCAACGGTTAGTGCACTACCTACGCGCATGGTGCTGACCCACACGGACACGCCCGTGCAGCACCACAACACACGCACGCACGCACACCCGCGGACCCGGCGCGCCTGACACGTCCGGTGCGCGCCCATACACGCACCAGCCGCGTCAAGTTCGACGCCGCAGCTTATTACATCCAACACTCGCGCCCTAAGCCGCGGCTCAGAGCAAACCGGCGTCCTCGACGTCGCCGTCGACCAGCAGTGCACGCTCCGCTGCCGGCGCCTTCTTCCACTGCGGGCAGTCATGTTTGAAGTGACCCGGCTCACCACACTTGTAGCACCGCCCTCGTTTGTTGCCGCCGAACCCCGATGCCACGTTGCACGCCCCGTCGTCGTCGTCCCCACGTGCACCGCCCTGATGTCGCTCCCGAGCCCTCCACTGCTCCGCCGTGTACATGAGCTGCCAGTCAGCATGCCCGTCGTCCGCCTGTCCACGCCGTCGCAGACGCTCGTCAAAGGCCTTCAGGCGCCCCAGTGCGTCATCGAACAGCAGCATCTCCAGGTCGCAGAACTGCTCCATCCCGGCGACCGCCGCATACAGACGATCGGGAACGCAGTTCAGCAGTTTCTTCACCAGCGCTGCATCTTCAAGCGTCGACCCGAGCCCTGCAAAACGCGCCGCCATGGCCCCGAGCTTGCCGGCGAACTCATCCAGTGTGTCGCCGCTCGCCACGCGCAGGAGTTCAAACTCTCCGCGCAAAGTGCCCAGCCGCGCCGCCCACACGCGATCCGCGCCGACGAATCTGGTCTTGAGGCTAGCCCAGACCTCCGCCGCCGTCTTCTTGGACGCCACCTGCAGCAGCAGGTCCTCAGCGATCGCCCCGAGCAAGTAGGCTCTAGCCGGCTTGTCCTTCTTGGCGATCACCGCCGCCGCAGCGTCCTCCGGCACCACCACCGCCTCCCACAGCCCGGCCACGTCGAGGTTTGCCTCGATCTTGATAGCCCACGCCGTGTAGTTGTCGCCGATGAGCTGTGACACCGCCTGCGGCAGCAATCCACCCGCACCGCCACCGTAGGGGACGATCGACATCGCCGGCGCGCCCTGACTAGAACGTGGCTCTGATACCAATTGTTGGAACCTCCAGTCCCTCGCCTCGCTCCGCCTAGCTCTCTCTGTCACCGTCGTTCGAGCTCATCGGAAAAGAAAGGGGAAGGAGGAAGAACACAGTGTTTCCAGCGCACGAACGCTGCCGCCGCACGTACGGCTTGTATTTTCTCGAGCACGAACTCGACACCCAGAGCACAGCCATTACACGGGGTCTTATACCCAGGGACGCGCCGGGCACGCACCCACCTCCCAGCCCACGTAGAGCACCCGTCCCGCCCGCTCCTACCACGCCCTCCCCGACATGCACGCACACGCCCGGGCGCGGCGAGCCCGCGATGGACCAGCTCAATGCACTCCCCCCCCCCCCCCGCGCCAACGGCTAGTGCACTACCTATGCGCACGGTGCTGACCCACATGGACACGCCCGTGCAGCACCACAACACACACACGCACGCACAACCGCGGACCCGGCGCGCCCGACACGTCCGGTGCGCGCCCATACACGCACGAGCCGCGTCAAGTTCAACGCCGCGGCTTATTACATCCAACAGGGGATACCTGCTTATAAAGGCCATGTACACCAACTCATCGCAAGAGGAGCTATTTGGATACTTTACGGTGGATGTGAAGATGTTGCAGGTTGAGCTGTTTGCTGGGCTTAGGGAAGCCATCTCACCCAGTCAACTATACGCTGGTTTCCCACCATCATTATCTCCACCAACTATATAAGGTGTTCGAGCTGTTCAAAGTACTTTTTGCTTACTCTCTTTCAACTTGGTTACAATGTGGCCCAGCAAAGCAATACTACTTAGTAGGGATTTGCTTGATGGTAATATGCTTATTTTCTTGCAGTCAGCGCTTGTTATGGAATATGGATGTAGCCAATTCATATTCTGTCAAGCATTTGCCCTCTATTTTTTGGGTTGTCTGCAGTTTTTGTCTATTTTTTTAGAGAAAAGACGCAGCCGAGCCCGAGAAGGGCGCTAGCCTAGTCCGACTTTGAGTTAACAAAGCCATCAACCGGCCAGGGTACAACTGCAGAGTACAACAACGAACTAGAACAAAGAAAGCAACAAGATACAGAGGCGCTGGAAAGCAACTCACAAGCCTCAAGCACTTCATACAGGAAGGATATACAATGGAGCACGTAGCTGAAGGACTTGAGGTCCTCCACCGCGACTACACATGGTTGGGGGCAATGCCAGCTTTGGAGAGAGAATGAAGCTGCACCTACATGGCCTGCCTTCACCAAAACCTAAGGGCCTCGGCATGACACGACCATCCAACCCCGTCTTCAAAGGAGGCCACAACCTCCTCGCCTGGATCGCAAGGCGTTGAACCGTCGAACAACGGGAAGTTCCCATGGACATGGATGAAAGTCGCCGGGCAGACCCAAGGAGCGGATCAGAGCACCCAAATGTGCCGATGAGGCTCAACCAAAGCAGAGCAAGCTGCAAAACCAACGGGCAGAGCACGGCGGAGGAAAAGCTAAAGCTTGGACGAAGAAGAAGACGCCAACGGCTGCTGTCAACGCACCCCAACAGTGCCCACCACCCCATCCCTCTAGGCGGCGCCTTCAAGAAGGTCACGGCGCCGAGAACAACGCCGCCGCCGCCCACCGGAGTTAGGGTTTTCACCCGAGGAACAGGGGTGGGTAGTGGAAGGGCAAACCTTGACCACGATAGAACACTAGGTTAAGTTTTTTTTTCATGGGTACACTGAATTAAGTTTACAACATGTTCTCTGGTAGTAACTGAGCTTAAAGTACCTCCCTAAGTATTATCATAATTAACGAAATACATTCTCTTGATTTGTTGTTTTGTTTACTCCCCGACGAGTGCTAATCATAAACAAGCATAGTCGTGTAAGGCGAATGCGTTGTGGCAGTACAGTACTGCAGTGGTTGCTCGGGTGTTGGCTCTGCTGAATGAACCTGTGGATCAAATGCCGTATGTGAGTAGTACTTCCTCTGTAAACTAATATAAAATCAGTGAGATCACTAGAGGGAGTACACAAGTTTCTAGTTTTAGAAATGAAACCAATTACTCCACCTCCACACATGCACGTGCGCTTATTCAAGCCCCAAGACTGATCTGCCCAGTTCGAAATAATTGAGTTACAAAATTATATGATTCACAGTCCTGAAGCTACTTTATAGGACGGATTTATGAAACAGTCTTGAACGTGGCACACAAAAGCAATACTTAGTAGGGTTTTGCTTGATGGTAATATGCTTATTTTCTTGCAGTCGGTGCTTGTTATGGATGCAGCCAATTCATATTCTGCCTAGCATTTTTCCCTCTATTTTGGGCTGTCTGCAGTTTCATGCTCCCTCCGTTCCTAAATATAAATCTTTTTAGAGGTTCCAATATGAACTACATACGAAGCAAAATGAGAGAATCTATACTCTAAAATATGTCTATATACATCGTTTCATACATAACACTGATTAATAAACATCTTAGGGCTGGATGATTAATAAACAAATACAACTTTTCTGTCATTGTTCTAGTAAACCGGGGAGTTGGCCTTGCCAAGGACATGTATATTCTACTGGTTCTCAGTTGCTTTATTTCTAGTTAGTCCGCCCTTGTTTTCTTGAATTAGGTCCTTTGGCTAAGGCTGATATAACTGGTTTTGATGAGCATGCTCACGTCCTTTTCACTTTATTATTGTCTTGGTCAATACATTTTTAGTTTTATGATTTTTTATATGAGCTGTTTTACGATGATTGGGTTAGTATTCGGAGTACTTAGCAGTACTTACATGTCTGATCACGTCTGAATTTTATTAGCCGTCAGATCTTGTGGGGAATTTTAATTGATTAAATTTAATATGTTAATTGCGATAAGGGCATAATGGTCCAGGGGGAAATATCTTTTCTTGAACCGATCACCTGAGGACCAGATCCATGTCTACTCGATCCAGTTCAGAATCCTCCTCCGATCTATTCGTCGCCGCTCGCCGCTCCTGACATTCTCGGTCCTCGACCTGCCCGGCGAGAGGAATAAATACATCGTCCTCGTCCTCCACCCAAACAACCCCAACCCCCCACGCCGTCACCGAAGAAGAAGAAGGCCGGATCTGCGCCGGCTGAATCGGCGGCGACCGCGGCGGGCGATCCCATCTCTTCGCGCGTACCATCCTTAAGGTATGAATTCGGCTTGGCGTTCTGCTCGTTCTCTTGGCCATTGCGCCCCTCCACCGTGCATGCAGTACAACCTCAACCCCACAAGATCCGGGTATGGACTAGAACAACGAATGGAAAGCTTCATCGTGGCATAGTTTCTCTTGAGCTAATCGCATCATGTTTGTTTAAGTAAGATGTTGAGGGCATTGCTTACTTCATTTGGTACCGCAGAAAAAAAGTGACTTACTTGATGTTTGAGATGAGATATACTAAAGGAAGATGAGATACTGGTTCCATAGTTCACTTAATTTAGTTTATTAAAGTCATCATCACTTTAGGTTTGCATAGCGCATGAAATATAGTTTAAAGGAAGATGAGATACTACCTGTTGGACGTTGATGATTGGTTTCCCTCACATGTCAAACCAGCAAAGTCTTTTCCATGCACTTTGTCTTTGCCTATGACCTATTTTACACCTGCAACATTGATAAACAGAAAGATGTTGATGAATTGTTTCCCTCACATGTCATATGCAGGAAGACATGGCGTATGCAAGTGATGAGAGTATGTTCGAGTATCTAAATGTTGTAAGCAAGATGTTTGATAGTGAGGCTGAAGGCTATGAATTCTACAACAAATATGCTCTTAAAAAAGGTTCTAGTGTGAGGAAAAGCTACGTTGAGTGGGATGGATCCAACAAATACATAGTTTTAAGGAAAATTGTGTGTAGTCGTCAAGGGTTTCGCAAAGAGAAGCACATGAAAAGAAAGATGGAAGATAGAAAGAGGAGGCCACGAAGTTTAACTCGTGTTGGGTGTAATGCTAAATTGGTCATTACGAGACAGGAGGAAACCTGTCGGTGGTTTGTCAAGGATTTCATCGATGAGCACAGCCATCCTCTAGCCCCACGGGATCTTTCTTGTCTGCTGCGTTCGCATAGACGAATTAGCGATTAGCAGAAAGCGGACATTGCGGACATGGAAAAATGTGGGATCCGCAAATACCGTATTATGGATATTTTGTGCTTTCAATACGGTGGATTTGATAAGGTTGGATGCATAAAGAGGGACATTTATAATTTTTGCCATGCTAATAAGCAGGAGACAATCAGTGCCGGTGATGCTAATACGGTGATCATGCACATGATGGCGAGGCGAGAGCGAGATGTGGATTTTTCTTCAAGTACTTGGTAGACGAGCATGGCCATCTGAAGGGACTGTTCTGGGCTGATAGTCAATCGCGACTTGACTACGAGGCTTTCGGAGACGTCATTGTTTTCGATAGCACATACAGAACCAACAAATACAATTTGCCATCCGTGCCGTTTGTCGGGTTGAATCACCACCGCAGCACTATTATATTTTGCTGTGGTATAATTTCTCATGAAACAAGCCAGGCATACGAGTGGATGTTGCGGACCTTTTCTGATTGCATGGCACAGAAGCATCCGATATCTGTGATCACAGATGGGGACCTTGCAATGCAGAGAGCAATAAGGGTGGTATGGCCAGACTCAAACCATAGACTATGTATATGGCACATTCAGCAGAACATTGTACGCCATCTGCATGATGACGACGTAAAGGAGGAATTCAGATCTTTCATTTATGATACTTCTTCCATTGAAGAGCATGAGATAAAATGGATACAACTCTTACAACGAAATAAAGTAACCGGTGAGGAGCCTTGGCTGCATCAGATGTATCAGAAAGTTGTGGTGTGCTCCATATCTTGAGGGGCGTTGTTTCCTAGGATTGAGCAGCAATCAGAGGAGTGAGAGCTTGAACTCTGTGCTACATACACATCTTGAGGGTAAGATGTCGTTGTTTGAAATGCTAGAGCACTATGAGCGTTGCCTTGCGTCGCGATGGATTAACGAAGCTCTTCATGACGTGGAAGCCTTGCAGTCCGTTCCATTTACAGAGGAAAATGCTTTGCCGCTTGAGAAACACGCCGCAACAGTTTTCACACCTAGTGTCTTTAAGATGGTCTTATGGAGCATAGATGCTGTCAGCAAATGTCAGATCAGGGAGATACTAGATGGATCAGAAGATTCCACTTATGTTGTGTCCAAGCAGGAAAGAATGGATAAAAAGTTTGGAGTGCGCATTGAAGAGCAAGGAGGTCTTTTGCACAGGGTGAGTTGTTCTTGCCGTAAGCTGGAATGCGCAGGCACACCATGTTCCCACATTTTTTACATATTGGGGATTTTAAAACAAACAATTCTGCCTGGTTGTTGCGTTCCCACTAGGTGGACTATGAATGCAAAATGTGCATACGCACCTACCAGAAAAACCAGATGTATGACTATTCGGTAAGCCTGCAGAGGTACTGCGAGTTGCGGAATTGTAGTCACACCGCAAGTTTCAAGGCATGCCACTCTGATGACGACTATCACCGTCTAAAGATGCTTTTGCAAGAACAACATCATGGCAAGCAATCAAGTTTTGAACAAGCTGACAGCAAGGAGTCAACTAATGCTCAGCATAACAGCATTAGGTTTGGCCCGTTGATGCCGCACTCTCAGAAAGTTGATAAGGTTCTGGATCCCGTGCATGTGCCAGGACGAGGTGCACTGAAGAAAAGCCTGCAGGCAAAGACAAAGAAGTCAAGATCACAGAATATCTGTGGCTATTGCGAGAAACCATGTCACAATCGACGTAAATGCGCTAAATTGCTAGAGGTACGAAATATGTTCATATTTTTTTTGCATGTGTTTTACTCATAATTGATGTCCATGTGATTTATTGTATTCTTCTGTGTAGGATCTCGAGGCTGAACTGTGATATCTACATACAGCATGAACCGACGATGAGCCAGAGAAAGTCGTGTGCCATTCTGCTTTGGGTGACGTGGTCTTTACATTCTGTTTCATCGTGACAGTAATTTAGTGAAGTGCGGTTGTACTGCCATGTTACCGTATTAGTTTGACATCTTTCGTTTCCATTTTCTGTGTGTATCATTTGATGTCCAACTTTAAGAATGATGATGTATTTCGACAAATTGGGCACTATGATTCTTCACCCTTACTATGGTTGTCATGCATATGCATAATCATCATGCATATTCTTCATTTACAGAGCAATAATGACTGACGTATTTTTTAAATAAGCGGGGCCCACTGGGGTGTGCTTGGAAATCTTTGAAAAACCTCCATGCACGTTCATCTTCGCTGCATGCAAATCGGGCGGCAGCCGCTGTGCCAGTAGCTGTCAAGGCCTTGATGAATCACTATTCACATGCAGGTCCCCGACTCTTGCATGCAGGTCCCAAATTTTCTTGTACATGGTGACCCACATGTGCCAAACATGTGTATGAAAGAAAATTTTGGAAAAAATTATTTCACAATGCCCCCTTGAGGCATAGACCGATGTTTTCAGCAGTCAGTCTAGAGGGCATTATAAATTCAAAAAAATTAAAAAACTTGGAAACCTAGTTTTGTTTGTGGAAGAGATCATGTGTGCCAAAACTGAGGTGATTTGGAGGTGGTCGAAAAAATGCCCGCATTCTGAAGGAACCATTTGGTCTAACTTAAGCCAGTTTTTGAAAAAACATGAATTTTTCCACCACCTCCAAATCACCCAAATTTTCTTGTACATGGTGACCCACATGTGCCAAACATGTGTATGAAAGAAAATTTTGGAAAAATATATTTTACAATGCCCCCTTGAGGCATAGACCGACGTTTTCAGCAGTCAGTCTAGAGGGCATTATAAATTCAAAAAAATTCAAAAAAATACAAAAACTTGGAAACCTAGTTTTGTTTGTGGAAGAGATCATGTGTGCCAAAACTGAGGTGATTTGGAGGTGGTCAAAAAAATGCCCGCATTCCGGAGGGACTTAAGCCAGTTTTTGAAAAAACGTGAATTTTTCAACCACCTCCAAATCACCCAAATTTTCTTGTACATGGTGACCCACATGTGCCTAACATGTGTATGAAAGAAAATTTTGGAAAAAAATTATTTCACAAGGCCCCCTTTAGGCATAGACCGATGTTTTCAGCAGTCAGTCTAGAGGGCATTATAAATTAAAAAAAAAATCAAAAAAATACAAAAACTTGGAAACCTAGTTTTGTTTGTGGAAGAGATCATGTGTGCCAAAACTGAGGTGATTTGGAGGTGGTCGAAAAAATGCCCGCATTCCAGAGGGACCATTTGGTCTACTTAAGCCAGTTTTTGAAAAAACGTGAATTTTTTCACCACCTCCAAATCACCCAAGTTTTCTTGTACATGGTGACCCACATGTGCCAAACATGTGTATGGAAGAAAATTTTGGAAAAAATTATTTTACAATGCCCCCTTGAGGCATAGACCGATGTTTTCAGTAGTTAGTCTAGAGGGCATTATAAATTCAAAAAAATTCAAAAAAATACAAAAACTTGGAAACCTAGTTTTGTTTGTGGAAGAGATCATGTGTGCCAAAACTGAGGTGACTTGGAGGTGGTCGAAAAAATGCACATTTCTGATATTTTCACAGGTTACAAAATATATTATTGGACAGAATATAGACAGCAGCACACAGCAACAGCACATTCATCGAATACAATAGAAGATTAGTCTCCGAATACAATTCATCATATTAGTCTCCGAATTCAAAAGACCGAACAAAGATAGAACATTACAAGTCTCGAGACCGCGAGTAGCGAGTTTGTCTTCACATTACAAGTCGATATCGATCATCTAAACTACCATCACATAGAAGAGAGTTGCGGTCATCACGTTGAGCGTCATCGCGATGAAACTGGTCTTCATCCGGTTCCTCCAACGCTCCCTCCTCTCTCCCGCTAGATAGCGGGCGTATCTAGATTCTGCCTCGGCCCTAGTGGTGTACCCTTTGTAACTGTTACCCCTGAAACGGTGAACCTGTCTCCGACACACCTCCCAGTCGTCGTAGACTCCGGGAACCTTACCCTTGTACACGACATACGACGGCATCTCTATGCACAAGCCAAACAACAGACAATACATAAGCAATACATAAGTATGCAACAAAAGGATCGGAAGAGAAAAGCAAGATATTAATAGCACAATTCATGGTCCTACTAATAAATAGCATCGATTACATCTAAGTTGAACGACTGTCCAATCAATGTTTCAGAACTACACATAGCATCACTAGTTTCGACTCGACTCATGGGACTGGAGCGTGGATGAAGCCGCCGTCTGTCCTGATGGTCATGAAATCGCGGGCGTTGTCAGCCTACATTTGTAGCGTTTTGTCTATCTCACTGCACAGAACACGGAATGTTAGAAAAAAAAAGAACGATCGAAATCTAAGAAATCAAATGTTACAGGGCGGATGACCCTGATGTGATCCTGTGTAGTTTTTCTACTACAATTCTCTCTAGGTAGCAAAATGCATGAGACTTTGGTGATGAAGAGGCAGATGGTGAAGATATAATGCAAAATTTGGTGCCATTTTGGCTGATGGTGAAGATACAATGCATTAAAACTCTGGTGCCATTTTGGCTGATACTTTGGTGCAATTTTGGTGGCATTTTTTGCTGTTTTGGCTGATGTTCTTTTGGTGCCATTTTGGATGGCTGCAGTGACTTTTTGGTGCCATTTTTGATCTCTTAATATGGTTGCAGTGATCATTAAGTTTAGACCAAAATATGGCTGTTATTTTTTTGTTTTGTTTCAGAAACACGACAAACCAAAGGGCCCACGTCTCCCCTCCAGATTTTTCGAGGGCCAAAGGGAAGGACGTTTGAGTTTTCGAGGCAACTCCCCACGTCTCCCCTCCACTGGCAACTCCCCACGACGCAGGGAACTCCCCTCCTATTCCATTGCCGCTCCATCTGCCTCCCTCTGCCTCCCTCCTCATTCCATTGCCGCTCCATCTTCCTCCCTCTGCCTCCCTCTGCGTCCACCATCAAGCAACTCCCCTCTGCCTCCACCATCGCTGGCCAGGAGGGCAATGGCGGAGGAATCGTGGAGCAACTCCCCTCCGTCTGCCAAGAAAATGGCGGAGGCATCGTGGAGCAACTCCCCTCCGTCTGCCAAGCATCACCTAGGTAAGGCGTCTGGCAAGGAGCCGTTGGTGGTCGACGACGACGTTCCGGTCCCCGGGCAGAAGCAGGACTACACCGTGCCGCTCATGGTTGATATCCACCTAAAGCAGGAGAAGGTGGATGTCGTATGCACCAGCAATCCAGACAAAGCCGACAAGAGGATCCGCGAGATCAGGAGGAGGCTCGGCGGCATGCTTTCTCGGTCGATCGGCATTGATGTCGAGTATACGAGGGAAGACTGGCTACAGTTCTGCAGTTATGCGTGGAGGATCTCGTCCTGGTATACCACATCACCGCGGCAACCAAATGGTAAAAACATCCAGTTCTTAAGTTTCTGAAGTTCTGATGTTTCTGTCTAATTAGTAGTTTCTGAAGTTTCTGAAGTAGATGCAATAGTTCTGAAGTTGTGAAGTAGATGCAATACTAGTTCTGAAGTTCTGAAGTTTCTGAACTTCTGAAGTTTCTGTCTAATTATTAGTTTCTGGAGTTTCTGAAGTTTCTGAAGTAGATGCAATAGTTCTAAAGTTCTGAAGTAGATACAATACTAGTTCTGAAGTTCTGAAGTTTCTGTCTAAGTAGTTTCTGAAGTTTCTGAAGTAGATGCAATAGTTCTGAAGTTCTGAAGTAGATGCAATACTAGTTCTGAAGTTCTGAAGTTTCTGTCTAATTAGTAGTTTCTGTAGTTTATGAAGTTTCTCAAGTAGATGCAATAGTTCTGAAGTTCTGAAGTAGATGCAATACTAGTTCTGAAGTAGATGCAATAATAGTTCTGAAGTTTCTGTCTAATTAGTGGTTTCTGAAGTTTTTGAAGTAGATGAATTTGATGCACCGGATTAATTTGATGCAGGCCCAAGGAACTCCGCCCGCTCCTGCAGGAGAAGAAGTTGTACACCTTTGTTGGCTTCTCCATTGGAGGTGACAAGGAGAAGCTTAAGTTGTCTGGTTTGGAGATCAACCCCGACAAGTACGTCGACATGCAGCGCAAATGGAGAGTTCCAAACAATGGAAAGAAGTGGCAGTCTTTGGCTAAGTTTGCAGCTAGCCTCATCCACCCATCGTACAAGGAAATGAAGCAGAAGATCAACAAGAAATTGGACCACAAACTATGGGGGGACAGCCCACTGCCAAACAACCTCATCGAGTACACAACGAAAGATGCGTACGTCACCTACGAGGCATGGAAGAAAATCGAAACCATCAAAGAAGGTTTGAAGCAATGGCAAGAGGCGGAGGATCATTGGGATGACCCCTACTACTGGGGATATTGAGTTGTTTGTGGTATTATGTGTCGTAGTTATTTGGTTGAACAAGTTTGCTTTTGTAATGATGAACAAGTTTGCTTTTGTAATGATGCACAAGTTTGCTTTTGTTATGTAGTTATGTGATTGTTATGATGCTGGTGCAGAACACTTATGGTTGTGATGTGATGGAAAATCCTTCAAGTTTTGGTGATCATTTAGTTCAAGTTTTGGTCAGATCATACAGAATGTTGTCTAGAAGTTTTTGTGATCATTTAGTAGTTTTCTTATACAGAAGCCTTTCACTATAACTGTCTGATCCTAGCAAAGACATGCATGACACATAACTACTCCCACAAAACCTGCAGAAGTGCAATAACTGAAAAAGCTGAAGTTCTCAGCATGAAGAATCACACAACACAGCACCTACATTATGATGATACACTATCAACTACAGACCTGAATGCATCCAATTCGGCCTTTCCCAAGCAGTGATGGTAACTGGAAGTATAACAACTAAAAACGCTGCTCTACTGTATGTGTCCAATAGTGCCATCATAATAGAACTTTGAACAGTCCTATATTATACAGTAGCAAGCATCACAAGTTTAAGATGGTTTTCTAGCAAGTATTTTCCAGAAAAGTGGATTGGTGGCACAAAATTGCTACACTCAGTCGATCTACCTAGCATTATCAGCATGGATACCATTGAGACGTGAACAGAAACTGGGGTACCTACGCTGTCCTGCGGTGGTTGAGGAGATGGATCCGGCAGCGGACCCCAAGGGGGGTCGTCGGAATGGCGCCTGCCGGCTAGTGCAGGGGCCGGAGGAGGAGAGGAGAGGAGCGGGCGGCGCGCGCTCGGCCGATCCCATTCGGGGGGCGCGGAGGCGGCGGGGGTGGAGTCGCCGACGGCGTGCAGGCGCGGCAGACAGAGGGGGTCGAGTGGGGGATCTGGCGATGAAGGGAGGGAGGCCACAGTGCGAGGGAAATAGGTGGAGTGGGGGGAGGGTCCTAATGGCCTAATTCGGATGGGCCGTCCCACGCCAGCCTCACCCGCTGGGTCGCTAGATGGACCGTTGGGCCATCTCGTTGTCTGCGCCTGAGGCATGCATGCATGGGAATGGCGGCGACGTGGGTTTGCATGCGCGGGTGGCGGACGTGAACTATGCTGGCCGGTGGGGCGACCCCATGGCGGTTCCCGAGGTGAGTAATCACTAGTAGAAAGAGGGTCTTTTGTGAAGCACAATAGTGTCGGTATGAATTAGAGACGGCACTAATGTGTACACTAGTGCCGGTTCGTGGCGGCGATCAATAGCACCGGTTCTTGGAGAACCTTTAGTACCAGTTCGTGCCACGAACCGGCACTAAAGAGGTTGTGTCAGCCCGCGGTCAGGCTATGGCCCCACCATCACCATTTAGTGCCGGTTCGGACCACGAACCGGTACTAATGACGTTATGGCAGGCTGTTTTTAGTCCCACCTCGCCCCCTAACAAGCCTTTTACCACCTTAAATATGTTATTTCTCAAACTATCACAAGCACTTGGTCTTCATTGAACTCTATGTGTAGAATTTGTGGCTGCAATATGAGTCTTCATCGGTTTATAAATCGTTGATGACTCATATTGACAATTCAGATTGTACACACAAAGATCATTGATGATCAAAGTATTTTTTATGTTATAAGATCATATTGACAATGTCGACTGTAAAGAAATATAAGATCATGATGTAAATGCTCTTATATTTTTTGCGTTCAGTATGCACCATTCAAAGCGACGCCATCAACTTTCAACCATTTCTGCCTTCATTTGCTATTTTTCATGCATTCAATGATTTGTTTTAAGAACTAAATGACCTGGAAATTGAAAAGCACTACAAATGAACTCTGAAAAAGTTGAAACTTGGCATGGTATCATCATTTCACCCACATAGCATGTGCAAGAAAGTAGAGAGGCTTACGGCTAAAACTGAATGCACTTCGTTTACAAACTGGACAATCTCTTTCGAAGTATTCAGGTTTCTGACGAAATTAAACTCATCTGTTACAAAGGCATTTCATTTTTTTAAACTTCTTACAATTCCAGAATTTTTGTGCATTCAGTATGCACCATTCAAAGCGACGCCATCAACTTTCAACCATTTCTGCCTTCATTTCCTATTTTTCATGCATTCAATGATTTGTTTTGAACTAAACGACACTAAATTTTGTGCAGGCATAGCACCACCTTTAGTACCGGTTGGTGGCTCCAACCGGTACTAAAGGGTGACCAGTACTACCGGCTCTTTTTTAGTCCCACCTCGCCAAGAGAGAGGGACTAGGAGCGGTTTATAAGCCCTGAGTGCAGAGACGATGAAGAAGAGGCTCAATGCTCACGTTGCTTAGCTTCAAGCCTTCAGGAATATGGTAGATTGCACGGAGCTACGCGCAGTGCAGTTTACACTATTCCGAAAGGCTTGAAGCAAATTAATGAAGCATTGCACCTCTTTTTTATTTTTAATAACTTATTACAACTCCGGACTTATTACACTACAGGTCGGCATTTCTTTTTTTATAACTTTGGTATTTGCTATTTTTCAATCGTTCACAAAATGATCGTGAAATTAAAAACTACTCAGAAATAAATAGAAAAAAATAAAGCAGAAAAGAAAAAAAAGTATTTGCTATTTTTCAATCGTTCACAAAATGACCGTGAAATTGAAAATCACTATAAAATGAACTCTGAAAATGTTGAATTTTGGCAAACTAGATGAAAAACTACTCACAAATAAATATAACAGAAAAGAATAAACTATACAAAAAAACTACGCAGAAATAAATAAAAGAAAATAAAGCAGAAAAGAAAAACAAATAGAAGAAAATAAAACAGAAAAGAAAAACAAATAGAAGAAAATAAAGCAGAAAAGAAAAACAAATAAAAAAAATTTGGGGCGCTGTCCTGTGGGCCTGCTAGGCCACAGGCGTGCAATTACAGGCCTTATAGGCGCAGCAAACTCACAGGGCAGCGCGCAGAGTTTAGGCCCACAAGCCTGCTATACAGAGGAGTTCGAAAGGGCAGCCGCGGCTGGGTTTATAAACCAGTGCTGCTGCCCTTCGCCCGGCGAGGTGGGACTAAACTTTGTGCAGGCAGCGCGAGGCCTTTAGTACCGGTTGGTGGCTCCAACCGGTACTAAAGACCACCCTTTAGTACCGGTTGGAGCCATCAACCGATACTAAAGGCCTGCTCTTCCCGCCTCCTGGCCAGGCCAAAGTTGGCCTTTAGTACCGGTTGGAGCCACCAACCGGTACTAAAGGCCTCTCCTATATATACAGCACTTACGTAAATTCAGTTACACCTTCCCACTTCTTCGTCTCCAACCTCTCGCGCGCCGTCGCCCGTCGTCCGCCCGCCGCGCCCGTCACCCGTCGTCGCCGCCCGCCGCGCCCGTCGCCCGTCGTCGCCGCCCGCCGCGCCCGTCGCCCGTCGTCCGCCCGCCGCCCGTCGCCCGCCGCCCGTCGTCACCCGCCGTCCGTCGTCACCCGCCGTCCGTCGTCGTCGCGCTGCGGTCCGTACGTACTCTCTCGCTCTCGCGTACCCCCCCCCCCCCCCCCGCCCCATACGCCGGCGCCCCCGCTCGTACGTACGGGGCAGTGTATATACGTATATACGTACACGACACACACATATATACACACATACACACACATATATACACACACATACACACACGCATACACACACACACACACACACACATTTTTTACTTATTTTCTGTTTTCTGTTTTCTGTTTTTTAGAAAATTTAATTAGATATTAAATAGTTAGGTATATGTGAGCTTGAACTAGTTGACTAATTAATATAACTAGTTTATTTTTAGTAAGAAAATTGTCGAACTAGTTTATTTAGGTATATGAGATTTGAACTAGTTGAATAATTAATATAACTAATTTATTTTTAGTAAGAAAATTTAGGTATATGAGATTAGAACTAGTTCAATAATTAATATAACTAGTTTATTTTTAGTAAGAAATTTTAGGTATCTGAGATTTGATGATCTAATTAAAATATTATTTGTTAATGAGTTTTTTTGTTTATTTAATTTTTATATATTTTGAGTTTATATAAATGTTAGATTAATGTCGAATGTTAGATGAATTAGATAGAAAAGTTTGGCTACATATAGGTGAATATATAGTTAGATATATTAATGTCAAATGTTAGATGAATATATATTTGGCTACATATAGGTGTTTAATAGAACTAGTTTATTTTTTAGTTAAAGCAATTATTCCCGCATCGACATGGACTATATATGCTCAAATTGAATAATTTTGCGATTTGATTTTTCTTATTGAATGCTCAAATTGGAGAGCACTATTTGCAACGCATATGCATATGATTAGTTGAATAATAATGATCTAATTTAGTCTTTGCATTATGAACGTATAGGAAATGTCATCATCGGACGACGAAAGTCTCCCGGGGGAGTGCGACTGGTGCCATGACGATCGAGGTGAGTGCGACAGGCCTCACCTGGACGATGGTCGGCGCTTCAGCATTGAGCTCGAGGAGACCTTCGAAGTTGAAACGGTACGCAACAACGACAAGTGTTTTTTTTCATAATTAAGCATGACTTCAACTATTTCTACATGTAATTTTCATCTTTTACAATTCGAGTATAGTTGATCCCATGCCATGCAAGACGCTATGTCTTGGAGAGGATGGATTTTGAAGACCATGAAAATTTTGAAACGAAGAAAATTCACCTAAGGACCCATCATGATGTGGATTTTGAAGTAAAGTTGTATAATGCTGAGAGCGTAACCCATTTTGGTTGCAATAATTGGGAAGCATTTTGAAAATTGTATGGTTTTGATGAGGGTATGCTTGTCACCATGGATCTTGGTGATCCTGAAATCGAGCAAGACAATATGGACATTTGGGTCCTTGTTGATACACCTTCAGTTCTACCGCTATGTGAGTTTCTCAAACATAGTTAATTATTAATAGAACTTATATTGTTCATTTCAAAATAGTTGACAACTTATTTCCATTGACAGCTTATTTTGAAGTATCAAAGAATGTGCAGAAGATGGTAGATAGAACTTACTACACCGATGACTCTGAGTTAACTTACAAGGAGAAAACTCATCTGGTTGGATTTTGTAACGATATTGAGAATTACAATATCTACAGTCGAACTCCTCAACATTATGGTGAATACGTGCCACTAGTGCACGTGTTGAACTACGGTAACTACCATGGAGATACCCTGGTAAGTTTTTTTACTATTACGACATCCGTGCATCTTTTTGCATACTTCTAAAACTATTACATCGATCATTGCTAACTACGAAGTTATTACTATGTTTTTCAACAGCTTATCCCAGAGGATTGTGTGCCTCATTTGATGTATCAGAATGGCGGCAGCGTTCATGTTTTTAACATATATCCAGGTCATCCTACGAATCTCAACTTTCCATACCGGATTTCTAAAAGAAGTGGGGACATGACAGTCAAAGGATGGAAAAAATGTATGGACAGTCGTAAGGAGCTTCTTGGAAGCAAAAGGAAGCGAGGCGCAAGAATTGGAGACAGGATGATCTCCATTCTTCATAATGGAGAGTCAGGGTCTATATTGTTTTATGCTATTTTACCTTAAGTGTGTTTAGGTTCGATCCTACCTGATACTTGATGATCATGTGCTAAGAACAATTATGTAGGGTTGGGTTCGATGACTATGAGGATGATGATCGTATGACTTATTATTAATAACGAGTAGAGGTTGTATGATGATGCTTGATTAATTAGCTAGTAGGACTTGTTATTATATATGATGATGTATGATGCGAGCATGCATGAGTTATTATATATATATCTGCGGGCGAAACGAAAAAGAATTAAAATGGAAAACACAAAATTAAATGAAAAAGAAATCATAAAACCAAACCCCCCCCCAAACATTTTAGTACCGGTTGGTGTTACCAACCGATACTAAAGGTCTCCCGGCCCCCGGAGCTGGCTCGTGCCACATGGTTTCCCTTTAGCACCGGTTCATGCTGAACCGATACTAAAGGGGGGGGCTTTAGTGCCCAAACTTTAGTGCCGGTTCCTAAACCGGCACTAAAGGGCCTTACGAACCGGTGCTATTGCCCGGTTCTGCACTAGTGAATGGCGACGGGGGTGGTGGGGGGGAGGGGGAGAGGTTATTAGGCCGACGCATCGGCTCTCCGCCACTTCCTCCACCAATCCTCCCTCTCAGATCTCATCCAAAACAACCGCTGCGACGCGACGCTCCCAGAGCTAGGGTTTGATGACGACGCGCGAGCAGCAGATGTGCGCTCTCGCTGCCGGCGATGAAGTGCTGACGGGGAGGCTTCAGGAGCTCAACGGCTGGTTCCCGACGGCGAAGGCCCTCAACGACGCGTCGGAAATGGTGAGAGACAAGCTCAGTGGAGAAGAAATCCTCCGCTGCTTCCCCAACTACGAGCGCCAGCCGGCGATGGGGGTTCTCCTCTAAGCGATGATGGAGGCGGAGTCTCTGGATCCAGAGTAGAGGGAGAAGTGGAAGGTGTTCCGCTCCCTCCGCTACCGCCTGATCCAGCCGCGGGCGCTGCCGCCGGCGCAGCCACAGGCGTCACCGCAGGCGGTGGTGATGGGGATTCCGTCTCCTGGATCCAGATGGCACCCACTTGTGATTAAGGAGGACGAAGTGCTGGCTGTGACTCCAAGACGCAGGGCCAGGACGCCAGCGACTCCAACCACGCTTCCCCGCCGCTCCCCTCGCTTCCCAAGGCGCTCGCCTCACCTCCTTGCCCTCTCCCGCCGCCAGTAGGACGCTCGCCGGCTGGTAGCCGTTTTTGGTTAATGGCCTGTGTTGGCCTTTTGGTGGGTTGTTTTTCATGTTGGTTGTGGGTTTTGTTCCGTTCTGTAATGTCTAGTACTTTGTTATGATTTCTACCCGTCTATTTGATATGGCGTTGGTTAGCTGGAAATTGTTTTTCGACGTTATATGGTTTTGTAGGCTATAATGATTACGCACGAAAAAATAGTTTCAACAAAGACAACATAAATGATTTTTTACAAGTTTTATAGATGGAAACTTCTTTAGATGCAATGCCATCTCACAGACAACTGTATGATTGATCATAAAACACATGCATTGTTGTTAAAAGAACTGTCTCATGAATAAATTGTACCATAATTGCGAACATAGTGTGAAACAGAAAAAAAAGTTTGTTTGCAACAAAATAATCCTGGTTTGAAGCTTAAACTAGCCTTGTAGTCCTAGGTGCTAGTACTATATTACAAGTTTTAGAGTGGTTGGGCTTTTTTAGAATCGTTTTCGACTCCGAAAACAATTGAGCCTACTCCATATGGTCTTCTGCACTGCCAAAATCCAGTGACCTCTTGCGTTGCGTCGTTGGAGATTGCGTCGGGCTTGGCGACGACCCATGTGCTTCAATCTTTTTCTCTTTAACATCAATGTAACCATACAACTGAAGTTGTTCTTGGTCTTTCTCCGCCAGCTCTCTAGCAAGACCCTCCATTTCTTGGGTTCTCACTTCCTGTAGAAAACCATAGGAATTGTATTAGGAAGAACTCAAAAAAGACGTAGCCATAAACTAGATGCATGTAACATTTAAAATTTAAACCTCTGGATCAATGTCATCCTCTGGAAAACAACCCGTATTCTATTGTACACAATGTACAGGTGACATGTCTTGCTGCCATTCAGATCAGAAAGCATGTTTTCTACATCATCTAGTCCTGCAATCAAGAACATTCCTTCTGGCGGCTTCCACGCGGACCCGGCTAAGAAGTAGTACAGTTCTGCTCCCATTTTGCAACCAAAAGAATCTCTCATTTCACTCATAATGAGATCGTAGGTCACTTTGGCGGTTTCAAAAATTCTGACTTCTACCGGGTGTTCATCAAACTATGCTCTCGGGACATGTGACATCTCATCATTCCTACTAACAAAAAATTCCATGACCAGCACCTAGTATCTCACACCAGAGTTAATACATTCAATGAGTAAAGGAGCAAACATAATTTTGTATGTGCATAGCAACATTGCGGCGTTGTTACCTGCTTTTGTGGAATGTATCCTTCATGTGGAGTGACTGGGGATTGTGCCATCTCAAACCTTCTCACCTTGTTATGTGGAATGTATCCTTCATGTGGTGTGACTGGGGACTCTGCCATCACAGGTTTCTTATCCTGCGTATGAAACGTCGACAGTGGGTTTACACACAAGTTTTGAAAGGTCATACCATATCTTGGGTATGCATAGTTGTGAGGTACTTACAAGGGGAGAATTACCGATATGTTGTTGGGGTGGACTGATGTGGCATTGAACGGGTGACTCTATCGCAATGTCTCGAGTGAATGGCGACTGTGCTGTCTCATGATGCTTAGCCTACATACAATCGCCGACATAAGGTTGCGACAAAATGAAGAAGTTTGTATCATAGAATACGTAGGTCCTTAATATATAGAATCGGTGCGAGATACTTACAGGGGGAGAATAATTGAAGAAATGTTGTCGGGGTGGCCGTGAGATCGCACGGTCTTCTAATATATGTCCTTCCAAGTGGACCTTCTACAGCATGGCCTTATAATCAATGTTCGACCGCTCCTGTAGCAGCTTACTGTCCATATCCGCACGTGCCTGCAACACATAGGCATCCATCCTGACTCGCTCTGTCCAAAAGCTTCTGGTCCTTCTACAACGTTTGATGCATTTCCTTGTAGCCAAAGAGAAACTTTTTTTCCATGTACTCACAGTCCCGCTTATACTTTTCTTCAATCTCAAGACGCATCTTCGCCATCTTACGGGAAAACTCCTCACGCTCCTCCTTTATCATCCTGTCCACGTATGAACGTTCTTTTTTCCGTTTCTTATCTACCTTAGCGCGATCCTTTTGCACCTTCAAGTCGATCTCCCGATGCGCTTCATGCAAAGACTTGTCGTACTCCGCACGGTTGTTACGCGCCTCTGAGACCATGGTCCCTACAGCAACACATATACCCATAGTATGAAAACTGTATCCACAACCTCATCCAACTAATTCGAAACAATACGGTCGTGAAAAAATATTCATAATCAGTTCGTACGATCAACTAGTACAAACTATCAATCAAAAAGATCTTGCATGACATCCTGTACTCGAATTACACTAGAACTACTCAACTATGGCAAAAGCTGGATTTTCTAATCTCTTCGAAATTACTTCTTGGTCGAATCAATGGAAAAAATAATCAGCACTGCAATCGAAGATGAGAGGAGCTGTGGAGGAGACCTTTTTAATCAGGCGTCGGCGTGGTGGCTTGAGAAGCGATGGCGCGATCCCGGCGATGGCTATGTGAGGAGAAACAAGGTAGATGGGGGTGGTTAGGATATGGTAGATATGCGGTAGAATGGAAAGGTATATATCCGTGATTGTAGGGTTAATTAGTTATTTTGAAGTAATGCGCTTCGATGCAAGTTTTTTTTAACGAGCGTGGTCTTTTCGGGGCTTCCAAAACATGTGCACTGACCATGGGTCGAACCACATATCACACAAGCCCGAGCCATCGCCGTGCCCGTGCCAACCCGCGGCCCACCATTCTAACTTATTGTTCTGTAAAAAAGGAAGAGCAATAAATTCATTCCAAGAATTTCCAGAAATAATTGTCAACCCATTTTCGTTGGTAATTACGAGATATGTTTGGCGCAATTAGTGGCTAACTGGTTTTTTTTGAGGAATAGTGGCAACTTGGTTCGATACATGCCAAACGTTACGTTCAGATTAGTTGCATTGTTTCGTTCATTTTTTAGTAGAAAAATCAATACAAAGTGTTAATTGGACAATGTGAACAATGTGGCACGAAGGTTGTCGGCCCAGCCAGTGGATGGAACGGATGGTACATGTACACGCAAGTACGATCTCTGACATGCGCATTTCGGGTCCCTGTACATGTACATGTAAACCAACCCAACATCGATCCGGTTCAGTGGATGCATGCATGCTCTATGTGGCACGAAGTATGTCGGCCGAGCCAGTCGACGGACCAGATCGATGCTACAGGAGGGAATCCATTGTAGACCAACGCTCCATCAATGTCCGGTGTGTGTGCTACATCCACCATAAGACAAACATAGTTCCGTCAACCCTAAAACCCTTAAACCCTAAACCCTGATAACCCTAAACCCCCCCCCCCTAAACCGTAAAAACATTCAAATTTTTTCCCCACATGGAAACCATTATGCATGCATTCTCTATGGGGTCATGGGATGCCATGAATAAAGTTTGGGATTATACACGCAAGTATGATCTTTGACACGCGCATTTCCGGCCTAGCATGTCAACACCCCGAAAGCACAAGCTGGTTTCCTCACCTGTATGAAACCAACCCAACATTGATCCGGTCCAGTTGATGGATGCATGCTCTATGTGGCACGAAGTTTGTCGGCCGAGCCATTCAACGGACCGGATCGATGCTACCGGGGGGAAACCATTGTAGACCAACGCTCCACCAATGTCCGGTGTGTGTGCTACGTCCACCGTAAGACAAACATAGTTCTGTCAACCCTAAAACCCTTAAACCTTAAACCCTGATAACCCTAGACCCCCCCCACACTAAACCGTAAAAACATTCAAAATTTTGCCCCACATGGAAACCATTATGCATGCATTCTCTATGTGGTCATGGGATGCCATTAAGAAAGTTTGGGATCATTAGTACATATACATGCAAGTACGATCTCTGACACTCGCATTTCTGGGCTTGCATGTAAACACTCAACCCTAAACCCTGATAACTCTAAACCCTGATAACCCTAACCCTGGATAACCCTAAACACTGAACCCCTAAACCCCTAAACCCTAATAACCCTAAACCCCTAAACGAGTTGACAAGATTTTCTTATTTGTTTATATCATTTATCCAAATCTCACATAACTCACGCGCCACACCACTCCCTAAATCCCGCGATTACAGCTCCACATTCTAACCACCCGGGCCGTCCACACCTCCCACAAATGCTGCAAGATCAGATCGGAGACGCCGGTCGCCCATGGAATACAGGAGTCGGCGGCCACCACTCGCCGCCCACCGCCAACGTGATCTGAGGGCTCGGACGTCTGTGTTCTTCTCGCCGCCTCCTCCTCGCGTGAACACGCCGTTTTTCCTTTGCGCCATCGACCGCGCTATACCGGCACTTATAGTTTCAGACGCACTAACCGCCGCCATCTACTCGGTGGCAGCGTCTCCGAGATAAGGTATTAGCTGATCGTAACTCTTTATAATCGTTGTCCGCCGCTGCTTTAGTTGTTGAACCCTCATAGGTTTTGCACCCAAATAGGTTCTGTGCTTAAACCCATAAGTGGATCATATGTTAAATGACCCAGTTAATTTTGTTAAAATTAATTCTCTGCTAATTTTGTTATACATTTTCCAATTTTGTTCAGATTAATTGAGCCGGATTTTATCATTGCATACGAGGCAGCAATGTCAGTTTCAGATACGAACCTTCATAATGGAGAAAAGCCCATCTCCGAAACTACCGATGCGGTAAGTAATTGACTGTTTGCGTACAATCGTTTCGTACACATAATTCATGTTTACTCAGTATAATTTAATGGAATGTAACAGGAACTCGCCAAAAAGCATGGTCATATGAAGTTAGTATGCTCACAGACAAGGTTCGGAAAAACCATGAAACTGTTGTCACAAGACCACAAAAAGTACATCATATCAAAAACCAGTCTTGGCGGTCTAACCCAGATGCATGAAGTGACTCTACGACGCATAATGTTGGTTAGACTAGCCAAGAGCATAGATATGGACACGAAATCCATTACCATCGGTAAAACGCCAATTCCTATAACAAAAGAGGGCGTGCAAGGTATATTTGGCATGCCGATAGAAGGGGAGGATATAGAGCCACATCTAGAAAATCAAACCGACACAGAATTGTTTACCGCCTATGCAAACCATGGGCAAATTTTGATTTCTGACCTTGAAACAGCGATCCGAGCTTCCAAAGCCCCAGACGGCGATTTCCTGAGACGGTTCATTATGTACGCAATTGGTACTGTTCTAGCACCAACAGCACAACATTATGTGGACTCGAAATTTCTCAACCTTGTTACAAATCTTGAAAACCTTCGGAAATTTAACTGGGGATGTTTCACACTTAATCACTTCTTCAAGTCCGTTCACAAGTTTAGAAATCGAGATCACGTAAATCTACAAGGAAATCTAATTCTGCTCCAGGTTAGTGCTAGATCACTACTTAATGTCCTTTAATTATTGTTCTGTTGCATATCTGTATGGTGATGAACTAATTTATTGTGTAGTATTGGTACTGGGAGCACGTGCGTAGTGGCCGATTAATGTATGCTTCTAGACCCCCTCCATTGATCGCACGATGGGACGAAATGATGGCTACTTTAAAAAGCGATGCTTACGAGAAAGGAGGTCTTCATAACGGGTTGGTACCTATCTGCAGTTGAACTTTCTATATCCGATTTTTTATTTGGTACTAATGGTTCATTACATTTTATAAAAATAGGCTGTCATGGAAATTTTTGCTCCTCAACGACCGTCCGAGGATTCTAATAATTTTCCAAGATTAAAATATGAACATGTGCATCAACATGATTCGTATCGAGCACCATTACAAGGACAACAATTTAGTAGCCAGCAAGTATGTACTCCAAAGACTATTTGTTCTTGCAATATCACAAATAGGTGTCATGGAACCTCATTCATTTAGCTATTGTTATCAACGGGTTTTTGTTTTGTTTACACAGATTGAAATGGTAGTTGAAGTCATGAATGCACGCATTGCTGATCATGAAAAGAAGGTAGGCAGGAAGTTAATGGAAATTGAGCACAGATTTGATGTCAAATACCAGACTCTAGGTGAAGACTTGATCGACATGAAGACTAAAACTAGCACTAATCCTAGGTTGTCGAAGGCCGAGGACGAAATTAAAGACTTAAGGAGGGAACTCCATGTATGTCACACTGTGCATTTTGTATTTTTTATGAATATGTTCCTTCATGTTCATTATTGTTTGCATTGTTACAGGAATTAAAATACGAATTTACAAGCAACCGACAATCAGTGTCACAGAAAGGAGGCGTGCAGGTGATCAATTTGGCCCAACACGTTAATATCTAAAAGTAACAAACTAATGTTGAACTACCTTTGTTCATTGTAGGATCAAGTCAATGTGTGCAATTCATCCCTGACAGGAACTCCTAGGGCTAGCCAATTCACGACAGGGACTTCGAGTACACCAAGTGCAAGACATGTGACGGAAAACAATGAGGAACCACAATTAACTCCGATGAATCCTGTCTTTGGTAATGATTACAAGTTCACGGATGAGGACATAGAGACAACCGTTTACATCCGCGGAACATACGACCCTGTTGAAATAGCTAGAATCGGAGACATTACCCTCACAACAGAAAATCTGAAGCGAAATTTGGACGACAAATACATTTATGGTGATGTAAGCCCATTATACTCTATTCTACATCATTACTGCAACAACTGTCTTATTACTGTATGATTGAAAATTTGGCAGGTTATTATGGCCTATGCTAGGATTAGCCAAATTGAGAATAATACTACCTCAATCATATCCCCTCAAGAAACCGAAAAGCTGTTACAAATGAAGGGGGTGGTTCCTGTTGGACGTGCAGCCTCATGGTTAGCTCGTTTAGCAGGAAAATTCGTAGGGCGCCGAAAGGTACACGTTTTCCACACTTTCATAGTTTACGTACACACTGTACACGACAAATTTCGGTCCTCAACCCAACCCAAATTTTACTGTAGGTGTATGTCCCACTGAATGTACACCAAAACCAATGGATGCTAATGATGTTTAATTTTGACAAAAAAGAAATTCAGACTCTGAACTCCATGAATTATCATTGCGACAAGACCAAGGAAGATTCTCTTGTAAGTGTTCTCTTGCTGCCTCTTTTGATCCGCATGGAACATGAGCTCCCAAAGGACCGTAACCCTATGTATAACTCGTCGTACCCTAGGTGGACTCGATTCAGTTCTGCAGTGACGAAGCTGTCAAGAAAGGGTTGATATCACTAGCTAAAAACATCAATTTTGCCGAATGGACCAATAAACGCTATGAGAACATACCACAACAGACCGATGGGTACGCATGGCCTCATAAATTATTATTTGCGTACACGAATAAGATTATTGATCTTTAACTAAACATCGCAGGACTTCCTGTGCGGTTTGGACACTGCAGTACATGTTCTCATGGAAGGGGGTGAAATGACCGATATTTTGAACCAGGTAATTGAATGCCTAATTTAAATTTGTACTTTCTTTAGCTTGAAAGCTATGCTGACTTCAGTGTCGGTTATCCAATATAGGCAAGGATAGATATTTTCAGGTGGAAAATATGTACAGCCTTACTGCATTCAAATTGCAATGCGCTTCGTCTCAAATCATATAAGTTCCCCATAACGGTTAGCGCTACATCAAGAATATATCATTTATTTCACAAGTCTCATGATTAGAACTAACGCAACACTCTCTCTTATACAGAAGGAGGTGTACGATGCCTAGAAAGAAGTTCTACCTGATGCTTCAGACGAGGACATACAATTAGTCAACAATCCTGATGGTTCCAACGAACCTGACACATCCAACTCCCAGAAGGATACGGGTGCACCAAACTCCCCCAAAAATGGTGCACCCAACTCCCCCAAAAGGAAGAGAGCATGTGGACGCCCGAGAAAGCTAGTCGATCCCAAGGAAGCAGCAAAAACAAAAAGTCTTAAAGAACTGAAACTTAAATTGGACAGAAAGACCATAGCCAACCAAGTGTCTTCGTTACCATCACGGTCACGCAGAGAGCATAAACCAGCACCAGCTTTATTGAGCCCATTCAAACACAAATAGGTAGCATCAATTGATCATTAATTGATACATGCTCATGCTCATGCTCTACTTTTAGCATCATTTGATGCATGTTTTGTTTTTCCTATCAGAAAGTGGAAATAGGTACTTTTGGCAATCATGAGCATCCTCTACTTATTGCAATATCTAATGCATTGATACATTCACATGCTCATGCTCTACTTTTAGCATCATTTGATACACGTTGAGTTCTTATCAGAAAGTGGAAATAGGTACTTTTTGGCAATCATGAGCATCCTCTACTTATTGCAATATCTAATGCATCATCAGTACAAAGCTTGATTTGGCAATAGGTGGAATTGGCAATCATTTGCATGCTTTAATTTTGTCAAAAATTAATGCATAGTTCAGTTGTAACTGCTCATAGATATGGCAGGAACATGCTGAGTTATACACTAAACATAGTCATGCCAAGCTATAACTACCATAGTCATATTATTAGAGTTCCTAGCATGCATCACCGTACGGCAGAATAACACAGCAACCATAACATAGACCACCGTATGATACTTGAGTTGCTAAGGCCTTGTACAATGCAAGGTGCTTAGGGGAGTTGCTTATAGAAATAAACCAGGCTTTTCTTAAGCACAGGTGCTTATTTGTACAGGGTAGACGCATAACTAGGCATCTCTCCTATAGAAATAGGCACCGGTGCTTCAGAAAAACCATGTTTATTTTTCTAAGCACCACCCTAAGCATCTAGCGTTGTACAAGGCTTAAACATGCATCACCAAAATAGTATTAACAACTAGGAATACTAAACCAGAGTAGCAGCAAACTCTTAACATAAACGGCAGATCAACCACCGCTCAGCATAGGTTCAGACACACCATAGGACATCAGTTTTAGACTCGAACAACAAAGAAACATAGATAACATAAGAGGACACGGTAGTCCTAGGGCAGCATCAGCACTCTAACAGCACATCACTTCTCTCCCTTCTTCAATGCATGTTGTAGGGCTCATTGACTTTGACAATCTCGTGGAAGCGTGAGTAGGCAGCATGTTTAGCCAGAGTACTGGCTTTATGCTTCTTACCATGTCCATTGCCAGTGCTGAAGGCATGCTAGATCATGCCATCTATGCCGCCACCGATCACCTTGCAACAGAAAGGGGACCCAATCTTGCCAATGAAATAGTACTTGATCTTCCCAGCAATCAGATGCCTCAGGGTGTAACGGCTCTTGCTGTGCCTGCCGTCCATGCCGTAGTCCACGTCGTCGTCATCCTCCTGTGAATTAGTGAATTAGTACACATAGAACAACTCAGCTAATCTATTATGGTACATTGACTTTAATTACAATGTTTTGAAAGTACACATGTGTAACATGGCAACTATCTATTTGCTAGAAATAAGGCGTATGTGCACATACATAATTGAGCCAAATAAATTGACATGCATAAATATGGACGGTGGAATAGTTGCATTTATAGATTAGTGCACAAGTAGTACATAATTAACACATGAAAGACTTCATGAAGTGGCTTGGTTTAATGACATTTGATACTTGTTACAGGTGTAATTCTTATTGGAATCAGAAAAATGGTTTCATTGTACTCCTCCATGTTTCACACAAGGGGGGTTTGTTCTATCTAGTGGAATGAAGAAACCATTATTCTGTCTGACAGCGGCAATACTGCTTCTCCAACATTGTTATACCCTGATAAGTTTTAGAAGGAAATTGGTAAAGGAGCTATGGGGTGTCTCACTGCTCATATTGATGAGAGATGTGGCTGTGATCATCTAGATAACATACTGTGGAAAATTGGCTAGATGAAATGTTTTGATTTTTTGGTATCCAGTGGATATGTAATGTCAGCCCATAATTACTAAGGGAGCGATCACTTCCTTTGCAAAATGGAAATATGTATAGAATTTGCAAATGGATCATCTATGAACATGTGTGCAAACTAATCATCTATGAACATGTGTGCAAATTAATTCATCTATATAAACTAAAATGAATCAGGAACTGCAGCATTTTGTCACTGTCCTGGGGAAGCCAATGGAGAATCCTGCCATATATCCATTGTTTAACCCACTTTTTTCCTTAATGTATCCCTGCCATGAACATTTTCTTGTATTTGGGTTCATTACCCCACTTATTTCATTAATGTATCCCTTGTGAAACTTATGCTCATCTAGTTCACAAGACTAACCCCAATGCCATGAAAAAAACCCAGAGTATCTGCTGGAATCAGAATGTGAATCAGATTTAAAAATCCACAACCAACATGAAGATCTATGCTAGATCCCTACAATCCTACATACGTACAACTAGCACGCCCAAGTGAAATTGATGCTCATCTAGTTCACAAGAAAAACCCTAATGTCATGAAAAAAACAGAGTTAAAAACAGAGTACTACCTCAGATAGCTCGTCGATGGCATCCTCGTCGAAGTCGCTGCCCTTCCTACTATCTAAGTTGAACTCCTTTATGGCGTTCTTCTCGAAGAGCTCTTTGTTTTCGTCATGCACCTTGCGCTTACGCCTTCTCATCTCCTCCTCCTCCAGATCTTCCCTGACCTTGTGCTCGCCGACGAGTGCCTCGACGGCTGCGATGGCAGTGGGAGCTGGCACAACGGTCGCTGCACCGCCAGCTTCCGCCGCTACGGCGGACTCAGCCGCTCCACCCACGGCTGCAGCCACGGCAGCAGACTGCTCTGCTCCGATGGTTGCCTCCGGCTCGTCCGCCGCATCTGCACGCCCGCGCTTCATCATCGGTCGAAGACAGGAGGAGGGAGGCATAGGAAGGGAGGAGGGTGGTGAGGAAGGAGCAGAGGGTGGTGAAGTGGTGAGGAAGGAAGAGAGGGTGGTTAGGTTCGGGAGAGGACGAGGGTTTTCTACCCGATTTGGGGAAGAAATGCACTGCTCCTGCCTCTTGGAGTTACCGAGAAGCCGCGGGTGCCGATTTGACTTGACACACCCACCCGGTCGTCCCCATTCCACATGGGGACGTGGCGGTCATGCACGCGGTCGTGCACCTCCTGCGGTTTGCCATCAATTGCTATCGGTCTCACAAGTGGGTCCCCTTGTCATCCACACAACCGAGCCATCACATGTACCACATTTTTCTTTCTCCCCGTCTCGACCACTCCACATCTTTATTTCTCCCCTTCTCGACCAGCGTCGCCGCCTCCGCCGCCATCTCCCGACGACCCCTCTCTTCGCTGCCGGTGTGCGGCCGCCGCCAACTCCGGCAAGTACGTGAGATCTCCCCTCTTCTTCCCTTCCCCAAACGCGTCTCCCTACGAAGGCGGATCTGAGCCGATTGGTTTGGACTGAAACTTAGTTTTTGGATTGGATCTTGATTTGGTTTATATGGTTTGAGACCAAATCAATCTATTAGTTTGAGCCGCCACTACCACCTACTACTGCTTCAAATCCAAGAGCCGCTGTTGCCGGCCGGAGCTCGTCGGCTCTCTCGAGCTTTGACGCCATGTCTGATCTAGATTCATGACGTGCCCTCGCATATGGCTTTGCCCACGGTTTGAACCTTTGGATTCAATTCAAAAGTTGAAAATGGTTTGGACTGGGTTGGATGACGCGCATGTATAGTTCGGTTTGGTCTAGATTCTAAATGAAAATATCTGGATTGGTTTGGTTTTGATGTGTGCCGTGGATTGGACTGGTTTTAGTTTGGATGCCAAACTATTCCTAGGTTTAGATGAGACGGGCATTGCCATTGTCATTGGCATTGCTTTGTTACATAGATGATAGAAAATAGATTGATTGGCCATTGCCAGTATAGGTTATCACTATGATATATTATATGTATGATCTTTGTATTGTACTATGTACAATTCAACTTAGAGTTCAACATATTCTGTGTAGAATGGAGGAAGCACAATGTGGACGCTGCAACTCACGGTGCCGGACCAGCCTTTCTACTGCCACGTTGTTCGGCATCTACTCCCAACCTTCTTTTGTTCTTGCAGCGGTAATAATTTATATGAACCTTCTGACAGTACATTCTTTTTGTTTTTTTGCTATTTCCACTAATGTATTGTATCTGTTATTTGTTATTATCTTACACAGATCGTACCATGCAATGTGAGATTGGCATTCAATGAGCTCGTCGCAGACACCGTGACCTTCGACGCTCTTGGGGGCCCATACACTATGCAGGTCGAGAAGGGGCGAAAGATAACCCAGATAGGAGGAGATGATTGGGATCGTTTCATCGCCCGCATGCGTCTTAGTGGGGGTGAATTGATCAGCTTCTCCTTCAGAAGAGATAGGCCCATGATTTCTGTTATCTATCCAAATTTGATTCCGGATAGTGAGGATGAAGTTCATGAGGAGGAAGATGGTGCTGATTCAGATGATGATGAGAACCCACTTGTTGAATACCTGTATGCCCAAGGACTCAGACTGGACGACAAGGAAATCGGCAACCTCTGGGACATGCTTCCGCTACGTGAAGACTACCTAGGGAAGCCATTCGTGACCCGCCTCACAAGGACGAATGTTAAATGGCATATCATGGTATGTTACTTAGTGTGGTAATTACATGATATGCATGCTTAGTTAGTGTAGTAGTTCATATGATATGCATGTTGTAGTACTGTGATGAGAGGCCTAGTTTAGAATTCATTTAGTGAAGAATTTTATGACATGCATGTAGTGTAGTAATATGCGATGATATGCTTAGTGTACGCAGTAATCTAATGACATGCCTAATTACTGTAGTAATTTGATGCTTGGCGTATAGTGTAGTGATGTGATGATATATATGCTCAGTGTTGAATCCAATGATATATGTGTCTTGAAGTGTATGCTTCATTGATAATTGCACGTGACATGATCATATATCATGTCAACTGTTTTCAAAAATTACCTAAGAGGTTACTTGATAGCTGTGGCATCGACCCGGGCGAAGAAGGCATGGCTGCTGGACTACGCCTTACCAGAACGGGCTCCATCACCTGCTGTGCCTATGCAGTGGACACGGACGGTCGCACTGTCTTCAGCAGGGCAGGGTGGAAGAAGTTCCTTCGTGCCAAGAATCTTCGGGTAGGACAGGCCATCCTACTCACTGTTGCGAACACCCGTCGCCATGACTTGAGGATGATGATCACCATCCACCTCATTTAGAACTGGGGTGGGCCATGTATCAATGTGAAATGAACGTGTTATGTTAGCTCTTGTTTGCGAGTACTTGTCGTGTATTACCGTCCCTATATCTACTCATATCTAGGTACTATTGCTTGTGATGGATTGCAACTATTATTAATTGGTAACTAATGCTCTACTAGCTATGATTATTACACTGTGTGATGTTTTATATGCTGTAGTGTGACATGGTAACTGTTATATATGGTAGAGGCTGGTCTCTAAGACCTTGTACAATGCAAGGTGCTTAGGGATGTTCTTCCACTGTGTGATGTTTTGTACGTGTCAGGTTGTAGTATGAAATGCTAACTGTTCTATATGGTAGTGGCTGGTCTCTAATTGGACCGACATGTTGAAATATAGTATCAATGGTAGAGGCGTTTCATTGTGCGCCACATCCAACAGTTCACATAATTAATTATCCAAAGATTAAGGTATGAAACCCTGGGTCCTACATAGCAACATTTCGTTCCAAAAATTAAGGTACTTCCACATTCAAACTAACTAATACTACAAATTCGAAGGAACTACTTAATAGATTAACAACACATAGGGAAGTAGCCTGGTCCAACGGCTTGAGAAATGACGAACAAAAACTGGAAGAAGAAGGATCAGCCAGTAGCAGCACCATCAGCCTCCCAGCCTCACAACTTCAGCCAGCCTGGTGAACTCCAGGTTTTTTCCTGCAAAACGCACATGTGATGTTGGAGGCAAGAAAATAAATATGCCAGGGGTCTTGTCATGGCATCTAATCGCACGGAATGCTAGTACAAATGATGGAGAACAAAACATCCAACATGAGCAAATTCATAGGAGTTCTAGATCCATGGATACCATCAAGAAAAATGCTCAGTTTTAATTCAGACACAAGACTTGGTGAACACATGCATATTCATATCAGCAACATTGATATGGCATCTTTGCAAGCTTGGGTCAGTGACTTGTCTTGTGTTTCATGGCATCTTTGCAAGCTTGGGTCAGTGACGTGTTTCATGTACAAAGTTATGCCATATGATGCATGGATTAATTCATACATAAATGAGAAAATGCCAACTTTGTATAGAATTTGCAGTACTGAAATATTTCAGTGTGTACTGAAACTGCAGTCGTGAAATAATTCAGTGTGCATCGGTGTGTACTGAAATTGTAGTAACGAAATATTTCAGTGCCTTCCGGTGTGTACCAAAATATTTCAGTGTCTACCACTACAACATTACAAATTTTGCCTATGGCAGTACCGAAATATTTCAGTGCCTACCGGTGTGTACCAAAATATTTCAGTGTCCACCACTACAACATTAGAAATTTTGCCTAGGGCAGTTTCGAAATATTTCAGTGCCTACCGGTGTGTACCGAAATATTTCAGTGTCTACCACTAGAACATTACTAATTTTTCCTAGGGTTCATATGATGCCTAGGGTTCACATACATCATAATCCATCCTCCAAATCCATGTACTCAAATATTCATGCAATTCATTGAGATTAAAATGCCATCTAGCATTCCCTCTCTAAGCTATTACGATCAGTATCACCACGATGTAAGCATGAGCAGTAGGAAGATGAGGAGTGGGGAAGCTTACTCTAAACATTGCTACCGCCGCCGTTCAGACGAGGAGAGCGGCGAGGGAAGCATGGAGAACCGCGGGGAAGCGAGGTCGTGACCACTGTCCTCCTCATCTTGCGCTTCGGAGTCTCCGGTGACTCGGTTGGAGGCTGCACAATCTGCAACGGCACCTCGTGCACGGTGGGTTCCTGATCCAGTGGATGCTCTACACTGGATCTGAACGCCCACCACCTCCGCCTGGTCCACTCGCTGGATGAATTGGCCTGCTCCATCGCCCAGGGGAGGATCTCGATCTTGTGAATCGGTTGTGCGGGCGGGGGGCAAAGCTTTGCCCTCTCCTTCTTCGTCAAATTCTTGAGAGTGGCCATTGCCGTCCAGTTCATCTGCCTTGTGTTGTCAAACCAAGAACGGATCTCCCTCAACCTGGCCAACTTGACCTGGTCGCCGCCAGCGATATGCACGAAGTCGGTGTTCTCGCCGCCGACCATCAACTCGATTTGCCGTGTAAGAGGGGGTGGGGGTGGGGGGGTTGCCTGAGTGGAGCGAAGTTGCAGCGGCAAGTAGGAGGAGATGACTGCGGTGGACTTGGAGGAGAGGGAGGAGATCGCCGCCGATGAGTAATTGTGGAATGTGTAGCACCATGGCGGCGGTTATGCATTGGACGAGAGGGGCGGCGCGTGCAAATTTTCCTAGGACTAAACTGCCCCTAGATTAAAATGCGTCCCCACCTTGTCACGAGTATCGGCCCCACTCGTTTTAGTACTTTCGCGTACTTTCATCGGAGTACTACCCAGTACTTCGTATTTGTCTGCCGTTAGATCGACATCAACGAACGGTTCATATAGCCTTTGTATGAGTAAAAATTATGAAGTAACAGCCCATTGTTTATGTACTCTTAATCTTATCAATAGTCAAAGGCGATCTTCAAAAACATATTAGCCCTTATATAGATGAATGGAAGGAGTACCAAAGATTGATTATTACGTGCACCATGTTCGAAAAAAAGGCAAAACAAACAAAATCCAATGAAACGGAGTCTGCTTGCTCGCCGATGGTTCACACCACACCAACGGAGTCATGCTCCCGTGCTCCGCGCGCGCGGTCAAACAGAGTCAGGCTGCTTAGTTAGTCTGACCGCCGCTAGCTAGCTATGACCAATGGAGTGCCCGGGCTACATTTGCCTCATTTGACAACTTTGAGCCTGGGCTGTCGCCATATCGTCAATTCGTCCACGGATGCTTCTGTTGGCAACTGCATTTTCGAGACAAGTTGCTTCTGCTTGACACGCGCACCATGGAGTTCTCTACTGTCAACTACCTGCCTGACCAACGACGGACTAGCCGGTCTGTCATTTTTGAGGCAGCGGAAGGAGCGCTTCGAATGCTTACTGGTATTATCATGACACCGAAGATGACCCGTATTGGCTAACGTCTTACATTCTTAGAAATAACCAATGGCACTGGGAGAATGACATCCAGTTACCGGTAAAGCGTGCCATTCTGATTGGCGTAGCCGGGGGGTACTTGCTTTTAGAAGCGCGATACAACACGTCTTCACAAGAGGAGCTAAAGTTTGAATACTTCTCCGTGGACTTGAAGACGTTGCAGGTAGAGCTGTTTGCTGCGCTTATCGAAGCCATCTTGTCTGGTCGATTATATGCTGGTTTCCCACCTTCATTGTGTCCACCAACTATCTGAGCTGGTCAAGTTGATCAGCGTGCTTTTTGCATACTCTTATTCAATCTGGTCACAATCACTACCAGAAAAACTTGTTTTGCCGACGGCCAAACCTATGCCGACGGCTCCCGTCGGCATATATGGGCATACCCCGACGACCCAACTAAAGCCGTCGGCGTAGAAAGGCCGTCGGCGTATAACCATCTATGCCGACGTGGGCCGTCGGCATAGATAAGCCGTCGGCGTTTCTTCGAATATACCTAACGGTGGCCGTCGGCGTAGCCGTCGGCATAGTTATGCCGACGTCATCAATCCGCCGCGCTGCCACGTCATCGATCCGCGTCATTCGCCGGTCCCGTGGGGTGGCATTTCTATGCTGACGGCTAGGCCTGGCCCATGGTTTTTGCCACGTCATTGATCCCCGCCCTACGCCACGTCATTGATCCAGGGCTCTACCGTTCCGTGGCCATAGCTATGCCGACGGCTTTGCCGTAGGCATAGATTTCTAATAATATTTTTATATTTTTTATATTTTCTCTTTTTATTATTTATTTTTTTCCAATACTAATTTCATTAACTTAAATGTACAGAAAACATATATCGATTGCCCCCCACATGGGCCTTCTTCCGTCGTGTCACGTAGAGGTTAGACGGGATGGGGTACCTATGGGGGGTAGCAATGCCGCCAGGTGTTGCGGTGGGCCCTCCTATGGTTGTGGAAACGTGATGGCAGGCACGGGCACGCGCCTCCGGGGTGTGCCCCCTCCCCCCTCACGGGCGTCTATGCCGCCGTGCCCCGGAGGGGGGAAACGGCCACGTCGGGCCGACGCAGGGGGAATCTTGGGGTGGGTTGTGCCGGGACTGTGTTGGGGGTGTAGCTATGGCTGGGCTATGACAACAAGGTGAAAAGGTCCACCGGTCAAACTACGTCCAGCGAAAGTCAAAGGGATAGACCCGGCGGTCGTCTGTGTCAGGGTTAGACGGGACGGGGTACCTGGGGGTAGCAATGCCGCCAGGTGTTGCGGTGGCCCTCCTACGATTCTAGAAGCATGGTGGCAGGCGTAGACACCCGGCACGTGGCTTGTATGAGGTCCCGGTGCGACGCTCCGGTGGCATTGCTACCCCCCTAGGGCCCCCGTCCCGCCTAACCCTGTAGCGTTTGACCACGGGATCTACCCCTTTGACTTTGCACGGACGGGCTTTGAGAAGTGGACGTATCCACCCGGTTGTGTAAGGTCAGCCCATAGAAACACTTTGGAGCAACATCCAGGCCAGACCCACGGCAAGATCCCCTCCGTGTGGACCAGACGCGTCCGTTTCCCCCCCTCCAGGTGCCGACAGCGGCAACGCCGTCCGTGAGGAGGGGGGCACACCCCGGAGATGCGTGCCGGGCGTTTGCACCCGCCACAACACTTCCAGACTTGTGAGAGGCCGCCTACGCAAGATTGGGCGGCATGCTAGCCCCCGGAGGCTGCCGGCCACAGTCGTAGACACGCGAAGAGCAATCCGCGTAAGAGGGAATTGTTCAGATACTTCTCCATCACGAAAAATTATGAAAAATTCCCATCAGTCCTACAGCACATGTACCCATGTCGTGTAAAAAACTCATGATTTTATCGCGCTCCGAGTATTTAATAATATTCACGCCGCATCGTTACCGCAGAACGTATACTACCGTGTCCTCGCCGTCCGTGAGGGGGGGCCACACCCTGGAGACCCGTGCCGCCTCTTTTGACATGCCACCACACCATCCCGCATGTATGAGGTCCCGGTGCGATGCTCCGGAGGCATTGCTACCCCCCTAGGGCCCCGTCCCGCCTAACCCTGTAGCGTTTGACCACAGGATCAACCCCTTTGACTTTGCATGGGCGGGCTTTGAGCAGTGGACGTATCCACCCGGTTGTGTTAGGTCAGCCCATAGGAACACTTTGGAGCAACATCCGGGCCAGACCCACGGCAAGATCCCCTCCGTGTAGACCCGACGCGTCCGTTTCCCCCCTCCAGGTGCCGGCGGTGGCGCCGTCCGTGAGGGGGGCACACCCCGGAGACGCGTGCCGGGCGTTTGCACCCGCCACAACACTTACATACTTGTGAGAGGCCGCCTACGTAAGATTTGGCGGCATGCTAGCCACCGGCCACAGTCGTAGACACACGAAGAGCAATCCACGTAAGAGGGAATTGTTCAGATACTACTTCATCTTGAACAATTATGAAAAATTACCATCAGTCCTACAGCACATGTGCCCACGTCATGTAAAAAACTCATGATTTTACCGCGCTCCGAGTATTTAATAATATTCACGCCGCATCGTTACCGCAGAACGTCTACTACCGTGTCATCGCCGTCCGTGAGGGGGGGGGGCACACCCCGGAGACGCGTGCCGCCTCTTCGGACATGCCACCACACCACCCCACATGTATGAGGGCCCGATGCGACGCTCGGGTGGCATTGCTACCCCCCAAGGGCCCCCGTCCCGCCTAACCCTGTAGCGTTTGACCCCGGGATCTACCAATTTGACTTTGCACGGACGGGATTTGAGCAGTGGACGTATCCATCCAGTTGTGTTAGGTCAGCCCATAGGAACACTTTGGAGCAACATCCGTGCCAGACCCACGGCAAGATCCCCTCCGTGTAGACCTGACGCGTTCGTTTCCCCACTCAAGGTACCGGCGGCGGCGCCGTCCGTGAGGGTTAGACGGGACGGGGTACCAAAGGGGGGGTAGCAATGCCGCCAGGTGTTGCGGTGGGCCCTCCTACTCTTGTGGAAGTGTGATGGTACTCGCAGGCACCCGACACGCAGCTCCGGGGTGTGCACCCCTCACGGTCGTCGCTGCCGCCGTGTCACGGAGGGGGAAACGGCCACGTTGGGCCGAAAACTATCTATTCCGATGGGCAGAATGCAGTCAAATTTTTTGTGAGAACCAATAAACATGTGTAATATTTATTTGTTAGAAAAAATGCACCTTAAAATAATGAAAAAAAAAGAGTATACCTATGCCGACGGCTTGGCCGTCGGCATAGGCGTACACGTGGCATACAGAGTTATGCCGACGGCTAAGCCGTCGGCATATCCTCCCCTTATCCGCATCGACCACCCGTGGCCACTCATTCTCTCTGCCCTCCTCCTCGATCACTCCGCCTCCCCGACCCCGACCCACGCCGCGCCACCCGACCCCGACCCCCACCCCCGCCGCCGTAGGATCCCGACCCGCTGCGCCGCCGACCCTCGCTGCCTCCCTCCGCCCCTCCACCCAAGCCTCGCCGCGCCGCCACCCCCATCCCCTCCCCCAACTCCGGCGCCGCCCTGCCCCCGCCCAAACACCACCGCCGCCCCCATCCCCTCCCATACCACCATCGCGCCGCCCCGCCCCCGCCCCAACACCATCGCCGCCCCCATCCCCTCCCCTACCGCCGTCGCGCCGCCCCCATCCCCTCCCCCACCGACGCCGTACCGCCCCAAATCCGCCGTCGCCGCCGGGCCGGCCCGTCCCCATCCTTGGCCGCCCCGTCCCCGACGCCACTGCCCCGCCCGTCTTCGCCCTTCTCCGCCCCGTCGCTTCCCCGCCCTGCTCCGCCCCGTCGCCGCCCCGCTGGTGAGGCCCCCGCTTGCTGCTTGCTGCTAGCGCTGCTGCTTACTGCTTGCTGCCGCCGCTGCCGCTGCCGCTAGTTGTTGCTTGCTGTGCTTGCTGCTGCCACTGGATAGATTAGTTAGTTAGTTTAGGGTTTAGTTAGTTTAGGTTTTAGATGGATATATTAGTTAGGTATATAAATAGTTAGATAGATGGATTATAAGATATAAAAATGTTGTTGATGGGTTAGTTGAGGAATAAAATTGTTGTTGATATATAGATGGATAGATGAGTGGATATTACATCATGATATATAGATGGATAGATGATATGCTATATATGTGGTTTGATGAGATGCTATATATTGCATATCCTGCAAAAAAATTGGTTCGATGAGATGAATCAATGATGATGACGAATAGATGATGATGATGAATATGTAACGAATAGATGATGATGGTTATAGTTTTTTTGCCTACATGATGCAAAAATAAATGAATGCATGTTTAAATGTTTTAAATATGCTCTATGAGTTGTGATGTTCTAAAAATTTTGTCGCGATGGATTTTGTAGGCTTTGTGGTGTCGCATTTCATCGGAGTGACCGTTGTACGACGCGTTGGTCCCCCTGAGCATCCCTCTGCTGTTCGACTACTTCCTCTACAGCTGAGGGTGAGCTACAAGTCCATCTCCTCCATTTTTTCATACCGCTAGATTTCATTCTCAAGTCAACTGGCATAACCTAGGCGTCTCCCGTCCGAAAGGGTTGCATCGATAAATATGCATTCAATTACATATTTATCACCGCAGCTCTTTCGGATTGTCCAACGTTTTCCACGGACAGCCCGAGGATGTGTAGATTGGGTATGTTCTCCATGTTCTACCCCGTTCCGAGACAGGATTTCGGCGGCGCCTCCCCATTGTTCTCCGGAGCACATTCTCTCGGCTATTTGCCGAGACGTGTATCTGGAGAACAGCGGGGAGGTGCTGCGGTAATTTTGTCTTGGAACGGGGTAGAATGGAGAACGTACTCAATCTACACATCCTCGGGTGGGATTAGGACCCATCTTTACCTATTAGAGATGTAGGTGGATTCAACGCGGTAGAAATTGAAAATTTGATGTGATTAATTTAAGTGAATCCTTAATTATGTTGTGCTGCTTGCAAAAAAGCAGAGCATAGTAGATAATCAGTGGATGTACAGTGGTTTTATCCGTCGGAATCGAGTAACATCAGAGTGGATCGCGAAAACCGACGTGTATTTGAAGGAGATATTCCGTCGTCGAATGAGAATTATCCCACAATGCCCCTGTGCGAGATGTGCCAGACGTCACCGTAGAAATCAGACGGACATGAGTGGGCACCTTCGCACGCACGGATATATGCCAAACTTTGACATGCCGCCGATAAATATAGCCGAGCAGGACCGTGGTAGAGAGGAGGTGATGCGACAACGCATAGGTGGATATGAGGACGACGGGGTCAGGGACATGCTAGATGATGTCATTGTTGCAGAAACGGAAAATGCGACACCTTCAGAGAATGAACCGGAGGAGCCGGAGGCAACCGCAAAGGCCTTCTTGGAGGTCTTGGCCTCGTCGAAGAAACCTCTTTATGCGGGTGCAAAAATATCTCAGCTGGATGCCATCTCGCAACTGATTGCAGTCAAGGCTGAGTACGGCTGTAGCCAGAAATGCTTCAAAACATTTCTGGGAGTATGGTCTAACAGCCTCCCTAAGGGTCATGAACTGCCGAAAAGCATGTACCAAAGAAAATCATGAAGGCACTCTCTATGGATTATGCGAAAATAGATGTTTGCCGGAAGAATTGCCTTTTGTTTAGGCACGAGTATGCGGATGACAAGTACTGTAGGAAGTGCGGTTCGTCTTGGTACATTGAGGTGGTCGGTGAGGATGGTGAGAAAAAGCAGCTAACCATCCCCGTTAAGGTTCTTCGGTATCTTGATTTTATAAAAAGATTGCAACGCCTTTTCATCACGAAGGAGTCTGCCAAAATGATGAAGTGGCACAAGGAAGGTATAAGGTACAATCCAAAAAAAAAACCGTACATCCATCGGGAGGGGAAGCATGGAAGTCTTTCGATGAAGAATACCCCGAGGAAGCAGCCGAGGCTGGGAATGTCAGAATAGCCATATCAGGTGATGGGTTGAATCCATATGGTATGTCGTCCAATCCATACAGCTGCTGGCCTGTGTTTGTAATTCCGCTCAATCTTCCTCCCGGTGCCCTAATGCAACGAAAGACCATGTTCTTGTCGCTCATCATTCCAGGGCCTGAATACCCGGGGAAGCAATTGGGTGTGTTTATGCAGCTGCTTGTGGATGCTTTGCACCATTCTTGGTACTTTCCGAGGTTGACATACGACCGGGATCTGCAGAGAAATTTCTTGATGAAAGTTTGGTTGCACTATTGCATGCATGACTTTCCTGGCTATGCTCTATTCTGCGGATGGTGTACAAGTGGGAAGATGCCATGCCCAGTGTGCATGCAGGCTCTGCGAATGATTTGGCTGAGTAAGGGTGGCAAGTATGTAGCCTTTGACTTGCATCGACAGTTCCTCCCTCCAGACCATCCAGACAGGGAAGACAAGAAGAACTTCACGAAAGGACGGGTTGTTCATGAAGTAACTAAGATTCCAACATTTTCGGGGGCAGATGTTCTTGCTCAGCTAAAAGCTCTCAAGCCTAAAGTCAAAGGCAAAGCCAAAGCCAAAGCCAAAGGATTCGAGGGATATGGTGAGACGCACAACTGGACTCACATTACCCCCTTCTCGCAGCTTCCCTATTTCAAGGACCTCAAACTTCCTTACAATATTGATGTGATGCACACCGAAAAGAATGTGGCAGAGTCCCTTTTTCCACACGATCCTCAACATTCCTGATAAGACGAAGGATAACGTAAAAGCTAGAGCTGATCAACAAAGAATTTGTGATAGACCACACCTGAACATGAAGCCTCCCAGAGGCGGTCAAAAAAACTGGTTCAAGCCAGATGCTGACTTTGTCCTTAAACCGCCAGAAAAAAAAGAAGTACTTATCTGGCTGAAACAAATTTTGAAGTTCACCGATGGTTATGCATCGAATATAAGTAAGGGAGTCAATCTTTCAACAGGCAAATTGACCGGACTGAAGAGTCATGACTACCATGTATGGATTGAGCGGATAATGCCGGTGATGGTTCGAGGCTATGTCCCCGAGCATGTCTGGCGAGTGCTTGCCGAGCTTAGCCATTTCTTCTGCATGCTCTATGCTAAAGAAGTAAGTAAAGAGGTTATGCAAAAATTGCATAAGAAGGCACCGGAGTTGATAGTCAAGCTAGATAAGATCTTTCCGCCAGGCTTCTTTACTCCGATGACACATCTCATTCTGCACCTCACGAACGAGGTATTGTTGGGGGGCCCTGTGCGAAATCGCTGGCAGTACGGCCCTGAGAGGCAGAACAAGCATCTCCGATGGAAATGTGGAAACAAAGCTAAGATTGAAGCTTCCATATATGAGGCAGTTATCCTAGAGGAGGTGTCAGACCTAAGGACATCATACTATCCAGACCACGTTCCCCATCTGCATAACAAGGTGCCTCGATACAATATAGAAGAGCCCAAGTATCAACCCAGGCTCGATCTATTCAACGCGCAAGGTGGGAGGGCTGGGCCTCGAAATCTTATAACATGCCACGACAAGAGTGGGAGGACCTCATGTTCTATATCTTGCACAACATCAAGGAAGTTGATGAAGTGTGGATGAGGTAATACCACTACACCATTCCTTTATGCCTTCCACATCATCATGTTTCATGTTCACTTAGTCCCGGTCTAACACCGCTTATCTTTTTCTAGTGATTTCGTTCAAGAGGAATGGACGGGAGTGAATCCTCCTACTGAGGCGGAGGCACTTACTCTTCTCCGTCATGGAAACCCTGGACGTAAAAATTTTGTTGCTTGGTTCATGGAGAAAGTAATTTTCCACACTCCCCTATTAAATACCTACTTCAACATTTATTAGTTAATCGAACTAATGCACGCAACAATTTCCATTATACTTGTAGGGAAAGATCCGAACATATCTATGGATGATGAATTGAGATGGGTTTCCATGGGTTTTGACCCTGCCATCATGACATGTAAAAAGTATGATGTGAATGGGTATCAACCGTCGCAAAAACAGCCGCCCCGATCCCAAAACTATAAATACTGGAGTGTACACCCCCGGTCAAAATTCAGTAGACTACTACGGAAGGGTACAAAATATATACGAGGTTAAATTCCGCCAGGGGCGTGAGACCCTAAGTCTGCCTGTGTTCAAATGCCGATGGTTCGATCCGCGGGAGGGGGTAAAACATAAGCCTTACATTGGTTTGGTCGAAGTTAAAGCATCAACCATCTATGCCGGAGGCGATCTCTTCATTGCGGCTACCCAAGCTACACAAGTATATTATCTGCCTTACCCATGCCAGAAAGTGTATCTAAAGGGTTGGGAAGTTGTGTTCAAGGTGTCGCCACATGGTAAGCTACCAGACCCGAATGAAGACGATTACTACAACATTAACCCCATGACATACGAGGGAGTGTTCTATCAAGAGCAACCTGATGATGATGATGATGTGGTTAGAAACGATGATGCTAGACCATTGGGTGATGATGATGTGGACCCAAACGTCGACAATGCACGAAATGATGGTGAGACCATTGCCAATGAAAATGACATACTTATGCTAGAAAAGTTAAAGGAAGACGCTGACGACGAGGAAGAGCCTCCACCTCCGTCGGACAACGAAGATGATATGATTGATAGTGATGATGAGACGGACCGAGAAAGAGGTTACAACAGTGATGATTCATATGGGTTCTAGCAGATGTACGTTTCAAGTATTTTTTTTCTATAGTTTAGGAATATGCCTTTTTATGCATTTTTATTAATGTGTTTATTATCATGCCTTTTCCTTCATTTCATTAATTTACTAATTGCTCTTTCTCTTTTCAATGCAGGTTCGTGGAACATGGGCAAGGGGAAGGCCGACGGCGTGGGTTTTCTACGCAAGGTCGTCGTCCTGCCTAGTCGGAGTGGTTGAGCACGTAATCCTCCCCCTCGGCTACTTGACGATGACTCCTCACAGGGAGGTCGAGGGAGAGGTGCCCCTAGAGGAGGAGGGGGCGGGGGCAGAGCCTCTAGAGGACGAGGTGCTGGGGGGAGAGCCACTACAGGGGGTCGCAGCCAGAAAGAGCGCACCCTCATCGACTTAGGGGTGTTGTCTTCAAGGCCCTCCTCTAGTGAGGTACCCTCCTCTAGTGAGGTACCCTCCTCTAGTGAGGTACCCTCCTCTAGTGAGGTACACTCTAGGGAGGAGGAGGAGGAGGAGGTGGAGGAGGAGGAGGAGGTGGAGGAGGAGGAGGAGGTGGAGGAGGAGGCAGGCGAGGAGTAGGAGGAGGAGGAGGAGGTTGAGGAGGAGGTTGGGGAGGGGGAGGCAGGCGAGGAGGAGGGTGGTGGCAGGGATGATGGTGGTGACGGGAAGGGGGTTGACAACAAGGGGTGGCTGCGTGGTAACGCAAAGCTACCAAAGCAGGTTCCTGCTACTGAGGAGCAGAAGTGGCTCATTGAGCCCACGGGAAAAGAGTAAGTGGTTCATTATTTTGCTTGTCACATGCTCATTCCGGTTGTTATTTATTTTGCTTGTCACATGCTTATTCCGGTTGTTATTTATTTTGCTTGTCACATGCTAATAGTTCATTCTTTTGCAGCAACTGGATATATTCTAAAGGGGTCCGTATTCCCAACGGCCTCATCACCGTCTTGCTGAAGTTATACTGGCGGGGGTTGTACTGTCCGGATCCAGTCAGGCAGCCAGACCGTCGGGTTTTGGCCACGAGCTGGGACCACTGGGAAGCGGCCCTCCACGCGGACCATGAGACCCATGCCAAGGCCGTGATCACTACTTTTCTGGGTGAGTTCTCTTCAGAAGCACAAGTCCATTCTAGTTTCATGAATGATTTAACTCATGGCTTCTTCCATTCTGGTTTCATGCATGATTGTAGAAATTCTATCGAGTTCTTCCGGAGCACAGGGCTAGAGTGGACCAGATCGTGTTGCGCCAATGCAAGAAGGCCCGCCAGATGCAGTACGAGGTGCGCTATGTGGCCATCTCCACATACTACCACGACGTTCTTGGTGTGAAGATGACCAAGGAAGAAGCGCAGAGGATGGGCATTACCTTGGAGAGGCCCGAGTTCTTGGCGGTAAGTATAAAAGATTTTTCATTATGCTTTCATATATTATGCTTTCATTACCTTGTGGTACATTATGCTTTATGCTTTATGCTTCCATAACACCAATTTGGACACACCTACATGCCATTATGCTTTTATTATGTAGGTGTGTCCAAATTGGTGTTATGGAAAAGACGAGTCCTGGGCGGCATTGGTGGATCTTTGGTGTGATGAGGCTAGAGCCTGGGCGGCTATGAGAACCAAAAATAAGGCTAACCGAGGGACGGAGGGAGTACATGCTCAGGGAAACCGAAACCACTATCTCCACAAGGCAGTTAATGTATGACTAACCCCATTAAACATTATTCTTCTTATATTTACCATCACTTAGGGCATGTATGACTAACCTCTGTTTGGTGGTGCAGGAGGAGAAACTGAAGCGGCCACTCTCAGACATGCAGGCGTGGGAGATCGCCCATACGCAGAAGGACTCCAAGCCTGGCGAGCGCGAGTACTACGGCAAGAAGACCGCGGGGAGGAAGAAGGCCTACTCCGAAGTGTATCTGAAGTTACATCCTGACACACCTGACCCCATTGCGGCGCCTCTGGACGACAGGGCGGTGGTGAGCATGGGGCCCAAGGAGCACGGTCGGGAGGCGGTTCTCGATGATGTGATCACTCCAAGTATCTCCTACACACAGCTTCGTCGGATCGACCCGGGCCTGAGCCAGCGCACGAGCCAGCCGGTGACCAGTGCACAGTCCCTCTTTCAGGAGCAACAATCTGTAAGTATTTTCCCTCTTATCTTCATTGCTCACTTTATTTTCCTCATTTAGTAGTTTTATGAGTTCCATCATGTCATACCGTAGGCCAACCTGGAGTACACACGCCAGGAGACCATGGCGTGGCATCAGAGGCTTTATGAACACCAAGTGCAGAGGGATAGCCAGATGCAGCAGGCTTTTCAGGAAATGGCGGCCGGCAGGTGTCCTTAGTTCCCTCCAGCACAATGCCCTCCAGCACAACCAGTGCTGCTAAGCTTTGAGAAGTTTGTGGCACTGAACGCTGGCCCCTCGCCGGTTAGTTCATCCGCAATCTATTCACCCAAAGCATGTCATGCCTTTCAACACAGTCATATATCCCGTTAATATGTCTTTTCAACATCCAGGGAACAGGTGGATCTACCGTTGGCGGCGGTCTTCGCAGCACTCCGGAGACACGGAGCCCGACCACTCCGATCCACGGAGGCGGAGGCGGAGGCGGTAGCGCTGCCGCTAACAGTGACGACCTGGGCTTCGGCGGTCTTGGCGGTGACGACCTCCGCGGTGCTCGACGTCCTGGCGCTTAAGCCTTTGGGTCACATTGTGGCGGTCTTGGTGGTGATGATACTTATATGCTAGTGATGTTTCTTATTGTTGTTTGCGAGATTCTTATATGCTTTGGTGGTGATGATACTTATATGTTTATGCTTTGCGATGCTTCTTATGATGTGTGATGATGAATTTGTTGTGTTATGCTGCTCCTTATTGTTATGTGATGCATATATTGTTGTATGATCCTTATATATGTTGTATATATTCAAATGAATTGAGCTAAAACAAAACAGAAAAAAGAAAAAAAAAGGCAGAAACTATGCCGACGGCTAGGCCGTCGGCATAGAGCTGTCGTGAGCTCCCAGTGGCTGACACGTGGCAGGTCTATGCCGACGGCCTAGCCGTCGGCATAGTTTAAAACTAAGTCGACGGTTAGGCCGTCAGCATAGCCCTGCTCCCATGAGAGCCCAGTTGCTGCCACGTGTCAGGTCTATGCCGACGGCCTGGTCGTCGGCTTAGTTTGAACCTATGCCGACGGCTAGGCCATCGGCAGCCTAGCCGTCGGCATAGGTTCAAACTAAGCCGATGACCAGGCCGTCGGCATAGACCTGACATGTGGCGAGCAGGCGTTGCCCAGGACTTGATGGCGGCCGCCGTTTGGAGGTAACGTTGCCGACGGCCAGGGCCGTCGGCATAGATGTACGGACACCGTCGGGATAGGACCTATGCCGACGGCCTTTCTATGCCGACGGCCTCCCAGGCTACGCCGACGGATATGTTGCCGACGGCCCTATGCCGACGAGGGCCGTCGGCATAGGTCTGTCCCGACGGCCAGTCAGGGCCGCTAAACTTTTTTCTTGCAAGCTGTGGTTGTTATGGATGCAGCCAATTCATATACTGCCCAACATTTTCCCAGTGTTGTGCACTGTCCGCAGTTCCAGAGTTAAATCATTGTTAATTGTTATGTATCCTTTGTGCATTTTGTGATACTGTATTTTCTAATATATATGCAATTGGAAGCTTACTAAACTCGGGAAAGGAACTATCGTCTAGCGAACATACATATGACTGTCTTGTGACTACAGGACTAATAAAAGGGAACGACATTACTGTCATTGTTCTAGTAACCCAGAGTTGGCCTGGGGCATGCGTATTGTACTGGCCCTGGATTGCTTTTATTTCTAGTTAGTTATGTCCCATTTGCTTGAATTAGGTTCTACAACGGACAGAATTGCAGGAAGATGATGAGATGCACTCAATGTAATTGTTGAACCCATTACAATTGAAAAGGACTCTGTGTGGTCAACCGCTAGTGCATGTCAATAGAGCTTGCCGGACCAGTACTACTACTACTAATGGACGTCGAAGACCGAGGAGTCGCATGGATGCTGCCACGAAAACTCTAGGCTGCCCCGTGCAGGGTCGATGAATGCGGACGAAGTTTTGGAGACACCACTCAGCGGGCTGCCGCTGTATAACGGAAAACACGGCCGGCTTCATTCTGACGGCGGATCAGCACATGGATAACTCGTCCACGCACCAATTTAGCTAGAAGGTTTTGACATCCCTTCAAAGATAGAAATCATGCACTCCAGCGGAGCACATGAGCTGGTCAGTTTCTTCAGATATCTCAACTTGTGCCATGACACAAAAAGGTTGTTGGTATGACATCTGGCTTAATACTAGATGGTATCTGGTTGATAAAAGTTGCATTTTTGGCTTATGAGTAAGCAGCCCCGGAGCTAAACAGGTTGTGCAGACATTGATGGTGAAATATGGGAGGATATATATTGAGCCCAACATCGAAGGAACTAAACAAGCAAACGTAGCATGCCGCAAGTATGACACCAGTCACCAAGGTACATAACTCATGAACACTAGCGTTAGTTAGGTTTATTTTGAGGCGCGGGAGATATGACTAGTTCCTCTTGCACTTCAAATAAATTAAGGGCGATGTGTGAGGTTCCAAGCCTACTCACGCATCCATCGTTTTTTTCTTTTTGGTCCTACCGATTAAAAATTAACTCATGATACAAAACGGTTATACTTATAATACCTTAGAACACTAGATTAACACATTAACACTTTCTTGTCGCATGTGTTAACATACGTACAAACCAGCGTGGTCAGCCTTGTTGGCCTATTTAGGACCTCCTTTTGGTTTTGTATGGAGCAGAATTCACAGGAATGTTTTCTTATGGGAAACGCTAATGCTTTGCCAGGTGATCGCGCGGAGAGTTCCATCACCCGTGCAGCCGTTGGATTGCCCTAGATCCATGCATCCTCGCGCACAAGTTCGTATTCCCTTTCCTACCACACGCCTCTTTACCTTATCTTGCAACAGAAACGGTGTTGCAAACCATAGCGGTGAACTACGACTGCAACTTAGACAAGCTTTTGCAACATCAGTTCTGTTGCAAAACAACTCTGCAACAAAACCTATACTGAAAAAAAATCCGCGACAAGAACTCTGTTACAAAAAATATTAAAAAAATCCTGCAGCACAACCTATGTTGCAAAAAATATATACATTTTGCAACATAATTTTTGTTGCAAATGTTTCTGAAGCAAAAATATATACATTTTGCAACATAATCCGATGACTCACGAGGTGGCGGATCTTTTAAAGATCTGCCGACCGATGCATAGCAGCCCCTATAGACGTTTTGATAGTGGAACGGAGGTTCCAAGCTACTCACACATGCATCTTTTTTTGTCCAGCTGATTAAACATTAACTCACCTTAGAACACTAGATTAACTCATGAACACGCTTTCTTGTCGCATGTGTTAACATACGTACAAACCTGATTGATGGCTACATGCGTGGTGAGCCATGTTGACCTTCTTTTGGTTTTCTTTGAAGGAGCGGAATTCACAGGGATGTTTTCTTATGGGAAACAGTAATGCTGCGCCGGGTGATCACGAGGAGAGTTCCGTCACCTACATAGCCGTTGGATCACCCTAGATCTACGCGTCCTCGCGCATGCTCGCACACGCTCGTATTCCCTTTTCTACCAGATGCCTCTTTGTCTTATGTTGCAACAGCAGCGGTGTTGCGAACCATAGCAGCAAAATATGACTGCAACTTAGACAAGCTTTTGCAACATCGGTTCTGTTGCAAAAACACTCTGCAAAAAAACCTCTGTTGCAAAAAAATCCAGCAACACAACCCATGTTGCAAAAAATATATTTTGCAACATAATTTTTTATGCAGATGTTTCTGCAGCAAAATCTCTATTGCGAAGTAGAGGCAGACGTTGAACTGCTAGATTGTGCCACATCTAACGTCTCGCGAGGTGGTGGATCCTTTTACAGTGGCCAACGCGTAGCAGCCCCTATAGACGTTTTGACAGTGGAACAGATGCTTTATACTAAGGCAAATATTTCTCATCAGTCGGCCGATAATCATGCGAGCATGTCTGCCGCTTTGGTTTTGTGCCACGCGTCCCTTGTGGACCCCACCACCACGTCTTTTACAACAACAGGCCTCCTTCCTCGTACCTTATCCCCATCTCCCTCAATCCTTTCGTCCCGATTCAACACCGCAAAGGAGACGCTCGCCGGCGTCATGCGCACGCGCGTGCTCACCGCCGGCCTGCTCCGGTTGTCACCATTCGCCGGCGAGGTAGGCCTTCGCCACCCCAATTCCATCCCTCCTCTCTTCTTCCCCGCTGCTAACATACCTTCTACCCCGCATCTAGATCAGAATCACCGAGCCACCACCCATAATCGGCGATAGTGCATGAGATCCACGTAGCCCGGTACTCGTTCCCGCGGCGCGCGGTGCAGCGCATGGCCGCTCTGTCGGCAATTTCGGTGTCGGGGGAGCCGTCCCTGCTGGATGCGCCCAGCCCTGCGTGGCATGTTTTTGAAACAAAACTGTTGTTGCAATAGTCAACGGGGTTTCCAAAACAAAGCTCTTGTTGCAAAAAGGGATCATACGCAGAGATACTTTTTGCAACTTCACCGATGTTTATGAAACAATGCTCTTGTTGCAATAGTAATCATTGATTCTGAAATAATACTCTTGGTGCAAAGAGGGATCGTACGCTGAGCAACCTAGATCGGACAAGTGGCGGACCCTTTCTTATGGCTGTTCTTTATTTCTATAGATTTATTTTCTCAAAATAATTCATTGTACCCTATTGCATAGGGAAATTTCCGTCCATTCAAATCTCTTGCTAAAAACTCTGCTTTTTATGTGTTGCAATCAAACACGCCTTGTTGCAAATAAAATCATGTAGAATTTAGAATTGAAGTGAACATACAGTTGCGTTTTTTAATCTTATGAGAAGGAAAGAGGCAGCGATGGCGAGGGACGAGATGCATGCGACGCAGACAAGTAATACCGGGCCGGCGACATTCAAAATACACGCAACGAATGAGCACATGAGCATGGACCCATCAGTCAGTCAGTGAGAGCCAAGGGAAGCACGCACGAAGATGTGAATAGATAATGGATTGATTTCCAGTGGCCAAGCCAGCGGGAGTAGTGTGTGAGCGCTCCTATGTAGTAGTGCGGCCGGGGCAAAGTTCACACCGCGCGCGCGGACGCCACTATTGTTTAGCCGGACCGACGTGAGACACATGCTATTTTTTAGACCAACCACGCCGACTGACAATGATAGGAGTACTTTGTTATTTCGAGAAAGTCAGAGCTGCTTAGCGACGAGTTGCCTCGTGGGTTTGCCTTCTACTTATAGTAGATACATGATTACAACTTCTCTACCAAAGTATATTCACAACAAATCAATCTACACGATTCTAAGATCCCTACACAATCAGAGATGATCGTGGTGCTTGCGTTCAACTTAGAAAATTTGATCTGGTAGAACGTGACACTGTCAGCTGTATATTTTGGTATATATTCCGCCTCGATGCTAGAACATGACACTGTCAGCTGTTTCTGGACACTTCATGAAATCAAGTTAGAGACAAGAAAGACAACAAATCCACTTGTGGAATGCCTACCATGACTATGCCCTACCCAATCAGCCTTTGTAAAAAGACCTAACAATGTGGAATCTAATCAACAAAATTGAAGCCATATTGCTAAAAATACCCTTGACATATCTTAAGATGCACTTGATAACCTCTCAATGCACATCAGTGGGTTTGGTCAAATATTTTCGCCGCTTGTTTACAACAAGCAAAATATCAGGGCGAGTGAGCATGGGATACTGCAATGCTCCAACCATAACGTAGTGGCTGAATGTATCATCATCAGTAAAAGGGGTGCCAAGATCCATCGCTTGTCAGCGGTAGACATGGGAGTAGAAACCGCCTCAATTCTCCATATGTGCATGCTGAAGAAGATCATCTGCATACTTGCCCTCAGATAAAACCATTGCCCCTAAATTGTAGGTGACTTTCATCCCAAGGAAGTAACCAAGATGCGGAAGAACCTTATAGGGAAAGGACACACAGAGAGTGTGAAGTATAGATCCACTTCTTGAGTGGAGGAACCAACAATGACAATATAGTAAACATACACAAGCATATAAATAGCCATTGAACCTTGTTGAAAATTCAAAAAAGATGTATCCGCCTTGGTGGAGGATATCGCTAAGGCAAGAGTAGCAAACCTATAGGGGTTGCTTGAGTTTGTAGATAGACTTCCGGAGCTTGCAAACATGTTGAGGAAAGAAAAAGTCCTTCAAGTCAGGTGCCTATTGCATATACACATGCTCATCATTGAGTTCATGGAGAAAGGCATTGCTGACACTGATTTGTCAAGGAACCCAACCCTGAACCATTAGGACATTGCTTGACTTCGACAATCCACTTACAACCCACAGGGATTAACGTATGCGGAACAAGCGACAACATTTTTCTGTACACGAGCATGCCTAGGAATACTATGATGGTACATTTAACGATATTCTCATGGACAATCAAAGGAGTAGAAGAGATAGAAGATGTTGGTGGGCTCACTGATTCTCCCAGATAGGTTATACCTACCAACCGCGAGAATTTTCTCCCGGACAATCCATCAATCTAGTGACGAAGTAGATGACAACTCCAAGGCATCCATGTTTACCGATCTAGCTGTACCGCAACACTCGGTGCAACCAACACAGAAAAATGCGCGGGAAGAACTAGAGAGAGAAACAGCCTAGCAGTGTCCCATTTTGATCAAATCTAGAAGGAGAGGCGGTGGCGGCCTATGGCCATCCACGCCCCTAGTGAACGCGCCGGTGGGAGGGTGCGGCGGGGGATAACACAGTAGACCCCGTGAAAGAGCTGGAGCTTGGCGGAAGTCACCAATAGCTCGGTGGATGAGATTTCCTTTTCCTGGCCTTGAAAGGTTTGGTTTTCGACCCTATCTAGCTAAGCAAACACGTATGTCTCTCTGTTAGTTAGATTTTAAAGTTTTGTTAATTCTCAGTCTAAGTCTGACTCAATAACCATTATATTTTACACATATTTTTTTTGCATGTTTCCTTTTTGTGTTTTCGTTCCATGGTGCACATTTTTCGGAGTTTTTATTTTCTTTTATGGGTTTTCAATACTTTTTTCATGCATCCTTCTTTTATGGGTTTTCAATAAATTTTTCCACACGCGCATGTGTAACCATTTTTTGTTCCTTGGTACACGTTTTATGTTGTCTTTATCTTTCGTTTTAATTTGTTTTCACTTTTGTTCTTTTTCTGTGCCAGTTTTATCTTTCTGAATGGAACCTCACATACAAGCATGCAAACCTGTGAGGTATAGGACGTGTTTGGATGGGTGGCTCGCACCTGGCTCGCATCTGGCATGCAATACTGGGCCCGTTTGGTTTCCTGTGCGGCCTCCTCAGCCTGGCCTGATTGATGCAAAATGAGAGCATCTCCAGCAGCGCCCCCCACGGCCTCCCAGGCCACTTTTTCGGCATCGGCGTAAAAAAACGCCCCAGTCGCGCCCCCAGGACGACGAAAAGCGCCGGTCCAGCCGTTTTTTCCGCCCGTCGGTCGCAGGCCGAACCCGGCGCACTGGGGGGCGATCGGGGGCTCCGACGCAAGGGAAAAGCGCGGCTGGCCCACACCGTCAGGTGAATAGTCAAGATTTTCTTCCCCGACTCGCCTTCCACCCCCCCCCCCCCCCCGCGCCCTCGGCTGCCACTAGCTATATCCCGGCGCCGCCCGCCGCCCTTCACCGCTAGATAGCCATTCCCCGCCGAAAAAATAGCATAGGTTCGCCGCGGCAGCCCCTCCAATAGCAGTTGGGCGTTTCCGGCCGCTATTTCCGGCCATGGAGGGGCAGTTTAGCGGCGGGTGCACGCCCACCGGGCGCAAGGTGTTCGGCAATTTGCCTGCCTCGGCGATGGACTCGGATGACGAGGAAGCGTTCGCCGCGCTGCTGGAGGAGGAAGCCGAGGCCGACGTCCAGGAAGAAGAGTATCTGATGGTGCTCTCCGCCCTCGCCCAGCTGCTGGCGAGCAATAAAAAGCCGCGGCGAGGTGGCTCGGCGCCGGGGCGGGTGAAAGCAAAAAACCGGCATCGTCTCGAAGGCTACTGCATGCTCTACTCCGACTACTTCGCCGATGCTCCACTTCACGGCGACAAAACATTTCGGCGCCGTTATCGGATGAACCGAAAGCTCTTCCTCAGAATTGTGAATTCCATCCGGGAGTTCGACAACTACTTCAAGCGCAAGATGGATTGCACCGGCAAACTTGGATTCACCTCGATACAGAAGTGCATGACAGCGATGAGGATGCTTGCATACGGAGCTTCCGGTGATTCACTCGACGACTATGGGCGCATGGCCGAGTCCACCAGCATAGAGTGTTTCTACAAGTTATGTTGGGCAGTGGTGGCCGTGTTTGGACCGCAATATTTGAGAACACCCAATGCGGAAGACACTGCTCCGATCCTAGCACAGAATGCAGCAAGAGGATTTCGTGGGATGCTTGGAAGTATCGATTGCATGCATTGGAAATGGAAGAATTGCCCATTTGCTTGGTAGAGGATGTACAAAGGCGCCAAAGGCGGTTGCAGTGTGACATTTGACGCGGTGGCCACACAGGACCTCTGAATTTGGCATTCCTTCTTTGATATGCCAGGAACTCACAATGACATCAACGTGCTGCAGTGCTCTCCTCTCTTTGCCAAGCTTGTTGAAGGTCATTCTCCTCCGGTGAAGTTCGAGATCAATGGGCGGCACTACAACAAGGGGTACTATCTAGCTGATGGCATCAATCCGAGATGGTAGACATTTGTGAAGACGATCTCAAACCCTGTGCCAGGAGGCAAGAACGCTTGGTTTGCGAAAATTCAGGAGGCTTGCAGGAAGGATGTCGAGCGGACATTTGGTGTGCTCCAATCTCGATTTGCTGTTGTTCAGTACCCCGCTCAGACCTGGTCGAAGGATCAAATGTGGGATATTATGACTTGCTGTGTCATCTTGCACAACATGATCATCGATAGCGAGCAAGAAGACCCAGTGTTTGACACTGAACCATACGACAGGCAGGGTCCTTTAGCCGAAGTTGATCACCAGCTACCGGCAACCTGGACTGCCTATCTCAGTATGCGTCAGGAGATCCGAGACCCACAAGTGCATCATCAACTGCAGCAAGATCTGATAGAGCACCTATGAAGGCTCAAGGGCGACGCTGGGCGCGACGTGTGATGAAATATGAGTTTTTATTTGTTGAACTATATAATTTGTATTGAAGTATTTGTTGTTGTACTATTTTGTTGAAGTATTTGATTTTTCTGTGATGAAATACGCGATAAAAAAAATTATGTTGATAATTGAACGCCGAGCCACGGCGAACCACGCCGAATATGGGCCTATTCTCGCCCATATGTGCCCTTTATTCGCGGAAATGAGGCTGAAAATTGAGCCAATATCGATGCCTGGGGGTAACGACTGGGCGCAAAACCGCCCCAGCGCCGATTGTATCGCCGGCTCGCCCCATGGGACAATTTTTATGCGTCCAGAGGGGCCAACAGCTGGAGATGTTGTGAGGTCCCTTAGCTGGGCTGGGAGGAACGCAGGAACCGAGCGTTTCGCTGATGCACCCGCGCGTCTGACTTAAACGAAACGGTACGTGAGACTGGCCCTGTTGTTTTGTAGAATTACTTTGAAAGTGCCACTGTAAACTACCATATCTCTCTTTCCTCGTCAGATCGCTTCGAACAAAAACCAATCGCCGCCGCTGGGAGCTCCCTCTCGCGTCGCGCCGCCGGGAGCTCGCTTGTCCAACTCAACCTTTCCATTCGAGCTCCCTTTTTCTCCACCGGGAGCTCCATCGTCCGCTGTGACCGCGCCGCCGAACGTTCGTGGTCCACCGCCCGTCGGCGTGTTCTTTGCAGGGCCTGCTTCAGATGGGGAGACGCGCCTGCGCCGGCTTGGCAAGACCGCCCGCCGTCGCGGCGGCCTCATGCAACGCTGGTGGTGAAGAAGATCATGCAGATCACGCGTTGGTGTCGGCTTGGCCTGAAAGAATTCAGTCGCCGATGTGCTTTGGGGAAGTACGTACGTCGCTCCATTTCTTATACAACCTAGCAAACATCTCACATGGGCCTGCCTCACAGCATGCACACAACCAAACATACATCTCAGCTGTTTTTTGCATCAGGTTAGCCAGGCTAGACTCAGCCGGGATGGTGGATACGATGCAGCGTAAGGCTATGCAAGAAACCAAACATAGTTGCTCCCACTTTTTAACTTATTACAGCGTAGCTTGCTGGAAAGGGAACATGTCGCGTCCTTAGCGTGTGCGCAGAGGCCTCATGTTGCATGCTCCACAATTTGAATAATAATTAAAAATAATTATCTTAAATGAATAAATAAAGAATCTCTTTGGAAAAAAATGAAAAAAGAGTCTAGAATGTGATGCTTGCAGCGTAATGTGCTTCCAGATGACACAACCTTCTTCGAGTCAAACTATTGTGATCTCGGTCCACATGATTCATGATCCACAACAAGTATAAACTAGAGAACCGACACAAGTAGCCAATTAATTAATCCTTCCAAGATCAAATTAGCATCTTCAGCTGCTGGTGGGCACGTTGTGACTTGTTTTTGTTTGATCTGTTTTCTATCCCTAAAGCTAACGACCTAAAGTCTCACAATTTTATTTCAATTCAAAGCTACTTGCCAGCCATACCGTGTGGTTTTTATGCTATATATATACCAACATGTCAGGAGCAGATGGGCACAACGTTGCGACTTGTGAACGAGAGAGCCAAGTGAAGCTAGCAGCGAGCAGGTGAGGCATTTCGAGAGCAAGGCGTGGGGATGGGGTCGTTGGCGGCAGTTGAGAGGCCGCACGCCGTGATGATCCCCTACCCGGCGCAGGGCCACATCACGCCGATGCTGAAGCTGGCCAAGCTGCTCCACACGAGGGGCTTCCACGTCACCTTCGTCAACAACGAGTTCAACCACCGCCGCCTCCTGCGCTCCCAGTCTGCCGACAAGCTAAGTGGCCTGCCCGCGTTCTGGTTCGCTGCCATCGCCGACGGCCTTCCGCCGTCCGACCGCGAGGCCACGCAGGACACCGCTGCGCTGTCCTACTCTACCATGACCACCTGCCTCCCCAGGCTCAAGGAGCTCATCGTCAAGCTCAACGAGGAGGCCAGGACCTCCCGCGGCGCGCTGCGGCCTGTGACCTGCGTCGTGGCCGATGGCACCATGTGTTTCGCCCTTGTCGCCGCGCGGGAGCTCGGCCTCCGCTGCGCAACGTTCTGGGCCCCCAGCGCCTGTGGTTTCATGGGCTACTGCTACTACAAGGGTCTAGTCGACCGTGGCCTCTTCCCTCTCAAAGGTATGCATGCATGTATCAGCTTTCTTCAACTAGCAAGAACATGTTGTGTGGTCTCTCTCCTGGGTTGAACATGTTTTTGGTGTAGTATGTTGTTCTGCATTCCTCGGTTTATTGCATCAGAAGAACTTAAATTAGTTGCAACATACTTACTGTAATTTACTTCTGGTTGGTGCAGAAAAGGCACAGTTGACCAATGGATACTTGGACACGATCATAAACTGGATACCGTCGATGCCCAAGGACCTGCGGCTGCGTGACCTCCCGAGCTTCGTGCGCACCACGGACCCCGATGACATCATGTTCAACTTCTTCATCCACGAGACGACGGCCATGTCGCAGGCGTCAGCTGTGATCATCAACACCTTTGACGAGCTCGACGCGCCCCTGCTTGATGCCATGTCTAAGTTCTTACCGCCCATCTACACAGTGGGGCCACTCCATCTGACAGTTCGCAACAACGTGCCGGACGACAGCCCTCTCCTCGGCATCGGATCCAATCTTTGGAAGGAACAGGACGCGCCTCTCCAGTGGCTCGACGACCAGCCGCCGCGCTCCGTGGTGTACGTCAATTTCGGAAGCATCACGGTGATGTCCAACGAGCATTTGCTGGAATTCGCCTGGGGGCTGGCCAACAGCGGCTACACCTTCTTGTGGAATGTACGGCCGGACCTTGTCAAGGGCCACGACAACGCCGTACTTCCGCCGGAGTTCTCCGCGATGACAGAGGAGCGAAGCATGCTCACGACATGGTGCCCGCAGGAGAAGGTGCTGGAGCACGAGGCCATGGGGGTGTTCCTTACACACTCCGGGTGGAACTCATCATTGGAAGGCATCTGCGGTGGTGTGCCGATGGTGTGCTGGCCCTTCTTCACGGAGCAGCAGACCAACTGCCGGTACAAGTGCACGGAGTGGGGCATCGGGATGGAGATTGGGGAAGAGGTGACAAGAACCGAGGTCGAGGCCATTCTGCGGGAGGCCATGGAGGGGGAGAAGGGGCAAGAGATGCGACTACGCGCGCTCAAGCTTCAGGCGAACGCCGTTGCCTCAGCGCAGCATGACGGAAGGTCCATGCGCAATGTTGATAGGCTCATCCAGGAGGTGCTGCTGGCTTGACATAAGCAAACTGGTAAATAATAAACGGTTGTTGGTTGTGTGCATCGTAACGATGCAAAAGCTAGTGTTGTCATTTATTTGAGAAATAGTTAATAAATAGATGATTTGGAGATTACGAACAGTTTATTAAGATGTAACCAATGTCGTTCATTTTCAAATTTCAGTCATAGTTTGAGTCGTTAGTTACATTGATTACCCGGGATCTGTTACTGTACCATGACGAAGTCGATGGAAATACAATTTTTTTTTAAATGGTGGAAAAAGCTTCATTTTTGCGGGATGGAATACCTTCATTATTTGTAACATGCATTATTCACACCCTATGTAACAATTGATTCCAGAATTTGTCGTCTGCACGTGATTTCATTCGGTGATTTATTCTCTTTTCATAGCGCTACCTTTATGCAGCAATAACCACGTTTCTCAAACCTTTGTGCAATAATTATGTACATAATTTTTGTGATCATGGGATACGCTCAGTTCACCAGGTATCGCTAGAGGAGATTTTACTCATGCTCAGTTTAGGCAATAGTGTTAGAAATGTTTTAGAACAAAGGTTCGAGACGCGAGCTCATCTTTGAATTAACAAAACCATCGAACGAACAAGATTACTAGAAAAAAGCGCGCGCGCGCGCACACACACACAAATACAAACTCAAAGTTTCTGGGAATACCAGCTACACAAGAGAAGCACATAACAACGGGCAGCAAGGATACCCTTAAAACGAGAGAACCAGGGTAATTGGATAAATGTCCTCCAATTCTGGCGATTTCAAAAATGCCTCTGTAATTTGCAATCTCTGAAAAATGCTTTTGTCTGAATATTTAGTCTTAATAGTCGAGGTAACCCCGGGAGACTGTAAGGGCCTATGGTGAAACAATTAACTCTTGATGCAGGGTGAGCACCGGTCAAGATGGATGATAGATGATTCTTTTTTCATCTTAGACGGGTGATTCTTTTTTCCTTTGGACATGAACACGTTATTTCTTTTAGCTAGACGTGAAGATTCCCTTTTTTGAACTTGGATGGATGATTATTATTTTCTTTTGACCTGGACACATGATTTTATTTAGCTAGACGTGTGGAAATTTTTTTGGGGCATCAACTTTACGCAATGGTGATGGTGGGTAATTTAGAGAAGATTGTATGGGTTGTAATTTCTTCAGCTGTAAAGTGGATCTAACGGTCGTGGTTTTTTAAACTATCTATACCTACTTTATTACTAATAAAGCAAGGTACTAAATTTTTGTCCGTTCGTTTTTTAGAAAAGGAAAAACGCCAGAATTTCGTACATGGGCCGCCGGCAGTCTGGCCCAGCAAAGCCAGCCCATGTATTTTCGTGCCCACACAGGTAAGGGAACCCTATTTATCGCATCAAGCGTTAAGTAGTCGCAAAATTGCACAGGGAGCCAAAGCAGGGCTGGACCATTTTCCTTTTTTTTGTTATGTTTTTATTTTCTTTTTCCGTTTCTTTCTCTTTCTCTTTCCTGTTTCTTTTGTTTTTTTCTTTCAAGTTTATTTTTATGTTTTTTCGTAAATTTAAAATTTCTAAAAAGTTCATAATTTCCAAAAAATTGTTTTAAATGTTCAGAATCATTAAACAAATTCCGTTACAAAAAATGTTCAGAAATTAAATCTTTTTTCTCATTAAAAAATTGGTTTAGAATTAAAAAAAAAGTTTCATTTTTTCCTTTGTGTTTTTAAATGTTGTTGGAGATTCTGCAAAAAAAAAGCATTTTGAAAATGTTCCAAATGAGAAAAATATTCTTGATTTCAGGAAAAGTTTGCATATTCAAAATATGTCTGAGTTTAAAGAAACACATTTTGAAAAGTTGTTATAAATATTCAAAATATGTTTCCTTTTTCATAAGAATACAAATTTAAAAATATTCATGTTATTATAAAGGGTTCATGTTTTCCAATAAAATTATGAATTTTGTTGTGTATTTCTGCAAATGTAAAGAATTTCAATTTGTTTTGGAAGTTTCAAAATTATTCATGTTTCCAATAATATTCCAAAATTTTTATATATTTTTAAAAGTTAAAAAAAACAAAAAATGTTTCCAATCTGACACTGGAGATGTTCTTGAAGGTTTGAGCTGGCCATTGGTTGATAAGACTCGTTTCTTCGAGTGGCTAGCAGCACGTAGTCGGGTCTTTAAGGGCATGATTTATATCCTTCAACTCATAGTTTTTTTGGAAATTGTTGCGCCTTACAAATACATGCCGTCTTGGAGCCTATAGTATGCTGGCCCATACACGAACTAATGTGCGTCCCACGCGATATTTTACGCAGCTAGCGCGATATAGTAGCCCCCACGCAGTTGGCCCAAGAAAAAAATTTGCTCCGTTGCACAAGCAGTATTGGGCCTTAGCTGCACTCCCATATTCGGTCATCCGAGGGAGCAATTTTTTTCTTCGGTCCGTAAAAGAGAATATGTTGGTTTGGCTCAAATAAAAAAATTGGGCATGTGAGTGCTAAAATAATAAAAGAGAATAAACACTAATAAAGAAGGGGCATTGATATCTGGTTATGCACTAAATATGCTAATGAAACATGATTTATGCCCTATAATTAATAATCCATCCGGTTACACCATCGTAAGAGAGAGTGGTTGAAACAACCGTGCCACGAAGGTCGATGCATAGCTACCAAATGAGAAGGAAGACACAACTCCGAGACAGAGACGGACCGGGAGGAAAAAAAGGCGCGAGTTGGATGGTTGCCGTCTCGCCGACTAACCCCACCACTATCAACATCTCGCGGGACAAACATGACCAACGAGAAGACCACAACTTCTCTCTATTGCACTGCTATGGAGATCAGTTTTGGTGGACACATCAATTATCGCTCCCATGCTTCTCGGGAAGAAATATCTCCCCCGTTGCATCGCACGGGCATATGTGATAGTATAACTAAATAATTTTTGTCAGCTTTTCAAGTGTTATATGCTTATATTTAAACCTAACCACGATACTTGTTAGAATACAACTTGTAACAGGATTAGGTCTCCTACTCGTTTTGTAATAGGGCTAGGTCAGGTGCGGCTTGGCTCTTATATATACCTCTTGTACTGGCACAATATTGCATCAACAATTATTCAATACAATTCTACATGGTATCAGACTTTCGATCCTAGGGTATGGCTAACCCGCCAGCCCCGCCACCGCTGCCCGGCTACTTCGAGCGGCGCACCGCCATCGTCGCCGCGGCTACGGCCTCCTCCGCCTCTACCTCCACCAATACCCCCTTCTATCTCCTTCACCGACACCATCTCCGATATTAGCCCCTGCATCCCCATAACCCTAGACCTTCCTGCTCACAACTACTACCATTGGCTTCACCTCTTCGACCTCCACCTTGGGCGATGCAATCTTCGCTCTCACGTTGCCGACGACTCTCTTCCTCAACTTCATGATCCGCAATGGTTCAAGGATGATCTCGCCATTATTCAATGGATCTACGTGTGAGTCTCCACAGAGATCTTCAATCTCGTCTATTGTGATGGTGCCTCCGGCGCCGATCTATGGGCGGCCCTTCGTCAGCTCTTTTAGGACAACATCGACTCTCGCGCCAACAATCTCCACACCGAGCTTCGGAATACGGTGCAAGGTGATTCACTAGTCGGCGTCTACTGCCAACGCCTCAAGGCGATCGCAGATGAACTCCGCGAACTTGGTGATCCGATCGACGGTCGCCAACTCATCAACGTTCTCCTCGTCGGCCTTAGCGAGCGGTTCAAGAAGCATGCCTCCTTCATCCCTATGATGTGACCGAGTCCCTCCTTCGCCAAGGTTCGCTCGATGCTCCAATGGGCCGATCATGCCCTAACTACGAAGGACTCCCGTCCTCAGGTCTTCACTGCGTCTCCTCACCCGCCTGCGTCGACGCCGCCACCGCCACCTCCACCAACAGCACCTCCTCAACCATCCAGCTGGCGTCCAAGTCCTAACTACCGGGGCAAAAGCCCTAGGCCGCCGCAGTTCCGCACGGCGCCCGCTCCTGCTCCGCCTCGGCTCCACCAACTACACCACCACCGCCGCCCAAAAGGCGCCCATCTCTTGATCCATGGACAGGGCTAGTCCTGGCGTGGCCTATGCCCTGGTCCGCCCCTACGCCATATGGTGCCCGGCCTGCCTATACCGGTGGCTGGCAGCCCGGTGCTCGCCCTCACACCGACACGCCCGTCCTCGCACCCCGACAGCCGACGGCCGTGTACCACGCTGCTCCCGCCTACGCGCCACCGATCTACAACACCAGTCCTTATGCATCATATGGCGCTCCATCACCCCCTACATACAACAGTACAATGATGGTGCCTCTCTCTTTACGCCGATGCTGGCCCTACTGCCGACGACACCACACCCGCAAGCTCCCATGACTACACCGGCCTCTACTTCGACTCTGAGCAGGGACCAAGCTGCTTTTCTACAAGCCATGAACAACTTTGCTGCACAAGGGAACTCAGGTATGGATTGGATTTTCGATTCTGATGCTTCTCGTCATATGTTTGCATCGAGTAATTTGCTTTCTTCTTGCACACATTCGCCCTTTCCCTCCATTACTCTTGGTGATCGATCCTCTATTCCTACTTACTGTGTCGGTCAGGCTCAAATCCAATGCCCAAATAAGCCTTTGCTTCTTCGTTATGTTCTTGTAGCTCCTGCTCTTATTAAAAATCTGATTTCTGTTCGCCAAATCACCACTCACTAGTAGAAAACCGGCCTTCGTTACTAATACATCCCCCCTTTAGTCCCGGTTCAAACTAGAACCGGGACAGATGGGCCTCCACGTGGCCGCTGCCGGCAGCCCAGGCAGGGGGGCCTTTGGTCCCGGTTGATGACATAAACCGGGACCAAAAGGCTTCACCGCGTCAGCAGCTGGCTGGAGCTGAGGTTTTCTTTTTTTTAAACAGTGGCTGTTTTAGGGGTTTAGAGGGTTATTTTTAGGTTGTTATTAGCTAGCTAATAGAGAGAAGTGTCCTCTCTTATATCTTCATCGTTTACCAACGCTACTGCTATGTTCATTTCACCCGCAGATATATATATAATAACTCATGCATGCTCGCATCATACATCATCATATATAATAACAAGTCCTACTAATTAATCAAGTGTCATCATACAACTTCTACTCGTTATTAATAATAAGTCATACAATCATCATCCTCATAGTCATCGAACCCAACCCTACATAATTGTTCTTAGCACATGATCATCAGTATCAGGTAGGACCTAAACACACTTAAGGTAAAATAGCATAAAACAATATAGACCCTGACTCTCCATTATGAAGAATGGAGATCATCCTGTCTCCAATTCTTGCGCCTTGCTTCCTTTTGCTTCCAAGAATCTCCTTACGACTGTCCATACATTTTTTCCATTCTTTGATTTTCATGTCTCCACTTCTTTTAGAAATCCGGTATGGACAGTTGAGATTCGCAGGATGACCTGGATATATGTTGAAAACACGAAGGCTGCCGCCATTCTGATACATCAAATGAGGCACACAATCCTCTGGGATTCTCTGTTGAAAAACATAGTAATAACTTCGTAGTTAGCAATGATGTACTACTTTTAGAAGCATGCAAAAAGATGCACGGATGTCGTAATAGTTAATAATTAACTATGTTTGAGAAACTCATATAGCGGTAGAACTGTAGGCGTATCAACAAGGACCCAAATGTCCATATTGTCTTGCTCGATTTCAGGATCACCAAGATCCATAGTGACAAGCATACCCTCATCAAAACCATACAATTTGCAAAATGCTTCCCAATTTTTGCAACCAAAATGGGTTACGCTCTCCGCATTATACAACTTTACTTCAAAATCCACATCATGATGGGTCCTTAGGTGAATTTTCTTCGTTTCAAAATTTTCATGGTCTTCAAAATCCATCCTCTCCAAGACATAGCGTCTTGCATGGCATGGGATAAACTATACTCGAATTGTAAAAGATGAAAACTACACGTTGAAATAGTTGAAGTCATGCTTAATTATGAAAAAAACACTTGTCGTCGTTGCGTACCGTTTCAACTTCGAAGGTCTCCTCGAGCTTAATGCTAAAGCGCCGACCATCGTCCAGGTGAGGCCTGTCGCACTGACCTCGATTGTCGTGGCACCAGTCGCACTCCCCCGGGAGACTTCCGTCGTCCGATGATGACATTTCCTATACGTTCATAATTCAAAGACTAAATTAGATCATTATTATTCAACTAATCATATGCATATGCCTTGCATAGTGCTCTCCAATTTGAGCATTCAATAAGAAAAATCAAATCGCATAATAAAGTAGTATTCAAATTAGGATGCATTCAATTATAAGAAAAACTACATCATCTCCATGTGTCCGTACATCGAATATTATCACTAATACACGTCGAATACTATCATACATATCGCCAGTACAGCTAGAACCGTAGCGCCCACGGGTATCGGCGCGGGCGGTGGACACCCAACGGGAAGGAACCATCACAAGATCATAGCTCCAGTGAGATCCCTGAAGAACCTGTCAGGTATTCTCAAACCTGCCCTACAACGCAACCATGTAGCGACGGACGTGCTGGTCCTCCTCGCTGACACGGTGACGTACCACCTCCGCGGTGTCCGGAAGCCTCGGCACCATCACTGGCCCACGCAACCGCCACCAAACAAGGATCGGGTCAAGGACGGGCTGGCTCCTCACCAAACTACGCCCCCCGGAAGGTAGCGCCTCCGAGTACCACCCCGGCGGAGCCCAGTCCCGGACATGGCCCATCTGGTCAAGCAGGTGTCGTCCTCCGCCGACTCGACAACGAGGATGCGGGATAGGCATCGTCCACGTCGATGCGGGATTAATTTCTTTAACTAAAAAAATAAACTAGTTATGTTAATTTTCTTGCTAAAAATAAACTACTTCTATAGTAAAATAAACTAGTTCAACTACTAAGCACTTACTATAAATAGAATAATGTAGTACATATTAAAAATAAACAAGTTTACCTAGTTCTAACTAATTCCATTAAACACTTTCTAAGTAGTACTAATTACTAAAAGTTACCGGGGAGGGGCGGTATATCGACAACGACATACCCGATAACAAAAATAAGAAGAGGAAGAAGAAGAAGAAAAGAGGAGAAGAAGAAAGGAATAGAAGAGGAAGAAGAAGAAAAAAAGAGGAGAAGAAGAAGGAATAATAGAGGAGAAGATCAGAAGAATTCTTCTTCTTCTCCTCTATTACTTCTTCTTCGTCTCTTTTTTTTTCTTCTTTTTCATCTTCTTATTTATTTCTCCTGTTATTCCTCTCCTCTTCTTCTTTTTCTTCTTCTTCTTCTCCTTCTTCCTCTTCTTATTTCTATGAACAAAATTACAAAAAAAAATTGAACTTTCTATGAACAAAAAACTTTATATATATATGAACAAAAAAAATTAAACTAACCACATATGAACAATATACATTATACATTATATATATATGAACATTATACATACACATATACATTATACATACACATATACATACACATATACATACTCATACACATATACATTATACATACACATATACATACACATATGAAAAAAAAATTAAACTAAAAAAATGGAGGGCAGGGGCGGCGGCAGCGAAGGGCAGGGGCGGCGCGCGGCGGCCACGCAGGGCAGGGGCAGCGCGAGGCGGCAGCAAAGGGCAGGGCGGCGGCGCGAGGCGGCAGCGAAGGGCAGCACGCGGCGGCGGCGGCCAGTACAGGGGGAGGAGCAGGGGAATGGGGTGGCGCTCACCACGAGGTGGCGTCGGCGACGAGGAAGGCTCGGGGACAGCGGAGGCGCGCGCGCTCGGGGGCGAGGGCAGGGGTGCGCGGGCTCGGGGACGACGTCGGCGAGGGCGAGGCAAGGGCGACGGCGACGGCGCGGTCGGGGCCAACGGGAGGGGCGGCGGACGGCGTCGGGGCAGCCTGGCGGCGTCGATGAGGTCGGCGTCGTCGGGGGCAACTGGCGAGGGAAACTGTGAAAAATTCCCAAGTGTTGCTTATATAGAAACGACTTTGGTCCCGGTCCGTGGCACAAACCGGGTCCAGTGCCCCCTTTAGTTCTGGTTGGTGCCAGCAACCGGGACCAAAGGCCTCTTTTCAGAACCAACCGGGACTAAAGGGGGGCATTGGTCCCGGTTTGTGCCATGAACCGGGACCAATGCCACCCTTTGGTCCCGGTTCGTCCTACCAACCGGGACCAAAGGCCTTCTGCTGCCCCGCGCCCAAAATTTTAGTCCCACCTCGCTAGTTGAGAGGGCTCGGGAGTGGTTTATAAGCGCTGCTGCGCCCACTCTCGAGCTCCTCTCAACTGCAGGCTTTCGGGTCTAATCTGTCACTGCAATGCCTGTGGGCCTATTGGGCCTGCTGCGGGCCTGAATCCTGGCCCATAGTTGGGTTTGTAGTCGTATTCAGGCCGTGGTGGCCCAGTAGGTGGCATTTTTTTTGCTATTTATTTTTTCATTTCTACTTAGAACTAAATACTTATAGTTTTTTAGTGATTTCTTTTTTCTTTTAGGTCACAAAAATTATAAACTTTCTGTTAGTGCCATTAGCTTTAAAATTTGAATAGTTTAAATTTGATTTTTTTAAAATTTATGTGAATCACTAGTTTATGAATAACTAACAAATATTATAGGCATTTTTTTTCTTTTTTGCTATTTATTTTTTCATTTCTACTTAGAACTAAATACTTGTAGTTTTTTTAGTGATTTCTTTTTTCTTTTAGGTCACAAAAATTATAAAGTTTCTGTTAGTGCCATTAGCTTTAAAATTTGAATAGTTTAAATTTGAATTTTTTAAAATTTGTGTGAATCACTAGTTTATGAATAACTTTACAAATATTATAGGCATTTTTTTCTTTTTTGCTATTTATTTTTTCATTTCTACTTAGAAATAAATACTTATAGTTTTTTAGTGTTTTTTTTCTTTTAGGTCACAAAAAATAAAAACTTCTCTGTTAGTGAACATAGATGCACTTATAGAGAAAATTAAACATAAATTCATAATCAATTTCTATTTATGAATTTAGGTCCAATTTTCCTCTATAGGTGCATCTATTTTCACTTTGAGAGGAGCTCAACAACGCAGAGAGGGACGGGCTTGTACACAAGTGTCCGCGCCCTTCGGTTGGCGAGGTGGGACTAAACTGTGGGCACAGCGAGGGCCGACCCTTTAGTCCTGGTTCGTGGCACGAACCGGGACTAAAGGGGAGCCTTTGGTCCCGGCTCATGCCACGAACCGGGACCAATGGTGGTGGGCCAGGAGCCAGGCCCATTGGTCCCGGTTCGTCTCACCAACCGGGACCAAAAGGTCCAGACGAATCAGGACCAATGGCCCACGTGGCCCGGCCGGCCCCCTGGGCTCACGAACCGGGTCCAAGGCCCCCATTGGTCCCGGTTCTAGATTGAAGTGGGACTAATGGGCTGACCCGGCCTGGACCCTTGCCCCCTTTTTTTACTAGTGACTGATAATCATGTTTCTGTTGAGTTTGACCCCTTTGGTTTGTCTGTGAAGGACTATCCGACCAAGGCCGAGATCGCTCGATTCAATAGCTTCGGTGATTTATATTCTCTCCATGGTGCTCCGGTCGTTGCTCCCCCAACATCTATGGTGATCTCTGTTGATCTGTGGCACCAACATCTCGGCCATCCCAATAAAAATGTGTTATCCACATTTCTTAGTGAATTTTCCATACCTTGTAATAGAGATTCTCATAATTCTTCTATGTGTCAGTCATGTCAATTGGGCAAACATGTTCGCCTTCCCTTTAGTTCCTGTCAATCCTCAAGTACTTTTCCTTTTGAATTACTTCATTGTGATCTCTGGACATCACCAATAGCAAGTGTATCTGGTTTTAAGTATTATCTCATGATTCTTGATGATTTTACTCATTATGTTTGGACTTTTCCTTTACGAAACAAATCCGATGTTCATAATATATTCCTTAACTTTCAGCGCTATGTCTCGGTCCACTTTTTCCTCCCTATTAGATTCATACAATGTGATAATGGTCGTGAATTTGACAACTTTAAAAATCGAAATTTCTTTCTATGATATGAAATTCTCTTACGTTTCTTCTGTCCTTATACCTCCCCTCAAAACGGCAAGCCGAGCGTTCTATTCGTACTATTAATGACATCATTCGCACTCTGCTTATTCAATCTTCTATGTCGTTGATGTTCTGGGCAGAGGCACTCCACACTGCCACATATTTACTCAATATTCGTCCATCTAAATTTAACCCACAAACTACTCCTTACTTCTCTTTATTTCTCTCTCATCCAAATTACTCCGACATTCGCGTCTTCGGTTGTCTTTGTTTTCCAAACTCCTACTCCACTTCTCCTAACAAACTTTCCCCGCGCTCTATCCCATGTGTCCATCTACGTTTTTCTGACGAGCATAAGGGTTATCGTTGTCTAGATCTTGTTCGTGGTCGTGTTCATGTGTTTCTTCGTGTAACATTTGTTGAAAACATTTTCCCTTTTCCGAGCGTCAACCATTAGATTCCAACTCACCCGCGCCGTCCACAAGTTCCTCTCGTCGCAATCATCTTCCCTTTTTTCACCCGCCGACTAATCCAGCGAAACCAGCCGCAGTAGCAGATCCTGCAGCCACCCGTTCTGTCATCACCTCTGTCCCGACAGAGGAAAACAAATTACACTCTGACGCCACAGACCTCCTGCAGTCGCAGTCTTCACCACCATCCCCTGCGTGCGCTTCCTCCGCTGCGCCGGACGCGTCCTCCACATCTTCCCCCACCCTCCTGCTCATGCTATTCCCATTCTAGCTCCTACGGACGATCATACATGCGCACACGTGCCAAGTCCAGGTTTCGTTTACCTGCAAAAGATCGTCTCAATCTTCATGCATCTTTATCTCCTTCCTCTCTACCCAAATCTTACAAATCAGCTCTCCTAGATCCTAATTGGGCCGCAGCTATGAAAGAAGAACATGATGCCCTTCTGCAGAATAACACGTGGTAGTTAGTTCCTCGTCGTTTCGGGTAAATGGGTTTTTTGCCATAAATTTAATTCTGATGGGAGTCTTGCATGTTATAAGGCTCGATGGGTATGTCGTGGTTACTCTCAGCAATACGTCATTGATTATGATGAGACTTTCTCTCCAGTTGTCAAGCCCAGCACTATTCGCACTGTCCTTAGCATCGCCGTCTCTTCTTCTTGGCCAATTCATCAACTAGATGTCAAAAATGCTTTCCTTCATGGCCCTCTTCAAGAAAAAATCTATTGTCAACAACCTCTTGGCTTTGAACATTCCTCCTATCCTAATCATGTTTGTCTTCTTCAAAATTCTCTTTATGGTCTTAAACAAGCACCACGTGCCTGGTTCCAACATTTTTCTACTTATGCTCAAACCATTGGTTTTACCCCTTTCCATTCTGACACTTCACTCTTCACCTTTCATCACAACAACACTGCTTACCTTCTTTTATATGTTGATGATATTATCCTCACAGCTTCCTCACAACAATTTTTAGATCATATTATCTCTCTTCTTCGCCATGAATTCCCTAAGACAGATTTAGGTCTTCTTCACCATTTCTTAGGTATTGCTGTTATCCGTGACTCCTCGTCTTTTCTTGTCTCAACGTCAGTACACTCTAGATCTTCTTTCTCGTGCTGGTATGCTTGATTGTCAAACTTCTCATACCCCTGTTGATACAGGTTCCAAACACTCTGCCGACGGTGATCCTTTCTCTGATCCTTCTCTTTATCGTAGTCTTACCGGTGCACTTCATTATCTTACTTTCACTCGTCCTGAAATTTCTTTTGCTGTCCAACAAGCTTGTTTGTACATGCATGATCCTCGTATTCCACACTACAATCATGTCAAACGTATTCTTCGATATCTCAAAGGCACACTAGACTTAGGTCTTCATATCAACAAATCCTCTCCCACCTCCTTGACAGCTTACTCTGATGCAGACTGGGCTGGTTGTCCAGATACTCGTAGGTCCACATCCGGATTTTGTGTTTTTCTTGGTAACAATTTGGTTTCTTGGTCTTCAAAAAGGCAGGTTACAGTCTCCCGCTCGTCTGCTGAAGCTGAGTACCGCGTTGTGGCTCATCCAGTTGCTGAAACGGTTAGGTTGCGCCAGTTGCTGTCTGATACGTCTCCAACGTATCTATAATTTTTTATTGTTCCATGCTATATTATATTTTGTTTTGGACATTATTGGGCTTTATTATAAACTTTTATATTATTTTTGGGACTAACCTATTAACCGGAGGCCCAGCCCAGAATGGCTGTTTTTTTTTCTATTTTAGAGTTTCGCAGGAAAAGAATATCAAACGGAGTCCAAACGGAATGAAACCTGCAGGAACGTGATTTTCGGAACGAACTTGATCCAGAGGACTTGGACCCTACGTCAAGACATCAATCAGGAAGGCACGAGGTAGGGGGCGCGCCTACCCCCCCTGGGCGCGCCCTCCGCCCTTGTGGGCCCCTCGTTGCTCCACCGACGTACTTCTTCCTCCTATATATACCCATGTACCCAGAAAACATCAAATACGGAGCCAAAAACCTAATTCCACCGCCGCAACCTTCTGTACCCGTGAGATCCCATCTTGGGGCCTTTCCCGGAGCTCCGCCGGAGCGGGCATCGATCACAGAGGGCTTCTACATCAACACCATAGCCTCTCCGATGATGTGTGAGTAGTTTACCTCAGACCTTCTGGTCCATAGTTATTAGCTAGATGGCTTATTCTCTCTTTTTGGATCTCAATACAATGTTCTCCCCCTCTCTTGTGAAGATCTATTCGATGTAATCTTCTTTTGGAGTGTGTTTGTTGAGACCCATGAATTATGGGTTTATGATCAAGTTTATCTATGAACAATATTTGAATCTTCTCTGAATTCTTTTATGTATGATTGGTTATCTTTGCAAGTCTCTTCGAATTATCAGTTTGGTTTGGCTACTAGATTGATCTTTCTTGCAATAGGAGAAGTGCTTAGCTTTGGGTTCAATCTTGCGGTGTCCTTTCCCAGTGACAGTATTGTATTGTTGCCATCGAGGATAACAAGATGGTTTTTATATCATATTGCATGATTTTATCCCTCTACATCATGTCACCTTACTTAACGCGTTACTCTATTCTTATGAACTTAATACTCTAGATGCATGCTTGATAGTGGTCGATGTGTGTAGTAATAGTAGTAGATGCAGGCAGGAGTCGGTCTACTTGTCTCGGACGTGATGCCTATATTCATGATCTTACCTAGATATTCTCATAACTATGCTCAATTCTATCAATTGCTCAACAGTAATTTGTTCACCCACCGTAATACTTATGCTCATGAGATAAGCCACTAGTGAAACCTATGGCCCCCGGGTCTATTTTCCATCATATTAATCTCCCGTCAACAAGCTATTTCTGGCGCCGTCTTTTTTTTTCTTTCTTTATTTTGCATCTTTATCATAAAAATACCAAAAATATTATCTTATCATATCTATCAGATCTCACTCTCGTAAGTGACCGTGAAGGGATAGACAACCCCTTTATTGTGTTGGTTGCGAGGATTTATTTCTTTGTGTAGGTGCGAGGGACTCGTGCGTGGCCTCCTACTGGATTGATACCTTCGTTCTCAAAAACTGAGGGAAATACTTACGCTACTTTGCTGCATCACCCTTTCCTCTTCAAGGGAAAACCAACGCAGTCAAGAGGTAGCAAGAAGGATTTCTGGCGCCGTTGCCGGGGAGGCTCACACCAAGTCAAGTAAAGATTAGACTCCCGCCAACGTGCGATTTCTGGCGCCGTTGCCGGGGAGTCTATGCAAGAGTCAACATACCAAGTACCCATCACAAACCCTTATCTCCCGCATTATATTATTTGCCATTTGCCTCTCGTTTTCCTCTCCCCCACTCCACCCTTGCCGTTTAATCACCCTCTCTTTTCCGTTCGCCTTTTCCTCGCTCGCTTCTTGTTTGCTCGTGTGTTGGATTGCTTGTTTGTCAAGATGGCTCAAGATAATACTATATTGTGTGACTTTACCAAATACCAACAGTAATGATTTTCTTAGCACTCTGATTTCTCCTCTTACCGATACTGAATCTTGTGAAATCAATGCTGCTTTGTTGAATCTTGTCATGAAAGATCAATTCGCCGGCCTTCCTAGTGAAGATGCCGCTACCCATCTAAATAGCTTCGTTGATTTGTGTGATATGCAAAAGAAGAAAGATGTGGACGATGATATTGTTAAATTGAAGCTATTTCCTTTTTCGCTTAGAGATCGTGCTAAAGCTTGGTTTTCTTCTTTGCCTAAAAATAGTATTGATTCTTGGAATAAGTGCAAAGATGGTTTTATCTCTAAGTATTTTCCTCCCGCTAAGATCATCTCTCTTAGAAATGATATTATGAATGTTGAGCAAATTGTTCATGAACATGTTGCACAAGCTTGGGAGAGGATGAAATTAATGATACGTAATTGTCCTACACATGGTTTGAATTTATGGATGATCATACAAAAAATTTATGCCGGGTTGAATTTTGCTTCTAGAAATCTTTTAGATTCGGCCGCGGGAGGCACTTTTATGGAAGTTACTTTAGGAGAAGCTACTAAAATCCTAGATAATATTATGGTTAATTATTCTCAATGGCACACCGAAAGATCCACTAATAAAAAAGTGCATGCGATAGAAGAAATTAATGTTTTGAGTGGAAAGATGGATGAACTTATGAAATTATTTGCTAATAAAAGTGTTTCTTCTGATCCTAATGATATGCCTTTGTCTACTTTGATTGAGAATAATAATGAATCTATGGATTTGAATTTTGTTGGTAGGAATAATTTTGGTAACAACGCATATAGAGGAAACTTTAATCCTAGGCCGTACCCTAGTAATTCCTCTAATAATTATGGTAATTCCTACGACAATTCTTATGGAAATCTTAATAAGATGCCCTCTGAATTTGAAACTAGTGTTAAGGAGTTTATTAATTCGCAAAAGAATTTCAATGCTTTGCTTGAAGAAAAAATGCTTAAAGTTGAGGAATTGACTAGGAACGTTGATAGAATTTCTATTGATGTTGATTCTTTGAAACTTATATCTATTTCTCCTAAGCATGATATCAACGAGTCTCTCAAAGCCATGATAATTTCCATTGATGAGTGCAAACAAAGCACGGCTAGGATGCGTACTAAGGAAGATTGCTTTGTGAAAGCGTGTTCTTCTAGTTTCTATGAAAATGAAGATCTAAAAGTTATGGATGTGTCCCTTATTAAATCTTTGTTTTGCAATATGAATCTTGATAATGATGGGACTGAATATGAGTCACCTTTACATAGAAGGCGTTCAAAAAATTCGGAGTTTTTAGATCTTGTTGCAAAAATTGGTAAAAGTGGGATTGAAGAGATCAAAACTTTAGATGTTAATGAACCCACTATTTTGGATTTCAAGGAATTTGATTATGATAATTGCTCTTTAATAGATTGCATTTCCTTGTTGCAATCCATGCTAAATTCTCCGCATGCTTATAGTCAAAATAAAGCTTTTACTAAACATATCGTTGATGCCTTGATGCAATCTTATGAAGAAAAACTTGAGTTGGAAGTTTCTATCCCTAGAAAACTTTATGATGAGTGGGAACCTACTATTAAAATTAAAATTAAAGATCATGAATGCTATTCTTTGTGTGATTTGGGTGCTAGTGTTTCCACGATTCCAAAGACTTTGTGCGATTTGCTAGGTTTCCGTGATTTTAATGATTGCTCTTTAAACTTGCACCTTGCGGATTCCACCATTAAGTAACCTATGGGAAGAATTAATGATGTTCTTATTATTGCAAATAGGAATTATGTGCCCGTAGATTTTATTGTTCTTGATATAGATTACAATCCTTCATGTCCTATTATTCTTGGTAGACCTTTCCTTAGAACGATTGGTGCAATCATTGATATGAAGGAAGGAAATATTAGATTCCAATTTTCGTTAAGAAAAGGCATGTAACACTTTCCTAGAAATACAATAAAATTACCATATGAATCTATCATGAGAGCCACTTATGGATTGCCTACCAAAGATGGCAATACCTAGATCTATTCTTGCTTTTATGCCTAGCTAGGGGCGTTAAACGATAGCGCTTGTTGGGAGGCAACCCGATTTTATTTTAGTTTTTTGCTTTTTGCTTATGTTTAGGAATAAATCTTTGATCTAGCCTCTGGTTAGATGTGTTTTTATGTTTTAATTAGTGTTTGTGCCAAGTTAAACCTATAAGATCTTCTTGGATGATAGTTATTTGATCTTGCTGAAAATTTCAGAAACTTTCTGTTCACGCAAATAATTGTTAAAAATTACCAGAACGTGATAAAATATTTATTCCAATTGCTGCTGCTCAATAAACAAATTGTCTAGGTCTTCCTATTTTGGCTTAAGTTTTGAGTTCCAGAAAGTTTGTGTTAGTTACAGATTACTACAGACAGTTCTGTTTTTGACAGATTCTTTTTTTCGCGTGTAGTTTGCTTATTTTGATGAATCTATGGCTAGTAAAATAGTTTATAAACCACAGAGAAGTTGGAATACAGTAGGTTTAACACCATTATAAATAAAGAATGAGTACATTACAGTACCTTGAAGTGGTGTTTTCTTTTCTTTCGCTAACGAAGCTCATGAGATTTTCTGTTAAGTTTTGTGTTGTGAAGTTCTCAAGTTTTGGGTAAAAGATTTGATGGATTATGGAACAAGGAGTGGCAAGAGCCTAATCTTGGGTATGACCATGGCATCCCAAGATAATCTAAGGACACAAAAAAGCCAAAGCTTGGGGATGCCCCAGAAGGCATCCCCTCTTTCGTCTACTTCCATCGGTAACTTCACTTGGAGCTATGTTTTTATTCAGCACATGATATGTGTTTTTCTTGGAGCGTCCTGTATTATTTGAGTCTTTATTTGTTTGTTTACCACAATCATCCTTGCTGTACACACCTTTTGAGAGAGTCACACTTGATTCGGAATTTATTAGAATACTCTATGTGCTTCACTTATATCTTTTGAGCTATATAGTTTTTGCTCTAGTGCTTCACTTATATCTTTTAGAGCACGGTGGTGGTTTTTGTTTTATAGAAACTATTATTCTCTCATTCTTCACTTATATTATTTTGAGAGTCTTAAATAGCATGGTAATTTTCTTAAATTGGGAAATTAATCCTAATATGTTAGGTATTCAAGACTAGTAAAAAAATTCTCTTTTGAGTGTGTTGAATAATAAGAAAAGTTTGATGCTTGATGATTGTTTTGAGATATGGAGGTAGTAATATCACAGTTGTGCTAGTTGAGTAGTTGTGAAATTAAGAAATACTTGTGTTGAAGTTTGCAAATTCCATAGCATGCACGTATGGTAAACGTTATGTAACAAATTTGAAACATGAGATGTTCTTTGAGTGTCATCCTTTGTGTGGAGGTCGGGCAAGCGTGATGGTTAACTCCTACCAACCTCCCCCCTAGGAGCATGCGTGTAGTGCTTGGTTTTTGATGACCTGTAGATTTTTGCAATAAGTATGTGAGTTCTTTATGACTAATGTTGAGTCCATGGATTATACGCACTCTTACCCTTCCATCATTGCTAGCCTCTTCGGTACCGTGCATTGCCTTTTCTCACCTTGAGAGTTAGTGCAAACTTCGCCGGTACATCCAAACCCCGTGATATGATACGCTCTTTCACACATAAACCTCCTTATATCTACCTCAAAACAACCACCATACCTACCTATTATGGCATTTCCATAGCCATCCCGAGATATATTGCCATGCAACTTTCCACCGTTCCGTTTATTATGACACGCTCATTATTGTCACATTGCTTGCATGATCATGTAGTTGACATCGTATTTGTGGCAAAGCCACCGTTCACAATTTTCATACATGTCACTCTTGATTCATTGTATCCCGGTATACCGCCGGAGGCATTCATATAGAGTCATACTTTGTTCTAGTATCGAGTTGTAATTATTGAGTTGTAAATAAATAGAAGTGTGATGATCATCATTCATAGAGCATTGTCCCAATAAAAAAAGAGAAAGGCCAAAAACAAAGAGAAGGCCCAAAAAAAGAAAATAAAAAGGGACAATGCTACTATCCTTTTTCATACTCGTGCTTCAAAGTAGCACCATGTTCTTCATAATAGAGAGTCTCTTGTTTTGTCACTTTCATATACTAGTGGGAATTTTTTGTTATAGAACTTGGCTTGTATATTCCTACAATGGGCTTCCTCAAATGCCCTAGGTCTTCATGAGCAAGCAAGTTGGATGCACACCCACTTATTTGCATTTTCGTTGAGCTTTCATACATTTATAGCTCTAGTGCATCCATTGCATGGCAATCCATACTCCTCACATTGATATCTATTGATGGGCATCTTCATAGCCCGTTGATACGCCTAGTTGATGTGAGACTATCTTCTCCTTTTTGTCTTCTCCATATAACTGCCATCATTATTCTATTCCACCATAGTGCTATGTCCATGGCTCACGCTCATGTATTGCGTGAAAGTTGAAAGAGTTTGAAAATTCTGAAGTATGAAACAATTGCTTGGCTGAAACCGGGGTTGTGCATGATTTGAGTATTTTGTGTGAGGAAGATAGAGCATGACTAAACTATATGATTTTGTAGGGATGAACTTTCTTTGGCCATATTATTTTTAGAAGACATAATTGCTTAATTAGTATGCTTGAAGTATTGTTACTTTTATGTCAATATTAAATCTTTATCTTGAATCTTTCGGATCTGAATATTCATACCACAATTAAGAGAAGAATTACATTGAAATTATGCCAAGTAGCATTCCACATCAAAAATTCTGTTTTTATCATTTACCTACTCGAGGTTGAGAAGGAATTAAGCTTGGGGATGCTTGATACCTCTCTAACGTATCTACAATTTTTTATTGTTCCATGCTATATTATATTCTGTTTTGGACATTATTGAGCTTTATTATACACTTTTATATTATTTTTGGGACTAACCTATTAACCGGAGGCCCAACCCAGAATTGCTGTTTTTTGCCTATTTCAGAGTTTCGCATAAAAAGAATATCAAACGGAGTCCAAACAGAATGAAACCTTCAGAAACGTGATTTTCGGCATGAACGTGATCCAGAGGACTTGGACCCTACGTCAAGACATCAACCAGGAAGGCACGAGGTAGGGGGGAGCGCCTACCCCCCTGGGCGCGCCCTCCACCCTCGTGGGCCCCTCATTGCTCCACCGACGTACTTCCTCCTCCTATATATACCCATGTACCCGGAAAACATCAGATACGGAGCCAAAAACCTAATTCCACCGCCGCAACCTTTTGTACCCGTGAGATCCCATCTTGGGGCCTTTTCCAGAGCTCCGCCGGAGAGGGCATCGATCACGGAGGGCTTCTACATCAACACCATAGCCTCCCCGATGATGTGTGAGTAGTTTACCTCAGACCTTTGGGTCCATAGTTATTAGGTAGATGGCTTCTTCTCTCTTTTTGGATCTCAATACAATGTTCTCCCCCTCTCTTGTGGAGATCTATTCGATGTAATCTTCTTTTGCGGTGTGTTTGTTGAGACCGATGAATTGTGGGTTTATGATCAAGTTTATCTATGAACAATATTTGAATCTTCTCTGAATTTTTTTATGTATGATTGGTTATCTTTGCAAGTCTCTTCGAATTATTAGTTAGGTTTGGCCTACTAGATTGATCTTTCTTGCAATAAGAGAAGTGTTTTGCTTTGGGTTCAATCTTGCGGTGTCCTTTCCCAGTGACAGTAGGGGCAGCAAGGCACGTATTGTATTGTTGCCATCGAGGATAACAAGATGGGGTTTATATCATATTGCATGAGTTTATCCCTCTACATCATGTCATCTTGCTTAAAGTGTTACTCTGTTCTTATGAACTTAATACTCTAGATGCATGCTACATAGCGGACGATGTGTGGAGTAATAGTAGTAGATGCAGGCAGGAGTCGGTCTATTTGTCTCGGACGTGATGCCTATATAAATGATCATGCCTATATATTCTCATAACTATGCTCAATTCTATCAATTGCTTAACAGTAATTTGTTCACCCACATGTTAGGGAATCCGGTTCAACACCGTCGCACCAAGCATATTGAGATCGACATTTATTTTGTTCGAGAGAAGGTGGCTCTCGGTCATTTTCACGATCTCCACGTGCCTACTTCTGCTCAGTTCGCTGATATCTTTACTAAAGGCGTGGCGACTACTCCATTTCAAGACATCCGTTTCAGTCTCAACGTCGTCGAGCCTACCGTTGACACTGCGGGAGGATGTTAGAATACAACTTGTAATAGGATTAGGACTCATATTCGGTTTGTAATAGGGCTAGGTCAGGTGCAGCTTGGCTCTTATATATACCTCTTGTACTGGCACAATATTACATCAACAATTATTCAATACATTTCTACAATACTCATTAATTTGCTCCAGGCCTGGCCGGCCGGAAAGACAGTGCAACACATGTACGTATGCAGCGGATAGATGAATGCATGAACCTTGTCAATAGGGCCGGCATAGAAATAGTAATACAATGGCGGCGGCACGATATTTTTCCTCTGATGATGGATGATTCTTTTTTCATCCTTGACGGGTGATTCCTTTTTTTTTGACGTGGACACGTTCTTTCTTTTAGCTAGATAGACGTGAGGATTCCTTTTTCTGTAACCTGGACAGGTGATTTTTTTTTTTAACTGGACGACACGTGATTTTGTTTAGCTAGGCGTGTGGATATCTATTTAGGGCATAAGTTTTACGTAACGGCAAAGGTTGGTTATTTACAGAGGGTGGCATTGGTGGTAATTTCTTTAGCTCTAAAGTGATCTAACAGTTGTGGGTTTTTTAGGTATAAAATTAAAGGACTAATGTTTATAATTTTTATGAGATTTTCTTGTCTATTTATCTATTTTCTAGTTAACCCGTCAACTCTTATATGCTTATACACCTTTAAAAAAAACTCTTATATGCATATATGTAAACCTAGCCACGATACTCATTGATTCGCTCCAGGCCCGGGCGCCTGGAAAGACAACGCAACACATGTACGTATGCAGCTGATAGATGTATGCATGAACCTTGTCACCAAGACCGGCATACAAATCATAATACATGACGGTGGCACGGTTATTTTTTCCTCTTAGCATTAATAATTGTTTTCATAACTTGGACGGATGATTCCTTTTTCTTTTGACATGGACACGCTAGGTGGTGATTCCTTTTTTTAACCTGGACGGGTGATCTTTTTTTCTTCGGAGATGCTAAAAATCAGTCGACTGAGACTTCGCGAAGTCTCAGTCGACTGCCCAGCCGTTCGATCTCTGGTTGCTTGCAGATTCGCGCTGGGGCGCTTTGTCCCTTGTTTTGGCCTGTCTAAGGCGCGGATCGGCCCGTTTCCTGTTTCATTTCGTCGAACCGCGGTCCCTCGTGAGCGTCTGCTTTTGTGGGCTGGGCAAGTGTTCGGGTGGGCTTTATTGTCCTTTTTTGTTTTTTGTTTTTTTTGGGCCGCATTAAGGAGAGGATGGGGAAGCGGCCACCCGTGGTAATTCCACTTCGTCTCTTTCCATTCCCCAGTCCCAAATCTGAAGAACTCCGCACGGGAAGAAGAGACGCCGAGTTCCAAGGCTTCTTCAACGAACAGATTGACTTGTTACTGCACGACCAACGAGAGCGGATGGCCGGCGCTGCTTGTGGAGTATGTTTCCCCTACCTTCTTTTTCCATCTGTTTTTTGTTTGTTTGTTGGTGCTACACCGTAGATCTGAGGGGGATTGGGTCGTTTTTTGTTTGTATCAAGTGTAGATAAATAGCTTCAACCATATAATCGGTTCCAGGATTTTAGCCATTTTTTTCGTGTCATTTTTCTTCAAGCAGTGGCATGTAGGCGTGTCCCCTTTTCTGTGTGTGATTTTTATCTTCAGATCTTTGAGAAACCTTTTGTGAATCAGTAGGATGTCGATATCATTTCTCTGGGGAAAACAAGAGGACGATTACTGAACCTATCATTTAGCAGTGGCATGTTTTCTTTTTTGGATTTTTCTTTGCTGAAACCCTATTAATCAGTACCATGTTTCATATATGTTTCTCTGGAATCAAAGATAACTGATCTGAACTTATCTCTGTAGTAGTGGCATGTTTATTTGTTTGTGTCAAGTTTTTGATTAGTAGTTTCAAGCAGAGAATCGCCCCCAGAGTTTATTTTTTTTTAGATTTTCATTTGTGCGTTCATGCATAATAGTGTCTCTCGCTGACCGCGTCGATCGGCATGTCACCCTGGTGATTGAGGATGAAACCTGTTCTTTTCTTGTAGCTAGATTCACTTACCACGATAAATAAAGCTATGTTTCTGTGGCACCTCTCTTCAATTCAGTTTGCTTTTTGCGTTCCCCTTGTGTCTGAACCTGCTTCAAGAGAGCATTCAGTCATGTTTCCCTTGTCGATCGGCAATGTCCCTGGCTGAGAGTGAGTGAGTTATTCCTTGTCCTTGAAGAAACACATAGAGCATCTAGTGAAGAACCGAGCCTGATTTTGAGAGTGATTAAGGAATGAAATGGTTCCTTTACTTCTAGCTAGATTTAGTCAAGTTCTGAACATGAATTTCCCATTCTGTAACTTCAATCCTTGTTCAGATTGTTTTTGCGCTCTTCTCCCTGAAACTGTTTTGACGCGGCTGTGCCAAGGAAACAGATTAGTACTAGTTACAGTCGAATAAAATAAGCCTAATAAGTAGCAAAGGAGGGTTAGGTGTCGAGCCGCAGTAGCACGCAGTGCTCCCTCTGTAGAGATAGGAGCATGTGTTTTTAGGCTTCCTAATTAAGTTTGACTTTCTTTTGTTAGTATATAACCTCTGTTAGCCATTATTTTTTTTCTTTTTTTTTTGACAACTTGATCTCCTACATGTAGCCTAGAGCATGTTGTGGTTGGTTTTGTTTTTTCTTTTAAGTATGTTTGTAGTAGCCATCTCATTTGGCCTGAATGTATATAGGCTTTTTTGCAGCAGAAGAATCTACTGCACTAGTAGTGATTCAGAACCCAGATTTGTTTTGTTCTTACTCTGTGTGTGTGTCATAAGTGGAAAATCGAGAGAGAGAATGAATGTTTGATATCCTGGAATTTAGTTTTAGGGGTCCCAAACTGAATTCACGGGGTCTGCGTTTCGGAATTCAGCCCACAATTAGGCATATTTCTGTACATGCTAGTTACCCATTGTGCAAGCTAGTTCTTCACTTGTTTTGATTCTGTCTAATGCATAATTCAGACTTGAGATTGACTTATGACTGTAGGAGAGAATGATTTATATCCAATTCATGCGGGAGGGCATGTTTATTTGTTCTGTCAGATTTTTTGCTGAAACTCTATTAATCAGTAGCATGTTCAAATCTCTCTTTTGTGGGATCAAAATAGAATGATTAATAAAACTATGTTTCTAGCAGCAGCATGTTTTTTAAGTCTTTTTTTCTGAAACCCTATGAATCGGTACGATGTTCATTTTTTTGTATATGAATCAAGATAAATGATTGCTGAATGCATCACTAGCAGTTGACTGTCTTTTTTTTCCATGTGTTTTCACACATTTTTCTCAATATGGTCTTTTGATAGATTCGTCTTTTTTTTATCCCCAGAACCCAATGTAAATATATATTTTCGTCATCAACGTCGACGCCAATGATAACTCATCATTATCCCGAAATCCTTTTTCTTAAGAAGTATACAAGTATCTGACTAAAATCATTAGCTGAATATGTATGCCTCTCACTAGCACAAATTTATGTTTGGCGCCTTTTTCTATGTGTACAGGAGATGATTTGCAGAATTTGTCTGAGCCCTTGCAACTGCAAGAGCAAGGGAAGCGGCATCAGCATGTATCTCTGGAAGGAGTTCAAAAACGCATGGGTAAATCCGCAGCCTCTGTTTCTTTTTTATTTGTATTTTTTCATTTTCTGATCCTTATTTTTTAGTTTATACTCATCATCACAGAATATATTGATGAAGGTTGACTGGTTGACCTTTTTTCTTTTTTTCTCCCTGAGTTTTGAAGCAGAGGGGAGCCCCTAGTTAACTAGTTGTTTACATTGAATCATTAAAAAAAATTACCCTGCGTGTCAAGCTCTTCCTGTGTGGTTAGAGAGTAGAAAGACACTGTCATAAGAGGGAGTTTATAAGTCTAAAAAAATAGGGATCATTTATTAATGTTTGCAGGTTAGTTTTACTTCGAGAATTCATGGCCATGATTTACCTAACAACAACAACTTTTTTGTGATTTTATTAGTGTTTTACTAGCAGCAGTCTTCTCTTTTGTAACTGTGTGTTTTTGCACTGTTATGGTTGGTTCATGTTTGAAGAGTTCAGTGTATCTCTTTTCTTTCTAGCCATTTTTGACCCATGTAGAATGTAGAATATAAAATGTAGAGTGTAGATTTTGCAGAATTCACGGTTTGATGTTCATGTTCAAACCCATGCAGGTTGTTTTTTTGTAGATTTTTGTTGCTTGTTCCTATTATTGTCATTTTTCTGATTTGTAGCTCGTTTCCTGTAGATTTTTTTCATTTTTTTGTTCTGTTCAGCCATGCCTAGTAATGTATGCTAGTTTAGACTAAATTTTAGGTTGTGGCAGCTTAACTCTCTTTTTTGTATCAGTGCTCAATGCATCAGGCACGTTCATGATCTTTTGTTTATTGATGTATTTTTTATAATCTTTTTTTGTCCAGCGTGTTAAGCTCTGCATGTGTGGCTCAAGAGGAGAAATACACTTACTGTCATAATAGGGATTTTTTTACTTCTTTTTTTGCCATGATTTTTTTCATAACAATGAGGATGCTTTCTAATTTTTTACAATGATTATTTACTTCATTTTTTAGTTTTTTGCTTTTCTATTCAACAGAACAGGTTGTGCCATGCAGTGAAAGGGTTCGTTTCAACAACCTGACAGGCGATAGGTTGAAGTTTAAGGCAAACAAACGGATGTACACTGTAAAGTTTCACAAAGGGCGCAGACAGAGGGAAATGTATGGGAGTGGTTGCAGGGAGTTTGTTGCACACAACAAGTTGGGGAAGGGTCAGCTGGTTTTCTTCTACTTGGACCAGACTTCCCCAAGGGAAATTGTTTGCATGATGGATTCACAGGTTCGCCATTTGTGCACCGCCTCACAAGGACAGATGTTGAATTGGGAGCATGGTATGTATCCTTTTTTTATTTTCAACTTTTTTTGTTTATGTGATCTTTGTTTGTTCCTTTTAGATTTTTTTTTGTTTGGATATGTACAAGTAAGAATCCGAAGGGGAGCCTTGGCGCAGTGGTAAAGCTGCTGCCTTGTGACCATGAGGTCACGGGTTCAAGTCCTGGAAACAGCCTCTTGCAGAAATGTAGGGAAAGGCTGCGTACAATAGACCCAAAGTGGTCGGACCCTTCCCCAGACCCTGCGCAAGCGGGAGCTACATGCACTGGGGCTGCCCTTTTTATGTACAAGTAAGAATTCAAGTACATAATGAGAATCGGAAATAGAAAAGGGGGTGGGGTAGGGGGGGGATAAGGTGAATCTGAACTGAAATTACACAAGTCAAACTATAATCAATTGACATTGTTTTGTAAGTAGGCGGGAGGAGCGGGGAAGGGAGTTGCATGTCCGACGCTAAGGCTTGCAACTATAAGTGTCGCCCTCGACTACAATTGCATGTCTCCTGACTGACTGCAACTGGCCTTGTGTTTTTTGTCGGAGGGGGGGGGGGGGGGAAGGGGAGCAGTTGCGTGTCCGATAGTAGGCGGCGGGAGAGGGTTGGGAGTTGCATGTCCCATACAATACTTGCAACTGCAAGTGTCGCCCTTCACTCCAACTTCATGTCTCCTTCCCGACCGCAACTGGCCTTGTGTTTCTGTCGGAGAGGGGTGAAGTTTCACGCCCGATAATAGGCTTGCAACTGCAAGTGCCGCCCTCGACCACAACTCCATTTCTACACACCCGACTGCAATTGCATGCCTACACTCTCGAATGCAACTCACATTTGTTTTGTAAGTGGGCGGTGGGAGAGTGTTGGGAGTTGCATGTCCCATACTAGACTTGCAACTGCAAGTGTTGCCCTCGACTCCAACTGCATGTCTCATTCCCGACAACAATTGGCCTTGTGTTTTTGTCGGAGAGGCCGAGGGGGGGGGGGGGGAGTTGCATGTCTGACAGTATGCTTGCAACTGCATGCCTACACACCCGACTGCAACTGCATGCCCAACACCCGAATGCAACTGACATTTGTTCTGTAAGTGGGTTGTGGCAGAGGAGTGGGAGTTGTAGTAGGCTTGCAACTGCAAGTGTCACCCTCAACTGCAACTACATGTCTCCTTCCCGACTACAACTAGCCATGTGTTTTTGTTGGGGGGTGGGGGGAGTTGCATGTGTGACAGTAAGCTTGCAACTGCAAGTGTCACCCTCGACCCGCAACTATATGCCTACGCACTCGACAGCAACTTCATGCCCACACACCCGAATGCAATAGACATTTGTTTTTTAAGTGGGCGGCGACAGAGGGTTGGCAGTTGCATGTCCCATACAAGACTTGCAACTACAAGTGTAGCCCTCGACTCCAACTGCGTGTCTCCTCCCCGACCGCAATTGGCCTTGTGTTTCTGGCGGAGAGGGGGGAAGTTTCACGTCCGATAGTAGGCTTGCAACTGCAAGTGCCGCCCTCGACCGCAACTGCATGCCTACAAACCCGACTGCAATTGCATGCCCACACATTCCAATGCAACTCACATTTGTTTTGTAAGTGGGCGGTGGGAGTGTCGGGAGTTGCATGTCCCATACTAGACTTGCAACTGCAGGTGTTGCCCTCGACTCCAACTGCATGTCTCCTTCCCGACAACAACTGGCCTTGTGTTTTTGTCGGAGAGGCCGATGGGGGGGGGGGAGTTGCACGTCCGATAGTAGGCTTGCAACGACAAGTGCCGCCCTCGACCGCAACTGCATGCCTACGCACCAGACTGCAATTGCATGCCACACACTCGAATGCAACTCACATTTGTTTTGTAAGTGGGTAGTGGGAGAGTGTTGGGAGTTGCATGTCCCATACTAGACTTGCAACAGCAAGTGTTGCCCTCGACTCGAAGTGCATGTCTACTTCCCGACAGCAATTGGCCTGTGTTTTTGTCGGAGAGGTCGAGGGGGGAGTTGCACGTTCAATAGTAGGCTTGCAACTGCAATTGTCGCCCGCGACCGCAACTACATGCCTACACACCTGACTGCAACTGCATGTCCAACACCTGAATGCAACTGACATTTGTTCTGTAAGTGGGTTGTGGGAGAGGTGTGGGAGTTGCATGTTCGATAGTAGGCTTGCAATTGCAAGTGTAACCTACAACTGCAACTACATGTCTCCTCCCCTAGCCTTGTGTTTTTGTCGGGGGGGGGGGGGGGAGGAGTTGCATGTGCGACAGTAGGGTTGCAACTGCAAGTGTAGCCCTCGACATGCAACTACGTGCCTACACACTCGACAACAACTTCATACTCACGCACCCGAATCAAACTCACAATTGTTTTGTAAAATGGGTGCCGGGAGAGGGGGGTCGCATGTCAAACAGTAGGCTTGCAACTACAAGCGTCACCCTTGACTGCAACTGCATGTTTCCCTCCTGACTGCAACTAGCCTTGTGTTTTTTGTCAGAGAGGGGGGGGGGGCTAGCTGCATGTGCGATAGTAGGCTTGCAACTGCATGTGTCGCCCTCGCCCGCAATTGCATACCTACACACCCGGCTGCAACTGACCTTGTGTGTTTTGTCAGAGGGGGAGGGGGTGGCAGTTGTGTGTCCAGTAGTAGGCTTGCAACAACAAGTGTCGACTGCAACTGCATGCCTACACACTCGACTGCACGCACGTGAATGCAACTAACATTTGTTTTGTAAGTGGGCGGCGGGAGAAGGGTGGGAGTTTCATGTTCGATACTAGACTTTGAACTGTAAGTGTCACCCTTGACTGCAGCTGCATGTCTCCTTCCCGACTGCAACTAGCCTGGCATTTTTGTCGGAGGGGGCGCAGTTGTATGTCCGACACTAGGCTTGTAACTGGAAGTGTTGCCCCCGACTACAATTGACCTTTTTTTGGTCTGTAGGCGGCGAGATGGGGTGTAGTTGCATGTCCGGCAGTAGGCATGCAACTGCAAGTGTTGGCCCTGACTTCAATTGGCGTTTTTGTTTTTGTCAACGGGCGGCGAGAGAAGGTGATGTGTAGTTGCATGTCTGACACCTGCCTTGCAATTATAAGTGTCCCTCTGGACTACAACTGCATGTCTAGTAGATGACTGCAATTGACATTTTGTTTTGTTAGTGTGTGGCGGGAGAGGAGCGAGAGAGGGTGATAGGTAGTTGCATGTCCAACATTAGGCTTACAACTGCAAGTGTCGCGCCCTGACTGGAACTAACATTTTTGTTTTGTCAGTGGATGACAGGAGAGCGGCAGGAGAGGGTGATGGGCAGCTCCATGCCCGACAGTAGGCTTGTAACTACAAGTGTCGCCCCCGGCCGCAACCACATGTTTGACACTAGGCTCGGAACTACAAGTGTCACGCTCTACTGAAAATTGCTACTGTTTTTCCTCGACTTCAAATACATGTCCCCATGGGACCCGCAACTAACTTTATGTCTTTTGTCGACGACAAGAGAGGAGGCGGAGGGGAAGATTTCAAAGGATTCTTTTGCTTTTGTTATTTTTTAACTCAAACACAAAGTACAAACTTATTTTTCCAAGCACATGAAATCAGATACAAAGTTAAGCTTGTTTATCTAAGAAATTAGAAGTAAAACCAATTTTTTTGTATATTTTTTCTTTTTCTGAAGTCTGGAATGTGGCCCCATGCTCAACATCTTCTAGAGGTCTCCCCACAATACTCTTCAAATTCAGGGAGAGGGAGAGCGGGAGAGGGAGAGAGGAAGGGAGAGAGGGAGCAGGAGAGGGAGAGAGGAAAGGAGAGAGAGGCACGCGGCGGAAGTCGTTGGCGACATGATGCTTGGCCACGCCGGCATGCCTCCAGGCTCCTTGAGCCCAAATCAACCCCTGTTGCACATGATGACGAGTCCAAATCGAGCAGTGGTTCTCAATTTCTTGGCTAGGGTTTGTGATTTTGTTGCGAAATAACTTCTAACGGGAGTTGCAAGTTTTTGAGGGGCTGATTTTGTGTTTTTTGCGCGAGTTTTGTACCTTCTGATGCAAAATGGAGGAATGATTTTTGATACGCAGGGTTGATAAGCAAGTTGTCTAGGATCAGGTGGGAGATTTTGTGGGGGGATGGGGGTCAAGTGTGACACGTTTCATATGCCTGGTAGTGGTGAGTTGTATGTATTTGTAGTAGTAGTAGCAGCTGTTTTGAGAACCGAACCGGATTATATTTGGTGCACTTGGGTTCATTGCTAAGCTGAGCAGCTAGAGACATTTTTTAGTTAGTTTGATTGTAAGCTTTTGTACGGGTCAGTAATGTTTGATGGACTTCCACTTTGGAATTTATTTTCTCACAACCATATTGCATGACCATGTTCAAATTTGAATTGAATTGCGGCTGCTGAAATCCATCCAAAACCTGATGCATGTAGGCATGAATTAGGATTTGAATGGCTCAATGATGATTTTGTTTAGAGTAGGTTCATGTGTGTGTGTGCGCGCGCTATATGATTTTGCTGTTCTTTTTTTCCTGTTTTTGAACACAAGCAAACACTAAAGTTTTGTGTATTCCTGAAGTAGAGTTGAGAACATGTCAGCTAAATACAGTGGATCACAACATACTCTCGGGAATATACGAGGAACCGTGAGCTTTTTTCTGTTAAAGTTCATTTCTAATGGTTTTGTTGTCAGACTTTTTGTCTAACCGTTAGCCTCGATGTTCCGCAGGAAGATTCCATTTGTTGAAGCGACCTTGACAAGTCCAAGCTCTTTTGTGCACGAGACTGGTGAGGTTTGTTTGTCCTGTGTAACCTAATAAAAAGTTTTCTGACAACCAACATGTGGCATATTGCATGTATTATTTTAACTGTTTTCAAGTTTTGTTGTCGTGAATTCCATTATTATCTGCATTTTGTTCATGTGATATATGTTGGTGGCTCTATTTTTTTTTGCGGCTAAAACCGTTGATGAAAGGAGCTAAAACTGTCTGATTTGCCAACATTTTCAAAGTACCTTTGGTCATCGCGTCTAAACTTGACAATGAAAGTGGCTATAATGTTTGCCTGGTTCTTAGCCTTAGTTTTCTGCCTTTGTTATGTTGTCCAGTGCCATTGTTTACAACACTAATGTCTTATGTACATTTGTGAATACATCAACGCACGGGCACTGACATGGATGATGAAGGAAGGGCCCTGAACACGACAGACACTGGCGGAGCTACGTACATGTACATGGCTGCAGGGGCCGTGCCCCCCCCCCTCCCCCCCAGCCTGGACGAATTTAGTGAAGGAAATTCATATAGTGAGTTTTATATTAGAAAAAAATAGAGCTTTTGCCCTCATTAGAAACTGTATTTTCTTATTGGCCCCCCCAATCAATCTTGTCTAGCTCAGCCACTGACGACGGACAATAGAAATGCAGAGGGCAGAGATCAGTGTCTTGAAGATCCAGAGTTAGAAGAGAGACAATATCATGTAGAAACCGTGTCACGTTTTGCTCTTATGAAGAAGTTGCTACACTGGTTTGTAACCTTTTTCTACAGATAGTGATCTTTTTTTCCCCAAGTTCTAGTTGATACAGGAAATTAACTAGCTAGCACAGAAAGTTAACTAGCTATGTCCCTGTGGCTCTGTACTCTTTGCTGACCTTTTAACTAGCTAATACATGAAGTTTGTTAACTATATCTAATTAATACATGGCAGTTAACTATCAAAGTCAACCGTGTCTATGTACTCCTGTTGAAACAAGGAAGAGGTCTGAAACAACCATAAGTTGCTCTGAACAACTCCATGAACAGCGGACAACATGGTTCAGTTAGCCAGCTCTGAACAGCAATTTTTTTCTGAAAAAAATATGAAACATAAAATAGTGTGATGGTATGAGGCGCACAAAGTTTTGTTTGTGCTGTGTATGCCTCCACACCCAACTGTCCATGCCCTCCTGTATACGGTCATCACTGCTCTAAAAAGGACAAACAAACAAAGCCCACACTCAAGCCCATCATGAGGGAAATTAAGACTCAACACTAGGGGAGGTAAAACGGGCCAAATCTCGTACAGGTGATGTCAGCCGACTGAGACTTCGCGAAGTCTCAGTCGACTGAGACCTAGACAAACCCTTTTTTCTTTTGACCTAGACAGGCGATTTTGTTTAGCTAGCCGTGTGGAAAATTATTTAGGGCATAAGTTCTACATAATGGCAATGATGGGTAATTTTGAGAGGATGGTATTTGTGGTAATTTCTTGAGCTGTAAAGTAGATCTAACGGTTGTAGTATTTTGAAGTATAAAACTAAAGGATAGACTTTCCTAATTTTTCTAAGATTTTCTAGTCTATTTATCTTTTTTCTGAAATCACTTTATGTAAGTTCACCGGAAAATAATTAGCGATTCCGATGAGTGTTAACCAGAGACGGGAGCAATCCGGCAGCAGGGGTGGAGGTGAACTAAACCCTAGCTTCGCAGAGCAATAATAAAGGAAAGAGAAGATAAGATAAGGCATGAGGATAAGTGATTGTTTTTTTAAACACAGTAGAGATGTAAGTGCCGGAAAACCTGAAATAAATCCATGATAAATATGAGCAACAGGACTTAAACCCTGGTGGTCTGGGGATACTACAACCCCTCTACCAATCCAACCACATATTGGTTCACAGGAGAAGTGATTGTTATGTGATTTGTTTGACCGGCACATATGACCATTTGTTCCCAAGTCACGTGAAGTGGGGCCCACCATTTCATACATGTTGCATATTCATAGTTTTCACAGATCCACATAATCAAGGGCTAGTATTTCCTAATTAATTTGTGGGCCCCACTTTTCCATATACTCCCTCCTTTCTAGTTTATAGGGCTCAATTTAAAAATCTCACCAACCAAGCTAGACGGTGAGTGGTGGAATACTTTTTGTAATTTGCAAAAGCAACCAATTAATGTTGTTGTTTTCCTCAAAAAATTATGTCTACCAATGTATTAATTGCAATGCATGCATTGGTCAATTTTCTCTTGAAACTTGCATGCAATGATTTAATACACCTTGGAATCTGAACTTGTGATGGGGAACAACCAAATTGAGCCTTATAAAATGGAAAAACTAAGATTTTGAGATAAGCCCTATAAACCGGAAAGGAGGGAGTACATTAATCAGATTGAATGGCCACAAATTCATAGTTTAATTGGATCTACCAATTGAGGGCTTGTATTTTCTAATTAGTGTAATATATTTTATGCATATTGAATGGCCACAGAATCATAGTTTTAATATATATAGATCCACCGAATCGAGGGCAAATATTTTCATCTAACAAGTGTCATATATTTAACGCATATTGAATGGCCACAAAATCATAGTTTTAATATATATAGATCCACTGAATCAAAGGCAAATATTTTCTAACTAATGTGATATCTTTTAGCCGATTTCATCATATTGCACATTAACTATAATAGATCGACAGATCGGGAAGCTTATATTGGTAGGCGAAGGTTGAGAAATCATCGCCTCCCGCACATACGACCCATCAATTTCAGAAGCAAGATTGTGGTATACATAGTGGATATATTGAAATACTCCTGGGGATGGCACCGTGGTGGTCCAGAGAAAAGTCCTCATGGTATAATTTAAATACTGCTGCAACTTATTTTACTGTCTACTTATTTCATGGCAGGCAACGTAATCAACCTTTCTTGTATTTTACTGTCTTCTGCACACATTTGAAGTGCCTTAAATTTTCTTGTGAAGAAAGATGGGCAATTAACTCTTGAGTGAAAAAATGGGCACTTAATTTGTTTTCACAATATATCTATGATTTAGTTTCTGAGTGAAATCATTTTTTTAGTCAAATAACTCTTTGTCTTTTCAAAGGAAGTATGTATGTTGAGTTATTCATAATTTTTCCTGTTAGGGTATTACATGTAGTAAGACTACAAAAAATGTGTTATGTTAGTTCTACACATGTTATGGAAAATTCTTTAGGCGACGATAGAGTTATGAAGTGATTACGATATTCCAAATTGCCCTTTCAAAATAATTTCAGAGTAGATATGTCAGTCGATTAGCGAGGATTGATACTGCACCATCATACTGTTTTGTACGTTCAAGATATATGTACTATCGCCCGCCTGATCTCTGTATGCAGGGTGCTTCCCAACGAAATCAACACTGATAATGTTCTTGTTTCGTCAGCCACCTTGGAGCTCCTGCAGCAGCATATCATTGGTCCCAGTGTCGATGATCTGCTGCCTCCTCCATCTCTATAGGAGGAAGATCACTCTACTGTCATTCTAGTCGATCATTTTGCTGCTTCCAATTGACTTTTCTATGCCCGAGTGTAGTTGCTTCCAATTGACTTTTCTATGCCTGAGTGTAGTGTACCCCATTATCTCACCATCCAGTTTAATGTAGACTCCATCATTCTGTCTCTAACAAACACAAGTGTCTTTTTTCCTAAAAACTCTCTTTGACATACTCTATCACTTCACTCTCAAAAGAAAAGCAGGGTCTCCTCTCTCTTCAGTTTATCCAAGGAAGGTATTCTCTCTTGTATCACGGGATCTCTCGAGTTCTACACTTTTCTCTCTTGCTGCAAGGGTATTGCCACACCCTTTTCCCTCTCTCTTGTCGGATTGAATAGTCAGAGTAGTAGACCGGGAAAATGAAAAACATCTAGCCCCTGCAGCAATAGAGTGCATTGTTCCTTCCCTGTTAATCACCGATAAAACATGACCCACAAGCTCATATTCCATAAAACGGATCAATGGCTGGACAATGAGTTAATGGGGTACACTAGACCCGGGCATAGAAAATTCAATCTCTATGATTGGAAGCAGCCGACTGAAAGACTGGAATGACAGAGTGGTCTTTCTGCTCTGGAGCTGGTAGAGGGCAACACAGCATCAACAGAGAGACAAAATGACATGTTGCACAAGCTCCAAGGTGTTTGACGAAGCGAGCACATCATTAGTGTTGAGTTCCTTGGGAGGCGCCCTGTAGATAGAGACCAGGCGAGAGATATGAGATATATCATGAACATACAAAATAGTATGATGGAGCAGTATTGATCCTCACTAAATGACTCACATGTCTACGCTGAAACTAAATTGAAAGTGCAACGGAACATGAAAAAGTTACATCGTAGATCCTTCATAACTCTATCATCGCCAAAAGTACCTTTCGGCTGCAGTACCGAGGATGTGGCCTCTTTCCCCAATTGGGTGTTTTCCTAATGCGAAAGATCGCGCCTCTTCCGGTTCATGCTCCCACTCCATCGTATCACCATTCTCTCTACTGCTATAGTGAAGCTCTAGCAGATGTTTTATTAAGGAGGCAATTCGGCTCTAAAATTTCGGATCTACGCAAGGCTTTCATAAGGACAACTTCTCTGGGCATTGGTCTCGCTAGATCTTAGCACGACAACTTCCTGACAACACAAATGAGGAACAACGAGTGCACTCACACATTGGATCGTTTTTGCAGGTCCGAAAACTTGGTAGTGATTTCTTTGTTTTCCCATGTTGTCTCATATCAATGGAAGTCTTTTATTATGAATTCATAGCTTTAAAAAAAATGGCAGCAGGTTATTCACGAGCCCGCCAATTACAAGTTTGACAAATAAGGCAATAATAAAATGAAATGGAGGAAATGAACATTTAGGAGGCCCATTCCTCAACAAAGCCCATCTGCTAAGCTATGAGAACTTATTTATAGAAGCCATCCTTCGTCAGTCATTCACCAAATCCCCATGGCGCCGCCGCCAACCTCGCGCCCAGCGCCACCGCCGGAGCCGCCGTTCCTTCGAACCCCACACGATCTCCTCGAGGAAATCTTCCTCCGCCTCCCCACTGCCGCGGACCTAGCCCGCGCCTCCACCGCATGCGCCACCTTTTGCGGCGTCATCGCCGGCCACGCATTCCTCCGTCGCTTCCGCACCCTCCACCCGCCGCCTCTCATCGGCTTTCTCCACGACCCGTTCAGTCCGGCGCAGCCGCCGCACCCCTCAGCCGTCGCCGCCCGCGCCTTCGCCGACTTCGACTTCTCTTGCTCCTCCTTCCTCCCCTCCACCGCCGGTCGTAACTGGAGTAGAATCAACTTTTTCGACGGACGCGCCCTCCTTGCCGGCGCCCCGGTCGAAGAAGAAAGCGGCAGCAACATCCTGGTGGGTTCCGATGTGTGCGACTACCGCGAATTTCTGGTGAGAGACCTTGCCGTGTGCGACCCGGTGCATCGCCGCTACGTCCTGCTGCCCGCCGTCCACGACGACCTGAAGGCGCTGGTCCGCAGACCGGACCTTTTTGGTCTGGAGACTTTCCTTGCTCCCGGCGACGATGAGGAGGACCCTCTATCATTCAGAGTCATGTGCTTGGCGCAATGCAGAATGCATCTGCTGCTTATTGTCTTCTCCTCTTTGGACGGACAATGGCGTGTTCTTACATACGACCAATGGAGTGCTCGGGCTACACTTGCTTCCTTTGGAAACTCTGAGCCCGGGCTGTCGGATCGTCAGTTCGTCCATGGATGTTTCTGCTGGCAATTGCATTTCCTGGACAAGTTGCTTCTGTTCGACACGCACACCATGGAGTTCTCTCATGTCGACCTCCCGCCTGACCATCGAGGGATGGGTTGATCTGTCATTGTCGAGGCATCGGAGGGAAACATTGGGATGCTCACTAAATGGTATGATCAGGACACTGAAAATGACCCACTCTGGCTCACGTATTCTGTTCTAAGAAATAATCAATGGCACTGGGAGAAGGACATCCCGATGCCTGTAAAGCGTGCAATTCTGGTTGGTGTAGACGGGGGATACTTGCTTTTAGACGTGTTGTACGCCACGCCTCCAGAAGAGGATCTGAAGTTTGGATACTTCTCGGTGGACTTGAAGACATTGCAGGTCGAGTTGTTCGCTGGGCTTAGCAAAGCGATCTCAGCTTGTCATCTCTATGCTGGTTTCCCACCATCCCTGTCTCCACCAACTATCTGAGTTGCTCAAGTTGTTCAGCCTTCAGCGTACTCTTATTTAATCAGGTTACAGTCTGGCACAGCAAAGCAATAGTATGTTGCAGGGATTTGCTTGATGATACCAACCTTTGGTAGTATGCTTATTTTCAAACAAGCAGTGCTTGTTATGGATGCAGCCAATTGATATTGTGCCCAGCATTTGCCCTATATTGTGCCCTGTCTGCAGTTTTATAGTTAATAAGTGTTACGGATCGTTGGTACATTTTGGGATAATGTACTCCCTCCGTTTTTATTTAGTTCGCATATTAGCTTTGGTCAAAGTCAAGCTTTGTAAACTTTGACTAAGTTTATAAACAAAAATATTAACATGTACAATAAAAAATCAATACCACTAGATTCATTATTGAATGTACTTTCACGTCATATAGATTTGTTATGATAAATGTTTATACATTTTTCTATAAACTTGGTCAAACTTTGCAAAATTTGACTTCGGTCAAACCTAATATGCAGACTAAATAAAAACGGAGGGAGTATTGTCTAATTTACGTGAAATTGGAAGCTTACTGAATTTGGGAAAGCAATTCTCATCTAGAACATGCATATGAACATCTTATTACTGCAGGAGTAATAAAAGGAAACCACTTTACTGTCACTGTTCCAGTAATCCAGAGTTAGCCTTGGCCTGGGTTTCTTTCAACTTGGCCTGGGTTTCTTTGTTTCTAGTTAATCTCTCTCGTTTGCTTGAATTATAGGTCCTTCAGCTAATGCTCTGGTTTCGTCAGCATGCTCACATCCTTTTTATGCTATACTTAGTCGATACATTTCTAATTTTTTGTATGATAAGAGATTATCAAATTACAACGGCACCTTGTATAGTCTGAGTAGTGGTTTTAAAAGCAATGAGGTGGTTCTGTGGTTCATATTTTATAAGGTTACAATCCATTGGCTATTTACAAACCCTTCAATCCACTGGCTATTTACATGGTTACAAACTTACAATCCACCATGAAGTAATAATTTCTGTATTTATGTAACATTTGTATGATCATAAGTTATCAAATTACAGCAACCCCTTGTAAACTCTGAATGTCAGTTTTAAAAACAACGAGGTGGTTCCGTCATTTTTTTTACCATTTACAAACCCTTGAATCTCTGAATATTTTTGTTACGGCAATGCAATTGTCTAAAAGAATGGGGGTGCCATGTGTAAGGTAGGTGTTTGATTGATTCAGGCGAAACCCTGCAATGGGAGTACTACGTACTGTCAAGAAACTAATCAACACAACAGACAAAATTACAAGAAGATTAAGTTACTACCAAACAAAATAGTCTTGGCAGAAGAACACTAGGAGATGAAGTTGAGTTGTGGATGTGTTTTGGTCTCTCAAATGCTCTCTGATATGTATGGAGACTTGAAATGTTCCAACTGAGCAATGTTTCAGTTTGTGTACATGGCAGAGCTTCAAACGAAATAATCCCATGCATGGTAATTAATGGCAATTGGAACTCTCTGAACTTTGACAACACATGCATGTCTACCTTTTATCCAATAGGTCTACATTTCAGACATCGAATCTAGCCAACTACTGTATTGATTTTGCTGGAAGGATTTTGAAGCACGTCAAAGCTAGAAATCACAATATCAAACGGAGTATACGATCTGGTCAGTTTCCCCTAATATCTCACAAACTTGTACCATGGCAAAATGTTTTAGATATGACATCTAGCTTAATAGATGGTGCTTGGTTGATAAAACTAAGTTGCAATCCGATTTTGGGTAAGCAGCTGGAGAGCCAAGCGGAGTGTGCATACAGCGATGGCGAAATATGAGAGGGTATATATTGAGCCAAACATCAGAGAAACTAGAAAAAAAAACAGAAGCATGCAGCAAGTATGACACCAGGGCACACAACTCATGAGCACCACAGTGACACATGACTAGTTCCTCTTACACTTCGAATTAATTAAGGGTGATGTGTGAGATTTAAAGCATAGCTCACACATCCATTGTTTCATAGTTAGAAACTTAGAATGGCCCTTGGAGGCACACAGAAGCAACATAAGATGTTCGTTAAAACTTAACTCATGATACCGAATGGTTATACCACTACAAAAAAATTGATTAACTTTTCAGAAATATTGCAGGGAGCCATGGTTAAGTTACATTTATGGGTACACTAGATTAAGTTAACAACTTTTTCAGTACTAGTAATTAAGGTCAAGCTACATCCCTAAACAGTATATTGTAGTCAACTTCATGCATTCTCTCAATTTTTTTTTACTCCCCGGTTAGTGTTGAGAATAAACAAACATAATATTGCAAGAACACTGGCAAAGCTGCAACTGGTGCGTGGACTCTGCTAATTGCTAAATGCACCTGCAAGATCAAATGCAGTTGGTAAGTAGTACAAATTCTTAGTTTCAGAAATGAAACAATGTACTCTACCTCCTCACATGTTAGTGTGCCATTAGCTTATTCAGTTCCCTAGCCTGATCGCCAAGTCCAGATTAATTCAAGTTACAAACATTCATGATTCATAATCCAGCTTATGTGTTGAATTACTGAATTTGGTGCCCCATAGTCGGCGCTGTGGGCATGCATTGAGGAGCTCACAATTGCCCGGCAATAGACAAATATGTTGATACAATCTGAGACGACGTTTCCAGAAATGATATAAGATACATATATCTAGAGATGATTTGTTCATTTGCCATTACCATGCTCCAAGGACATGGGGTGAATAAATCACGGCATACATGTCTGACCCGTGAATCGAAGATCATACACACTAGTGAGTGAGGGATTAACATTAGGAAATTTATCGAGTCAAAAAATCAAAACAGATTTACCTATGAGTTAGCACGGTTATCTAGCGATGACTTTCTTCGTTGTTCTATTGTTGCATGGTTAGTCTTTTGATTCTACAATATACAACTCATGGGTATGGAGTTTAATCCTGCTGCTATAACATATAACTTGCTCAACAAAATCTCACCTGCATAAAGATTCACATGTTCTTGATTCATTGTTCTTTTTCTTCTTGGATACAATCGTGGGATCAATGTTTTTAGTACACACAAGACCGAACATCGCCATGTAAGGCTTAATCTAAAATTCCGTAAAATCTCACATGGAAAGTACGGTCCATCCTAGTAATTTGTAGCATACACACATGTTCAGTCGGATAATGTGGCTAATCTTTTATGCATTATTATTTTAATTTTCCACAGGATGACGTCGACCTGGATTATCATCATAGTTTTCATGTCTTCTTCCGTCGCTACCTGACCCCTTTTTTTTATTTTAGAAAAGGAGGATGACCCTCGACCTCTGCATCTGGGCGATGCATACAGTCACTTTATTAATTATTCTCTCAGGACCTTATAAAGAAATACAACAGTAAGACTAAAACCGTCGTCTAAGCAACAGACTGTCGCTATACCTATCCAGTTGATGTAGGGGCACAGATAGCCTGGGCCTAATACCAAACAGACACCGCCGCCAAACCTAACATCTAAGACCTGGGGTCCCATCCAGGACGCCTGCCGGGCATGGGTCTCACCGGTCCGGCGTGCACTCAGAGGCCGCAGCCGCCAACTGCCACCGCTCCATCTTCAGAACTGTACTGATGCATCAACCTTGCTCGGTCCAGCTATCGTCGACACCACCATGGCGCCCAACGGTACCTCCTCCCTGCGCGCAAACAGCTGAGCACGCCGCGGTCGCCACTGATACACCTCAGCACCATGCTGCCAAGTACCATCAGTCGACACAACTTGAAGTCTTTGGAAGATCTGTCGTGCGTAGCACCTGCCGACTAGGCATGACAGCACCTTTCGGTCAGGCATGACTTGACATCTTCACCGAAGCTCCGTGCAAGACGAAGCCGCTCCACCTCCAGCCTCTCTGAACAGGAGCACCCCAGGAAGACATGGCGAAGAGTTGAGCACCACAATCACCACGAGAGCCGGACCAGCCGACCGCCATGGCGAAGCGACACCACTAAAGAGAGAACCGCCGCCATCAGGAACGCCAAGAACGCGCTGCAGCTGTCCCACCTCCCGGCGGACCCAAAGCGGCGCCTTCAAGAAGGTGACGGAGCCGGGCACCGCCGCCGCCCAACCAAAGTTGTGGGTTTTCACCAGGCTGCAGGGGGAGGACGAGGGGGAGGGAGCTGGATCTCGAAGCCGCCTTCAAGAAGGAAACAGCGCACGAAGCGCCGCAGGCGTCGTGGCCGTCGTAGCCGGCCAAGAAATTACTCCGATCCAGAGCTCGCAACCCCACATCCGCGCAGTCAGCCACCGGATCCGGCGGGACTGACGAGGAGGAAGCAGCAGCACGGGGGCGCCGTCTTCAGATCTGGCAAAGGAGAGCAACAAGGGAACCCTCCAACGCGGCGCCCGCATCCAACGCCAACTCGCCGCCCGCGCGGCCGAGTAGACGCCGCCCTCAACACCGGCGAGCGCCGCCCGCCCAGGACGCCGCCGCCCTCACCAGCAGAGGCCGCCGCCTCAAACCCTAGGCCCGAACTCGAGCGGCGTCCCGGCCGAGGGCCTCGCCGCCACCCTCATCGGCGGCCGCGCGGGGGACCCGGTGTCCGGCTCCGGCGGCGGCGAGGGAAGGTATCGAGAAGGGGGAGGCGGACCGGGAGATCGGTCGCCCTCGAGAGGGCGACGCGAGGGACGGTGAGGGACAACGCGAGGATTCGCTACCTGACCGTCTGACCCGAGGGTCAGTATAGGGTCATATGACTAGTTTTAAGATGAAGGTCCCGACGTCTGACAAGTGGCCCATTTCTATGACGCGAGTCATGGTGGCTTGTACCTCAAGAGAAAGTGAGTGGTAAAAAGGAAAGTGCATGCCCCCACAGAAAGGTTCTGGACACTGCCAAGATGATTTTCAGAAATGAGAACCTATAATTTCTTGCTTTCATTTAATAAAGCAAGCGACTTGTACCACATGTTTAGAGTATCGAGCATATTTTCATGAGAGGCCACCCCTCGGTGAGAGGAGAAATATTTGGAGCTCATCAAGGGTGGGTGGCGCTCCATACACAAGTGTGCCTCTAGGGCAGGCGGCTGCTGTTTGTTCCTCTACCTGCATATTGTCGGATTACGACAATGCAAGAGGTCTGTGAATAGACAAGCTAAACAAGTTGATGTCATATTTTCTTGAAGGTTTGAACCCATCAAATCTAGGCAAACCGGGAGTCGATATAAGAGCCAGTCAGTTTCCTCTAATATCTCAAGTGGTACAATCACAACAAACAAATCTATAGAAATGATACCAAGCTAAAGATGGTATTTAATAAATATAAGCGTTACATTGTGATTCTCGAGTGAGCGAAGAGCGGGCTAAAGGGACAATGTAGAGAAGGTATGAATAGTGAGCCCAACACTGTAGGAACTTAAGAAGGCAACGAGAGCATGTGGCAAGCATGACACTAGGGCACACAACTCGTGAGGAGTAGCGCATTAGTTAGGTTTGTCTTGAAGAGCGATTAACCTGTGGGAAGATGCTGCACTTAATTCTTCTTTTTTGGCAGTTGATAGAGTGTGTGACAGAGCAACTGGACCTATCGTGCTGTTGGTGTTGGACCTGCTTAGGCTTAACGTGGCCGAGGTGAGATCTAGTTGGCTAGAAACTGTCCACCGAGATGAGCATGCGTACAAGTCCACCAACTGAATGAACATGAGGCGCCCAAGCTGATTAGTGCCTCAATGAGTTCGTTTCAAATAAAACTTTTGTATTGTGAATTATCTCTAGTTGATTAACAAAGAACCGGTGCTAGGGCTCTTATTAGATTTGCTAAAAAATGACTCTTATTAGAAAATAGGGAGCTACTGGCGCTCATTCTAATGAGAATCTTGGTCAACTTTTCAAATTTGTTCCTACACATTCATCTAGTAAAAAATATTAGTAGTGTTTGTTTAACGAAAAAGGGTTTCCCCCACTTTATATCATAAAGCAGCCACCGAACCACAAGTTCAAGAAGACAATAAAAAGGAAGAAACAACCATAAACGACAAACATACAAGATAGCAAAGGAGCCACTAACATGCCTTTAATACACCAAGCACAAGCTTAATCATCGATGCCCTCAACGAATAGGATCCAACACACGCGGCGACTAAGCCGAGGTAGAGCCCGCTGCAGGAGGTTGACACGCTCCGTCATTCCCCTTGATCCAAGCCATCCGGCCGGCCATCCGTCTCTACTTCCCAAGAGAGCCCCCTGCCCTCTAGTCCTGGATCAGAGGACACTACACCGTCGACAGGCAGAGTCGCTCACCCCTAAGCTCGCATGACTAGGACCAACAGGTTGTCGTGGAGGGGAAGACAAGCACGACCACCACACCACGCAGCCGCACAACCCAACATCGCCAACGCTGCGTGGCGGCACCAACTTCAACTGCAAGCAGCCGAGCATGACACCACTAAAGATATCCCGCAGACCACCTCTGGTGCCGAAGTCTCGACCACCACTCCGCCGCACCAAGGTGGTCTCTTCAAGAAGAAATACGATGCCTGAGTGCTGTCACCACCCAATCCGGTGATTTGGGGGTTTTCACCCAGGACGAGGAAGGGAGGGCGAGGGAGGGATTGCGAAGCTGCCTTCAAAAAGGGGAACAATGCCGGAGCGCTGCCGGCATCGTGGCCGCAGCGAACAGCCAAGTGGTTTCCCCCAATCCACCCACCTCCCCCGAGAGGAACCACCATCGACAGATCAGCTCCAAGGGTAAATGGGGCAGCCCCAGGAGCCAGCCACACTTGCCGCAAATCCGCCGCCCACGCGGCCAGGAGCGGCTCTCCTCGCATCTGCATCGGCCACCCACCTAAGGGGGGGCCTGCAACCGGCGGCTGGGGTTTCCCCTCCGTGTCGCTAGCGGAAGCGACCGGGCCGCGGGCGACCGGGAGGGGAGAAGGGGGGTCGGATTGTCGTGGTACTAGTGCTTAGCCTTCATAGTGCCACCTGGTGTTTGTTTTTGTAGCAAAGAAAAACGCCCAAAGTTTTTTTTAAAGAAGAATAGGGAGTACCTTGGAGATGACCGCCGCACACCAGCACATTGGTGGCGCCATCCACCCACCTGTCCCGGAAGCCGAAGCCACAGCAGCCGCAACAAAGAGAAAGGAAAGCATCCACGCACTGTGTTCTCTCATGTCTCCTCACGTCCAGAGTCTAGTCAGACAAGTTCTACTAGAAGTAGCACCAAGAGCCCAAGACCGTCTCCTCCTTTGTACTGAATTGTAACTGCAGCAGTACTATCGTCCTCTTGTTCCAACCAGCGACCGTGTCCTAGTCTGGCGCCGCTGTGCCGCTCTAGAATCCGAGGAAGATGGTGAAGAAGCTGATGTCGGAGGCCCAGTCCGAGGGGATGGGTGGTAGATAATACCCATGCTCTCTTGAAATTGCCTGAGACAAATGAACTCTGAAATTCTCATGGGCGATGCCGATGCCATTAACCCTTGTCCTCGACATACGCATGCTCTGCATCTATCTGCTCCTCTGTTCTTCCTCCCATCATGTATGTGTTTATCAAAATGGTTGCCTGTCTTTTGGGTTTCTCGATACAGGGGATCTTCACGCATCAAGACTTCAGGGGCCACAAGCGCACCATTAGGACAGGAGATGTTCATGTCCGATCTACTTCAATGAATGTTTCATTCATTTATTGTCTCGGTCGTTGTGTGCATCACAACAATGCAGAGGCATAGGTTTCTACTCATTTCTAACAAAATGTTATGTCTCACACTAATGTTGCAACAGGATTGCTCTGTTCCTGATTAGTGGATGAGGGCTGGCCATGGCATCTTCCACTTAGAGATGCTAGCGTAAAGCGACATGCAGAAGGACCTCCAACTCTGCATCAACCTCCCATCTGAAGACTATCGTGTATCATATGAAGCCAACTTGTTGAATGATCAAATGCTCGAACAATGGCATGATTGAGCTATGGTACCAGGAGCTCCAGAGCAAGGACATGAGCCGGGCCGAGAAGGGTGGCATCAAGGTGCACGGATGCCGACCATGTACATGGACTACACAATGTTGTCGAGATCGTAGCTCCACCAGCCAGTCCCAGAGAGCTGGAACACCTTCATCTACGTCATCAAGGGGGGTGTCTATTAATCATGGAGGGTGTTGTACTACCGAGCGCGCACCACTGCATTGTGCTTGATGCTGGTGACGAGTTCAGCATGTGAAACTATTTTTGCACACCATTGCGATTTGTGCTACGCTATGGAGGACCACTACAGTCGCAATAGCACTACTACTACTACTACGGTCGCAACAGCTTCGAGAAGGCAGCCTATCTCCTGTCGGATGATGTCCGCGGTGCATTGTCGTGCAACAAATTGGGAAGGAAACGGGAATTGTATCATATACTATTTTACTAGTTCTTTTTGTAGAATTTAGCACTAGTCTTCTTTTTTATTTAATTCTTTTTGCTGGTTTATTTATGGTAAAGAATGTGATAAAGTAAAAGAGTGTAATGAGGAGGAATCTTAAGGTGATTGTTCGATAATAAAGCGTGTAAAGAAAATTTTGCCTCCGTTTTTTGCTCAATAACTTCAAAAGCTAAATAACATATGATATTTTTGTTTTGCGATGATGGTTGACCTTTATTTTCTATGTTGCACTTGCTTGGGCTCTATCTTCTCTAAGTGGCTGTAGGTTATTTTCCTCGAAAGAAACATGATTGTACGGTATTTTTGTTTGGTCATGATTTTAGATGGTGCTCGTATTTCCTCTAGTCTCACCTCTTTATGTATTCTTTTTAAAATAATTGTTGAAGCTATAGTCGGCATCTAATTATATATTGACTCATTAATTTTTTTGGTCTCTGCATATTCCGTTCCAGGTTTAAAAATCGCAAACTTTGATCAAGTTCTGGCGCAAGCTGGTTGGCTGCGGTGAAAAAGTTTTTAGGATATTATTTTTAAATGGAGTGAGGAATTTTTTAAAATGTTTTTTTCCTTTTTACATGGAGGTGATGATCCCACATATTTTTTTAAAATGGCCGGCTACGCAAAGTGGGGCTCGCTGGTAGGCCGCGTTTGTGATTTTTTTTCTTTTTTACTTCTTTTTCTAGATGGAGGTGAGAATTTTTTAAATGTTTTTCTAGATGGAGATGATGACTACATGTATTTTTTAAATGAAAACGTGTGCACAACTTCCTCTCAAGCGACGTCACCCGGAGGCGCCCCAACTACTAGTAGCAGATTATAGCTATGTATGGTAATTGAAATACCCCCCCCCCCTTCCAGACATAACATAATCGTCAGGTATTCTGAAGTATTTTAGGTGGTTCTATTGAAAAAACCGCCTAAACTACTCAAGCATTGCAGAACTTCCTTTGACCACGGTTGTATGCCGCATTTACCTCTATTTTCTTTGTTGTACTTTTCCAATAGCTTCTCTCGGTGGTTCTATTGTATAGCACAATAACTGCACCCTGTCTATAGACACAGGTTCCAAAACGTCACCCACACCAGAATCACTATATTGTTAGAACCACTATTAGACAAATTAGACAAAGTGATGTTGGCTTCCACAGAAGGTTTTGAAAACCTTTAAAGACGAACACCCTGAAGAAGTCGAACAGATTATATACATGAGTTGTTCAGTTTCCTCTAATTTCTCAAGTGGCCTAACAACAACAAAATGAATATATGGCACCTAGCTAAAGATGATGATTGGTATATAAAAAAGTGGATGATGATTCCCATGTAAGTAACAGGAAGAATAAACAGATAATGCAAACGACAATAGTAAAATATGAGAGGGTATATATATGGTGATTGAGCCCAAACTTAAGAAAATATGTGGATTGCATGACACTATAGGCACACAACTCATGAGTAGAGCATTAGTTTGGTTTGGTTTTTCCTTAAAAGTAGATATGGTTAGATTTTTTACGAGGAGAGAGAGACAACGAGGGTAATTAACATGCACTTCTTTTCATTTTTCGCAGTTGACAGAGTATGTGAGGATGACAACGTCGCCAACTAACCTGAAGCCGTGATGCTATTGGGAGTGCTTAATCTCTGTGTGGCCGGACCAAGGTGAGATAATTCCTTGTTCCATGGGATTTTACAACAGGAACAACATCATGGACGCGTGATGATATAGTGAACCTCCTATATGAGGCATTTTTCGTCATATATCAGTACAACACACACAAAAGCAACTCACTCGGCCGACCCATTTGAAACTAGTGCTCTCGACCTTGAGTTCCTGAACGTGTGTTGCCTCGAGCCAACAAGCACTAATGACCGATTGGCAGCCCGGCTCTTTAAGAACTCACTGAGGCGGCAGATCCAAATATTTTTCCAAAATTGTGAATAATAGTGAAAACACGAACAAGTATTGAAATTCTAAAATTTTCTGAAAAAGTTGAAAAAAATTGACACTATGAAAAAAATTGAAACTAGGATTTAAAAAAAATCCTGAACATTTTTTCAAATTTTTGAATATTGTTCGTATTTTGGAACTAAAATTTGAAAACAAAACAATTTCTAAAATTCTGGAATTTTTTCAAGAAGACAAAATTTTCTTTTGGAATTTCCAAACATTTAATGATAATATAAAGATTTGCAAAAACGAATAATATTATAAATTCCAAATAATTTTGAAAAATACAAACAGTATTTGAATTTATGAACAAATTTGTGTAGTAAGAACATTTTTAAAATTTTTTGAACATATTCTTAATAAGAAAATAAACTCGAAAAATAGAAAACAGAATTGGAAAGAATCAGAAAAAAAATTAAAAAACAGTAAAGAAAAATGGTTGAAGAACCTTCTAGAGGTTACCTAAACAGATAAAAACACCTTCCAGAAGGTGCCCAACTGTACCAGCGTACACGTTAAATAGGCCGGCCCAGCCAATCGCTAGCTGCCTCTGCCTGTACATTTCAGCGACATTCTGTCGCAGTAAGCGTCTTATACGGAACTAGAGAATACCCTGCACATTGCTGCGCATTCGATTGCAGTATATTAAATGATTTTTTTTGAGGATAATATATATATTAAATGATTTGATGGTAAGAATGCGTCAATAAATGAAATAAAAATAAAAAAGAATTTTATACATTGTATTTGATTATTTTGTGGTCAAAGAATATTTTGAATATAAGTGGCAGAATATATTGAAAAACTTTCCCCATGCATTTAGAGCAAACATTTGATGAGGTGACATGTGTGGTGAGGTGGTATGTGTTATGGGATCAACTAATAATGTTTTTTTTCTGATGTACGCTGTTACACATTTGGGCACCTTCTGGAGATAAGATATAGAGATAGTGAGGATATATCTAATAAAGATATATAGATAGAACGTAGTGATAAGATATAGAGATATAAAGATATAGAGATAGTGAGGATTGTTGAGTATAATGTTTATTAGGAAAGACGAGATTGACTAGGATTTGTTCTGTCTTGTTTTGTACTCCAAGTAGTTGATTGTACTCCTATATATATGCCCACGAGGCTTAAGCAATACATCGAATTATTTCACCAAATCCTCTCTCTCCCTTCTAACATGGTATCAGAGCAAGTCGATCCTAAACCCTAGCCGCCGCCGCTTCCGCACCCGCGTGCCGCCCCCGGGGTGGTCGGTCTCCATGACCGCCGCCGGGGGCCGCGCCGCCCGTACCTAGGGTTCATCCGCCGGTCGTGTTGACCGGCTGCCCCAGAGAGTCTTTTTCCCGATCCTTTGATCCGGGTTTTCTCTCTCTCGCCGGTCACTTTGATCGGCGTCTACTTTTTGGTTTTCCGCTCTATGTGATCCGGTTTGCGTCGCCCATCGCCGCTGTCGACCCCGTGCGCCTCTACTCCAACACCGGCGCGATCGGCCGGCTTCTTCACCGACCCGGCGGCCTCGCGCGTCGTCCGCGCGTTGGCCCGCCGGTCGCCCCGACCCGGCCTCACGTCATGCGGTGGTCCTTCGCCGCCGCCATTCCCGCGCCGGCCCGCCCGTCGATCTAAGCTGGCCGTCACCGCCCTGCTCCGACCGGGACTCCTGCATCACCCCGACCAGGCAGCCTCGCGTCATGCAACGGCCAATCATAGCCGCCCTGCTGACCGCCGCCGCTGGCTTCATCTCGGACTCCATCGCCACCACGCCTTCACCGAGCGGCGTCCCCGACCTCGCGCACGATCGGCTTGATCACCCGCTCCCGCCGCGATCCGACTCATCTACGCCGTGCGACCGACTTGTCCTTACGCGCGCCTCAGCATCGCCTCGAGTTCAGTGCGCCTCTCCACCGATCGAGCATCGGGCTGCCGTTGCGTCGCCCCGTCAGGCCGCAGCGCCGCCGCCCCGTGGTTCTTCTCCCGGCTGCACCGACCCGCGTCACCGCTGAGTCGCCCCTTTGGGTCGTAGTGCCGCGGCCCGCGGTTCCCCGCCACCCCGAGGGCGGCCGCTCTAGGCCATCCCGTGGCTGCATCGACCCTCACGCCGCCGCTGCGTCGCCCCGTCGGGTCATAGTGAGCGTGGCATGCGGTCCACGCCGCCGTCCCGAGGCCGTCCCCGCGGTTGCACCGACTCGCAAACCGCCGTTGCGTCACCCCTTCGGGCCGCAGCGGCGCGGCCCGCGGTCCCCGCCGCCGCCCCGAGGTCTTCCCGCCGTCGCCTCGACCCGCCTGCCGCCGCTGGGCCGCCCCTTCGGGCCGTAGCGCGGCGGCCCACGGTCCACTTCGTCGTCCACGCGCGTTGACTTCCCGTGGTATGCGCCGCGCCGTCTCCCTTGGCGCGGGAACGCCACTGTCCGCGCCGGTCTTCGTCACGCTGTCAGGGTTCTTCGCCTACTTCGAGCATCGCCGCCGCGTTTCTAACCTAGCCGCCGCCGTCAGGCCGCCGCCGCTGCTCTTCTTTGGTCGCCGCCGCCCGTCCACCTTCTTCGTCTTCGTCCAGCATCAGCCCGTCGCCAGCGTCGCCGTCATCTACCACGACCACTTCGTCTACTCCAACAACCGCGGGCGACACCGGCCCCGCGCCGATTGGCGCCGCAACCATCGTCGAGTCCTTCTCTGCTGGCCTCTCCGACTTCTTTGACATGGCGTACAGCTCGTGCAGGTCCCAGTCCACGCATGCTCGGTACTGGCAACACCGCCGCGTGCCTTCGTCCATGACGTGTCCCGGGCCTGGCAAGCCTGGTGCGGCGCTTCGTTAACTTCGTCTTCGTCCGTCTACGCATGCCCGGTGCTGGCAACACCGACGCGTGCCTTCGTCTACGATGTGTCCCCGGGTTTGGCAACCCCGCCGCGACGCGTCGTCAACAACATCTTCTTCCCGGCGCACCACTACTTCGACACCACTGCGCCCATGCTAACTCGGCGTCTCCTTGCGCCCGCGGCTCCACGGCGACTTCATCGACACCGGCTACCCCGACTCGACATCGACCACGACATTTTTCGCACGGCTACCTCGACCACGGCTCCACCACCCACGCTCTCGCTACATCGACAAACGGCACAAAGGGCTACCGCCTTGCTTGAGTAACCTCGTCGGTTGCCACTCCAGCCACGACTCCGCGATGCGTCGACCGTTACGACTGTGTGTGTGTGTGGGGGGGTGTCCGTCGGCTTGCCTTCGGATTTTTCTCCAGTCTCACCGTCTGCGTCCCTACCGTTGTGACTGCGGGGGGATGTTGAGTATAATGTTTATTAGGAAAGACGAGATAGACTAGGATTTGTTCTGGCTTGTCTTGTACTCCAAGTAGATGATTGTACTCCTATATATATGCCCACGAGGCTCAAGCAATACATCGAATTATTCCACCAAATCCTCTCTCTCCCTTCTAACAAGGATGATATATTTTAGGTATATTAGAAGATTCCAAGATGTAGAAAGCAAGCAACCAATCGAGCAGATTCATGGCCGTGCCATGCAATTTTAGGTCAGGCCCAGCCCAAGGCCATCATCAGATCACAAGATCCACTTTTCGGAGCCCGAATTCGACTCCTCCAAGGACCTCTTCGATCTTTCCGTGTTAAAAGCGGAGCATCCTCGGACGCACTATGGATCTCTGCTGAATTCCTGATCAAAACAAGAAGGAAGCATCTAATTAAGGAAAAAGAAACAGCAAGCATCATTGGAGGTCCCCCCCAGCCCCCGCGTCGCTCCGCTCGGGGCGACTCGGGCGGCGACGAATCCCTAGCGCGCGCCGCCGCCCCCTGCTAGCTCCCCCCTGGCCGCCACCAGAGTAGGTCTCCGGGCAAGCCAGTGTGGCCGACGAGGACGGTGGCGGCGAGGATCTGCTGCTCCGCCTCCGTGCAGAGAGCCATGGACGCCGAGGCGGTGGCCTCGGAAGGAGAGGCGACGGCTGGCTCTTCGGCGAGCAGCGGTCGCGGGTGCTGCTCCGCCCCCTCGGCCGCGCGGGCGGCGTGGTGGCGGCGGTCGTTTGGTGGCTGGTCTTCGCGTGTGGTCTTCTTCGGCAGACGGCGCCAGATCTGCAGGTCTTTCCCTCCCCCTCTCATAGCTCCTTCCACCCCGGCGCTGCTGGTCCTTGGCGGTCCTTGGTCGCCGGATCTGGTGCGTATGGGGTGCGGGAGTGGCGGTAGTCCGGGAGAAATCCTTGGCCCGTGTGGCCCGGCAACGACGGTGACGACATCTACTGTTGCCGTGCCCCTCCCTGGAGGCTCCGTCGAGGTTCTGTTCCCCTCTCCCCCTCTCGCCCAGGGTGAAAACCTCATCCTTTTGGATGGGGGGGGGGGGGCAGCGGCGCTCTTCGCCGTCACCTTCCTGGAGGTGCCGCTCAGGTGGTTCGGGAGATGCGAGGGCGTTCTGATTTGGGGATTGGGGGATCGGCGGTCGCATGGTCCGATTTTATCGTTCTGCGCTTCCTTCCTCAGCACCTTCGATCTTGATAGCCTCATCCCTTCGTGTGTGGCTCTATGCGTGTAGGCGAGGATCTTCCAAGGCGAGCTCGTCTCAGCTGGGGGCGGAGCTGAGTATCTCTCAAGGTTGTTCGTGGCTGTCATCTTATCTGGCTCTAGGGTGAGCTTCCCCATCTTCCGACGGTACGGCGTCCTTCGAGCCAGGACGAGGGACAGGGGTCCTCTTCGGAGATGGTTTTGGGCAGTTTGTTGCAGCTCACCACTCCTGGTGCAGATGAGGGCATGCTCCCTGCCTTTGATGGGTCTCATCTTGCTAGTGCTTCCGCTCCACCTATGGTGCTCATTCTACGACTGGGGACATCATCGACATCAAGTGAAGCTTTGTCGTCCATTTTGGTTGTAGTGCTTGGTGTTGTTGATGTTTGTAAGTTGTCTAGTAGCACCATGTATCTGCCGTCTTTTTCTTTTTTCCTCTTGTAAGGTGCTGTCCGATGTAACTCCTGGCTGGTTGATGGCTTTGTTAATTCAAAGCCGGGCTCTCTCTCGAGCCTTCGTTCTAAAAAAAAGCATCATTGGAGGTGGACGAGCAGACGTCGTCTTTCAGGGCAGTGAGGACGATGTACGACTCGGGAGCCGCCGCCGCCACCAGCGGGCGACAGGCCTCATCGATGGCGGTGGACGATCTGACGGAGTCTTTCAGGGCCGTAACAATGCGCGACGCCGCTGCCATCCCGGTGGCGCCGGTGGACCCCGACGAGCCGTCGGCGGGCGAGCAGGCGTGCACCCTGCGGGTGCGGTTCCCAGACGGGCGGATCACCTGCAAGAGCTTCGGCGCCGGGCGTCCGGTAACGGCGCTGTTCCGGTACTGCCAGTCGGCGCTTGCCGCCGGCTACGACGGGACAGTCAGGACGCGGCCGTTCCGTCTCGTGACGCTTGCGGGCGGCGCCACCGAGGAGATACGTCCGGACGAGTCCCCGCTGTGGGATCTCGGGATGCACCACTGCACCGTTCATCTCGTCTGCTGGGTTTAGCCCTAGGCATCGTGCGACGAGATCAATCATCTATAGTGCCTCATCTGCAAGTCTGCAACACGATCGAACAAGTGATCAAGAGGATGACGTGGGACTCCAGGAAGACGTGACATGGTGATCAACAAGAAGAACAGGTGATCTTGGAGAGGTGAAGGCCACCGCCGGCGATGGACACTCAGGAGTCAGGAGTTGAAGTGGAAGCACAAGATCAGAGGCATGATGTCAGGCAAGGTTTTGGTTACCGGTCGAAATTTCAAGATTTCCCATGGTTACTGCGTATTTCCGTGCCCCTCGGTAAATCCATGTACCAAGCAAAAAATACCAGTTTTTTGAATTTTTTGAATTTAAACACTCGATTTGTAGTAAAGTACGTAGGATCTAATTAATGCCATGAGAGTTGGTTCTGGCGTGTTGGTAGCAACCTAATCCCTGTTTTGAGAGGTCTCTGGTTCAAATATTCGTTCATTAACTTATTTGAATTCAAAATTCAACTATAAAATTCGTTCGAAATATTCTCGGTATATATGGGTATTTCTCGGTAACCGTGGTAACCGCGTTTACCAGTCCCCCTGGGTAAAAATGCCTCATTCGGTAACCAAAACCTTGATGTCAGGACCCTGCTTCTCTGAACTTATTCAGTTCTGAATAATTCGACACCTCGGAAGAACTAGAAGCGAATCAGTACAAAGAATGGATGGACGCAAATGATTCTTTCACGCAAGTGCCAATGAACGGCCAACATCGTCTAATCGCTCACTGTTTGATTTCACGCCGTTGCCACCATTCTTATGACAGAGATCAATGGCACTGAGAGAAGGACATCCCAATGCCGGTAAAGCGTGCGATTCTGGTTGGTGTAGCCGGGGATACTTGCTTTTAGATGTGTTGTACACCACGCCTTCACAAGAGAACCTAAATTTGGATAGTTCTTGGTGGACTTGACGACGTTGCAGGTCGAGCTGTTCGCTGGGCTTAGCGAAGCCATCTCAGCTGGTCATCTATATGATGGTTTCCCATCATCGTGGTGTGCAACAACTATCTAAGTTGCCCTAGTTGTTCAGCGTACTCTTATTTAATCTTGTCACAATCTGGCATAGCTAAGCAATATGTTGTAGGGATCTCTGCTTGATGGTAACATGCTTTGGCACTATGCCTATTTTCTTGCAGCCAATTGATACCCGGCCCTTGGCATGTCTGCAGTTTTATCTTTAATAAGCATATGTATCGTTGCTTCAGTTTGTGATAATGTATTGTGTAATTTATATGCAACTGGAAGCTTACTGAACTAAGAAAAGTAATTCTCATCTGGTGAACATGCATTTGGATAAGTAATTTGTATTCATGTTATTGTAGGGAATTGCCAATCACCCCCCCCCCCCCGACCCTCGCGTCGTCTCTCTGAGGCGACTCGAGGGTTCCCAACCCTAGCGCCGCCACCCCCCTTCCCCACTCCTCCTTCCACTCCGCCGCCGCCTGAGGTCCGCCCCCGGCTCGCGCGCGCGTCATCTATGATGGTGGCGGCGGGGATCTAGCTGTTCTGCATCTCGTGGAGGGCCTAGGGCACCGGGGCGGCGGCCCCGGATGGTGTGCACGGCGTGCATCCCTCGGCAGGTGGCGCCGGTGGGGCGCTGGATGGCTGTCCTCTTGGCTGCGTGGGTAGCAAGGGGGCAGCGGGCGTGGGTCGCGACGCGGTGGTCTCCTCGCGGACCACATCGGCGTCTTGTGGAGAAGGCCCGCCCCATCTTGCCCGATCTGCTCGATCCCCTTCTGATTCCGGTGGCCGGCGTCCCTCTTGGTGCTGTCCTTCGGCTCGGGTGGTTGGGAGTTCGAGGTTGTGAGTTGGAACCGGGGTAACCCCTTGGCCAGTGCGGCGGCCACAGCGAAGTCGACGCCTTTGGCGCCGATCCCCTCCTTGGAGGCTTCGGTGAGGTTCCCCTCCTCCTCATCCTGCCCCCTGCTTAGTGGTGAAGACCTTGGTCCCCTGGTTGGGCGGCGACGGCGTTGCGATGTCGTATTCCTTCTTGGAGGCGTCGTCCGGGGATAGCAGTGGTGGCGGGTGTGCAGTGGTGGTTCTGGTGGTGGCGGCTGGCGGCTTGTGCCGGCCTTGTTCACTTGCGGCTGCTCCAACGGCTTTCGTCCTGCGCCATGTGTAGGCTGATGGCATTAGCGCTGCTTTGCAGCTGTTGTTGCCTTTGAGCTGTTCTGTCTAGCGCTCTGTATCAGTACATGCCGTGGTGGAGCGGTACTTCATCTCACTAATTGATGGCGGCGAAGGTCGGCGGCATGGCGCTGTGGAGGCGCGCCGCCCAATGCGCGGAGATGGACTCGCGCAGGAGGAGGTAGCTGTCTGGCGTCATGGTGGCGTCGATGGCGGAGTGGCCTACACAAGGTAGAAGACTCAATATATTCTGAAGACGGACCTGTGAAAGATGGCTGAGACGACACAAGAGTGTGTCTGACCGGATTGTGCCCCAGACCCGGTATGTGGCTCGGCTGGGGCTTCCGGCTTTTGATGTTAGGTTTAGATGAGTGGTTTGGGTAGTGGCCCAACTAGCATCCCTTCATCATATGGATAAGAGTAGCGGCATATGTTGCCGAGATGGTGGATTCAGGAATATTTTTTGTAATACTTTGTAAGGTCCTTGAGCATAATTAATAAAGTGGCCGTATGCATCTCCCAGATGCAGAGGCCGGGGGTCATCCTCCTTTTCTAAAAAAAATGTAACATTTGTATGAGAAGAAATTCTGAAATTACAACAGCCCCTTGTATTCTCTGAATAATAAAGCAATGAGGATGTTCTGTCCGTTCACTTTTTACAATTTACAAACCCTTGATTCTCTGAATATTTTTTTTACTGCAATGACTTTGCCTGATAGAATGGGTGTGCCCTGTGTAAAGTATAAGTTTGATTGATTCAGGTGAAACCCAGCAATGGGAGTACTGGGTACTCAGGAGATCAACACAGCCCACAATATAAAAAGCGAAATAGTTTTGGCAGAAAACACAAGAAGATGTACTTGAGTTGTATAGGCGTTCCAGTCTCTCCGATGCTATCTGCTATGCATAGAAACTTGAAATAGTCCAATTGAGCAACATTTCAATGAGTTTACGCCGAGAATTCAAACGGCCAGCTACAACTATTCATGAGATTTGTGTACGTGGCAGAGCTTCAAACTGATCCATGTGAGCAACATTTCAATGAGTTTACACCGAGAATCCAAACGACCGGCTACAACTATTCATGAGATTTGTGTACATGGCAGAGCCCTCAAACGAAATAAACTTACTGTACCTCTCCACACATACATATGTACCTTGTATCTAACGTATCTCCACTTAATTTTAGACATCGACTCAAAGTACATACGTACATATTTGAAGCCCTGGATAATGTCTTCCCCCCACATTGAAGTTCACCGCTTGTAAAGTCATGCCTGCGAGAACTGAATGAGGAACACCACATGGCAATGCAGAAAAGCCGGGCAACGTGCCTCCAAGAAGCCAAACTCCTTGCCGGTCTCCATGATCTCACCACTAACTTGTCGGCGGTCTACCAATGTGTTCGTTATGCCGGAAGGTTTTTGAAGCACTTCAAACCCAGAGATAACAATATCTAATGGTGTAAGAGCTAGTCAGTTTCCTCTAATATCTCAACCACTTCCACTTGTGCCATGACAACAAAAGGTTGTAGATACGATATCTAGCTTAATAGATGATGCTTGGTTGATAAAATTAAGTGGCGTTCTGATTTTGAGGAAGCTGTTAGAGAGCTAAGCAGAGTGTGCAAACATCAAGAGCGAAATATAAGAGACTATATATTGAGCCCAACATCGAAGAAACTAAAGAAAAATTGGAAGCATGTGGCACGTATGACACCACGGCACACAAGTCATGAGTACCGCTATTAGTTAGGATTATTCTGAGGTGTGTGAAACATGACTAGTTCCTCTTTACACTTAAAATTAATTTAGGGTCATGTGTGAGATTTGAAGCTTACCTCACCCGTTCATTGTTTCATAGTTTAGAATGGCCCTGGCTGGCACGGAGAACCAACATAAGCCGTTCGTTAAAAATTAACTCCTGATATGCAACGGTTTTACAACTACAGAAGATCACATTAAGTTCTTTTTGTACGTATACACTATAGATTTAGTTAACATAGTTTCTTCAGTATTAATTGAGCTAAATCTACCTCCCCCAAAAAACATCTTATATTGTGGCGGAGGGAGTAGATTATAATTAACTTCATGCATTCTCTCGATTGGTTGTCTTTTACTTCCCAGTCAGTGTCGTAGTAAACAAGCATAGCATAGTGACAACAATGGAAGTTTGCGCATAGGCACGCTCGCGCTCCCCACGTCGCTCCCGCGGGCGGCCAGGGAGTGAACCCTAGCCGCCGCCAGCGCAGTCACGCCCCCCCCCCCCTCGGTCGCCGCTGGCGGACATCGTCGGGCAAAGCCCGCGCGGCTCGGTGGCGGCGGGGCCTTCCCCACCTCCAGCTCAGACAGGGGCGGGGCGGGACATCTGCTCTGGCGGGAGCTCAACGTGGCGCACGCGGGTTGCTCTGGCGAGGGTGCCTGCGGTCGGGGGGTGATGCGATGTGGGCGCGGCATGCGGTAGGGTCCTTCTCCTCGTCTGGTGGCACTCGAGGTGGGGGAGGCTCGATCCTCCTCTTTAGGCTGCGCGACTCGGCGGCTCCAGGCGGGATGGTGGCCTCGACAATGGCGCCGGTAGGCCTCTGGGGCTCGTCCCCGTGGCTCTTATCCGGCTTGGCGGCGTCTAGCAGTGTCTCGCGGGTGGCATCCACGGTTGCTTCGTCAGCGGGCTCCGGTTCTTCGGCCCGGACGCTCATCTCCGACGAGTCATGGTGGGCGTGACCCTTCCATTCCTCCTCTGTCGGGCTTGTCTTCGCGCTGGCTAGCAGCGTGCCTGCCTTTAGGGGCCTCCGTTGTGTTGCAGCGGTGGTGGGATGCCAGATCTGGCTGTTTTTGGCTGGATCAGGCTCTACGGCCTCTTCTGGCAGTCGACGAGGTCTGTGGTGGCCTCTACTTGGTCATGGCGTGATGACTTCGTGGGAGGTGTGCGGGTCAGCGGTGCGGTGCTATGCATGTGGGTGTGGTGTTGGAAGGTTCTCTGGACGAAGGCTTGCCGGGTCTTGCCGCCCGGTGGCGTCGGTGTCCACGGAGCTCGTGTCACCTCCTTGGAGGTGTCGCCATGGAGTCCACCCCCGCACACCCTCGGTTCCAGCTCTTTGGGTGAAAACCTAAGGCCTCTTCGGTTCATGCTTTGGGTTGTCGTCTTGAAGAGCATTGGATCCCGTTTGCGCGCTCCATGGGCTGGAGCTCGCGGCATTGCGGTTGGCAGGTGTCCATCCGGCAATGGTGATGTGGCACGACTCCTTATGTGGCAACGATGGTGGCTTCCAGCGGAGTTGAGATGCTTCTGAGCTTTGGTAGTCGGTCTCATCCGGCGTGGTCGAGGGGTTGCCGAGCCTCACTTGTTTTCCTGAAGTCGGAGCTGCAGAGGAGGTGCCTTCGCGATGACGATGACACGAGACGGGTGGTTGGTTCCGGTACCAGCTCAGCGCAGGCCCAGTGCTTCTCCCCTGCAAATGCTCGTCGATAGAGTCAGAGCTTCCTGGTCGTCAGCGCGTGTGGTGGACCGTTTGGCATCGGCCAACGCAGGCCACAATGCTTGTTTGCGATGAGGGCTATATCGGTGGTCATTGATGGTGGAGTCGGAGTCGCCCTCGCGGAGGTGTGATGACGATGACTCCGGATTGCAACCTCGACGACGCTCTTCTCCTCGACGGCGTGTGTGCATTCTTGTGTGTGTTGCCATGTCACCCTGTGGGCCTTATTTTTACGGGCGTGTTGTGACGGTTTTCGGCCGGTTTTCTGCTAGGGCAACTCTCTTCAATCTTTTTTAATGAATCGGGCACTAAAGGACCGTGTTTCAAAAAATAGTAAGAACAATGGGTTATTTACTACTCCCTTCATCCGAAAATATTTGTTATCAAAATGGATAAAAAAGATGTATCTAGAACTAAAATACGTCTAGATACATCTTATTTCATCCATCTGACGACAAGTATTTTCGGACGGAGATAGTACCACAGCAGTAGTTGCCCTGTGGACTCTGCTAGGTAAGTAGTACAAAGTTCGTAGTTTCAGAAAAACAATATCCTCTTCATATTTATGCCGGGCTAGGATGGAGAGCGCTGAGAGCATATCAGTTTTGTGTGTCTGACATGCAGGCCCAAACTGAAAATGCTCAGCTGCACTTGGTGAGCAACTGTCTTGTGGCTTAGGTTGGACCCACCAGGCCTTGGAGAGCTGACGGTGGCAGTACCGGAAGCCATTGGAACTGTAGGGTGGGACGCTGATGGTTGGTTGGTATGTGAGCGCCGACAAGTGAGAGCACTGGGATTCCTGCAAGAGGGAGAGAGAAAGCTGCTCATGCCTGCTCCGGCTGCTGCGGGTTGACCGTGAGTGAATTGCAAAAAACATTCACATAAAAGGCTAGGGCTGCAGAAACCACACTTCTACAGTTTTGTTTCAAAAATCACTAATTTCAAGGTTAATTATTTTGCAAAAAACACTAGTCAGTGGTTTAGGTTGTTTTGAGCGCGATTATGACAGGTGGGGCCCACATTTGCTGACGTGGTGTCACAGTTCACGATAGATGATGTTAGACAGGGATTCATACAAATTTACAAAACATTCCTTGTAGTTTTACAAGGACGCCCTTCTTCAAAATGCAAGAAAGCAATCTGACCCTCCCATCTTCCTCGCGGCAACCAACCCGAGCGCTCGGCTCCTCCCTGTCTCAAGTGGCAGCCTTGTTTAGGGTATTGTAGTATTTTTACAGGAGAGACGCCTTTAGTGGAAGGAGAGCTATCGAAAGCTCATCAAGGTTGGGTGGTGGTCCATAGCTCACCAATGTGCCTCTAGACCAAGGCCGGCATCCATGCTGCCAACCGCATATTGTCAGATTACAACGGGGTGACTCTTCCGCCTTTAGACAATCTAGAAAAGGCAATGCCATATACTTTTGGAAGTTCTAACCCTTCATAAATACGCGTGCCCAGACGAAATCCAAAAGCTGGTCAGTTTCCTCTAATATCTCAAAAGGCACCATTACAACAAACAAAGTTGTAGATATGATACCTAGCTAAAGATGACATTTAGTAGATAACAGTTGCATTCTGATTCTCGAGTGAGTAAGCAATGGGCTAAAGGGATAATGTAAACAACAATGTCAAGATATGAGAGTGTATATATATTGAGTCCTACAGTCTAGGAACATAACAGGAGAACGAGAGCATGTGTCATGTATGACACTAAGGTACACTACTCATGAAGGCTAGCTAGGTTTTTTTTAGTGATGCTAGGTTGTTATGAGTAGCGGTTCACATGAGGGTACATATTGCACTTCCCCCCTGCAAGTTGATAGTGTGTGAGGAACCTAACCTTTCATGTTCTTGGGCTTGTACTCAGCCTTTGTGTGGCCGAGGCAAGATCCAGTTGGATAGAAACTGTTCACCGAGACACGGGGCAGGCATGCATGCGTGACAATAGCAGAAACATGAGGCGCCCCAGCTGGTCAAACTATAGGCCATGCTCGTGGATCACTCTTAAGCAGCTCAGCTAGATCATTTTCAGTTAAATTAGATTATGAATTGTTTCAAGTTGAATAGTGAGCAACTAATTCTCAGTCGAGTTTACAAATTTGTTTGTGAGGAACCGGTGCTAAGGTTCTTATTAGAAAATAGGGAGCAACTAATTCTCAGTTGAGTTTACAAATTTGTTTGTACACATCTAAAGAAATGTTGAATTTGTTACAAAAAATTGTCCATCTATCTTCATGCATGGTTCGGAAAAAATCTTACACAGAGCTAAGCATCCATGGTACTTGCTGCCTCAATTAATCGAGAATTGGCACACCTGATACAAATAACTAGAAACATTACTAGTATGGCGCAATCGAGGTGATGAGTATGCAAAATTGGCTTGTCAGCATTTCAAAAGTTCGCCGGAACTCTAGACGCAACTTGCTAGAAAATAATCCTAGTGTTTTTGTTTGTAAGGAAAACCGGAGAGTAGCTGGAAAGCGGAACATGACACTTCGCCAATGTCGGCGGCAGGTTCACGACCGATGCACACCAGCACATCGTCGGCGCGCGGCATCCACCCACCTGTTCTTGAAGCTGAAGCGGCAGCAGCAGCCGCAACCGTGAGGAGAGCCATATTTGCCATTCAGAGTCATATGTCTGGCGCAATGCAGAATGAGGCTGCAACTTCTTGTCTTCCCCTCTTGTGATGGACAATGGCATGATCTTGCTAATGACCAATGGAGTGGTCGGGCTACATTTGCTTCGTCTGAAAATTTGGAGGATGCCTCTGCATTTCTTGAACATGTTGCTTCTCCTTCACACGGACACCATGGAGTTCTCTGCTGTCAACCTCTCACATGAACGACTATGGACTAGCCAGTTTGTCATTGTCGAGGCAGTGGAAGAAGTGCAAGGAAGGCTCGCTAAGCAGTATGATCAACCCAGTGAAGGTGACTCATATCCTCTCACATATTCCATTCTGAAAAATAATCAATGACAGTCGGACACTCGGAGTAGGTCATCCCACTACCCGTAAAGCATGCAATTCTCATTCGTGTAGCCGGGGGATACCCTCTCTTTTTTGAAAAGGAGGTTGTACCCCCCCCCCCCCCCCCGACCTCTTCATCTAATGCATGTACGCCACACTTTCACAAGTGGAGCTAATGTTTGGATACTTCTCAATGGACGTGAAGATGTTGCATCTTGAGCTGTTTGTGGGGTTTAGCGAAGCCATCTGGCCTTGTCGACAATATACTAGCCAAAGTTTTTCAACATACTCTTTTCTTACTCCTATTTTCTTTGGTCCGAATGTGGCACCACAATGTAATATGTTGCAGAGATTTGCTTGATGGTGACATGCTTTGGCACTATGCTTGTGTTTTTGCAAGCAGTGCTTGTTAATGACGAAAGCAGCCAACTGGGCCTGGCTTGTCTAGCTAGCATTTGACAATATGTGAAAAAGTATTGTAGCATTTGCGCTATATTGTGGTATGTCTACATTTTCATGGTTAATGAGTGTTATGTATCCTAGGTACATATTGCGATTATGTATTGTCTAGTTTATATTCTATTGTTCCAGGATTGTTTTATATCTACTGGTCCTGGGCATATTGCTCTAGTTTGATCAGCATGCTCACTCTTTTCATGTTAGTGCCATGGACTCATGGCAGAAAAACACTAGCAGAGCCAAGGATAATAATCTGTCCACAAACACTAGATAAATCATGTAATAAATAAGCCAAATAATATAATGATGCCAATGTACGTGCCCACGTCTAATCAGGTGCTCAAAATAGAAATATAATTAATTTTGCCAATATGGGTGCAAAAATCAAACTATTGCATGATTTTAATAGTCTTTCATTAGTGTCTAACATAACCTACATACTTTCATTGCATTTTCTCCCTAGTTAGAATGAGTAATCTCAATAGTCTTGGAGCTTTTTCCTATGCTGCATGCTATGCATGGAGACTTGGAGAAGGTCCAGCTGAGCAATGTTTCAATATGGTCTGCACACGTTTGACGCCAGATACTTGGGAGGAGCCTCAGAATCCAAATGGCCGGCTGCACCTATGCATGAGATTTGTGTACGTGCCCATGAGGTTTCTGAAGCTCTTCAGAACCATCAATTTAACAGAGTATATGACCTATTCAGTTTCCTCTAATATCTCAACTGGTGACATGGCAACAAAATGTGGTAGATTTGAATGTGGTATCTATCTTAATAGATGATGTTTCGTTGATAAAACTTGCCTGAGAGCTAAACGGATTGTGCTTACATCTGTAGTGAGATATGAGAGGCCAACATCAAAGAAACTAAACAAGGAGATGGATGCATGCAGCAAGTATGACAATGATACACACAGCTCATGAGCACTACTGTTACTTCGGTTTGCTTGGGGTGCTAAAGATACAACTGGTTGCTCTTGCACTAAAAATTAGTTACGGGCGATTTGTAGGGACCGAAGCCTATCTCTCATGTCCATCATTTCATAGCTATTCATTAAAATTTAACTCTTGATAAGCATGTATGACGCCGGGGTACACAACTCATGAGCACGTTAGTTGGGATAATTTTAAGGTCCGTTAGGTACAACTAGTTCCTATTGGGCTTCAAATTAATTAATTGTGATGTGTGAGGTTTGAAGCCTAGCTCACATTACATTGTTACATAGTTAGAATGGTCCTTGGTGGATGGAGAAGCAACATAAGTTGTTCGTCAAAAATTAACTCATGATATGAAATGGTTACGCCACTACAAAGATAGATTAGTTTGTTATGGTACACGAGATTAAATAACATAGATTGTAGTTAAGTTCATGCATTATCTCGATTTATTGTTCTTCACTCCTCAACGGGAATTGATAGTAGCTTGATAGTTATGGCAATGTGTTGTGGCAGTACTGCAGTTCTAGCTCGGCTGTGGATTACTCTGCTAAATATCACTCCGGATCAAATGTCATAGGCACGTAGTGCAAGTTCCTAGTTTTAGAAATGAAAAAAATTACTCTACACCCTCACGGTGAACGTGCACCATAACCTTATTCAAGCAACAAGCTCGGACTGTCAAGTTTGAATTAATTTGAGCTTCAGAATGGCATGATTCACGGCCCAGTTTATATGATGAATTTCTGAATGCTAATGCTCCAGAGTCGGAGCTGGTGGTGCACGCGGAAACGCTCGCAACAACCTATCAATGGACAAATATGCTGATACGGATGCAGATGATGTTTCTGTAGAAATGTCATATGATAATGGTGACACCTTGATTTAGCGTGTGCTTGGGTCTTGATCAGCTGGATGTCTGCATGCCTGATCTATGGAAAACTTTGAGAAAATAGCACATCCCTTGTGTCACTCGATTCTAAGGAGGGCCGCCCAACAGAAGTTTTATATTCTGTTGAATTCATCAGATCTTTGTATGGTTATCAATGACAAGGCAATGAAGGTCTTGCAGGAGAGAACATCGTGACAGAGGTGGCTAGGCCCCAAAGTCCACCTGCAAGTGTGTCTACAAGGGTAACGAGGTGGGATACATCCATAACATGACAAACGAGGGTAAAATTGTTGCACATCTATAGCAACATATAGAGGGAAATAGGGTGACATGTTCACTTATACCAACGGTGAAACATGTGTGATCGATACTGCACACTGTATTGCTCATGAGGCACAAATAACTTAGCATGACACTAAAATAGCAACAACATGGTTGAAATGACACTATTTTTCAACTTAGTGAGGTCTCTAGTCTAGTAACTAGGCAGCTAGGAGACACTGAAATTGCAACATGGTGGAAATTACACTACTGTTAGTTTTTTTATGTCTACACTAGATTAAGTTCATGACAACTCCTTCGGTACTAATTAATCTTAAGTTCTTAACTGATACGTCTCCAACGTATCTATAATTTTTGATTGCTCCATGCTATATTATCTACTGTTTTAGGCAATATTGGGCTTTATTATCCACTTTTATATTATTTTTGGGACTAACCTTTTAACCGGAGGCCCACCCCAGATTTGTTATTTTATGCCTATTTCAGTGTTTTGAGGAAAAGGAATATCAAACGGAGTCGAAACGGAACAAAATCAACTGGAGAAGTTATTTTTGGAAGGAAACCCACCTGATAGACTTGGACTCTACGTCAGAAGATATGGGAGCTGGCCACGAGGGTGGGGGGCGCGCCCACCCCCCTAGGGCGCGCCCCCTTGCCTCGTGGGGCCCCCGAAGCTCCACCGACGTGCCCCTGCACCCATATATACCTACGTATCGTAAAACTTCCAGAACAGAGATTAGATTGGGAGTTCCGCCGCCGCAAGCCTCTGTAGCCACCAAAAACCTCTCGGGACCCTGTTCCGGCACCCTGTCGGAGGGGGGAACCCTCACCGGTGGCCATCTTCATCATCCCGGTGCTCTCCATGACGAGGAGGGAGTAGTTCACCCTCGGGGCTGAGGGTATGTACCAGTAGCTATGTGTTTGATCTCTCTCTCTCTCTCTCTCGTGTTCTTGATTTGGCACGATCTTGATGTATCGCGAGTTTTGCTATTATAGTTGGATCTTATGTTTCTTCTCCCCCTCTTCTCTCTTGTAATGGATTGAGTTTTCCCCTTGAAGTAATCTTATCGGATTGAGTCTTTAAAGATTTTAGAACACTTGATGTATGTCTCGCCGTGCGTATCTGTGGTGACAATGGGATATCACATGATTCACTTGATGTATGTTTTGGTGATCAACTTGCGGGTTCCGCCCATGAACCTATGCATAGGGGTTGGCACACCTTTTCGTCGTGATTCTTCGGTAGAAACTTTGGGGCACTATTTGAGGTTCTATGTGTTGGTTTCAGTAGATGAATTGAGATTGTGTGATGCATATCGTATAATCATGCCCACGGATACTTGAGGTGACATTGGAGTATCTCGGTGACATTAGGGTTTTGGTTGATTTGTATCTTAAGGTGTTATTCTAGTACGAACTCTAGGGCTGTTTGTGACACTTATAGGAATAGCCCAACGGATTGATTGGAAAGAATAACTTTGAGGTGGTTTCGTACCCTACCATAATCTCTTCGTTTGTTCTCCGCTATTAGTGACTTTGGAGTGACTCTTTGTCGCATGTTGAGGGATACTCATATGATCCAATTATGTTATTATTGTTGAGAGGACTTACACTAGCGAAAGTATGAACCCTTGTTTCCTATCATTGCAATACCGTTTACGCTCACTTTTACCACTTGCTACCTTGCTGTTTATATATTTTCAGTTTACAAAAACCTATATCTACCATCCATATTGCACTTGTATCACCATCTCTTCGCCGAACTAGTGCACCTATATAATTTACCATTGTATTGGGTGTGTTGGGGACACAAGAGACTCTTTGTTATTTGGTTGCAGGGTTGCTTGAGAGAGACCATCTTCATCCTAAGCCTCCCACGGATTGATAAACCTTAGGTCATCCACTTGAGGGAAATTTGCTACTATCCTACAAACCTCTGCACTTGGAGGCCCAACAACGTGTACAAGAAGAAGGTTGTGTAGTAGACATCAAGCTTTTTTCTGGCGCCGTTGCCGGGGAGGTTAGTGCTTGAAGGTATATCTTTAGATCTTGCAATCGAATCTTTTTGTTTCTTGTTTTAGCACTAGTTTAGTTTATAAAAGAAAACTACGAAAAAATGGAATTGAGTTTGTCTCATACGCTTCACCTTTTTAATATCTTTCGTGAGTATGATGGAAAGGATAATTGTGCCCAAGTGCTAGAAGAAGAAATCTTTAAAATGTTTGGCACTAAATCTTTAAATGATGAGCATGATTGCAATGTTGTTAGTACGAATTCTTTGAATATCCATGATGCTAATGATGATTGCACTAATTATGATGAAAATGTCTCCTATAAACATGTCAATTTTTGTGGAGTACATTGGGTTTGCAAGTACACACCAAATAGGGAAGATAAATATTGCAAGAGGCATAAGTACTTAGAAACCAAATTGTTGCAAGAAGAGCTAGATGAATGTGCTGAAAATTTATTATTTCTTAGCCCTACTTGTGAACTTTGCAATGAACGTGATCATTTTAGTGCCCAATGCAAATTGTTTCATGATCGTATCGTGTCCAAAAATTGTGATGACTTGATTTCCCTTGCACATCATAATGAACTTAGTTTGCTTTTGGGTTATGAAGAAATTAAACATAGAATTGAGGATATTCCAAAATTTGCCCTTGATAAAGTTCTTCATTTTGATCTAGAGAAAATTTATATGTATTGTGCGGTGAATTGCATTGAAAATCCTTATATTGCCAACTGCATGAAGAAAAGAAAACAAATAGAGGATGAAGAGAATGCTAATGAAAGGGAAGATACTTCCCAATATCCTCCTATTATTTCTTATGATGAATCAGGTAACGAGGAGGAGTCTTCTACTCAACCAATCTCATTTATAAGGAGCTCCAAAAAGAGGATTGAATCCACACATGATGTGGTGAAGAAGAAGAAAAGAAAAAGGAAGAGAGGTAAAAAGGTATCTCTCCCAAATAAAGTTGCTCCTATTATTGTTGTGCCTCATGAAAATGAAGATGATACACTTGATGATGATCTCGTTATACCTATTGCTTGTTGTGATGATTATGATTGGAAAGATAATGATACTTCTTATGATCTTGAAAATCTTTTTGGCACTTGCTTGGAAGAATATAATGTTTGCTATACTATTGGTGCTACCCATACTATTAATGATGAGAGTGATTATGCTTATGATATGAAAAGGTCCAAGCTTGGGGAAGCTACGTTTGATGAGGATGAGATATTTGAGAATATATTTGCTGCATTTAATGTTTGTCCCAAGCTTGGGGATGCTATGTTTAATAATGATGATATTTTTAGCCTCTCAAGTTTCGATATGCAAAGTTGTTATGATGATAGCATGCCTCCTACCTATGATGATTATATTTATGAAAGTGGGTTTGGAAGAGTGTCAACTTTAGGAAGAAGTGATCCCACAATATTGGAGGATTTTCAGTCTTATAGTGTATATGAAAGTGGATTTGGAGAGGTCATGACTTTATTTAGTGATGTATCCACTATCTTGGAAGAGGTTTCAAACGATTATGATGAGAACAAAGTTGCTACTTATGATGATTATTGTGATGAAAGTTATGCTATAAAAAGTAGTGATGATTATATTTATAAAACTTGTCATGATTATGAGTACCCTTTCTCTGAACATTACTCTTTTAATGTGGAAACAATTTGTAGTATTCAAGTCTCTTATGATACTCCCACTATTCCTAATGAGAAGAATTTTGCTTGTGTGGAGAGTAGTAAATTTTCTATGCTTGTAGATCATGAAAAGAATGCTTTAGGTGCTGGTTATATTGTTGAATTCATTCATGATGCTGCTGAAAATTATTATGAGGGAGGAATATATGCTAGTAGGAATTGCAATAATATCAAGTTTCCTCTCTATGTGCTTAAAATCTTGAAGTTATGCTTGTTTTGCCTTCCTATGCAAGATGATTCTTGTTCCCATAAGTTGTTTGCTCACAAAATCCCTATGCATAGGAAGTGGGTTAGACTTAAATGTGCTAGTCATATTCTTCATGATGCTCTCTTTATGTTTCAATTCTTATCTCTTATGTGAGCATCATTGAAATCATCATGCCTAGCTAGGGGCGTTAAATGATAGCGCTTGTTGGGAGGCAACCCAATTTTATTTTAGTTTCTTGCTTTTTGGTTCTGTTTAGGAGTAAATAATCCATATAGCCTATGTTTATATGTGGTTTCATGTTTTAATTAGTGTTTGTGTCAAGTAGAACCGTTGGGAAGACTTGGGTGAAGTCTTTATGATCATGCTGTAAAAAACAGAAACTTTAGTGCTCACGAGACTAGCTAGAAATTTTTACTGGAGAGTGCTATTTAGTTGATTCTTTTTGCATATGATTACTAGAAAAATTCCTCAGGTCAAGCAATTTATTTTAGAATTTTTGGAGTTCCAGAAGTTTGCGTTAGTTACAGATTACTACAGACTGTTCTGTTCTTGACAGATTCTGTTTTTCGTGTGTTGTTTGCTTATTTTGATGAATCTATGGCTAGTAAAATAGTTTATAAACCATAGAGAAGTTGGAATACAGTAGGTTTAACACCAATATAAATAAAGAATGATTTCATTACAGTACCTTGAAGTGGTGTTTTGTTTTCTTTCGCTAACGGAGCTTACGAGTTTTCTGTTAAGTTTTGTGTTGTGAAGTTTTCAAGTTTTGGCTAAAGATTCGATGGACTATGGAATAAGGAGTGGCAAGAGACTAAGCTTGGGGATTCCCAAGGCACCCCAGGGTACTATTCAAGGATATCCAAGCGTCTAAGCTTGGGGATGCCCCGGGTGGCATCCCCTCTTTCGTCTTTGTTCATCGGTAACTTTACTTGGAGCTATATTTTTATTCACCACATGATATGTGTTTTACATGGAGCGTCATTTTATTTTCTTTAGGTTTGCTTGCTGTTAGAATAAAATACCAAGATCTGAAATTATTAAATGGGAGAGTCTTCATATAGTTGCATAATTATCCGACTACTCATTGATCTTCACTTATATTTTTTGGAGTAGTTTGTTGTTTGCTCTAGTGCTTCACATATATCTTTTAGAGCATGGTGGTAGTTTTATTTTGAAGAAATAGATGAACACTCATGCTTCACTTAGATTATTTTGAGAGTCTTAAATAGCATGGTAATGTGCTTAAAAATTCTAATATGCTAAGCATAAAAGATTTGTTAGAATTCTTATGAGTGTGTTGAATACTAAGAGAAGTTTGATGATTGATAATTGTTTTAAGATATGGAGGTAGTGATATTAAAGTTGTGCTAGTTGAGTAATTGTGAATTTGAGAAATGCTTGTGTTGAAGTTTGCAAGTCCCGTAGCATGCACGTATGGTAAACGTTATGTAACAAATTTGAAACATGAGGTGTTATTTGATTGTCCTCCTTATGAGTGGCGGTCGGGGACGAGCGATGGTCTTTTCCTACCAATCTATCCCCCTAGGAGCATGCGCGTAGTGCTTTGGTTTTTGATGGCTTGTAGATTTTTGCAATAAGTATATGAGTTCTTTATGACTAATGTTGAGTCCATGGATTATACGCACTCTCACCCTTCCATCATTGCTAGCCTCTTCGATACCGTGCATTGCCCTTTCTCACATCGAGAGTTGGTGCAAACTTCGCTAGTGCATCCAAACCCCGTGATATGATACGCTCTTTCACACATAAACCTCCTTATATCTTCCTCAAAACATCCACCATACCTACCTATTATGGCATTTCCATAGCCATTCCGAGATATATTGCCATGCAACTTTCCACCATCCAGTTTATCATGACACATTCATCATTGTCATATTGCTTAGCATGATCATGTAGTTGACATAGTATTTGTGGCAAAGCCACCGTTCATAATTCTTTCATACTTGTCACTCTTGATTCATTGCATATCCCGGTACACCACTGGAGGCATCCATATAGAGTCATACTTTGTTCTAGTATCGAGTTGTAATAATTGAGTTGTAAATAAATAGAAGTGTGATGATCATCATTCAATAGAGCATTGTCCCAAAAAAAAGAGAAAGGCCAAAGAAAAAAAGAAGGCCCAAAAAAATTATAAAAAATAAAAAGGGGCAATGCTACTATCCTTTTTTTCCACACTTGTGCTTCAAAGTAGCACCATGTTCTTCATATAGAGAGTACTTCAAAGTAGCACCATGTTCTTCATATAGATAGTCTCTTGAGTTGTCACTTTCATATACTAGTGGGAATTTTTCATTATAGAACTTGGCTTGTATATTCCAACAATGGGCCTCCTCAAGTGCCCTAGGTCTTCGTGAGCAAGCAAGTTGGATGCACACCCACTTAGTTTCTTATGTTGAGCGTTCATACATTTATAGCTCTAGTGCATCCGTTGCATCAACATCAATCGATGGGCATCTCCATAGCCCATTGATTAGCCTCGTTGATGTGAGATCTTCTCCTTTTTTGTATTCTCCACATAACCCCCATCATCATATTCTATTCCACCCATAGTGCTATATCCATGGCTCACACTCATGTATTGCGTGAAGTTTTATGAGTTTGAGATTACTAAAAGTATGAAACAATTGCTTGGCTTGTCATCGGGGTTGTGCAGGATGAGAGCATTCTTGTGTGACGAAAATGGAGCATGACTAAAGTATATGATTTTGTAGGGATAAACTTTCTTTGGCCATGTTATTTTGAGATGACATAATTGCTTAGTTAGTATGCTTGAAGTATTATTATTTTTATGTCAATATGAACTTTTGCCTTGAATCTTTCGGATCTGAATATTCATATTGCAAGTAAGAAGAATTACATTGAAATTATGCCAACTAGCATTCCACATCAAAAATTATCTTTTTTATCATTTACCTACTCGAGGACGAGCAGGAATTAAGCTTGGGGATGCTTGATATGTCTCCAACGTATCTATAATTTTTGATTGCTCCATGCTATATTATCTACTGTTTTAGGCAATATTGGGCTTTATTATCCACTTTTATATTATTTTTGGGACTAACCTATTAACCGGAGGCCCAGCCCAAATTTGTTGTTTTATGCCTATTTCAGTGTTTCGAGGAAAAGGAATATCAAACGGAGTCGAAACGGAACAAAATCAACTGGAGAAGTTATTTTTGGAAGAAAACCCACCTGATAGACTTGGACTCTACGTCAGAAGATATGGGAGCTGGCCACGAGGGTGGGGGGCACACCCACCCCCCTAGGGCGCGCCCCCTTGCCTCGTGGGGCCCCCGAAGCTCCACCGACATACCCCTTGCACCCATATATACCTACGAATCGTAAAACTTCCAGAATAGAGATTAGATTGGGAGTTCCGCCGCCGCAAGCCTCTGTAGCCACCAAAAACCTCTCGGGACCCTGTTCCGGCACCCTGCCGGAGGGGGGAACCCTCACCGGTGGCCATCTTCATCATCCCGGCGCTCTCCATGACGAGGAGGGAGTAGTTCACCCTCGGGGCTGAGGGTATGTACCAGTAGCTATGTGTTTGATCTCTCTCTCTCTCTCTCTCTCTCTCTCTCTCTCTCTCTCTCTCTCTCTCTCTCTCTCTCTCTCTCTCTCGTGTTCTTGATTTGCCATGATCTTGATGTATCGCGAGCTTTGCTATTATAGTTGGATCTTATGTTTCTTCCCCCCCTCTTCTCTCTTGTAATGGATTGATTTTTCCCCTTGAAGTAATCTTATCGGATTGAGTCTTTAAAGATTTCAGAACACTTGATGTATGTCTTGCTGTGCGTATCTGTGGTGACAATGGGATATCACGTGATGCACTTGATGTATGTTTTGGTGATCAACTTGCGGGTTCCGCCCATGAACCTATGCATAGGGGTTGGCACACGTTTTCATCGTGATTCTCTCGTAGAAACTTTGGGGCACTCTTTGAGGTTCTATGTGTTGGTTTCAGTAGATGAATTGAGATTGTGTGATGCATATCGTATAATCATGCCCACGGATACTTGAGGTGACATTGGAGTATCTAGGTGACATTAGGGTTTTGGTTGATTTGTATCTTAAGGTGTTATTCTAGTACGAACTCTAGGGCTGTTTGTGACACTTATAGGAATAGCCCAACGGATTGATTGGAAAGAATAACTTTGAGGTGGTTTCATACCCTACCATAATCTCTTCGTTTGTTCTCCGCTATTAGTGACTTTGGAGTGACTCTTTGTCGCATGTTGAGGGATAGTTATATGATCCAATTATGTTATTATTGTTGAGAGGACTTACACTAGCGAAAGTATGAACCCTAGGCCTTGTTTCCTATCACTGCAATACCGTTTACGCTCACTTTTACCACTTGCTACCTTGCTGTTTATATATTTTCAGTTTACAAAAACCTATATCTACCATCCATATTGCACTTGTATCACCATCTCTTCGCCGAACTAGTGCACCTATACAATTTACCATTGTATTGGGTGTGTTGGGGACACAAGAGACTCTTTGTTATTCGGTTGCAGGGTTGCTTGAGAGAGACCATCTTCATCCTAAGCCTCCCATGGATTGATAAACCTTAGGTCATCCACTTGAGGAAAATTTGCTACTGTCCTACAAACCTCTGCACTTGGAGACCCAAGAACGTCTACAAGAAGAAGGTTGTGTAGTAGACATCATTAACCCATTTGTCATTCTGGACTGCATCCCCGAGCAGAGGCGACACCCAGTGCAATGTCCTACAAGTACCGGCCACTTACCAACATAGATTTAGCTACGACTTGGCACTTTCTTCTTTGTTATATTGTTGCTTGGTCAGTCTTCTGATTGTACAATATACGTAAATCATAGATATGGAGTTTAGTCCTCCTGTTATAACTTATAACTTCCTCGAAAAATCTTGTCTAATAAAGATTCACATGTTCATTGATTAATTTATTGCTCTTCTTCCTTTTCATTCTTGATGAAATGTAATTAGTACACAGCAAGATGAGACATCATGTATGGCTTAATCTAAACTGTATAAATCTCACATGGACAATACAGTCCATCCTACTTCGCCTTGCAGCGTACACACATGTCCGGTCAGAAAATGTGGCCAACTTTTCATGCATTTTTATATTAAATTCCAAAAGGATGATGTCAAACTAGATTATTATCATAGTTTTGATCTTTTTCCTTGTCGCCACCCGACCCGACTCCTGAAGGAGCGTGAGTTGAGGGTCATATGACTCGTTTCAGGATGAAGCACACATTGTCAGAGAAGTGGGCTCCTTTTACAGAAGTCAGGGTATGAGTGCACCTCTAGAGAAAGGGACTGGTCAAAAAGAAATTGCATTCTCCCACACAATGATAACCTTTATTTCCTTGCTTTTTTCAATAAAGCAGTCGACACTTGTACTACACATTTAGGGTATATAGCTTAGGAAAGGTCGTCTTTGGTGAGAGGAGAGCTATATCCGGAGCTCATCCAGGTTGGGTGACCCTCCATAGCTCACCGAGGTTCCTCTAATCCAGGTGGCCGCCGTTCATGCCGCTACCTATATATTGTTGGATAATGATTTCACAACCTGCACGCCTATGGACAAGCTACACAAGTTAATGTCATATTTTCTTGTAGTCATAAAGCCGTCAAAGATAGACGAGCCTAAAAGGGACATAAGAGCCAGCCAGTTTCCTCTAATATCTCAGTGTATAGTTGATAATTAACAAAACTGTACATGTGATACCTAGCTAAAGATGGGGTTTAATACATAAGAGCTACATTCTGATTCTCGAGTAAGGAGCGTGCTAAAGGGATAATGTAAACAACAATGGCAATATGTGAGAAGGTATATATATTGAACGCAACACCAAAGGAACTCAAGAAGAAAAAACGAGACCATGCGACAAGTATGACACAAAGATCCACAAAGCAGTAAAGCGTTTGATAGGTTTGTTTTGAGGAGCGGTTGACATGAGGGTACCTTCTTCACTTTTTTTTTCTTCCTCTTTGGCAGTTGATAGAGTGTGTGAGCAACTGGATCTTTCATGCATTGGACCTGCTTAGCCTTCGCGTGGTCAAGGCGAGTTCCAGTTGGCTAGACATTGTACCCGAGACGAGCAGGCGGATAAGCCCACCAACTGCATGAACATGAGGCACCACTAGCAACTCAATGAGTTTGTTTCCATTCTTAAATAATATTAGGAATTATCTCTATTTAAATAATGAGGAATCAGTGATAGGAGAAAATAGTGAGTGACTAGCACGCATTCGATCGAGAATCTCGCTCTACATTACAAGTTTATTCATCAATTCAAAAAGCATTTGTCGTGTTACTAGAAGATTGTTCATCTAGTGTTGCCAAACATTTATGGTGTTTGTTTTCATAGCAAATAAATAAGCCCAATTATTTGAACACAAAACACGGGCACTTCGCCCACGTCGGTGGCGGGGTGGGTGACAGCCACACACCAGCACCGAGGTTTACAACATACATCCACCTGTTCCAGAATCGATGTTGCAGGAGCCGAAAGGAAAGCAGCCACGCGCGCTCACCACCCTGGTAAACGCCCACCAGGAGGAGATCTTCTCGATCGCCAGTTATTCACCCCTACCTCGCTTCGATCCACCGTGTTCCAGTACTTCACCCAGCGGCGACGAACTAATATGCTAAGGCACTCTTCTTCCCGTTCCCCTATTTATACGGCACTCGCGCCTCACCAATTAAAGCAGCCGTCATGTTCTCCTTGCATCCAGGCTGACAAGCTCTTCAAGAAGTAGCATCAAGACCAAACCTCTCCTCCTTCTGTATTCTTGTTCCACCAGTTACCATGTCCCCCTCTGCCTCCGTGTCCAGTTCGAGAATCCAAGGAAGGTGGTGAAGAGGCAGTTGTAGGAGTAGGAGGCCCAGCCCGAGGGGTGGGGTGAGACCGCCATGCAGGCCGAGTGTCGCTAGTACCTATGGTCTCTCCCGAATCACACGAGATAACGAACTCTAAATGGGCGCTGGCGTCGACCTTTGTCCTCTAGGTACGCATGCTTGCTCTTTATCCATGGTCTATGACGGTGCGAGGGGGCTTCTGGGGAGACAAGTGCACTTTTCAGCACAGGAGATGTTCATGTTCGATCTATCTAGTTCAAGTTTGTATAACTCATAAGGCACATCTAAATTTGCATCCGACTGAAATAGCAACAACATGGTGGAAATCACACTATTTTCATCTTGGTGAGGGACCTAGTCTTGGAACTAGCCAGCTTGGACAAATTACATATGCAAGCAATAACAAGCATGTAGTTGTTTGATTACCATCTCGGCTAATGGACTGTAGATTAGCGAAATTGATCAAGTGGATCGGTCCAATCTAATATGATGCAGTGTATCAATAGCAAATTTATTGATGTACATAGATTAGCCAAATCGTGATCTTGAACAGAGCATATGAGCTTGACCGTTTTGTGTCGAATATTTTGTACAAGTTAAGTTACAGTTGGACTCTAGGTCGAATGGTGTGTAGACATGATATGGTCTAGTTTTCTAGTAGGACTCTTATATCCTAGATCTTTTATTCAATGTGGGGATAGACACATGAAAGTAGAGGCACCCAGGGGGAGCCGGCGGCATGTGCCAGTCGGGCGTCCGTGGTGCGTATTTTTAGCAGTATTGGGGAGGAGCACCCATAGTCAGGCCTTGGGGATATAGCCATGACGGTGAACCAAACTCTTGGTGTCGTGCCTCATGTGATTACTTGGTCCTCGGTAGATCAAATAGCGACTCAGATTTATTCTAACAGTTTTCTCCTTGAATATCCCAACAGCTTGTGCCATCGCAACAAAAGGTTGTTGATAGGATATCTAGCTTAGATGATGTTTGATTGGTAAAAATTACATTCTTCTTTATGAGCAAGCAACCCAAGGGCTAAACAAAATTGTGCAAACATCGATGGAGAAATATGACAGGTATATATGACACCTGGGGTACGCAACTCATGAGTATTAGTATTAGTTAGGTTTATTTGAGGTGCTAGAGATACCACTAGCTAGTTCCTCTTGCATTTCAAATTAACTATGGGCGATGTGTGATGTCTGAAACCTAGCTCCCATGTCCATTGTTTTGTATGAGCATGAGGATGGCAATTTCGTCGACTGCAACCTGACCTCAACACATGTCATGATGTTGGGCATGCTTAGCCTTCCCGTGATTGGCCCGAGGCCAGATCTTTTCTTGTTCCCTAATAAAAAAACATGAGAGCAGTTAGTTAGTGTGTATCCCTTGAAATCGCCGCTCGGAGGTCACTTTACTGAACACTATTAGGGAAAACCTTACCAGTGGCGCTGGATTTTGAGCTACCAGTAGCGCGGGTGCCCGCGCTACTGCTACGGCGCTACAACTATTTTATGGCAGTAGCGCTTGTTTAGGCCAGCGCTACTGGTATGTTCAGATACTAGTAGCACACCTCTGGAAAGCGCTACTGGTAAATAAGCGCTGCTGGTAATATTTTGGCCCGCGCCACTGCTAAAATTTATGTTTTTTTTGTATTTTGGCGCTGTACATGTTTAAACAAATATATCTTTTATACAATAACAACTCATCATGAACTAGTCTGTTTAAATAGCATATTCATTACCACTAGTCATCACCACCAAACAATGTTCGTCAATGAGACATCATATAACAAGTTGGTCACTAGTCATAATCACAACTCCTCGTCCTCCTCATCAACTCTAACACATTGTAGCATATAATAACACATTCTATCTAGGACCTACTCCTCTCATAGGACCTACTCTACCCTCTCTTAGGTAAAATATCATAAAACAAGATAGGCATTGACTCTCCATTAAGGAAAATGGACTCTCCACAATGAAGAACAGAGATCATCCTGTCTCCAAGTCTTGGCCTACGCACAATGTTGCTTCCAAGTAGCTCTCTACGATGGTCAAAACATTTTTTCCAATAATTTATTATTATGGCTTCCTCGCTTTTAGAAATCCGGTATGGACAGGAATGATGTGGATACTGCGGCTGACCTGGCCGTGGTGGTCGCAAGCTCATAACATCAACGCGGCCTCTCGGCAACATCAGATGAGGCATACAATCCATCGGGATTTTCGGTTCAAAAATATAGTAATAACTTTGTAGTTAGCAATGTAGTTTAGTTTTAGAAGAATTTATGCAAAAGATGCACGGATGTCGTAATAGTAGAAAATCTTACCATGCTATCCCCATTGATGTTACCATAGCACACCGCGTGCACTAGTGGCACATATTGACCACAATTTGGAGGAATTCAATAATAGTTATTGTAATTCTCAGGATCAGTAAAAAATGCGATAAGACCATCTTTCTCCTTATAAGTTAATTGTGCTTCATCATTGTAGTAGTAGGTTCTGTCTACCATCTTCCATATATTTTTTGAAGGAAGAAAATAAGCTGTCAATGGAAATAAGCTGGCAACTATTTTGAAATAAATAATATAAATTACTTAATAAAACCATCACAGGATCATAGCTCCGGTGAGATCCTTGAAGAATCTGCCAGGTATTGGAGAACCTGTTGTCCGCCAACGCAACCATGTAGCGCTGGACGTGCGCGTCCTCCTGTGTGACACGGTGCTATACCACCTGTGCGGGGGACTCAAGCCTCTTCATCGATGCAGGCCCACGTGACCGCCACCAAAGACGCTCTGGGTCGACGACGGGCTGACTCCTCACTAAGCTGCGCTCACCAGAAGGTAGCACAACCCAGTACCAGCCCGGCGGAGCCCAATCCCGGACATGGACCCTCGGCTCAAGCAGGAATCCTCCACCGAGTCGACGACGAGGATGCGGGATAGGCATCGTCGACGTCGAGAACAAAATGCTTAATTATGAAAACAAAATTAATAAACACTTAGCAAAATCCGGCATGAACTTTGCTAAAAGCAGGACATATCGAGCACCTGAAATTTGCCAGAACATAAACGAATCGACATTTCTGGCAAAACATAGGCCACTCGGAAAAATATGACCTTTCAAAAATGTGACATGTTCAAAATATGGCATGTCCACTGTAAATCTGCATATAACAGGAAAATTGCTTTAACTACAAAAAATAACAACAATTGCTTTAACTAAAAAAATACCTAGAATTATGTTAACTACACCTAAAGCAACTAAAACACCTAAAATTCTGTTAACTACACCTAAAACAACTAAAACACCTAAAATTATGTTAAATACACCAAAAACACCTAAATTCTATTAATTACACCTAATTAAAACCTAGCTAAATCTCTGTACTAAACCTAGCTAAATTGAAAAACCTAGGGTTCATACGAATTAACTAGGGTTCATACCACCTAATCTGTCCTAGCTAGGGTTCGATCATAACCTACATTATTCTAAGAACCTAAATTTTTTCAACTATATAGGATTCAAAATAACTACTCTCTAATAACTATAACTAGGGAGGGAGGGAGGAGGAGGAAGGAGTACCTCTTGGTGGAGGAGGGCCGGCGCGGGGGGGGGGGGGGGCGACCGGCGGGGGAGGATGGCCGGTGCGGGGGGGGGGGCAGGGGAGGAAGGCCGGCGCGGGGAAGGGCGGCCGACGGGGGAAGAGGGTCCGTGCGAGGGAGGGCGGCCGGAGTAGGACGCGGGGGCGGCGGCCGAATCGGGGGATTGAGGGATTCTGTGAGTGTGACCGTGTGAGTGTGAGTGAGTGAGAGGGGAGGGGCGCGCGGGCCGGCGCGGAGGAAGCAGAGGTGGGCTTAGTGGCAGTGTGGGGGAGGAGGCCCAGCGCTATAGCTATAGCTGCAACAGGGGGCCGAGAGCGTGGCCCATCAACAGCAGCGCTGGCCTGGAAATCCCGCGCTACTGCTAACGTGCGCTTGCAGCGCGGGTGTTGTCCGACGCTAGAGCTAAATAGTAGTAGCGTGGGGTCTTTAACCATCTGTACTGCTAAATGTCTACCTATAAGCATATTCCTAGTAGTGGAAGTGATGTAGGGTGGAACCCTAGATGGCCGATCTTTCACGAAAGGAGCGGATCCCAAAGATGAACACGAGGGGAAACACGAGAGAATCTCTCCAACCAATAAGATATAGTCACACATGTGCTAGATCCTTGAAACACGAGAGGAGATATAAGATCCACGATCAACAAATTAAAGGACGATACAAAGGGTAACCGGTTCTTCTCCGTGAGAGGTCTTGATGGGGGCCACCCAAGAGGGGGTCTTGAATCCAAGGTGATCTTCTCCGTAGAGGGGCCGTGATCTCTCTCGTGGAGTAGATCCGTAATGGATGAGAAATGCTCTATCTCACATATGAGCTAAACCAATGCTGACCCTAACTAGGAGGTGGTGGGGGTCTATATATAGTCTAAGGGACGAAGGGGTACATGGGCCTCGGCCCAGATGCGCTGCACGCAGGCAGGGAGGCGGATGTCCAGGCCTTCGCGAGGTGCCGGATGTCCGGGCTGGCGGGACGGATGTCCGAGCTGGAGAGGCCGGTCTTGGAGCTCTCTGGATAGGCAGGCTCCCGATGTCCGGGCTGGGGGCCGGATGTCCGGCGGCTCGGGAAGAGCCGGATGTCCGAGCTGACGGGGTTCAGCTTCGGGTGCCTTCTGTGATGGGCGACGGATTTCCGGGGCTCGGGACGGATGTCCGGGTTGGGGCCGGATGTCCGGGACATGTAGCAGCTGGCTCTTCTTCCTTCTCCTTCCTTTGCTTCCGCGCACGCCTGGCCTTGGTCCTTGGGTTCTCCATGGTCTCCTCGGGTGTACCTGAGTATGAACAAGGTCTGCGCTTGAAGTAGCATCCATGTCTTACATGCGGAAAGGGATGATTCGGAAAGGAGCGAGTTCACCTTAGGTCCAATGGCGTAGGCTGGAGTGTACATGGGGATGATCGTAGGATGCTTCGCATCATCTCCCCTCCCTTGGGAAAGATCCGACTTCGGATCGAAATCCTCATCACAATGGAAACTGTTGTCGTGGACAGACTTGTAATTGGACGGAGTGGAAGTCATGGCGCAATCCAAGTACTCCAAGGTATTTCCGGAGTGGTACACATGCAAAAAGAGCAAACACAAATGACACTTGGAAATACAATGGTTAGCGCACACAAGGTGTCCATCATGTAAGAATGAGTCCGCGAGGCAAGGTTGTTCATGACAAAGCACATGAAGCTTAAGATGATATGGAATGAGATGTAAAGCATTCATGGGAGCAAAAGCATTCATTGTGCACACAAATGTGTTGTGAATATGATGAATGCAACCACGGTGCAAAATGATGTTAGTGAGACGGTTTATCAATAGCATGAATATGACAATGTATGCTCAATATGAATAAGTTATCATGAAATTGATGGTAGGCAATATGATCATGATGTATGAATATGCCATCAAGAAAGATCACAACAAATTTGCTAAGGAAGTGCACAAGCTCATATATCATGGATGACATCGAAATACAAGATGCAACAAGGCAATCATAATGTGAGTGAATCCATGCATAAGATGCAAATTTGTTATGGGTGGTGTTGTACCATAGCTCGATGTCGTCGTAGAAGTGTTGGTCTGATGGTGCATCCACTAAGTCCGGGAACTCCTCAACTTGAAGGTTCATAGGGTCCATCTCCAAAGTCGGTCCTCCATCCAATATATGTATCCTGTAGACAAGAAGAAGGAAACAACAATGAAAGTATGGCCCATCCAATATGCCTATGTGAAGAGGGCTCAAAGGGAAAGAAGTCACCTTTAGGGGTTTCTCAAACATGTTGGAGTTGCGCATCTTGTATGCTTTCACATACCCAATATGTCTCATGACGGTAATGCCTTGTGGATCCTTCAAAACGAAAGAACATGACAAACACTCGGAAAAACAAATGAGGTTAGCGGAAATGCAAAACCTATCATCCGTGTGGTAAGATACCCAACAAGTGTATGCATCATGCTCATCATAAGAAAGGACAAGGGAGCATTTCAGAGTATGGAGGCATATGATGCGAGAACAACCAAATACAATATGCTCAATCAAACAAGCAGGCATCACAAGTAAGGTGTCCAAGTCTCCAAGATCATTAAGCATAGAGGCAACTATTGGAAGCAAGCGACAATAAATAAGATATATCATGTGAGAGGCATGAGCATATATGTCATCAACCCAAGAAAGCGAGTAATGGAACATGGGTGATGCAACCAAGCAAGTAATCATATTGATCAAGTGGTGCAAGCTGGTAGTGCGAAGATGCAACGTACTAGAGGTAATCATGACAATCATGTCATGTGTGCAAATAGTGGTCATGAATAATGCACAAGACATATCACAAGTATGTAGGCAAGATATGAGGAAAGTATCATCATTGTATTGGCAAGAAGTCCTATGTAAATAGCAACGGAACATCATGACTCTCCCAACACAAGAATCAACAATAGCATGAGGCACATGATAAACATGGCAATAGCAACAAGGATCTCCACCAAGCATGCACATACACATAGGAGTATCATAATGGTGCGGCTTGGGTAAATGCAAGCAAGGGTCACAATTGCATGGCAAAATCATGTAAGGAGGCATAACATGCAAAGTGAACAAGATACAATGGGCATGAAGTAACAAGTGATATAGAGCCCATAGCCTTGTGAGAGCCAAGTAGAAGAGATGCGCGTAGGCCATCCGTGAAGGGAATGGTGGTAAGGATAGTCCACGGGATTCCAAGTCATCATTGCTCTCAAGAGCTCGTTTCGTTAACTCTTGGGATTGAGAAGTTGACGAGTATACGTGAGTACCTACCCAAAACAAGGGCAAAGGAAAAATTGTGTGTGCGTGGTATATGTACACATCATCCATCATGATGCATACGTGCATGTGTTGGTTAGCAAAAAAATAGCCAATGCTCAAATAAATGAGATGCGTGATATGGAAACATGTCATCCATCATGAGAGGTTTGTTATTATGTATAGCATAATGGAGACTCAAATTGTGTAATGCATCACTAGTGGTATCTAGAGCATTGTTATGAATGGTATGCATATGGTGCAAGCAATTATGGGAATCATGCAAAGTATGGAACGCATCAATATCTCCTAATATGTATGAGGAAACTATGGGGGTCTCCTCATGAGCATTAGTAGAAACATCACATGGAGAATATTGACAACATCCAAAACAAAGCATATTCGAAACAATGTGGTCATGGCATGGCATAGTAGCTGAATTGTGCAAATCATGTAAAGGAAGCATGGCAATATCATCGCATGAAAAACAAAAGCCAATGACCATCATCTTGTCATCTATGCCATAAGTGCAAATGGGATTTATTTTAATGGGGCATGCATAGTTACTATGTTGAGATTGAAATGAAGCAATATGGTAGATCTCACTCATAGCCTATGACAAGTTCAATGGATTGTCAAACATGAAGTGACCAATAGAATTTTCACAAGATATCCTATGTAGCATAGCATCACAACTAGGCAAATCAACATGCTCATCGTCATATTCATCATAAATTGGTAAGTCATGACATGAAGAAGTCGCACTAGCATGAAGCATGGGAATAGGTGTGTCATCATCATGCAAGCAATCATTGGTAAGATAGTCCGGTAGTGGGACAAGAGTCACCTACGTTACCTTTGGAAGGTCGCTCATGTTTTGTAGGTGAGGTGTCGAAGATCAAGTCATTATCATCTTCATCTTGATGGAACCATGTGGGGGTGCATCTTCTTCCACCATGGCCATCATCATCTCCATTGGAGGTATGGACTCGTCGAGGATAGGCATGTCATCATGTAGGAGACCTAGCACCAAAGAAAACACTCTATGAGTAGAGGTTAAGTTGTTAGAAATCATAGTGGCCTCACGTGCCGTCTCAACTACCTCACTCACTAAGTGTTGTGGCTCACTCACTCCCGGTATGATGCGCTCACTCATATGGTTGGTGGAGTCACTCAAATGGCTCTCAACCTCACATAGGATGTGTGGCATGCTCTCATGTGTGGGGCTAGTGGTGGTCACACTCATCCTCTCATAGGAAATGCACTCAATGTCACATATGGTGGAGTCACTCATATCATTCATGGTTCCTAACAAAGAAAATCAGATAGTCGATTGTCCGGACGCAGAGGCCCTAGCAGCCTTCAAACATAACATCCGCGACGAGTGGCTTGCCCAGCACCTGGGACAGGAAAAGCCGAAATCTATGGCAGCCCTCACGACACTCATGACCCGCTTTTGCACAGGCAAAGATAGCTGGCTAGCTCGCAGCAACACCTTATCGAAGAACCCTGGTAATTCAGATACCAAGGACAAAAGTGGCAGGACACGTCGAAATAAGCAAAAGCGACGCGTTAGCAGCGACAGCAATGAGGATACGGCAGTAAATGCCGGATTCAGAGGCTATAAATCCAGTCAGCGGAAAAAGCCATTTAAAAAGAATACCCAGGGCCCGTCCAGTTTGGACCGGATACTCGACCGCTCGTGCCAGATTCATGGCACCCCCGAAAGGCCAGCCAATCACACCAACAGGGATTGTTGGGTGTTCAAGTAGGCAGGCAAGCTAAGAGCCGAACACAAAGACAAGGGGCTGCATAGCGACGACGACGAGGAGCCCAGGCCGCCGAACAACAATGGACAGAAGGGGTTTCCCCCACAAGTGCGGACGGTGAACATGATATACGCGACCCACATTCCCAAGAGGGAGCGGAAGCGTGCGCTACAGGACGTATACACGACGGAGCCAGTCGCCCCAATGTTCAACCCATGGTCCTCCTGCCTGATCACTTTTGATAAAAGGGACCACCCTACTAGCATCCGTCACGGCGGTTTTGCCGCATTGGTTCTTGACCCAATCATTGACGGATTTCATCTCACAAGAGTCCTCATGGACGGCGGCAGTAGCCTGAACCTGCTTTATCAGGATACAATGCGGAAAATGGGCATAGATCCATCAAGGATCAAGCCCACAAGGACGACCTTTAAAGGCGTCATACCAGGTGTAGAGGCCAATTGCACATGCTCGGTAACACTTGATGTGGTCTTCGGATCTCCGGATAACTTCCGAAGCGAAGAGTTAATCTTCGATATAGTCCCGTTCCGCAGTGGCTATCATGCCCTACTCGGACGAACCGCATTCGCTAAATTCAATGCGGTGCCACACTACGCATATCTCAAGCTCAAGATGCCAGGCCCTCGAGGAGTAATTACGGTCAAGGGAAACACAGAACGCTCCATCCGTACGGAGGAGCACACGGCGGCCCTCGCAGCGGAAGTACAAAGCAGCCTTTCAAGGCAACTCTCCACTCCGGCCGTTAGAAAGCCGGACAATGCAAAGCGCGCCCGGAGTAACCTGCAACAAGACCGCCTGGCACGTTCGGAGCAAGCGTAGCAATACGGCCCCAACCCCAGCCATCGCAACATAGCGGAGCTAGTACCTCGAGTACACAATTATGCCCTTGAAATTCCATGGGCACAGGGGGAGGAGCACATCTACGGCATGCTTACAATACGGTGTCAAACGTACTAGGGGCTGCCGGATTTTTTTTTACTTTCAGGACTCCACACTCTGGATAACCTGTTCGGCTTTGCTGCCGCACAGACGATGCAAGACCCAGGAAAGCAGACAAAGCTACGCCGCATTACGGAACTCTCAGGTGGTCTCTATTTCGAGCGATATATTTGTTTCTAAATTCCGCGGCCTGCGCCTAGTCAGGACATGTTAAATAGTCTAATATCTTCTTTGCCTATCGCACTACTTGTATCGTTCGGCTTTGATAAATAGCCTCTCTGTAAACAATGCATAGCTTTTCGCCTATTTTTTGCGTTGTCCTCTTTTAATATATATGTTCATGAAAAAAACATGATCGCAACCGTACACCATGGTACGGCAAAACACGCCAGGGGCTTCACTACCCTTCTATCTGGTGTGAGAAGTCTGTACACTTTCACAAGTGCGGCACCCCGAACTTATAACACTATATGCATCGGCTCCGAATCATGATTTTGGTCACATGTTGGGTTTGCCCGGCTCCTATGTTTTGGTGCCTTACGTTCCGCTATATCGGCTAAGGTAGCACTAGGAGCACCACTGCGATTGTGCCCCAGTTCAGGTGGGTTAAGCACCTCAGTGGAGAAAGCTAAAACAGACTGTCATCATAAGGCATGAGACCGGTCGCTGTTCGAGAGGTTTTTCGAGTCCTTAAAGACTTATGCCGCTTCGAGCGAGGAGCTGGATATGTACGGCCAAAGGCGTGGATAGCGCCCCGAATTCGGCCTTCCGAACTAGGGGCTTCGCCGAAATTTAAAATTATAACGTTCTATGGCTAAGTGAGAGTGTTCAAGCATTATAGTCTGATTGCCTGGTTCGTTGTGCTGAGCGCCTCCCTCGAAGGACCCAACTATGGGAAAAAGAGCCCTCAGGTTTATCTCGAACACCCCAGCACTAGTGGCATGGGGGCAGAAGCTGACGACTGGCCATCTCTCAATTTTTGATAAACAGCTGCACAGAAAATAATATTTTTAATTCAATAAGCATTGCTTAGCGCATATGAACGAGTTTTCAGCGCACATGATACAAACGAGCGAGTTCATTCAAATACTACATCTTTAGTACATTCATCCGCGACAAGGCGGGCTCCGGCAAGAACTTCCTTGTAGTAGTTCTCGGGCTTGCGATGCTCCTTCCCCGGCGGCGGCCCGTCCTTCACCAGCTTCTCTCCGTCCAGCTTACCCCAGTGTACCCTTACACGGGCAAGGGCCCTCCGGGCACCTTCAATGCAGGCGGAGCGCTTGATGACCTCAAGCCGTGGACAGGCCTCCACCAGCCGCCGCACTAGCCCGAAATAGCTCCCATGCAGGGCCTCTCTAGGCCACAGCCGAACTAGTAAGCCCTTCATGGCCTGTTCGGCCGCCTTGTGGAGCTCGACCAGCTGTTTCAGCTGATCGCTCAAAGGCACAGGGTGTCCGGCCTCAGAATACTGAGACCAGAACACACTCTCCGTCGAGCTGCCCTCTTCAGCTCGGTAGAACGCGGTGGCGTCGGATACGCTGCGGGGAAGATCGACGAACGCCCCTGGAGAACTCCGGATTCGGGTAAGTAACGGGTAGTTTACTTTTATATTCCTACTTTGCATTAAGAATGCTTTACCCGTTGCTATCTTTTTCACCTCCTCCAACTCTTGGAGGGCCTTTTGGGCTTCGGCCTTGGCACTCTTGGCGGTCTCAAGGGCCGACGCGAGCTCGGATGCTTGCGCTCTTGGCTCAAGCTCCAAACTCTCATGTTTTTTCATGAGAGCCAGCAGCTCTTGCTGCACCTCGCCGACCTGAACCACAAGCCTTTCTCGCTCGGCGCGCTCCTCGGCCGTTTTCTTTCCGGCCTCATCCAGCGCCTGCTTCAGGGTTGCCACCTCAGTTGTGGCCCCTACAATAAGCAGTACAATCCTGTTATTTCTTTCTGCAATCAAGCCTCTCTATAGGCACCTTTTTCTTTTTTTAGGGTATTTCTTACCTTCTTTCTCCTCGAGCTGCCGTTTGGCAAGGCCGAGCTCTTGCTCGGTCCGCCCGAGGTCCTTTTTAAGGACATCCACCCGCGCAGTCAGTGCGGCGGTGGACAGCAGCGAAGCCTGCATACGCATATTTGACTCTTTGTTGTTAGACTCCTGCGAATATTACTAGAACCTCTATTCGGCTTTTCTTTCCGAACACTGAACAGAGCATCAGGGGCTACTGTCTATGCGGTAAATAATTTGACATATTTTTAGTTACCTCGAAGCCTGTTAGAAGGCTAGCGCAAGCTTCAGTCAGTCCGCTTTTGGCGGACTGAACCCTTTGGATCACCGTACTCATAACAGTATGGTGCTCCTCATCGATGGCGGCGCCCTCAACCACCACCCAGCAGATTGTCCGGTGCCTCCGGTTGGACGTAGGCCGCCGGCTCAGATGGCTTACTCCTCTTGGAAGGAGTTCGCCCACCGCGGACCAGGACTGTCGAGTCCGGCGCGGTGTCCGGCACAAAGCCAGACTTGGAGCCCTGGGGGGTTTCATCCCCTTTACTCCGGGGGTCCGGAGGATTGCCTTGCGGCTCCTCCAGGACTATCTCCTCCTGCCCAGCTTGGCGGGACGCCACTTCAGCGTCGTCCGCCCTGCGGGGGGAGACAGCGGGCGGAACAGAGTTCACGTCCGACGAATCCAGGGAGCCGCTCGACGAATCGTCGAGATCGGCCCGGGGCGGGCTACATAAATTACGAGCGATATTAGGGAAAGCCACGCATTAAAAGAATATCATGAGTCACTCTGGTATATAAATACTTACGATTTCGCCGGACGCTTGGTTCTGACCGGCCGCTCCTCTCCGCCCTCTTCGGCGTCGTGGGAGTAGTCCGGCGGAGGGGTCTTCCTTTTCCTCGACCCCTCGGCCTCCCCCGTTGGGGTGGCCTTCTTCTTCTTTTCTCCCCTCGCTGGGGGGGAGAGCTTTCTTGTTCCTCCTCCTCGTTTTCACGAGAGGAGAGCGTCGCGGACTCGTCAGATGACGAGTCCGACACCACCATGTTGCGGGAACTTTTTCGAGTCCCGGTGGTTTTCTTCTTCTTGGCCTTCTTCTCCGGCACCACATAAGGTGCCGGAGCCATCAGCTTCACCAAGAGAGCTGGGGCTGGATCTTCGGGCAGGGGAGCCGGACAGTTAATTGGTCCGGATATAGCCAGCCAAGCCTGTCAAAGGTAAAGGGAGTTTAGATCCCGCATAGAGTTAATCTATGAAGAAGAGCTTAACAAACCTGTCAAAGGTATAGATAGCTCACCTCGCTGGCATTATGCTGCGAGCTGTATCCGGGTCCTCGGAAGCGGATGTGGGGGACTCGGCGCATTTGAACAGCACCTTCTAGACGTCTCCATACGTCGTGTCGAAGAGCCTACTGAGGGTTTGGTGCTGCGCCGGGTCGAATTCCCACAAAGTAAAATCCCGTTGTTGGCACGGGAGGATCCGGCGAACGAGCATGACCTGGATCACATTGATAAGCCGGATTGGCCTGTTCACCAGGGACTGGATGCACGTTTGCAACCCAGTCACTTCTTCCTCGTTGCCCCATGACAGGCCCGTCTCTTTCCAGGACATGAGCCGCGTGGGGGTCCGGATCTGAACTCGGGGGTTGCGACCCATTTCGGATCGCGTGGCTCGGTGATGTAAAACCACCCGACCTGCCACCCCTTTAGGGACTCCACATAGGAGACATCGAACCAGAGGACGTTGGCCATCTTGCCGGCCATAGCGCCTCCGCACTCCGCCTGGGTGCCGGACACCACCTTGGGCTTGACATTGAAGTTCTTAAGCCAGAGGCCGAAGTGGGGGCGGACGCGGAGAAAGGCCTCACACACGACGATAAACGCCGAGATATTGATGACAAAGTTCGGGGCCAGATCGTGGAAGTCCAGGCCGTAGTAGAACATGAGCCCCCGGACAAATGGGTGAAGTGGAAAGCCCAGCCCGCGGAGGAAGTGGGGAAGAAAAACTACCCTCTCATGGGGCCCTGGGGTAGGAAGAAGCTGCCCCTTCTCAGGAAGCCGATGCGGGATGTCCTTGGACAAGTATCCGGCTTTCCTTAGCTTTTTTACTTGGGCCTCTGTAACGGAGGAGGCCATCCACTTGCCTCTCGCTCCGGACATTGTTGGAGAAGGTTGAGGAAGGAAGAGCGGACTTGGGCGCTGGAGCTGGAGTGCGCAAGAGATGGATTGGCAAAGGAGGAAGAAGGCGTAGGTTAAAAGGGTGAATCCTTATCCCTTTATACAAGCGGGCGCGGTTAGGCATCCTCACCTACCTAATAAAACTCACTTGCCTCCCAAGCGCCGTGGTAAATGGCACGGTTGGGTTACCCACGTCCGTATTAATGAGAATCCCGTTAAAAGGGGCACACGATCTCTGCTTTGACAAGACGTGCCAAGGAAACCGCCTCGCTGAACACGCTGAGGTGGAACAACGAAAACAATTTATATAAAGAGCTTGGCCGCAGTGTTATGACGCACTGCGGAATACGTCAGCAGATTTGATTTGTGTTAATATTATTCTCTATATGGCAATATGTGGAAACTTATTTTGCAGAGCCGGACACTATTTTTGGTGTTTACAATCTTCTTGAAGAACTTGGAGGAGGAACCCGCCTTGCAATGCCGAAGACAATCTGCGCGCTGGACTCGTCGTCATTGAAGCCTGGTTCAGGGGCTACTGAGGGAGTCCTGGATTAGGGGGTGTTCGGATAGCCGGACTATACCTTCAGCTGGACTCCAGGACTATGAAGATACAAGATTGAAGACTTCGTCCCATGTCCGGAAGGATCTTTTCTTGGCGTGGAAGGCAAGCTAGGCGTGCGGATATTCAAGATCTCCTACCATTGTAACCGACTCTGTGTAACCCTAACCCTATCCGGTGTCTATATAAGCTGGAGGGTTGTAGTCCGTAGGACAACCATCATCATACACAATCATACCATAGGCTAGCTTCTAGGGTTTAGCCTCCTTGATCTCGTGGTAGATCTACTCTTGTACTACCCATATCATCAATATTAATCTAGCAGGAGTAGGGTTTTACCTCCATCGAGAGGGCCCGAACCTGGGTAAAATAAAGTGTCCCTTGTCTCCTGTTACCATCCGACCTTGACGCATAGTTCGGGACCCCCTACCCGAGATCCGCCGGTTTTGACACCGACAGTGTGGCTCTCCTCACATGGGAATTGGGTCATCTCATGATATGTGGGTGTCGGAGAGGTGTAGGTGCAAACGTCTCCATGCTCAATCATGTCGCAATCATAGCCGTGGATGAAGGCCGAAGATGGCACGTCATCACTCTCCTCCAATACCAAAGATAAGGTCTCATGTGCGGTCTCGTAGCTTGAATCAGAGTATGAGTCCTTTTGGGGCGCCGTCTTCATGTAGTTGAAGAGGTTCGTGCTTGTCGCCGTGGTCGAAGGGGATGGCCCTTGCTCGACCTTCTGGTCGCCTTCTTGTTGTTGAAGGCCCATATGATGTGGCACCTTGTAGCTCGTCTCCATGACTGAAGGGAATTTCCCATGCTCGGCCATCTTTCTTGAGGGGCTTCCGAAGATGGAAGTGTCGCCCTCGCTCGTAGGTGGTCGCCTCGTTGTTGAAGATGTCGATGTAGGCGAACTCATGGGAAGTAGGCGAAGATGCCGTAGGTCCAAAGGCAAAGATGCCTTGAGAACACTTGGTGAAGATGCCGAAGTGGTGGTGGTAGCCGTAGCTTCGGCTTGGTGGTGCTCGTCTCGCGGTCTTCTCTTGTGCTCGTGAAGCTTGGACTTGACGTGAAGTAGGGCTTGTTGGGACTTGTGCATTTGCGCTTGTGGAGCATCTTCATGTTGATGGTGTTGTTATCGCACTTGAGCTCGTAGTAGATGTCATTCGTCATCGTTGTGCACATGATTCTTGGAGGTGACTTGCCCTTCATGACGATGTTGATCACGAATGTGATGGTGGTCGCCATGTATATGTGGACGTGGACGACTTGCGCTTTCGTCGCGTGGGCGCTCCGAAGATGATCGACTTGCTCGCCGCCGCCTTGAGGATTATGAAGGGGAAGAAGACTTGTAGTCGGCCACCATGTCTCATAGTTGATCCTTTAGCTCGCCCAACTTGGTGTCGATGTAGTCCCTTTTCCTTGCTTCGGAGTGGTGTATGTCGATGGCGAGGTTGTCGAGGCGTTCTCGCAAGGTAGATTGTGCACCTTGCATTTGTCGTTGTAGTCAAAAGAAGGACGCTTTGGTGATTTAGTTGTTCGCACCGTCGTTGTTGTCGAAGACCGGAGATGAAATGCCTTGCCTATCCATCACAAGACTCGAGCAAATATGAGTGGGAGAAAGAGAAGAACTATACCAAATATACCTTGACCGATGTTGAAGATGGATCAATGAACACTCAATGTGTAACAAGGAAATAGCACAATTGGTACCAATTCTTGCCGGTTTCTCACACCTACACAAATAAGGCTTGTGGTGGAGCTCGGTGAGGACAGTGTCACAAAAATTTGATGTTGAAAGAGATTCACAAATTCGCAAGTGAAACAAGCAGACCAATAGTAAAGAATGGCACATGGAAACACACACACGGATAGATAAATGGGGTCGTGCAACCAAGGAATGAGCACAAAATGTGGAGTCCACGAAAAACGCTTGTGTTGCACAACTCAAGAGAGACGCTAGCACGATTGCTCTATAGGCAGATACGACACTTGTGCACAACCTATGATACGCAAAATGGATAAACTTTCTACCCAAGTATGCTATATATGTATGGTTCCCGGTGTTTCTCGCAAGATGATCCCCTAAGTAGCCGAAACACCTTAGGAGACACAACTCACAACATAAACAAAATTGGGTTAAGTTGGGTTGGCGGAAATGTACAGTGGGCAAGCCTATGCGGAAGTTATGGTGGAAGCCCTAGCAAAAGATGTCAAAGTTCCAAAAAATGATGAGTCAAATGGTGATGGTAGTATTTTTGTGGGATGGGGGATGTCAATAGCTTCAAAACGAGGTAAAGAACGTCAAAAACGGACTCCGGATGAATTAGTTATGCACAAAATGGTGAAACGGGGAAGGATGAAATCCTAGGGGCCGGACATCCGGGGCTCGGGCCGGATTTCCGAGACCTGATGTCCAGAACCGTGCGCGAAATTGCGCTCCAGGAGCCGGATGTCCGGGCCACGGGCTGGATGTCCGGGGGGCCAGATGTCCAGGGCTACGGGCCGGATGTCCGGGCTCCAAATCCGAGGATGAACTCAAGGAACTCGATTTTGGGGGCGGAAATTGATGATTTTGGGGGCAAAATTGCAGAGATTTCGTGGATGGAAAGTGGGGAAAATCGGGGGAAAGCTAGATCTACTCAAGACACAACGAATCCACGGATCAAAATCCAACAAAATTTCATCACACAAACAAACCACAAAAAAATATTTGGGGCTATTTTTGTAGGGTAATTTTCGGATTAGGACAAAAACAACAAAATCAAGCTAGAACACAAAGAGAGGGGGCTCCGAAATTGTGATCAACATGGCTCTCATACCAAGAAGATGTTGGGTGGAACCCTAGATGGCCGATCTTTCACGAAAGGAGCGGATCCCAAAGAGGAACACGAAGAACACGAGGGGAAACAAGAGGAAAACACGAGAGAATCTCTCAAACCAACAAGATATAGTCACACATGTGATAGATCCTCGAAACACGAGAGGAAATACAAGATCCACGATCAACAAAGGACGATACAAAGGGTAACCGGTTCTCCTCCCTGAGGATATCTTGATGAGGGCCACCCAAGAGGGGGTCTTGAATCCAAGGTGAACTTCTCCATAGAGGGGCCGCGGTCTCTCTCGTGGAGTAGATCTGTAATGGATGAGCAATGCTCTATCTCACATATGAGCTAAACCAATGTTGACCTTAACTAGGAGGAGGTGGGGTTCTATATATAGTCTAAGGAACGAAGGGGTACATGGGCCTCGGCCCAGATGCGCTGCACGCAGGCAGGGGGCCGGATGTCCGTGCGTCAGGCCGGATGTCCGGGCCTTCGCGAGGTGTCGGATCTCCGGGCTGGCGGTCCGGATGTCCGGGCTGGAGTGGCCGGTCTCGGAGCTCTCTGGATAGGCGGGGTCCGGATGTCCGTTGGCTCGGGAAGAGCCGAATGTCCGGGCCTCTAGCCGGATGCCCGGGCTGACGGGGTTCAGCTTTGGGTTCCTTTTGTGATGGGCGTCGGATTTCCGAGGGTCGGGCCGGATGTTCGGGCTGGTTCGGATGTCCGAGCTGGTCCGGATGTCTGGGCTAGGGCCGGATGTCCGGGGCATGTAGCAGCTGGCTCTTCTTCCTTCTCCTTCCTTTGCTTCCGCGCACGCTTGGCCTTGGTCCTTGGGTTCTCCATGGTCTCCTCGGGTGTACTTGAGTATGAACAAGGTCCGCGCTTGAAGTAGCATCCATGTCTTACATGCGAAAAGGGAAGATTCGGAAAGGAGCGAGTTCACCTTAGGTCCAATGGCGTAGGCTCGAGTGTACATGGGGATGATCATAGGATGCTCCGCATCATCTCCCCTCCCTTGAGAAAGATCCGACCTCGGATCGAAATCCTCATCACCATGGAAACGGTTGTCCTTGACGGACTTGTAATTGAACAGAGTAGAAGTCATGGCGCAATCCAAGTACTCCAACGTGTTTCCGGAGTGGTACACATGCAAAAAAGAGCAAACAGAAACGACACTTGGAAATACAATGGTTAGCACACACAAGGTGTCCATCATGTAAGAATGAGTCCGCGAGGCAAGGTTGTTCAGGACAAAGCACATAAAGCTTAGCAAGATGATATGGAATGAGATGTAAAGCATTCATGGGAGCAAAAGCATTCATTGTGCACACAAATGTATTGTGAATATGATGAATGCAACCATTGTGCAAAATGATGTCATAGTGAGACGGTTTATCAATAGCATGAATGTGACAATGGTTGCTCAATATGAATAAGTTATCATGCAATTGATGGTAGGCAATATGATCATGATGTATGAATATGCCATCAAGAAAGATCACAAAGTGCACAAGCTCATATATCATGGATGAAATCAAAATACAAGATGCAACAAGGCAATCATAATGTGAGTGAATCCATGCATAAGATGCAAATTTGTTATGGGTGGTGTTGTACCATAGCTCGATGTCGTGGTAGAAGTGTTGGTCCGATGGTGCATCCACTAAGTCCGGGCACTCCTCAACTTGAAGGTGCATAGGGTCCATCTCCAAAGTCGGTCCTCCATCCAATATATGTATCCTGTAGACAAGAAGAAGGAAACAACAATGAAAGTATGGCCCATCCAATATGCCTATGTGAAGAGGGCTCAAAGGGAAAGAAGTCACCTTTAGGGGTTTCTCAAACATGTTGGAGTTGCGCATCTTGTATGCTTTCACATACCCAATATGTCTCATGACGGTAATGCCTTGTGGATCCTTCAAAACGAAAGAACATGACAAACACTCGGAAAAACAAATGAGGTTAGCGGAAATGCAAAACCTATCATCCGTGTGGTAAGATACCCAACAAGTGTATGCATCATGCTCATCATAAGAAAGGACAAGGGAGCATTTCATAGTATGGAGGCATATGATGCGAGAACAACCAAATACAATATGCTCAATCAAACAAGCAGGCATCACAAGTAAGGTGTCCAAGTCTCCAAGATCATTAAGCATAGAGGCAACTATTGGAAGCAAGCGACAATAAATAAGATATATCATGTGAGAGGCATGAGCATATATGTCATCAACCCAAGAAAGCGAGTAATGGAACATGGGTGATGCAACCAAGCAAGTAATCATATTGATCAAGTGGTGCAAGCTAGTAGTGCGAAGATGCAACGTACTAGAGGTAATCATGTCATGTGTGCAAATAGTGGTCATGAATAATGCACAAGACATATCACCAGTATGTAGGCAAGATATGTGGGAAGTATCATCATTGTATTGGCAAGAAGTCCTATGTAAATAGCAATGGAACATCATGACTCTCCCAACACAAGAATCAACAATAGCATGAGGCACATGATAAACATGGCAATAGCAACAAGGATCTCCACCAAGCATGCAAATACACATAGGAGTGTCATAATGGCTGTAACTATTTGTATTTGAAACATAATTTATTTATGAAATGATCGTAATATTACCTCGGGTGAAGAATAACTTATTCGTCACCCTGGGTGAGGAATAGTTATTCTTCACCCCCACTATTTTACCACCAATGCACCGTAATTTTACGTTTCGTTAGTTTTGTCTTATTTCTGACGTAAAAAGAGATCGTTAGAAAATATACAATCGCCGTAAAAAATATTTTATGTTATGTAAAATTACAAATATAAAAACATAGTGTAAAATATACATGAACTCCAAATTTTCTTGTCTTATAACCTATATTTTTTTTCTTATACCAAATCTTACGTACTCAATCAATATGAATGTAACTATTTGAATTCCAAACGTAATTTAATTATGAAGTGACCGTAAGATTACTTCGGGTGAAGAATAATTTATTCTGCACCCTGGATGATGAATAGTATCACACACACACACACACACACACACACACCCTGGATGATCTATAGCAGATATGTACATGACTGTATGCATAAAATGCACGTATTATGAAATGCATGTATGTGAGTACTATGAAATGTATGTCTACACTAGAAGATTTTCGTGGGTGTATTATAGACGCGCTACTACTATCATCCTTTACTAGTAGCGCTTGTTTCAAAACAAGCGCTACTGTTATCATCATTTACCAGTAGCGCGGGGTAAAAACGCGCTACTGCTAAAAAATAGTTGTAGCGTCGTAGCAGTAGCGCGGGTACCCGCGCTACTGGTATGTAAAAAACCTACGCTACTGGTAGTGTTTTTCCTATTAGTGTGTGTGCTGGTATATGTACACATCATCCATCATGATGCATACGTGCATGTGTTGGTTAGCACAAAATAGCCAATGCTCAAATAAATGAGATGCGTGATATAGAATCATGTCATCCATCACGAGAGGATTGTTATTATGTATAGCATAATGGAGACTCAAATTGTGTAATGCATCACTAGTGGTATCTAGAGCATTGTTATGAATGGTATGCATATGGTGCAAGCAATTATGGGAATCATGCAAAGTATGGAATGCATCAATATCTCCTAATATGTATGAGGAAACTATGGGGGTCTCCTCATGAGCATTAGTAGAAACATCACATGGAGAATATTGACAACATCCAAAACAAAGCATATTCGAAACAATGTGGTCATGGCATGGCATAGTAGCTGAATTGTGCAAATCATGTAAAGGAAGCATGGCAATATCATCGCATGAAAAACAAAAGCCAATGACCATCATCTTTTCATCTATGCCATAAGTGCAAATGGGATTTATTTTAATGGGGCATGCATAGTTACTATGTTGAGATTGAAATGAAGCAATATCGTAGATCTCACTCATAGCCTATGACAAGTTCAATGGATTGTCAAACATGAAGTGACCAATAGAATTTTCACAAGATATCCTATGTAGCATAGCATCACAACTAGGCAAATCAACATGCTCATCGTCATATTCATCATAAATTGGTAAGTCATGACATGAAGAAGTCGCACTAGCATGAAGCATGGGAATAGGTGTGTCATCATCATGCAAGCAATCATTGGTAAGATAGTCCGGTAGTGGGACAAGAGTCACCTACGTTACCTTTGGAAGGTCGCTCATGTTTTGTAGGTGAGGTGTCGAAGATCAAGTCGTTATCATCTTCATCTTGATGGAACCATGTGGGGGTGCATCTTCTTCCACCATGGCCATCATCATCTCCATTGGAGGTATGGACTCGTCGAGGATAGGCATGTCATCATGTAGGAGACCTAGCACCAAAGAAAACACTCTATGAGTAGAGGTTAAGTTGTTAGAAATCATAGTGGCCTCACGTGCCGTCTCAACTACCTCACTCACTAAGTGTTGTGGCTCACTCACTCCCGGTATGATGCGCTCACTCATATGGTTGGTGGAGTCACTCAAATGGCTCTCAACCTCACATAGGATGTGTGGCATGCTCTCATGTGTGGGGCTAGTGGTGGTCACACTCATCCTCTCATAGGAAATGCACTCAATGTCACATATGGTGGAGTCACTCATATCATTCATGGTGGTGTGGCTCTCCTCACATGGGAATTGGGTCATCTCATGATATGTGGGTGTCGGAGAGGTGTAGGTGCAAACGTCTCCATGCTCAATCATGTCGCAATCGTAGCCGTGGATGAAGGCCGAAGATGGCACGTCATCACTCTCCTCCAAGACCAAAGGTAAGGACTCATGTGCGGTCTCGTAGCTTGACTCGGAGTATGAGTCCTTTTGGGGTGCCGTCTTCATGTAGTTGAAGAGGTTCGTGCTTGTCGCCGTGGTCGAAGGGGATGGCCCTTGCTCGACCTTCTGGTCGTGTCTTGTTGTTGAAGGCCCATATGATGTGGCACCTCATAGCTCGTCTCCATGACTGAAGGGAATTTCCCATGCTCGGCCATCTTTCCTGAGGGGCTTCGAAGATGGAAGTGTCGCCCTCGCTCGTAGGTGGTCGCCTCGTTGTTGAAGATGTTGATGTAGGCGAACTCATGGGAAGTAGGCGAAGATGCCGTAGGTCCAAAGGCAAAGATGCCTTGAGAACACTTGGCGAAGATGCCGAAGTGGTGGTGGTAGCCGTAGCTTCAGCTTGGTGGTGCTTGTCTCGCGGTCTTCTCTTGTGCTCGTGAAGCTTGGACTTGACGTGAAGTAGGGCTTGTTGGGAGTTGTGCATTTGCGCTTGTGGAGCATCTTCATGATGACGGTGTCGTTGTCGCACTTGAGCTCGTAGTAGATGTCGTTCGTCGTCGTCGTGCACATGATGCTTGGAGGTGACTTGCCCTTCATGACGATGTTGATCATGAATGTGATGGTCGTCGCCATGCATATGTTACAATCTAATTTTAAAATTAAATTTGTAACTTATATATTATGCTAAAGCTTTTAGTGTATTAAAATAATTCTTTTGTTCTGACTGTTTTTAAGAATAATATTATTACTGATAGTGAATATCTACAAGATATTAAAAAGTTGGAACTCGTTTTTATGAAGATTTTTGTAATTATTGATGAATACATGTCATTATTTTTATACTAAAGTTTTATAGCTTTGAAAAACTCAATTTTGTAAAATTGCAACCATAAGTAATATATTGTCCTAAGTCTTGTAGTGTGCTAAAAATAATTTTATTTTTTTAGTGTATTTTAGATTACAAAATTTTTCAAACAAATGTGCATATCCAAGAAATAATAGAAGACAAAATCACATGTCGGCTCACATCAATTGGTGATACTTAGAATATTTCATGTAATTTGTTTTTGTGTTGCGCGTGTGTCCTTAAATATGCATGCAGGGTCCTCTAAAGTGTATGACATGCAAAATATCGTGATAATAGTTTCTGGTTTATGATTAGGTATATGCATATTTTTTAAAATATATTAGCTATTTCTGACAAAAAATTCACCCAATTATGAGCATACTAATTTTATCAAACACGTCATGCATATTACAGTGGGGTTTCTACTTTTTACTTGGTATTAATATTAAAGAAACATTACTAGCAAGCTAACTAGTAAATTAGCCAAAAGAAACGCCGAATAAAACCGTACAAAAGCTGTGGAAAAATAAATAAAGGCACAGGAAATAACTCGTGCACAGCTACGGTATGGCTGGCCCAGCCACTGCGCTCTAGGCAAGACGTATTAGAGCATCTCCAGCCGTTCGGCCCCCCAGAACGCATAAAAAGAGCGGCCTAGGGGCGAACCGGCGCTAGCTCGGCCCCTGGGGGCGACCTAGCTCCCAGTCACACCCCCAGGCGCCGGCCCCAGGATGCGGAAAATTAGAACTTGGTCGCTCCCGCTCATCACAAAAGACGCCACAAATTCGGCGATCACAAGTCACAGTTCGGCGATCGGATGTAGTCTGGCGTACAAAAACAGAGCGCCGCAAGTTCGCGTGTGCAACGAATCACTCGGCGAGGTCGGCTTCAGGCGTCGGCGGAGTCGGCGTGCGCGGGCTCGGCGGTGTCGCCGAGGTGCGAGAAGGGCAGCGGCCCATGGCGAAAAGGGGGCGTCGGTGAGGACGCGTAGGCGGGCGGCGAGTAGTCGTATGGAGGGTACTGCACGCCGGCGAAGGCGGGCGAGGGTGTGCGCTGGGCCGGGTGGCCATGGGGGAAGGTCACGTTTGGGTTGAACCCGCCGTGCGCGTCGCCGTCGACGTAGCCCTCGGCGAGGGTGATCCCCACGGCTGCGGAGAACCGACGCCTTGCTGTCCCCAAGGCGCGTACTGGGCGTGGCTGCCGGGTGGGTTCATCATCCCTGCCTGGTCCGCCGATGAGGAGGCAGCCGCAGCCGCGCGCGCCGCGTATTCGTGGGCCTTCTTGGCGATAGCCCTGTTCCGCCGGGCGGTGACAGCCTCGCGTCGCTGAACTTCCGCCCTCCACTCGGTATTTGGCATGCCCGGTGGCTTGGATGGCGGCGCCCTCGGCTTCCTTTGCTTCGGCTGGGCCACGGTGCCGGTCGCGGTTGCCGCCGCACGTGGGGCGGCGTACTTCCTCGGTGGCATGGCGGCCGACTGGAAGGCGAGCGGGAGGGAGTTTGGCGGGAGGAAGAAAGAGAATGGCGAGAGGAAGGCGAGCGAGCGGGAGGGAAGTGGGGGAAAAGTGGCAAGAAACGGCGGGAAGAGGGCCTCGGCTCGCCGACAGGGCGGACCCACGCGAACTTTTCGCTTATGCCGGCTCCCCAGGCGCCCCCCAGGGTGTCGGGTTTGGCCTGGGTCCGCCGGCACTAGTTTTTGCCCGAGCCGGCGAAAAACGGGTTTCTGAAGGCGCGACTGGGCCCTTTTTTCGGCGCCGGCGCGGCAAAAACGCCTGGGGAGAGCCTGTTGGGGGCGTGGCTGGACATGCTCTTACGTCTCGGTGCGGGTGACCCATAGTCCCGGCGGACGCAGGTACGTATCCAGCGGATTCCGACCGTGGCACGCGATTGTTCTGCATGACCAACCCAAGGTCACATGATCCACTTCCGGAGCCGGATGATGTGCTAGGTCGGCCCGAATTCGACTCCTCGTACCTTGTCGATCCTTCCGTGTTAAAAGCAGAGCATCCTCAGACGAAATATGGAAGATCTCTCGTGAATTCGGAATCAAAAGCTGGAAGCAGCATCTAACTAATGAAAAAACGAGCAAGCAACAATGGAGGTGGAGTCGTCTTTCGGGGCGGTAACGATGCACGACTCGGCCAACAGGCCTCTCGATTGATGGCCATGGACTATTTGACGGCGTCCTTCAGGGCGGTAGCGATGTGCGACGCGGGCGGTAGCGATGTGCGACGCGGGCGGTAGCCGCTGCCATCCCGGTGGCGCCGGTGGACCCCGACGAGCCATCGAAGGGCGAGGAGGCGTGTACCCTGCGGGTGCAGTTCCCGGACGAACGGATTACGTGCAAGGGCTTCGGCGTCGGGCGTCCGGTGTGTTAGCACTAATCTTGATATTGTTGTATCTGCATCTTTAGTTTGAGTTTTTGCATCTAGTTAGGTGTTCATGTAGCCTATTGTAGTTCGGCAAGGTGTACGTGCGATGCGTACGAAGCGGGCGAGTTCCTGTGGAGGCACACGAGGCGAGATGCCGGGTTTGTCGTGTGATGCGGCAAGCAAGGCGAGATGCCGATGCCGGCGTGAAGCTGCAATGTGTGATGCGGCATGATCGTGTGAAGTGGCAAGAAATGCAAACGCAATGTGCTGCATGGTCGTCGAGTCAAGCCGCTGGCTGGATAATCAGTTATTCCCTCCGTTTCAAAATAGATGATTCAACTTTGTATTAAAATTAGTACAAAGTTGAGTCATCTATTTTGGAACGGAGGGAGTAGTTGGTTAGCATGTTGTTAGCCGGTGGTACATGCACGTCCTAGAGAGATTCTAGGAGAGATAGCGTGGGCTATGCAAGTGCTAGACGTGGGCGTGCATGTAGGTAGTGGTTAGTAGTGCGTGTGTGCATGGGCTAGTGGCCGGTGTGGGCGCTGAGCTGTGTGTGTGCGTGTGCTATATAAGCACCTGTACTCATACCCAAGCCTCTATATCCGGGAGCTTTTTTGCTTTAAGATTCATCTATTTGGATGAAAACGACGTTTGGGTGAATTTGTATAGGGCACGTGTATTATTTTGGTACAGGGCTGCGTACAAACGTGTTATGGATTCGGTTTTTTGTTTCAAATATTTTGAACTGGTGTGACGATTCCTTTGGTGGGTTTAGCATTTTCGATTGCATGTGGGGTAGGTTGGCGTGGTTGTTCCTTTCGTTTCTATTGGCCGTGGGATTTCTTCTGTGTCACTGTCGGGTCCGCTGTTTGCGCTAGGTGTTGTTGGTCCATTTGTAGCATCGCTTTCTGCTGTTCGGCCGTTCTCGGTCCGTTTGTGCTGTCGCTGTCCCCGCTCTTCTCGATCTGCCAGGATTAGCGAGCTCGCTAGAAGGATCCCGTCCAATCCAGCGCGACCGCCGCACCGCCGTAGATGACTATAAAAAGTGACTCTTCTCCTAGCTGACGGTCCCTATCTCGCCTCCTCCCGGCCCTCCCCACCTCACCGTCGAGCTCCTGTCTCCCCTCTCAACGCAGCCCCTCTCCGCATCTCCTCTCCCCATGGCCGAGCTGGTGGCAGGGGAGCCATCGGAGATGGCGTACAGGAAGCGCGACCGACGCGGGATGGTTACCTCGAGCCACAGAAGAAGCACGATCGAGTGCTGGAGCGGCGGCGGCAGCGTTGCCCGTCCGCCGGCGTCCTCTTCCACGGCCCGACCATGGAGGAAGATTGCCACGTGACCACGACTACCGCAGCTCTTTCCATGGCGGCCACGAGATCTCGATCAAGTTCTTCCACCGGCGGCGGCTGGAGCCTGAGAGGGAACTTCCAGAGTGAATTAGCCTTGGATTGGAGCATAGCGGGCATCTGATGGCCATGGGACAGGGCGTCGTCTAGATCCAGCCCAGCGAGTTGTAGTTCACCTGTAAGCACACACGACTGTAGTAGTAATTTATTAATTCTGATCCATGTCGAGCGGCGAACAAATCCAGTAGGTGTTGAGCGTTCGTGCGATTTCTTCCTGCTTGCCCTGATTTCATGTTTTGCTCGGCCGCGCCTCCTCCCTCTGTCCATGTTTCAAATTAGCTCAGGCGCGGCGTCTGCTCGCTTAATGCTTTAAAGGAGAAGATGAGGATGTGCAGCCCCGCGCGCCAAGCAATCGCCTATGCCGAATCAGGTGATTTTGCTCGGCCCCTCAAGTTTTCTTCCTCATTCCCCTTCTCCCGTTGTTCCTCCTTCCCCTCCCACGGCCGCTCCCATGGTTGCTCCCCACCTCTTCCATCATGCTTCTTCTCTACCTTCAATAGCGCTTCTCTGCCTCTCCCGTGCAGCTCCCCCCTGCCCCTCCTATGTCTGCTGCCCACATCCTCCCATGGGCGCCTCTCTCCAACCTTCTCATAGGGCATCTCTCTCTCCCTCTCCCTTTTCTGATGGTTCCTCTTTTACATTTGCCGTAGCATCTCCCCTGTACAGTAGCCTGCTCATTAAAAATCTACAAGTCAAAAATATCTCAAGCCTCAAGTTCCTTCTTGGCTGCACATAATTTGTTTTCTCTTTCCCCTTTTAGGTTGTTTTGGAGCTGTAGATGAAGATTTGGTAGCAGATCAGAAAATTTGCCGGTGAAGGTCACAGAATAGATCTTGCTGATTATGTAGTTGCATAAAGAAATTGACTTGACTCACAGTGTGCTACATCATACTAGACATTTGGTTCCATGAACACTTACTTCATTTTATATGAATGAATCAGATTGCCAGTTAGTTTTTACTCACAATTGATTGTTGTTGTTTTGCTGAAGAGTTTGTGACAAAAAAGATAATTGTTACAGCTGAGAGCATAGACAAATCTTATGTTGTAACAGGTTTGGAGTTACGATGAGAATCAAAATGTCAAGGCTCAAAAAACTAGATGCTGCCTTCAACTATGTTCCTTTGTCCATCTCCTCAAATACTATATCGGAGTTTTCCTTTGGTGTGTAGTCATCTCTTATAGTGGCCATAAATTAGTACATATAAATTCATTTTATATGAACAAGATTGCTGCTCTATGGCAGTTATGCTTAGTGATATGTAACAGTGAGCTGCCGTATCTTTTTTTCATCCAGTTAGCAAAGCATCATTTTCATTTTTGAGAAGATTTGATGATAGTCCAGTTTATAAACTTACTGCAGATTGGACCGATGTTAATAATTCTTATTCTTTTGTTAGATATATGGGTCAATAGATTTTGTGATTTAACTCCGTGATAGTCTAAGTTGCTTCAGTTTTGTACCTAGATCAGATTGTATTTAGGCAGCACACTGTACAAGCATTTTCAGATGTACAAGATGGTAGACGTGCATATCATGCGGGTCTCCTCCTCTGCAGTAGTGCGCAGCCGTGTCAATTTTGAATTGGCATTAGACTGGACTATAAGATGTTTAATGCCTGCAAACATGGCCTAATTTATTAACAAAGAGAACTCTATATCGTACTACTGTATGTGAAATTCATGTGTGAAATGAGCTGACAATAGGATTATCGACTACTCCATAGGTTTGCTGGGCAATTGCCATTCTTTTTTTGACAGTTCTATAGGCCTTGTTGGAGAAGGAAATTTCCCCCTTTGTCGTGTTCTTATGTCAAATATATCGTGTTTATTTTTTTCATAACGATCACATTATATAGATAATTTATAATCCACCAAGTTCTTGCCAGAAAAGACGATGAAAGATAAACAGAACTTCTCTTTTTGAAATTTACACCTATTTGCAAGGTCCCATATGAATACATTACCGATGCAGTACTATTATTTTTCGTGATTTTTTTATTACATATCTTTTGCTCTTTGAGTGAGGAGCGTGAAAAGAATATATCTCAAGCGCACTGTATGAGGCTTTAGGAGGAAATACATACGAGACTTCAGGAGGAAGGGAAGACAGAACAGGCTAAGAAAGACTTTGGTGAGGTGTAGGACTGATTTTTCTCTACTGTTCTATGGTATCCCTTCTATAGTTTTTTCTGCACATGTACCTTGCACTTGATATAGATCATGATGATATTTTCCATTATATTTTTGTCAATGGAACAACTAGCTAGAAGAAACGGCTTACCATGTTCCCATTTCAGTCTTGTGTGCAAGCCTATATTGTATACTATCTGTCTATATTATAATTAACTAGAAGAAACGGCCAACCATTCTTCTATTTGGAATCTCAAGTGATAGGCCATATTATGAAATGATATAAGCATGTCAGATTCAAGGAAGTTGCTGATCTGGTGTCACGTTACACTATTTGTCCTCCCCGAAGTACTAAAAAACAGAAAATAATGCATTTTCCTATAAATAATCATTTTATTCTTTACTGTACTGCGAAAATGTATGATGTTATCATATACTATTTCATATAATGATCACCGTGGTTGCCGTTTGTTATCTTTGTTTAGTATTGCACCACCATTGCTTGATTAACTAAACAATCATGATCTTTACCTATCATTTTGGCAACTGCAGATTGCCTTACTTTGATATGGTAAAAGAGGAAGTTGAAAAGAAGTACGAAGAGTAGCAAAAAAATCTCTGCCTTTTTCCTGACGGGTGTGATCTTATCACGTTGGCTTTCTTATATGATGCCAGTCCCATGTGTTGATACGAGATCGCTATAAAGGATGAGATGCTCCACAGATTTGGAGAGAGTAATGGTTAGTTCTTAGGTTTGTGGTGGAATCGAAAACCGCTTCAGTGTCCGACTTGGTGTAAGCTGGTCGAGTTATCATCTTCTATTTTTTTTTTTTGCCAAACCGTCAATCTAACCAAATAAAAACATATCAGTGATCCATGTTTGAGGAGAATAATGGACAAATATAGTGAAATGTTTTTACACAATATTTTTCACAATGACAAATCAACCATATATGCAATCTGTTTCACCATGACACTAGCACAATTTTAACAAAAAAATAGTGCATTCTTTAAAAAAATGAATATAATTATAGGCTGTCAGTCTAGCAATCATGTGATGCAGATTAATCAGCCCTTGGTGAACAAGGAAGTAGTACAACAGGGAATTAGATGTTCGGTGCCAATGACTTTGTATGTTTTTTAGTACTTCTGTTCAGTGGCAATGAATTTCTTCAGTTTGTACAAACCTGTAGAGCACTTATCTGTGCACTTGTATGTTTAGTGTTGATGAATTTGAGACCCAGTATGTAAAACATGTGTTTTTGTGAGGAGAGAGAGAGAGAGAGAGAGAGAGAGAGAGAGAGAGAGAGAGAGAGAGAGAGAGAGAGAGAGAGAGAGTACAGTTTCATCAATTTATATTGTTTGACCGATGCAAACTTTACATAGCGTATGTTATCGATCTAGAATGCATCACGAATGGTGACAATAAATTTATCCTTTTCAGTTTGCTTATTTGTTGAGAATACAACATTATTTTCATAGTTTAGTTACTTTAATTTAAAATTCAATGTGTACAACAAAGATGCCACCTACAAACACTAAGTATCAACCAGGCGTGGCGTGGTGCCGCGCGGGTATAGCTAGTATTTGTTTAGATGCCAAGAAAATAGAGAAGAGAAAAGGCCGGCGGTGTGAGGCTGCGGCCACCAATAAATTATTGTGTCTCCATTTTTTTTGTGTGTGTTTTGAGAGGCAACCGTGAGGAAGAAGAAGGTGCTGCGATAGGCAGCGCCAACACGGTGACGGCGCTGTTCCGGTACTGCCAATCGGTGCTTGCCGCAGGCTACGACGAGACAGTTGGGACGCGGCCGTTCCGTCTCGTGACGTTCGCGGGCGGCGCCACGGAGGAGATACGTTCGGACGAGTCGCCGCTGTGGGATCTCCGGATGCACCACTGCACCGTGCATCTGGTTTTCTGAGTTTAGCCCTGGGCGTCGTGCGACGAGATCAATCATCGATGGCGCCTCATCCGCAAGCCTGTAACACGATTGAACAGGTGATCAGCAAGAAGACGTAGTGGTGCTGCCTTGACAAGAAGGCGAACAGTAAAGCACCAGGGAGAAGGACGTGCTCATCTTGGACCTTGGTGGCGGTACCCAATTCGATGTGTCGCTTGCTGCTCACCATCAAGGAGTAGGGCATGCTTCCTGGAGGTGAAGGCCACCGCCGGTGATCGGCACTCACCTGGGTGGAATCACTTCGTCCAGGAGTTAAGCCGAAGCACAAGTTTAGAGGCATTATGTCAGAATCCTGATTCTCTGAACTTATTCAATTCTAAACAATTCGACACCTCGGAAGAACTAGAACCATAATGGGTGCGAAGAATGGATGGACGCTCAGGATTCCTCTGAGCGACTGCCGATTAAACGGCTGACATCGTCCGATGGCACCACTGTTTGTTGCCACGTCATTTACCCCGTTCTTATGAGTTTTTTTACAGTATAATCTGGCGGAAAAATTTATGGCGTCGAACTTCATCAGGGGTGATTGTAACAAATATACTATTGTATCAAACCTCACATATACTGTATTGGATAGCAGTCATGGAAGACCAATAATACGAGTTTTTCTTGGATTTTGTGGCTTTGTTTCACCGACGAACCTTATCAACATACTGTAATATTAGTAATATGATACCTAGGAGTATTTGTTTACAGAATGATATATTAAAATGTCAGAGTTAACACTTAATACATATAGTTCCTACAAATTTTAAAATGCTCCCCTGCAAAAAAAATCAATATACTCATGGAGTCATGATAAACCATATGTTTCATGTTAGCAAAATTTCTTTTTTCAGGCTATTGTAATTGTATGTACCCCTTTGTAAACAAGATTATACAAAAAGTCCACGCTATTTAAGTTATGCTTCAATCCTTCTGGGATAATGGACTATTGTTTTTGGATGTGAAGTTGTAACGGTCAGTAAGAAATACATATGATGGTAAATGTTGCCCTCCGCACAGCTGCATGGCTAGATACTCCCTCCGTCCCATAATATAAGAGCGTTTTTTTACACTATATTAGTGTCAACGACGTTCTTATATTATGGGACGGAGGGAATAAAACATAAGGGTTCTAAGGGCATTTAAAATGGTTGGATCAAATGGCAAAAAGAAAGTGATAAAGACACCTTGCCCACAAGCACACTATAGTGCCCTTTAGTACTACATGCGAAAGATATTGAAAAATAAGATGAAAGTGGAGTAAAGCTGTGAATTGGTTTTTCACTTTAAATACCCTTTGAGAAGGAATTGGTTGTTCTTCTACAATATTGATTTATGTTTTTAAGTTACCTTTATTATGCGCGCTCTCTTTCATAATATCAGTTTTTTAACTATTTGTTTTGTTTCCTCTTCCGTGAGCACAATGCACAACAGATAAAATATAACATGCACAGATAGTTAACAACTGATATAAATTCATATTAAATCATTGCTAACAAAACGTTTTTTATAATTTTGTTTCAAACACAAACACTGTTTTAATTAGACGTCGGAAAAAAGTTTATTTATAGTGCAGTGTTAACAATGTGGATATTAACCATTAGGCTTTATTTTGCTAGCCTTGAGGTGGTCATCCTTTTTTCTTCATGTCTTTGAGTCGGCTCACTCCATGACAAGGTATCAAAAGGCTCACATATACACGACTTATCCTTCTCAGTTCGATGTCCTAACATACTAATTAATGGAGTTGTTTTCTCGAACTTACATAACAAAAATCTAAAACACTTTTTTTTCTTCTAAATTCACTAATTACGTAATACGAATAGATTGATCGGCGTATTGTCTCAAATCACCAATATTCGACCTAAGCGATTGGGTTAAAATTTGGTATGTGTAATCGCATATTTCATTGAAATGGAGCTAATATCATTATTTATACTGAACATTTGTACCTTTAACAAATAATTTTTTGTAAAATCCTAACCATATCAAATTTAATGTAGGGTGTTAGAAATTTACATTAGTTTCTTTCGATGCATTATAAGTTTAAAAATATATTTAAATCAAACCCACCTAAATGTTATAAATAGTGGTAAATTACAGTCTTGAATTAATTTATGGTATTTGAATATGTTATTTATATGTATATGTGTGCATATCTAAATAACTTGGTAGGGATACCTAATGTTTATTGCTTCGGAAATATCTTGCAAGTTATTGCTAGTTACTAGTATTAGATATAGACAAATGGAAACATGTAGAGTGCATGGGGTGTATACGAGACAATCACTGGATCATAGACATAGTGCTTTATCCGGTTTATTCGTGGTATACGGGTTGTACATTTACAATGGGTTCAATAATATGTTGATTACACTAGTGCAGAACCGGGCAATAGCACCGGTTCGTAAGGCCCTTTAGTGCCGGTTCCATAACCGGCACTAAAGTTTGGGCGCTAAAGCCCCCCCCCCCCCCCTTTAGTACCGGTCCAGCACAAACCAGTGCTTAAGGGCAACCACGTGGCACGAGCCAGCTCCGGGGGACGGGAGCCCTTTAGTACCGGTTGGTAACACCAACCGGTACTAAAATGTTTGGGGGGTTTTTGGTTTTATGATTTTTTTTCATTTAATTTTGTGTTTTCCATTTTAATTCTTTTTCGTTTGCTGGTATTTTACGATACTACACATTGTACACGTTATGCATATATATATGGTAGCTAGTAGAACCAATCATATATATATATATATATATATATATATATATATATATATATATATATATATATATATAATCAATGTCTCACAAACCACCATATTAATTCACACATACACACATGTATAGCTATATATACAATTTCTCGTACATATGCATGTTGCCTTCGGAGCCAGTTTGCATTAGCCTAATTGGTGCCTTGGGAGCACGATGACAAATTGGAAGTGGTTCATGACCTGGTCGATGGGGGCGGTAGCGGGTAATAGTATTCTCCCTTCGGATTTATGACCTGGTCGAGCAAAAATCCCGCTATTTTCTCTTGAAGTGCTTGTACGCGCTCCGTATCTAGGAGCTTGTCCCGCTCCTCTGTGAACTGTTAAGAAGGAGATCAGTATGTATGTGTATTAGTTGTGTGAATAGATATCGATAATGGTGCACAAACTGTGAATAGTGTTCTGACAAGCGTACCCATTCCTGTCTTTAAGATCTGCTCCTTTCGGACGTCATCATGCGAATGTTCTCGCAAACGCAGTATGCACACAGATCAGTCCCTGCGCCTGCTTTATGGCCTTTACGAGAATGGAATTTAATTTGATCAGATAATAATTAATCAAGCATGATAATATTAAAAAGATGGCAGCTAGCTACCACACTACTTAATTACTTACCCTGGGTCGAAGCCATCTCAGCTGTCGTTTCCATTCGCCTTCCGTTATGCTGATGAACCTTGCCCAAGCCCTGCCCGTCGACAAAGAAAATGAATAAAGGGGTTATTAAATAGTTCATATCATGAAATGACGAACTAAATAGGCCGAGATATATAGTTAATAATGATTGAAATTACCTGTTGACTATCCCGAACAAAATGTTATAGTCTTTATTTTCTGAGAGTAGTGAGTCCAGTATTTCAACTGTTCCTTCGTCAACTTTAATGATACACAAGAACTAGTGAAATCTGCATGCACACACGTTTGCATGTCTTAATTAAGCGGGCATATATATATGTAAGCAAAAACATGTAGCTAGCTAGCTAGTAGGCAAAAACAGAGAATTTGTAGTACAAGAAAGTGTGACTAACTTGAAGTTGTAAGGAAGTAGTATATCTTCATTGTATTTGAGGCACTTCAAGAACTCGAACATGCTGTCCTCTACCTGCTTTTTATAATAGTCGCTTATATTCCATGTGTATTCATTAATGGTGTTTGGGTTAATGAACCCAATGCCATAGCGTCCACCTTTTTTCATTTCATACATCTTCATCTTGCATAATACCACAGAAAAGAATATAGTGAGGATAATTACAGGTAATGATTGATCAAAAGGATCAATACAGCTAGCTTGAGACTTAAATTACAGAAAGAAATCACATACAGACAATAGCAACTGACGATAGATTTGTCGAGTGCGTCTTGATTGTATAACTGAAACAGTTCAGAATACTCAACGGTCACAGGTTTATCATGGTAGTAATGATCCTTGTTGACTTGCACCATGAGGGACTGTCGATCGGATCTCTTGGTAATGTCCATGTACCATTGATGCAATTCATACATTCTCGTTGGGAGCTTCTTGACATCTTCTGGCTTGACCAAAGGTTGGCCCCGGACATATTTCCTTTTTGTTTCCTCCTCTGTAAGCACAGGCATGTCCTCGATCTCGAGGAGTTGTCCAACAGTGATCTTGAGTTCTTCAGCCTACGTTATATGCTCCTGGGTTATTACCAGATCGCCCACCTGGGGAACGTAAACTGCTTGCCCACAATAATATTGGATGCGCGTATTGTCACGTGTTGTTGGCGGCACAACAAGCGGGGGGATCGGTTGCGCCCACTGTTCTCCCAGCTGGGCAACGGTTCTCCCGCATTTTTTGACAGCTGCTTGTTGTTTGCTCGAGCTCGAGCTCGCCTCCTTCTGTAGACGTTGTCGATGTAACTTCCTGATGTGGCGCTCATAGTCTGAGTCAACAGGCTTAGGAGCTGGTGGTTCAGCCATACGAACGAAGTGGTCAAGAACTTCCACAGGCACTTTCTCCCTTGGAGGCGGTGGTGGTTTCGGTCCAAAATGGGCGTCGACTTCTGCCCGCACTATGGCATTGGTTTGCTCCTTGGTCCTGTCGTAAGAGGAGTACTGAGGTTTGGACCATATTTATATCGCTTGCCTCCGCCTGTACTTCCTGTACTATGACCTCGACTGGTACCGCTACGCACCATAGCTGCGGGTGTCTCTTCGTGGATTGCTGAGGCGGCGGAGACGGCTGACGGGGCTGAGTTGGACGAGGAGGAGTGGTCTGAAGCTGTGCCGGACTTGGAGGAGGAGTGGCCTGACACTTTGCCGGACTTGGAGGAGGAGTGGACGTCTGACGCTGTGTCGGACTTGGAGGAGGAGTGGCCTGACACTTTGCCGGACTTGGAGGAGGAGGAGTGGCCTCACGCGTTGGTGGAATTGGAGGAGCGGGAGTCTGCTGACTCGGTGGCGGACTTCGACGAGGAGTCGGGTGACGCGGTGTCGGTGGCCTTCGAAAGATGATGCAATCCTTTCTCCATAGGATGATACGATGTTTGGCATCTCCGAGTGTGTGCTCCTCGTCACCTCCAGGAATGTCAAGCTGTAGCTCCGAATATTGGTCCACCACCTCATCAACCACGACACGAGCATAGCCTGCTGGAATCGGGCTGCAATGGAAGGTTGCATCGGGGGGATTTGTATAAGCAACGCCGTCCGCCACCTTCATGGATATGTTCTTCATTTTGAAGTGTAGCTCGCAGTTAGTGTTCTTCGTGATGTCATCCACGGGGTATCTATCCAGCATTGCATCAAACGGGGCGGAGCCCACGCTGCTTCTCGGCATGGATGGGCGGTGGTATCCAATGCTGGATCATCCGCTAGCTGCTGCAGCTGCTGAGACCCCCTTTGCTGGCTAAGTGAGTCGATCTGCTCCTGCTGCCGCTGGAATTTAACTGCCAATTCCGCTTGACTTGCTTCTAGGCCTTGAAGGCGTTCATAGTCCCGCTTCCTCTGCTCCTCCTCCATCTTCCTCTTCTTCTCCTCCGCAATCTTCTTTCTCGCACGGGTTCTGTAGTCGCCGTTCCAGTCCGAAAACCCCTCATACCACGGAATAGCGCCCTTGCCTCGTGTTCTTCCCGGGTGTTCAGGATTTCCCAGGGCACGCGTAAGCTCGTCGTTCTCTCTGTTGGGCTGGAACACCCCCGCTCGAGCCTCTTCTATTGCAACAAGTATCGCATCATCGGCTCCGTTCAGACATGCCTTCGTCGAAACATTGCCTGTCTTCGGGTCCAACTCCCCCCATGCGCATAGAACCAAGTCCTGCACCTGGGGGGCCAGCTCTTAGTAACCGGAGTGACACCTGCATCCTCCATCTCTTTCTCAGACTTATCCCACTTAGGCATTGCCACCGCGTAGCCACCTGGCCCCAGCTTATGGAACTTATCCTTTTTTTCGGCATTCTGCTTGCTTATTCTCGATCGTTCCTTAGCTAATTCTGAATCCTTGAATTTCACGAAATCGTCCCAATGAGCACTTTGATTCTCTAGTATCCCCTCGAATACTGGAGTCTTCCTTCCTCCCTTGACGTACTTCTCCCACGTCGTTCTCTTGTGGTTCTTGAATGCAACCGCCATCTTCCTAAGAGCAGCGTCCTTGACTTTTTGCACATCTGCTTCTGTGAAATGATCTGGTAGGGTGAAGTGTTCCATGAGAGTATCCCAAAGCAGTTTTTTTGATTCTCGTCGACAAAAGTAACATCTGGACGTGGCTTTGCTGGCTTTCTCCATTTTTGAAGGGAGATCGGGAGTTGGTCCTTCACAAGAACTCCGCACTGACGAACGAACTTGTCCGCAATGTTCTTAGGCGCTAATGGTTCGCCATTAGGTCTGAATGCCTCGATATTGTACTTTACGCCCTCCTTCAACTTTTTGTTCGGGCCTCGTTTCGTCCTTTTGCCTGAAGATTTGCTCGATCCGGATGGATGAAAGAAGAAAGATCGATTCGTTAATATATCTTCAACTCACTTAAAACATGCGATGATCACTAGATTCCTGCTTATATAAATATATATATACCTCGCCGGTGTTTGTTGTTTCAGGATCAACATGTTCTTCGTCATCGTCATAATCGTAGTTCATGACTTCATCAATTCGGTCGTTGCGATCGAATATCATATCACCCTCTCCGGTGTTGTTTAGAAATTCGGAGCCGTCATAATCTTCTTCATTCTGATCATCATCTGGCCCGCGTATCATATCGAACATGGTCTGTTCTCTCTCTCTGTCGGTATTGTCCACCATAGCTTTTATTTAACTATGCCAAAAGAAATATAAAACAATTTAGTATAATCTCGAATAATAGATATAATCTCGAATACATCGTCTCGAATAATAGATATAATCTCGAATACATCGTCTCGAATAACAGATATAATCTCGAATACATCATCTCGAATAATATATAATCTCGAATGCATCGTCTCGAATATATAATCTCGAATACATCACTGGCTAGGTAGCTAATAAAGATCGAATACTACAGAAGAATCTAGGACACTCGTGGTTCCTGCGGCGTGGGCGGTGGACACCCAAAGAGAAGGAACCCTCACAGGATCATAGCTGAAGTGAGATCCCTGAAGAAACTGCCAGGTATTGGAGAACCTGCCGCCCTCTAACGCAACCATGTAGCGATGGACGTGCTCGTCCTCCTCCCTGACACGTCGACGTACCACCTCCGGCGGGGTCGGCTCCCTCCGCACCGGAACTGGTCCACGCGAACGCCACCAAACGAGATCAGAGTCGACGACGGGACCCGGGGCCGGGTTCCTCATCAAGCGGCGCGCCCCTCCAGGCAGCACCTCCCAGTGCTAGCCCGGCGGAGCCCAGTCCTGGACATGGGTCAGCTGGACGTCGTCGTGGACGTGTCGACGGCGAGGATGCGGGCCGGGCATCGTCGACAACAAATACTAGCTATATGCCCGCAAAAAGTAACATTTTTTTAATGATTGGATTTTGATAACTAAAATTTCTAACATTTCTAACAATGCTATATATAACTAACATTTCTATAACATTTCTAATATTTCTATAACTAAAAAAAAGAAAAATTTCTAACTTTTTTGTAACTATTTCTATAACTAAAAAACAGAAAAATTTATAACAATTCTAACTTTTTTATAACTATTTCTATAACTAAAAAACAGAAAAATTTCTAACAATTCTAACTTTTTTATAACTATTTCCATAACTAAAAAACAGAAAAATTTCTAACAATTCTAACTTTTTTATAACTATTTCTATAACTAAAACTAATTCTAAAATTTCCTGACTATATAACTAACATTTCTATAACAATTCTAATATTTATATAACTACAAAACAGAAAAATTGCTAAATTTTTATAAATATTTCTATAACTAAATATTTAAATCACTTGTGTGTGTGTGTATTGTGTGTGTGTGTGTGTGTGTGTGTGTAGTGTGTGTGTGTGTGGAACTGGACATGGCGGCCGGGGCGAGCTCACCGGCGAGGCGACGACGGGGCGGCGACGGGACGTGGCGGCGACGACGGGGTGAAGGGACGGGGCGGCGACGACGGGGCGACGGGGCAGGGCGGCGACGACGGGGCGGCCGGGGCGCGGCGACGGGGACGGCGGGGACGACGGGGACGGGGACGACCGGGGCGGCGACGAGGGGCGCGCACGGCCGGGGTCGGCAACGAGGGGCGGGGGCGGTGGCGTCGACGGGGACGACGTCGATCGGGGCAGGGTGGCACGACGGAGGGAGGAAACAGAGGGAAACTGAAATTTTTCCAAGTGTTGTATATATAGGATAGACCTTTAGTACCGGTTGGAGCCACCAACCGGTACTAAAGGTCTGTTTTGGCTAGCCCAAGCGGCGAGAAGCGACCCCCTTTAGTACCGGTTGGTGTCTCCAAAAGGTACTAAAGGCCCCCACCCTTTAGTACCGGTTGGTGCCACGAACCGGTACTAAAGGGGGGTGCGCTGCCAGGCGAGGGGCACAAAAGTTTAGTCCCACCTCGCTAGCCGAGGGGCACTCGCACCTGCTTATAAGCCCCACCGTCGCTGCTGTCTCGAGCTCCTCTCTTAAGCAGGCCTTCTGGGCCTACCTCTTATGCGATGTCCTGTTGGGCCTACTGGGCTAGCGGGCCTGCATCCTGGCCCAACTTGAATTTGGGTTTCTAGTCGTATGCAGGCCGCTGTGGCCCAGTAGGTGGGCTTTTTTTTCTTATTTTTTTGCTTTATTTATTTTTGTGAATAACTTAACCTTGAAAATAGATTTTTCAGTGATTCTTTTTTCTTATGTTTAATATTAGTGTGTTTTATCATTATATTCAATTTGGTAATGCTTAGGTTATTTAAAAAATGAAATGCCTTTGTAACGGATGAGTTTTCGTCCGAAACCCTGATACTTCGAAACAGATTGTCCATTTTGTACACGAAGTGCATCCAGTGTTTGCGGTAACCCTCTCTACTTTTTTGCACATGCTATGTGGGTGAAATTATGATACCATGCCAACTTTCAACCTTTTCTGAGTTCTTGAAATGCTTTTCAATTTTAGGGTCATTTAGCTGAAAAAATCAGTAAATGCATGAAAGAATTTGCTTGCACATAAAATTTCTTCGTGTTTCAAATGCCAAAACACATAACTAGCTACCCTAACTATTACAGAGATCCCTCCTGGGTGTGAAACACAGAAGAAAGTGATGATAGTTAAGCCGATCACATCCCAGATCTTTGGGTGTGAAACTTTTTCTTCGCGTGTGTCCCTTTGCGTCGTAGCCATGGAAAATCTTCATCATTTAACGTGATGCTCGGGTCAATATTCACTGTGAATGGAGAAATTTCATCAAACTTTTCATAATCTTCTGACTTGTCTGTCTTGTCATCCACTCCCACGATGTTTCTCTTCCCAGAAAGAACTATGTGCCGCTTTGGCTCATCGTACGATGCATTCGCTTCCTTATCTTTTCTTTTTCTTGGCTTGGTAGACATGTCCTTCACATAGAAAACCTGTGCCACATCATTGGCTAGGACGAATGGTTCGTCTGCATACGCAAGATTGTTGAGATCCACTGTTGTCATTCCGTACTGCGGGTCTTCCGTTACCCCGCCTCGTGTCATATTGACCCATTTGCACCGAAACAAAGGGACCTTCAAACCACGTCGATAGTCAAGTTCCCATATGTCCTGTATATAACCATAATATGTTTCCTTTCCCGTCTTGGTTTCTGCATCAAAGCGGACACCACTGTTTTGGTTGGTGCTCTTCTTATCTTGGGCGATCATGTAAAATGTATTACCATTTATCTCGTACCCTTTGAAAGTCATTATATTCGAAGATGGTAACTGGGACAGCAAGTACAGGTCATCTTGAATAGAGGTGTCATGCATGGCACGTGCTTGCAACCAGCTGGCGAAACTCATGGTTTGTTCACGTGTAATCCAGTCATCAGACCGCTCCGGGTGTTTGGAGCGTAGCAAATTCTTGTGTTCATCCATATACGGAGCCACCAAGGCAGAATTCTGTAGAACTGTGTAGTGTGCTTCAGTGAGAGAATGTCCGTCCATACATATTATTTGTTCCCCTCCTAGCGTGCCTTTTCCATCCAGTCCGCCCTTATGCCGCGATTCAAGAACACCAATCGGCTTAAGGTCAGGAATAAAGTCAATACAAAACTCAATGACCTCCTCATTTTGACGGCCCTTGGAGATGCTTCCTTCTAGCCTAGCACGGTTATGAACATATTTCTTTAAGACTCCCTTGAACCTCTCAAAGGGGAACATATTGTGTAGAAATACAGGACCCAAAACATTAATCTCTTCACATAGGTGAACTAGGACGTGCGTCATGATGTTGAAGAAGGATGGTGGGAACACCAACTCGAAACTGACAAGACATTGCACCAAATCATTCTGTAACCTTGGTATGATTTCTGGATCGATTACCTTCTGAGAGATTGCATTGATAAATGCACATAGCTTCACAATGGCTAATCGAACGTTTTTCGGTAGAAGCCCCCTCAATGCAACCGGAAGCAGTTGCGTCATAATCACGTGGCAGTCATGAGACTTTAGGTTCTGGAACTTTTTCTCTGCCATGTTTATTTTTCCTTTTATATTCGACGAGAAGCCAGACAGTACCTTAATACTGAGCAGGCATTCAAAGAAGGTTTCCTTCTCTTCTTTGGTAAGAGTGTAGCTTGCATGACCCTGATGTATGCCGTCTTTTCCGTGCATACGTTGCTGGTCCTCCCGTGCCTCAGGTGTATCTTTTGTCTTCCCATACACGCCCAAGTAGCCAAGCAGGGCCACACAAAGATTCTTCGTCACGTGCATCATGTCGATTGCGGAGCGGACCTCGAGTTCTTTCCAATAGGGCAGGTCCCAAAATATAGATTTCTTCTTCCACATGGGTGCGCATCCATCAGCGTCATTCGGAACAGGTTGTCCACCAGGACCCTTTCCAAAGACCACCTTCAAATCCTTGACCATATCATGTACATCAGCACCAGTACGGTGGCGAGGCTTCGTCCGGTGATCCGCCTCACCTTTGAAATGCTTGCCTTTCTTTCTTACGGGATGCTTGCTCAGAAGAAATCGACGATGTCCCAGGTACACATTCTTATTAGCCAAATATATGCTGTCGGTATCGTCCAAACAGTGCGTGCATGCGCGGTATCCCTTGTTTGTCTGTCCTGAAAGGTTACTCAGAGCAGGCCAATCATTGATGGTCACGAACAGCAACGCCTTTAGGTCAAATTCTTCCCCCATGTGCTCATCCCACGCACGTACACCTGTTCCATTCCACAGTTGTAAGAGTTCTTCAACTAATGGCCTTAGGTACACATCAATGTCGTTGCCGGGTTTCTTAGGGCCTTGGATGAGCACTGGCATCATAATGAACTTCCGCTTCATGCACAACCAAGGAGGAAGGTTATACAAACATAGAGTCACTGGCCAGGTGCTATGGTTGCTGCTCCGCTCCCCAAAAGGATTAATGCCATCTGCGCTTAGACCAAACCATACGCTCCTTGCGTCATCTGCAAACTCCTTCCCGTACTTTCTTTTGATTTTTCTCCACTGCGACCCGTCAGCGGGTACTCTCAACTTTCCGTCTTTCTTACGGTCTTCTCTGTGCCATCGCATCGCCTTGGCATGCTCTTTGTTTTGGAACAAACGTTTCAACCGTGGTATTATAGGAGCATACCACATCACCTTGGCAGGAATCTTCTTCCTGGGGCGCTTGCCCTCGACATCACCAGGGTCATCGCTGCTGATCTTATAGCGCAATGCACCACATACCGGGCAAGCGTTCAAATCCTCATACTCACCGCGGTAGAGGATGCAATCATTAGGGCATGCATGTATCTTCTGCACCTCTAACCCTAGAGGGCAGGCAGCCTTCTTTGCTTCGTACGTACTCTCGGGCAATTCGTTGTCCTTTGGAAGCATATCCTTTATCATTACCAACAACTTTCCAAATCCCTTGTCAGATACACCATTCTCTGCCTTCCATTGCAGCAATTCCAGTGTGGTGCCCAGCTTTTTCTTGTCACCTACGCAATTCGGGTACAACAATTTTTTGTGATCCTCTAACATGCGCTGCAACTTCTTCTTCTCCAAATCACTTGCGCAGTTTCTCTTTGCATCGGCAATCGCCCGACCTAGATCATCAATGGGCTCATCTGATGCCTCTTCTCCAGCTTCTTCCCGCATTGCTGGCTCAGCTTCTTCCTGCATTACCGGCTCAGCTTCTTCCCCCATTGTTGTATCATCGTATTCAGGGAACCCATGGCCAGGATAGCTATTGTCGTCCTCTTCTTCTTCATTGTCTTCCATCATAACCCCTCTTTCTCCGTGCTTGGTCCAAACATTATAGTGGGGCACGAAACCGGACTTAAACAGGTGGAAGTGAATGGTTCTTGACTTAGAGTAATTTTGACCATTCTTACAGACAGCACATGGACAAGGCATAAAACCATCCGCCCGTTTGTTTGCCTCAGCCGCAAGCAGAAAAGTTTGCACGCCATTAATGAACTCGAGAGAGCATCGGTCATCGTACATCCATTGCCGGCTCATCTTCATTACACAACACCGAATAGACCAAATTAATACAAGTTCATACATAAAGTTCATACAACACTTAAATGCAACAAACAAATAACTCTCTAGCTAAAGCATTTAAATGCAACAACAAATGCGATCAAGATCGCAACTAAGGTAACAATGGATCCAACAGCATAATGATACCAAGCCTCACTATCGATGGCATATTTTCTAATCTTTCTAATCTTCAAGCGCATTTTCTCCATCTTGATCTTGTGATCATCGACGACATCGGCAACATGCAACTCCAATTCCATCTTCTCCCCCTCAATTCTTTTCAATTTTTCTTTCAAGTACTCGTTTTCTCTTTCAACTAAATTTAACCTCTCGACAATAGGGTCGGTTGGAATTTCCGGTTCACATACCTCCTAGAAAAAATTTCTATGTCAACTTGATGGGCATAATTTGTCATAAACACGAAATGCAACTAGTTTTAAAAGAGAATATATATACCACATCCGAATCATAACAAGGACGAGGGCCGACGGGGACGGATATCAAAACCATGGCACTATATGTATAACAAACAACGTACGGGTAAGATAATTATACGAGTAACTAGCTATATATCCAAATCACACAAACATCAATTTTTATATAAAATTTCATGAACAAAGAGGCTCACCACAAGGTGGTGCCGGCGACAGGACGGTGCGGGCGATCGACGGTGGTTACGACGGAGATTTAGAAGGCACTAAGTAAACCACACCTACATATGCAAACTAAGTGTTATTTTTGACCTCAAATTGCATATAAATCAAATACTAGCACATATATATATTTCCTCCCAAATTACTAAACTCACAAATTAATCACTATATAAAGCATTGCAAGAGTAAATCTAGCAATGAGAGATGAAAGGAAAAAGTTGCTAACCTTTGTGATCATTTCAATGGATGGGGGCCTTCAAATCATGACAAAATTTGGGCAAAATGTGTGATGAGCTCGAGAGGAAGAGGGGAAGAACGGAGAGGAGAGGGGAAAGGGGAAGAACAGAGCGAGCTCGGGTGGACGAAGGGTTTATGTAGGACGACCTTTAGTACCGGTTCGTGCCAAGAACCGGTACTAAAGGGGCTGGAGGGGCCCCAGTCTGACAACATCCTGCCACCACTCTCATTAGTACCGGTTCGTGGCACGAACCGGTGCTGAAGGTTCGCCACGAACCGGTACTAATGAAAGCGGCCTAGCTAGCCGTTGGAACCGGCACTAATGTACACATTAGTGCTGGCTCAAATACAAACCGGCACTAATGTGCTTCACGTTTGACCCTTTTTCTACTAGTGTTACATGTGTCTACTTTTTACTTGGTTATGAAATACAAAGCAGCCTAACAAAATCAGTTGCCTTCAATGGGATCGTCTTATATCTAAATATGCACACAATTGGTTTGTGGCATTGATATTTATTCTATGAATAGTATTAGTGACAATGATGAATTGCTCAAGACAATCACCCTCCCGCTCGGTTTGCTACCTAGCTGCATAGGCATATTGCGAACTGCATCATAATTCATCTAGGTTGGCATTTATCCTAAGGTGCTTTTAGAATTTCATGTTCAACTGGTAATTGTGGTGCACAGTTGTAAAATGTATCTTGGATGTACTTGTTGCGTGATTTTCACTACATTTGCACTTTTCAAAAGAGCGCAAAAGCACCATTCTAGTTTGAATTGGTACCATTCTCCAGATTTACTGTTCGGTGTGGTCGATGAACTTGACATAGATATTCGAGATCATTGTTGAGTTTATTGCTTTTCTATGTTGTGGACAATTTTTAAGGTTATACATCTAAAATTCTAGTCCCGCCAAAATATTCGAGTTTCTAAAACCGAGGACAATTGTTGTTATGTGATTGGGAAACTCTATGAAACGAGTTCTATCAATTTCTCCAAACAATGTCTGCATAATATATTTATGGAAGGAAAAAATATTTACTGGTGCCAGAGCTCTCAAAAACATTTAGCAGCATCAGTGGTTGCACGTATAGCCAAAAGGCGGTGGGTGGTGAGCCCACAAACTTTTTGTGTTTGGATTTATCTCTCCTGTATGACACTCCTCAACATTTCTCTCTTTGTGGAAATTAGAATCTGATAGGTTTGAAATTTTGTAAGTCCAAAACTTGGAAGTTTTAAAAATTTGAAATGTTAAATATTTTAATTTTTAAAAATGTCCAAATCTTCAAAAGGCTAAAATCTTTAGAAAACAAAATATGAATATTTTCGAAAGTTTCTGAAATTAGGAATGTTTGACATTCCAAAAGCTAGAGCAGATTTTTCCCCCCTTACTACTATAAGTTATTTCTGAAGTATCATTTTTTTTTAACATAATAAAGATGGGGATGCTCAAACACACTCACCCCTATGAATGCATGCATGCACACTCTACGCCTGTGAACACCTCCAAGAAACTGAGTCTGCACATCATCTTAAGATTGACGAACTCGCCATAGACGCCTTCGTAGTCGATGGCACTTCTCCTCCCACTAAACACACATCATGAGAATATTTGAAATAAATCCAGGGAAATGCGAACATGAGTGTCAGGTCTAGGACTTGAACTCTGATTTACCGGGGAGACCAGTGTCCTCCAAACCATCCAACCATAGATTGGTTCGTGAAGTTTTGAAATTGTGAAATTAAAAAACGTGCAAATTTTGAAAATGTGAAGTTTTAATTATTTGAATAGTAAAAAATGTCCAAAGTTTTGAAAAGTTGTAAGCTTTAAAAAAGGATGCTGGTACGCGTCCGCCAGTCGATGTTTAGATATTATCCATCGCCTCGATGACCGTTGAATGCCTGAACTGATAGCCGTCCGATCTAGTGTCCACGCCCCGTATGTCTACTCGTTATTTCCCGCAACAAACGTTGTGTTGAAGAAACAATACACACTTGCCCCTGGCCCCGACACATCATTCTCCTAATGATGTAATCCCGTTCATCAAATGACAACACATGTCTATGGTTAGGAAACTTAACCATCTTTGCTCAACGAGCTAGTCAAGTAGAGGGTTACTAGGAACACGGTGTTTTGTCTATGTATCCACACATGTATCAAGTTTCCGGTTAATACAATTCAAGCATGGATAATAAACATTTATCATTATATAAGGAAATATAAATAACAACTTTATTATTGCCTCTAGGGCATATTTCCTTCAGTCTCCCACTTGCACTATAGTCAATAATCTTGTTCACATCACCATGTGATTTAATACCAATAGTTCACATCGTCATGTGATTAACACTCTATAGTTCACATCGCCATGTCACCAATACCCAAAAGGTTTACTAGAGTCAGTAATCTAGTTCACATCGCCATATGATTAACTCCCAAAGATTACTGAGGTGTGACCATGTTTTGCTTATGAGAAAAGTTTAGTCAATGGGCCTTCAGATCCGTATGTATTTTTACAAATTTCTATGTCTACGATGCTCTGCATGGAGCTACTCTAGCTAATTGCTCCCACTTTCAATACGTATCCAGATTGAGACTCAGAGTCGACGTAACCCTTTACGACGAACTCTTTGTCACCTCCATAACCTATAAACATATCATTATTCCACCAAGGATAATTTTGACCGTTGTCCAGTGATCCACTCCTGCATCACTATGATCCGCTCCTGCATCACTATTGTACCCTCTTGGCAAACTCATGGTAAGGTACACAATAGGTCTGGTACATAGCATAGCATACTTTATAGAACGTATGACTCATGCATAGGGAATGACTTTCATTCTCTTTCTATTTCCTGTCGTGGTCGGAGTCTTACTCAACTTCACACCATGCAACACAGGCAAGAACTCCTTCCTTGACTGTTCCATTTTTAACTACTTCAAAATCTTGTCAAAGTATATACTAATTGAAAAATCTTATCAAGTGTCTTGATCTATCTCTATAGATCTTGATGCTCAATATATAAGCAGCTTCACCAAGGACTTTCTTTGAAAAAATCCTTTCAAACACTCCTTTATGCTTTCTAGAAAATTCTACATCATTTCCGATCAACAATATGTCATTCACATATACTTATCAGAAAAGCTGTAGTGCTCCCACTCACTTTCTTGTAAATACAGGCTTCATCGCAAGTCTGTATAAAAGTATATGCTTTGATCAACTCATCAAAGTGTATATTCCAACTCTGAGATGTTTGCACCAGTCCATAGATGGATCGCTGGAGCTTGCTCATTTTGTTAGTACCTTTAGGATTGACAAAACCTTCTGGTTGCATCATATACAACTCTTCTTTAAGAAATACATTAAGGAATGCAAATTTCACATCCATTTGCCAGATTTCATAAAATGTGGCAATTGCTAACATGATTCAGACAAACTTAAGCATCGTTACGGGTGAGAAGGTCTCATCGTAGTCAACCCCTTGAACTTGTCAAAAACCTTTTGCAACAAGTCAAGCTATGTAGACATAAAAATTACCTTCAACGTGAGTCTTCTTCTTGAAGATCCATTTATTCTCTATGGCTTGCTGATCATCGGGCAAGTCAACCAAAGTCCACACTTTGTTCTCATACATGGATCCCATCTCAGATTTCATGGCCTCAAGCCATTTCACGGAATCTTGGCTCATCATCGCTTCCTCATAGTTCGTAGGTTCGTCATGGTCAAGTAACATGACCACCAGAACAGGGTTACTATACCCAAGCCTCTATATCCGGGAGCTTTTTTGCTTTAAGATTCATCCATTTGGATGAAAACGACGTTTGGGTGAATTTGTATAGGGCACGTGTATTATTTTGGTACAGGGCTGTGTACAAACGTGTTATGGATTCGGTTTTGGGTGAATTCGGGAGAAGGTACAATTACCTCGTCAAGTTCTACTTTCCTCCCACTCACTTCTTTCGAGAGAAACTCCTTCTCAAGGAAGGATCCATTCTTAGCAACGTATATCTTGCATTCAGGTCTGTGATAGAAGGTGTACCCAACAGTCTCCTTTGGGTATCCTATTAAGACACATTTCTCCGATTTGGGTTCGAGCTTATATTATCAGGTTGAAGCTTTTTCACATAAGCATCGCAGCGCCAAACTTGAAGAAACGACAGCTTAGGTTTCTTGCTAAACTACTGTTCATATGGTGTCGTCTCAACGGATTTAGATGGTGCCCTATTTAATGTGAATGCAACTGTATCTAATGCATAAACCCAAAATGATAGTGGTAAATCGGTAAGAGAAATCATAGATCGCACCATATCTAATAAAGTACGATTATGGCCTTCGGACACACCATTACACTATGGTGTTCTAGGTGGCATGAATTAGGAAACTATTCCACATTGTTTCAAAAGAAGGCCAAACTCGTAACTCAAATATTCGCCTCTGCGATCAGATCATAGAAACTTTATTTTCTTGTTACGATGATTCTCCACTTCACTCTGAAATTTTTTGAACTTTTCAAATGTTTTAGACTTGTGTTTCATCAAGAAGATATACTCATATCTGCTCAAATCATCTGTGAAGGTCAGAAAATAACGATACCTGCTACCTCTTGAGCACTACATTGGTTTTCCCTTGAAGAGGAAAAGGTGATGCAGTAAAGTAGCGTAAGTATTTCCCTCAGTTTTGAGAACCAAGGTATCACTCCAGTAGGAGACCACGCTCAAGTGCCTCGCACCTACACAAACAAATAAGAACCTCGCAACCAACGCGATAAAGGGGTTATCAATCCCTTCATGGTCACTTACGAGAGTGAGATCTGATAGATATGATAAGATAATATTTTTGGTATTTTTATGATAAAGATGCAAAGTAAAATAAAAGGCAATAAAAATAACTAAGTTTTGGAAGATTAATATGATAGAGAATAGACCCCGGGGCCATAGGTTTCACTAGTGGCTTCTCTCGAGAGCATAAGTATTACGGTGGGTGAATAAATTACTATCGAGCAATTGATAGAATTGAGCATAGTTATGAGAATATCTAGGTATGATCATGTATATAGGCATCACGTCCGCGACAAGTAGACCAACTCCTGCTTGCATCTACTACTATTACTCCACACAACGACCGCTATCCAGCATGCACCTAGAGTATTAAGTTCATAAGAACGGAGTAACGCTTTAAGCAAGATGACATGATGTAGAGGGATAAACTCATGCAATATGATATAAACCCCATCTTGTTATCCTCGATGGCAACAATACAATACGTGCCTTGCTGCCCCTGCTATCACTGGGAAAGGACACCGCAAGATTGAACCCAAAGCTAAGCACTTCTCCCATTGCAAGAAAGATCAATCTAGTAGGCCAAACCAAACTGATAATTCGAAGAGACTTGCAAAGATAACCAATCATAGATAAAAGAATTCAGAGAAGAGTCAAATATTGTTCATAGATAAACTTGATCATAAACCCACAATTCATCAGTCCCGACAAACACACCGCAAAAGAAGATTACATCGAATAGATCTCCACAAGAATCGAGGAGAACTTTGTATTGAGATCCAAAGAGAGAGAAGAAGCCATCTAGCTAATAACTATGGACCTGAAGGTCTGAGGTAAACTACTCACACATCATCGGAGAGGCTATGGTGTTGATGTAGAAGCCCTCCGTGATCAATGCCCCTTCCGGCAGGACGCCGGAAAAGGCCCCAAGATGGGATCTCACGGGTACAGAAGGTTGCGGTGGTGGAATTAGGTTTTCGTGGATGCCTCCGATGGTTTGGGGGTACGTAGGTATATATAGGAGGAAGAAGTACGTCGGTGGAGCAACGTGGGCCCCACGAGGGTGGAGGGCAAGCCTGGGGGGGGGGTAGGCGCGCCCCCTGCCTCGTTCTCTCCATGTTGTTTGCTTGACATGGACTCCAAGTCCTCTGGATCACGTTTGTTCCGAAAATCACGTTCCCGAAGGTTTCATTCCGTTTGGACTCAGTTTGATATTCTTTTTCTGCGAAACACTGAACACTACTGGAAACAGGGAATTTGCCATCAGCCAGCTCTTTGCCATCTGCCAGCTGATGGCAAAGAACGTCTTTGCCATCTGCTTATAAAAAAGAAATGGCAAAGAACTGACAGACGACAAAGAACATGGTTGCCATCAGCCAATTCTTTGCCATCTGCTAGTGGATGGCAAATAATCTTTGCCATCTGCCAGCAGATGGCAAAGAGGTTGGCAAATCATGTGGCCGTCAAGTGTGTAACGGCGTACCAGCCCCACCTCTTTGCCATCTGCCAGCAGACGGCAAAGATTCTTTGCCATCTGCTGGCAGATGGCAAAGAGATGGGGTTATTTTTTTCCATGTAAAAAAACTATGGGGTTATCCCCTCCCTCTCTCTCCTCCTCTCCCTCTCTCCCCTCCTCTCCCTCCCTCCCACACATCTCACCCGCCGCCGCCCAAAGCACCCCGCCGCCCCACCACCCCGCCGCCCGCGCCCGCACCACCCGCCGCCCCACCACCCCGCCGCCGCACCCAGCGCCCCGCCGCCCCACCACCCCACCATCCTCGAGCTCGCCGTTTCTCGCCGACCGGAGCCCAGCCGCCCCGCCCCTCCTTCCCGCCCTCCTGGATCCACCCGCAATGGCGCCGTGCCGTCGGTGGCAGATGTGGTCGGGGCCCTGGTGCGGAGAATGACACGGATGCGCCGTCCCACGTTGGTGGCCGGTGCGGATCAGGGAAGCGGGCGGAGCTCCTGCAGCACTTCAGCCATCGTCCTCTGTGTCACCGGCCGAGCATGCACACTACTGAGCATGGCGACGACGGCGTGCGCGAAGTACGCGGCTGATAGCTCGCACGCGGTTTGACCTCTTGGACTTCCATGCGGCCGTCGCGGGTTCCGGCATCGGCGGCGTGCGGGAGAAGCGGGGTGCGGTGGCTCCCAACACAGGAGCGCAGGTGAAGATGTTCTAACCTGTCGTGAGCACCTGCCCTTCGTTTGTGTCTTTCTGCAGAAATGGTGATTATTTAGAAATCTAAAATATCTTTTCTAGATTTATATCTGTATGCCTTATGGGATTGGCTAAATTCTTTCGTGATTCTATTGCAGGCACTTTACTTCTAAACCTCTCTATTAGAATTAGTTATTTTTCTGTTTAGTTAATAGGAATTCTTGGTTAACAAGTTTTTAGATAGCAATTCTCAACAATGTGGATGTCAGATATTGATTCATTGTTATGGATGTAGGTTTGAAGGATTCAAACAATTCAGAAAGTGTTGCTTCATTAGTAACTCCCTGACCTTCAATTCATAGCCCGGGATGATATGTACTCATGTAATTATCTCTAATACCCTGTCCTAAACGTTGATGTTACATGCAAACTTCATAAAAAATATTCTGTGAGTGCATACCGTACTGAAATAAATTTGGATGGACTAACTTGAGTTATTCCATGGAGTTGCTTTACTACAAATCTTCAGTATAGAACTGTACAGCAAAGACAGTACATAACACTATGTAGTTCTAAATTCAATATTCCTGAAACATGTACAGTTCACATCATGGTTCGAGTCGATTAATGGCATTTGTACAAGTTTAGTTGTAGCATGTCGAGTTGATTATTTGATTAAGAAGTAGTGCTACTCAAGATATTCGCCTACATGTTTCCAGAATCATGTATGCATGCTACATCTACTTCCTTTTGTCTACTGTTTTACAAAATTAGTATATACACTATAATGGAGCCTATGCGCTGTAATTGAGCCTAATAAATAGTACCATGGGGAGAAGCACACAAGACCTAATATATTGCCTTTCGTGAAAAATAGATCACAGATAAGTACATGATTCATCAGGTTCAGGATAGGGTTACCTTAAATACCATGAATTATCCCACAAAAATAAATAAATAAATACCATGCATTTTCTCTACATCAATTATTACCTACTCAAGGTCATTCTCCATACTGTTAGGCTGAGGTCAAGTAGGACTAAAATTTAAAGTTCCTTTTGCTTCATAAGGGCTGACAATTGTTGTTCCTAAAAGGAAAATGTCAGGCTGTTGGTTTCGTTTGTTTGCAGAAATAAAACATTATAATTTTTTTGCTCTTATGCAAAAAGAACTGTTAATTTGGAAGAATATTGAATTTGGATGCACATCAATAATTCTTTAGATCAAACCTCTTATGTTTTTTTAAAAATACACTAATTCTAAGTACATTCATATCTCCTCCAAATTAAAGAGCCAGAATATTTACTTCTATGAGGTACAATTGGATTCGACTTGGGTATATTAAATATATGACCTCAGGCAAACGAAAATGTTAAATCTTTTCAAGACTGTAGGAAATAGTTTCAGAGTAACAATGGGCATATTAAATATATGCCAATTTGATTATTTGATTAAGAAGTAGTGCTACTCAAGATATTCGCCTGCATGTTTCCAGAATCATGTATGCATGCTACATCTACTTCCTTTTGTCTACTTCCTTTTTTCAGTAGTGCTTTGCCTTATCTATTCCTATATATTTATCCTTTCGAAATCATATTTTATTTGTACTGTGTGACCTGCCAATTTAGACATTGTCAGTAAATCTATTACTTTTCGGCTTAGATGGTTCGTGCAGTTTGATGGCATTTTTATTCTTCTTCTCGGGGTCTATTGTACTTTATAGCTGAAATTTCATTATGTACGAATGAAAAAGAAATGGAATGAGCAAACCATGTGTATAAATATTACTCCCTCCGTCCCAAAGTAAGTGTCTCAACTTTGTACTAACCTTGAGATATTTATTTTGGGACGGAGGGAGTACTAACTACTGATGCTTTGCATTAGTGATTTAGAAGTAATTCATGTTGTACCCTTAGGATCAAAGTATAAGTTGTTTTCATCCAAAGAAATGGATTATAGATTTACCAATTATTTACAGGTCACCTATTTTGTTGATTATTGTTGGGTGCCGGCTGCCTTGAAGGGAGCCACAAGGAAGAGAGAGATCAGTGTACATGACATGAAGATGATAAGGCGCCACTTCCACGATGACATCAACATCGCCGTGGTCTGTCTTCAATGGCACCTGGGGCGACATCAGATCATGGTCGTGGAGCAGCAACTGCACCAGTGACCCTGCCTTGGCGGCGATATGGACGGCATCACCATAACCACATTAGTGGTCGAAGCACGAGGTGAAAATACTCTCTTCATCTCTCATTTCTGTTAAATGAATAGTTACTTGACTTGATGCTGGCTAGGATCTATGTGGGGCTAGAAATGTTTTGTCTGACTATCACCATGAATATGCAATGTCCATTATTTTCTAAATTTTGTTAGTTCGACTCTGGAAGCACACCTTGCACAATAAGATAAATGCTGCATGGGGCGCCATGGCTTGGTTAACTCACTAATGTGCTATTTCTTTTGTGTTTTATAAACTGATTCATATGAAGAGCCTTTTTGCTCGGTCAAATCTGAGTTATGGTAGTAGCTGTAGCTGAAAGGTTAACTCAAATTTGGTTTCATCTGTAGCAATGCCATTCCTGCAAAAAGAAAAAAACACATGACAAAGAGTACAATTTTACATACATCTAATCTACTATATCTACAACAAACTTGACTGAGAATAAAGAGGTCGCAGATCAAGATTAGATGACAGGCTCAGTGAAGATTAACAGCAAAGCATCCGATAGCTTATAGTATGTTTCAACAAAATAAATAATCTGTCATATATATGCCGGTGTAGCCAATTAATTGCAGACGAGAAGACAGTGACCGCTTCCCCCAATTAAATCTAAATACCTTGAATCTGGTACATGAAGAAGATGTGGGCGAAGGGAAAAATAAATTCCTTCTTTGGGTGGTGACGGCAGAAGATCGCTCGCATCCCCCATCCTATGTGCGTTCCTGGTGGGGAAATTGTTTGCGGGGAGAAGGGGAGAAGATGGGAATCGTGAGGGGCTGGAAGACATACGCCATTGGAAGATGGGCCTTCTCGTATGCCAGAAGAATAGTGCATGTCGCACGGAAAAAAGACTGACTGGTTGTTGTTTGGAAACTGATTGCTGACGTGGACAGCTTGCATGTTCAGATAAATCAGATAGTGGGAGTGAACTTCTAGGTATATAGGATTTCACAACCTAAATCATTTTTATCTTTTCTAAAAATAAAGTTTATTGAATTTAATACTTTAGTTCACTAAGCTTTGTAAGCTATAGTTTTTTTCTAGGCTATTTCATATATAAGCTATAGTTTCATATATTTCTGTTTGCTATATGTTTGGTTTTTCCACGAACATGCTACCACACGTTAGAAATCAAGCGCTCCAAGGTGGCTCAAAAATGACATGATAACCATACTTAGCTCCAAAATGACCGTTTTTACAGATATAAGTTGCATCATAATAATCTTCACATTTTAGTTGCATCATAATAATCTTCTTCTTCTAGTCTTCTTCTTCTAACTTTCTTCTTTCCCATTTTGTAGATTTGCTTCAGATCACGGAAGCTTGGGTTGATGGAGTGCTTGTCTTTAGTTTTTGTTTTGACTTTGTGAAACTTGCTACCTATGATGAAACTGTGTAATATTGATGAAACTATGTATATGTATGGATGAAACTTGCTACTATTGGTAACATGTGTTGGATATGTGTTCGATATATATGTGTTCATGACTATTGGTAATATGTGCTGAATATGCTATATTGGTCATATAAATATATTTGTGTTTGATATTCTGTGAAAATGAATTGATATAAGAAAAAACAAAATTAAATGGGGCAATATAGTCACTTTGCCATCTGCTGGCAGATGGCAAAGAGCTTTGCCATCGGCTGGTAGATGGCAAAGAGGCCACGTGTCATCTACACGCAAACTTTGGTCTGGCCTATTTGGGCTCTTTGCCATCTGCCAGCCGATGGCAAACCTCTTTGCCATGTGCTGGCAGACGGCAAAACATGCAGCCTTTGCCATTTGCTGGCTCACGGCAAAGAGCCTGCATACTTTGCCATCTGCTGGCGGATGGCAAAGCATGCAGTCTTTGCCATCTGCTGGCACATGGCAAAGAGCCTGCATACTTTGCCATCTGCTGGCTGATGGCAAAGAGCCTGTGGCTTTGCCATCTGCTGGCTGACGGCAAAGTATGCCGTTAGTCTTCTAACGGGGCTAACCCCGTTAAGAGGCTTTGCCATCTACCAGCTGATGGCAAAGCCACAGGCTCTTTGCCATCAGCCAGCAGATGGCAAAGAAGCCTTTGCCGATAGGATCTTAGACAAACTATTTGCCATCTGCTGGCCGATGGCAAAGCCTTTGCCATCCGCCGACCATGCCTTTGCCATCTGCCATGGCTGATGGCAAATTGCCAGATTCTAGTGGTGTGAAATAGGCAAAAAAACTGCAATTTGGGCTGGGCCTCCGGTTAATAGGTTAGTCCCAAAAATAATATAAAAGTGTATAATAAAGCCCATTAAACATCCAAAACAGAATATAATATAGCATGGAACAATAAAAAATTATAGATACGTTGGAGACGTATCAATACCCGCCGCGAGCCTCAACACTCATCGGGCCGCATACATCGGTATGTATTATTTCCAATAAGTCAGTGGCTTGCTCCATTGTTCTAGAGAACGGAGTCTTAGTCATCTTGCCCATGAGGCATGGTTCTCAAGCATCAAATGATTCATAATCAAGTGATTCCAAAAGTCCATCCGCATGTAGTTTCTTCATGCACTTTACACCAATATGACCTAAACGGCAGTGCCACAAATATGTTGCACTATCATTATCAACTTTGCATCTTTTGGCATCAATATTATGTATATCACTACGATCGAGATTCAATAAACCATTTATATTGAGTGTATGACCATAGAAGATTTTGTTCATTTAAACAGAACAACTCTGACTTAAATGAATAACCGTATTGCAATAAACATGATCCGATCATATTCATGGTCAACGCAAACATGAAATAACATTTATTTAGGTTCAACACTAATCCCGAACATAGAGGGAGTATGCGATGGCGATCTTATCATCCTTGGAATCTCTTCCAACGCACATCACCACTTCGAGCTCAACTAGTCTCTGTCCATTTTGTAACTCCTGTTTCGAGTTACTAATCTTAGCAACTTGAACCGGTATCAAAACCTAGAGGTTACTATGAACACTAGTAAAGTACACATCAATATTATGTGTATCAAATATAACTTTGTTCACTTTGCCATCCTTCTTATCCGCCAAATGTTTGGGGCAGTTTCGCTTCCAGTGATCATTTCCTTTGTCATAGAAGCACTCAGTTTCAGGCTTGGATTTAGCTTTGGGCTTCTTCACGGGAGTGGCAACTTGCTTGCTATTCTTCTTAAAGTTCCCTTACTTTCCCTTGCCCTTTTTCTTGAAACTAGTGGTCTTGTTAACCATCATCACTTGATGTTATTTCTTGAGTTCTACCTTTGCCGATTTCAGTATCGCGAAGAGCTTGGGAATCGTTTTCGTCATCCGTCGCATATTATGGTTCATCATGAAGTTCTAGTAACTAGGTGATAGTGACTAGATAACTTTTTCAATAACTATCTTATCAGGAAGATTAACTCCCAATTGATTCAAGCAATTTTAGTACATAGACAATCTGAGCACATGCTCACTGGTTGAGCTATTCTCCTCCATCTTGTTGGCAAAGTACTGTCAGAGGTCTCATACCTCTCGACACGGGCATGAGTCTGAAGTACTAATGTCAACTCTTGGAACATCTCATATGCTCCATGGCGTTCAAAATGTTTTTGAAATCCCGGTTTTAGGCCGTAAAGCATGGTGCACTTAACTATCAAGTAGTCATCATACCGAGCTTGTCAAATGTTCATAACGTCTGCAGCTACTCTTGCAATAGTTCTCTCACCTAGCGGTGCATCAAGGACATAATTCTTCTGTGCAGCAATGAGGGTAATCCTCAGATCACAGACTCAATCCGCATCATTGCTACTATCATCTTTCAACTTAGTTTTCTCTTAGGGACATATCAAAAATAAAACAAGGGAGCTATACGCGAGCTATTGATCTACAACACAGATATGCAAATATTATCTAGACTAATTTCATGATAAATTAAGTTCAATTAATCATATTACTTAAGTACTCCCACTTAGATAGACATCCCTCAAATCATCTAAATGATCACGTGATCCATATCAACTAAACCATGTCCGATCATCATGTGAGATGGAGTAGTCTTCAATGGTGAACATCTCTATGTTGATCATATCTACTATATGATTCACGTCCGACCTTTCGGTCTCAATGTTCCGAGGCCATATCTGCATATGCTAGGCTCGTCAAGTTTAACCCGAGTATTCTGCACGTGCAAAACTGTCTTGCACCCATTGTATGTGAACATAGAGTTTATCACACCGACCATCACATGGTGTCTCGGCACGACGAACTGTCGCAACGGTGCATACTTAGGGAGAACACTTATACCTTGAAATTTAGTGAGGGATCATCTTATAATGCTACCGCCGTACTAAGCATAAAAGATAAACATCTCATGCAATCAAAATATGTGACATGATATGGCCATCATCCTCTTGTGCCTTTGATCTCCATATTCAAAGCACCGCCATGATCTCCATCGTCACCGGCTTGACACCTTGATCTCCATCATAGCGTCGTTGTCGTCTCGCCACTATTGCTTCTACGACTATCGCTACCGCTTAGTGATAAAGTTGCCGATAACTTTTACAAAACATGATCATCTCATACAACAATTTATATCTCATCACGTCTTGACCATATCACATCACAACATGCCCTGCGAAAACAAGTTAGACATCCTTTACTTTGTTGTTGCAAGTTTTACATGGCTGCTACGGGCGTCTAGCAAGAACCGTTCTTACCTACGCATCAAAACCACAACGATTTTTCGTCAAGTGTGTTGTTTTAACCTTCAACAAGGACCGACCGTAGTCAAATTCGATTCAACTAAAGTTGGAGAAACAGACACCCGCCAGCCACCTGTGTGCAAAGCACGTCGGTAGAACCGTTCTCATGAATGTGGTCATGTAATGTTGGTCCGGGCCGCTTCTTCCAACAATACCGCTGGATCAAAATAAGATGTTGGTGGTAGGCAGTATGACTATTATCACCCAAAACTCTTTGTGTTCTACTCGTGCATATCATCTACACATAGACCTGGCTCGGATGCCACTGTTGGGGAACGTAGCATGCAATTCAAAAATTTCCTACGATCACGCAAGATCTATCTAGGAGATGCATAGCAATGAGAGGGGAAGAGTGTGTCCACGTACCATCGTAGACCGAAAGCGGAAGCATTAGGTTAACGCGGTTGATGTAGTCACACGTCTTCACGATCCAACCGATCCAAGTACCGAACATACGGCACCTCCGTGTTTAGCACACGTTCAGCTCGATGACGTCCCTCGAACTCTTGATCCAGCAGAGGGTCGAGGGAGAGTTCTGTCAGGACGACGGCGTGGTGACGGTGATGGTGATGTGATCCGCGCAGGGCTTCGCCTAAGCACTACGAAACTATGACCGGAGGAGTAAACTATGGAGGAGGGCACCGCACACGGCTAAGAGAACAATTGATCTGTTCTAGGGTGCCCCCTGCCCCCGTATATAAAGGAGGGAGAGGGGTAGGCCAGCCCTAGGGGCCGCGCCATAAGGGAGGAGTCCTACTAGGACTCCCAGTCCTAGTAGGATTTTCCTCCCTTCTTTTCCTTCTCATGGAGGGGGAAAGGGGGGAGGGAGAGGGAGTAGGAGAAGGAAAGTGGGGTGGTGCCCGCGTCCCTAGTCCAATTCGGCCTCCTCCCTTGTGGGGGACACACCAGCCCCTTGTGGGCTGGTCAGCCTCCCTCCTATGGCCCATATCTTTCCCCGGGGGTTCCGGTAACCCCTCCGGTACTCCAGTATGTACCTGATACACTCCGGAACCCTTCCGGTGTCCGAATACTACCTTCCAATATATCAATCTTTACCTCTTGACCATTTCTAGACTCCTCTTCATGTCCGTGATCTCATCCGAGACTCCGAACAAACTTCGGTCACCAAAACTTATAACTCATAATACAAATCGTCATCGAACGTTAAGCGTGCGGACCCTACGGGTTCGAGAACTATGTAGACATGACCGAGACACATCTCTTGTCAATAACCAATAGTGGAATCTGGATGCTCATATTGGTTCCTACATATTCTACGAAGATCTTTATTGGTCAAACCGCAATAAGAACATGCGTCATTCCCTTTGTCATTGGTATGTTAGTTGCCCGAGATTCGATCGTCGGTATCATCATACCTAGTTCAATCTTGTTACCAGCAAGTCTCTTTACTCATTCTGTAATGCATCATCCCGCAACTAACTCATTAGTCACATTGCTTGCAAGGCTTGTCATGATGTACATTACCGTGAGGGCCCAGAGATACCTCTCCGATACTCGGAGTGACAAATCCTAATCTCGATCTATGGCAACCCAACAAACACCTTTGGAGTCACCTGTACAACATCTTTATAATCACACAGTTACGCTGTGACGTTTGATAGCACACAAGGTGTTCCTCCGGTATTCGGGAGTTGCATAATCTCATAGTCAAAGGAATATGTATAAGTCATGAAGAAAACAATAGCAATAAAACTTAACGATCATTATGCTAAGCTAACAGATGGGTCTTGTCCATCACATCATTCTCCTAATGATGTAATCCCGTTCATCAAATGACAGCACATGTCTATGGTTAGGAAACTTAACCATCTTTGATCAACGAGCTAGTCAAGTAGAGGCTTACTAGGGACACGGTGTTTTGTCTATGTATCCACACACATATCAAGTTTCCGGTTAATAAAATTCTAGCATGAATAATAAAAATTTATCATGATATAAGGAAATATAAATAACAACTTTATTATTGCCGCTAGGGCATATTTCCTTAAAGATCCAAGACTGACCTCATGGCACTCCTCAGAGCCTTACTACGTGTGCATGAAATAACAACGTGGAACTCATCTTCTGGTTCAGTTCCACAGATGTCACATATATCCTCTCGCACAATTGTTCTTTTGTGTGTGTTATGTTTGGTGGCAAGAGACTGAGTAGCAACCCTCCAACCAAATATTTTAATTCTTTCCGGGATCTTCGCTTTCCAGAGCACGTCCCAAACCCTTCAATCTCCTGGTTCACTAGCTGAGCTTGATGGGCCCTCTGCACCGTTCCTTTTCAACATATCTGCTAGTTTGTAAGCGCTTTTTACAGCGAACACCCCTGTCTTTTCATAGTGCCAGGCTATACAATCTTCCACTTCTTTCGCTGGAATTCGGATCTTACATATTTCGTCTGCATCGAAGGAGTGGAAAATTTATCTGATGAGGTATGTATTCCATTCTCTGGAATCTGGTAGTATCAATTGGTTCACCCACCTTAGCCGTGATCTCCAAATGAAACTAGCAGTTTTTAGTCCAACACTCCTTGGGATCCACTGGTCCCTTGAAATTTGTATCTTCCTTCCGTTTCCAACGCGCCAAATCAGCCCTTTTTTTAACAGCTCCAAACCAAACTCGATACCACACCAAGCAGGGGATGCATCCGAGGCAAAGACCGTGTCTAATAGGTCTCCGTTTGGGTAGTACTTGGACTTCAGGACTCTGGCGCATAAACTCTCCGGGTTTTGCAGTAGTCTCCACCCTTGTCTCGCTAAAAGTGATTGGTTAAATAGATGCACATCTCTAAAACCTATGCCCCCTCTCTTTTTGGTTCTATCTTGTTATCCCACGCCATCCAGTGCACTCTCCGGTGGTCATATTTATCACCCCACCAGAAATCCCTTCTGATTTTCTCATAGCTATCACAGATGCTTTGGTTCAACTTAAACACCCACATAACAAATGTTGGCAATCCATGAGCAACCGACTTTAGGTGAACTTCCTTGGCTGCTTTGGACATAAATCTCTCGTTCCACTCGTTGCATCTCTTTCCAAATCTATCCATGATCGGTTGGAACATCTCATCTTTCATCCTTCCCTCTGGTGTGGGTAGCCCTAAGTATTTACTCTCAAAGGTAGCTATTTCCACCCCTAGTCTCCTCATGATTGCAGCCCTCTCATGTTCGCTGGATACTTCACTAAACAGTAGGGAACGTTTGCTCTCACTCAAGAGTTGGCCTGTGCATTTTTGGAACAAAACCAAAGTCTCTTTGACATGTACTGCTTGCGCAACGGTGGCCTTGAAGAATAGAAGGCAATCATCTGCAAAGAGTAAGTTGGATATTTCCGGGCTTCCTCGTGCCACCTTCAGGGGTGAGACTTCCCCGCTATCCACCTTCTTTTCTAGAAGTGTGGCAAGTCCGTCCGCCACAAATAGGAAAGGATAAGGGCTTAAGGGATCTCCCTGGCGCAGTCCTCTGGTTGGCGAGAATGCTTCAAGTAAAGTCCCGTTGCATCTGACTGCGAAAGTAACCGATCTAACACATGTCATCACCCACTTGATCCACTTATGTTCAAAGCCTAAATTTTCCAATACCCCTTCTAGAAAGCCCCAATCAACTCTATCATAGGCTTTTGCAAGGTCTAGTTTCTACGCGTAGTAATTGTCCCTCTGATTTTTACTGTGTTGGATTTTATGGAAGCACTCGAAAGCAATGAGGGCGTTATTCGTAATCATCCTTCCCGAAAGGAAGGCACTCTGTCTTTCTGATATGAGATTGTCAAGGCAGGGACATAGACCATTCACTAGGATTTTGGAAATAACTTTATATAGGACGTTACAAAGGCTGATTGATCTGTAGTCCTTGATGCTCGGAGATGTTGGCATTGGACGGAATCTTCTTAAATCAACAAATCATGTTGATTCATATTTGCTTACTGCTTTGTCAAAACAAGGAATTTCTTCTTGTTATATGTGCAGATAACTGAAATATTACTAACAGTACCAAATCAAGCCTATAGAGCCAGGCATACACATAACTGTTGATGCGATTACTGAATACTGAAGAATAGTTTTAGATATAACGGTAAAATCCAGGCCAGAAGGCATTAGGCGAGCAGACATGCAGACCGAGTTCAGTCAATCTCCGTGCCCATTACGATATGTTTGCTTCCTCTTCTCATGAAAGCATCGGCTTGTTGGGAAAATAACCTGAGAAAATGAAGCGAAGGCACATAGCAGTAGGTGAAGATCCATAGAAACGAAAGAGCATATCGGTTGAGATTCAGGAGTTGATCGGATAATTGTAGTCTGTAATTCTAGTGAACACTGAATATAATTTTCTGTCGAAGATTATCGTCACCTCAACCACATAAATCTTGGGCTTTTTGCTCCTTTAAGTAAGGAAGACAAAAGGATCAAACGGAAATCAAAACAAAAATATCAGACTTAAAAGGCTCAGAAGAATGAATCGGTCTCTCTGCAGAGGGATAGAAATCCCTCAGAAAATAGATACTCCCTCCGTCTGGAAATACTTGTCCTATAAATGGATAAAATAGATGTATCTATAAGTAAAATAAGTCTAGATACATCCATTTCGGGGATAAGTATTTTCGGATGGAGAGAGTAGGTGTTTTCATCATCACAGCCTCGAATCAAGCAAGCCAGAACCAAACAAGAGTAGAAGAAACGGAAGACTATTATGGGTTAAGAAGAGCTACAGGAAACAAGTTGCACACATTGCCGATTGGTCACACGGCGGCAGAAGATGGAGCGGCCGGGGATTATGGGAACGAGAGCGTGCGCTATATAGAAGGTCTGCGGGCTAGGGTTTCGGGAAATAAGAAAACCTCATATTACTGGGTTCATGTTGCGCCAGATTGGTTAATATTATATTTGAACACAGTACAGATGCAAGTGCTCATATATACGGGTATACACTCACCCCTAAGAGCCCCCTACCTCGCTTTGATCCACCATGCTCCAGCACCTCGCCCAGCGGCCACGAATGAATATGCTAAGGCACTCTTCCTCATGTTCCCCTATTTATATGGCAATCGCGTGCCTCATCGTGTTCTTCTTGCGTCCAGGCACGACATGCTCTGCTATAAGTAGCGCCAAGATCAAACCTCTGTTCCTTCTACTAATTGCTCTAGCAGCCTGCAGCCGTAGTAATAGCTATAGTCTTCTTGTTCACAGCAGTGACCATGTCTTCCTCTGCCGCCATGTCCAGTTCGAGAATCTGAGAAAGGTGGTGAATAAGCAGCTGTCGGAGGACCAGTCTGAGGGTCCGGGTGCCACCATCACACAGGCCGAGCATCGGCAGCTAGTACCCATGCTCTCTCCGAATCATGCGAGACAACGAACTCTGAACTTCTCATGGGGCGCCGGCTTCGACCTTTGTCCTCGACGAACGCAGGCATGCATGCTTTGTATCCATCATGTATGTGTTTGCTGAAATGCTTTCTTATCTTCCGACGATGCAGGAGATGGTCACACAGCAGCAGATGATGGAGACGGGGATTACAGGATACGAGAGCGTGCGTTGTATAGAGGGTTTGCGGCCTAGGGTTTAGGGAAATAAGATAACCTCATCTTACTGGTTCATCTTGGGCCAGTGAGGGAACATAAGGTAACCTTTGAATAGACTGGACCTATGCTCGTTTGCCTATTAGCAATTGCAATAATACTACATCTAAGTAACATGTTACGTGATCCTACGTAACCTTCCCTCTAATTCTCTCCTCCCCCCCTGATTTTCATGGGTGTGGGGCCCCCTCCCTCTCCTTATTCCAATTAAAATTTGCCAAATCAGCACCATTACGTAAACCTTACATAGCTTTGCGTGGATGTAGCATTGCTCTAGCAATTGTCTTATTTTCTTGCAAACGTGTACGGTGTTCCTCAAAAGAATTGTCCTATTTTCTTCCTCTAATTTTTTTTTGGCAAAAGACACCCTGCGCCCCATTAGGTACATATAATCATCAGCAGTACCATTAGTTACGTTGGAAAAAACAGGGCAGTAGTCTTAGTTTGGCTTTTCCTCAAGGGAACTAGCGATAGTTTGGTTTGGTTTGAGGAGCGGGAGACACATGAGGGTAATTAACATGCTGCACCTTTTTCTCTCACTTGCGGTTTATGAAGTATGAGGATGGCAATGCCGTCGACTGCAACCTGACCTCAACATGTCATGTTGTTGGGCATGCTTAGCCTTCCCGTGATTGGCCCGAGGCCAGATCATTCGTTGTTCCCTAATAAAAAACATGAGAGCAACTAGTTAAAGTGTATCCCTTGAAACCGCCCGGCGGAGGTCACTTTAGTGAAGCACGGGGGCGCACGAAAGCCCGCCACGTTTTTATTTTTCCTAGCGTGTTGCTGTGACATGCACGTGTGCCCTCCACGCAAAAGCACAAGTGCGGAGGAGAAGCACAAGTTTAGTACCTTGCTGCGAAGCATGCAACTGAAAGGCACCGCGAAGCGTAGTTGTACCCCTGCGCTCAGAAAGGAAAAATAAAGTTGAAGCACAAGTGTGAACCAAAAGTGGAGCCACAGGTGTACTACATCGTAGAACACTAGTGTGGTTCACCAAAAAACATAAGTGCGCTCTGACGAGTGGAGCATGAATGTGCCCCAGAAGAAAAAAGAAATTGAAGCACTAATGTGTTTCACTGGCGTGCACATGTGGGCTTCTTCACAGAGAAAAACTATCCGTCACTACAAAGCATGAATCTGCTTCCGCGAGTGGAGCACACATATGCTTCCCGCGGTGGAGCATATCCAAGCCAGAAAAAGGAAATGAAAAAAATCAGCGTGATCCTCTCTTTTTTCGTCGTGTTTCAAATATAAAGTGTGCCATAGATCGACCTTGACATGTGACGTTGTGTCACTTGCGCCCGGAAGCGACACAGGGAGACCCCATAAGGGCGCCTAGTGATTTCAAAAGAAGATCTCCCCTCTTGACGAGAAATGGTCGATCAAGACAGCTAGGCGTACAAGCCCACATATCGCAGGAACGACATCATGGGTGTGTGTTTTTAAGGGCGTCATGGACGTGTGATGACATAAGACACAAGCGGGCGCGGCTATGTAGCGCTGGAGCAAGACTGCACTCGACTACACCGAGCGTCTAGTTGGGTCAACCCAATTTACTTTGATTTTCTTCGCTTACATTCTTTTTTTCCTCATATTTTCCAAAAACAATTCTAAAATACATATGCTTGCAATACCTATATTTAATCAAAACAATTAAACCCCACAAATTTGAGAAAAATTAACATATTGTAAATTTTAGTTAGTACAATTTTTAAAAAATGTTGATAGCATTAAAAAATAAATTAGTGACAACAAATGTCCTTAAAATTCAAACATATATATGCGATTTTTTTGAAAATATTATAAAATTTAAACAAATTTTCGTGTAATTTAAAAAACTTTTGACCATTATTATATTTAAAAATATTATTGTTTTTTAAATATATTTTTTGACATACAACAAATGAATAAATAATATATATATATATATATATAATATAAAATGGATTATCTTTAATATCCAGTCAAAACTAGAAACTACCTGTGTAATAAAATTGTTTCAATTTTGCCTACATCAGCTGGAAACACAACAACACTAATAATTTCTTATTAATCATTAAATGTTTCTCTACAAGTTTATGTTTGTCCAATTTGGAATATACTTAGTCTTCACTTAATATTTAAAATATTCAATCTTCAATCTTGATATGTGACCAAGATTAATCCATAACCCTAGGAATATAATTATAATTATTTATACTAAAATAGTACATATGTTAGAAGATAATTTTAAAATCACATTTATTTCTTATGTATTATGCTAAATATTCTAAGGTCCTAACATAATTATTTTGTTCTAATTGGTTTTAAAAACAATACATACATAATATATTTATGAAATATAGAACTTATTATTTATAATAAAGATATAAACCATAAGAAAATACTTTTATGAGGACTTCTATAAGAATTGATGAATAAATGTCATTATTTTTATACTAAAGTTTTACACTTTTGAAAAAATTACTTTTGTAAAATTGCAACCATAAGTAATATATTGTTCCAATTCTTGTAGTGTGTTAAAAATAGTTCAACATTCAATGTATTATACATTACAATATAGTTCAAACAAACTATGTGTATATGCGGGAAATAATAGAAGATAAAATCGCATGTCGGCTCACATCACTTGGTGATACTTAGAATAGTTCATGTTATTTGTTTGTGTGTTGCGTGCGTGTCCTTAAATATGCATGCAGGGTCTTCTAAAGTGTATGGCATGCAAAATATCTTGATAACCATTTCTAGTTTATGATTAGTTATATGCAAATATTTTTTAAATATAATTAGGTATTTCCGACAAGAGTTTCACAGAATCACAAGCATACTAATCTTATCGAACACGTCATGCATATTACAGTGGAGTTTGTACTTTTTACTTGGTATTAAACAAATATTACTTAGCTCATAGAGCCTTGAGTACAACATGTAGACATTGAACTGAAAGATAGTTGCAAGCTAACTAAATTAGCCACAAAAAAAAAAGAAACCATGAAGAAAACCATACAAAATGGTGGGAAAATAAATAAAGACACAGAAAAAAACTCACGCACATCTACGGTATGGCCGGCCCAGTAGCCGCCGCTCTTTAGGCAAGACGTATTTCGTCTCGTTGTGGGCGACTCGTAGTCCTGGCGGACTAGGTACCCAATATCCCGCTGATTCATGGACAGCGGCATGCGATTGTTCTTCAGTCCCAACCCATGGCAATCATCATGTCACCCGATGCTGAAATCACTAATTGAGAAGTGCTCCTTACAAAGATCACTCTCACCTCCCTAGCTTGTGACAAGATTCGTTTATTCAAAACGTTTTATCTCTTAAACTGTGCGTTCAAATCTCGAACTGTTTTCACCGTTGGATTCCACGCGTCGAGATCTTTAAAACAAGATACCATGTTGATAGGTTTTGTCGGACTTTTTTTCCACGAAAAAATACGGACAAGAAAAAAACAAAGCGAGAGCACGTTTTTTTCCATTCAGGAAGCCGTTTCTGAGCGGCACGGCTGTGCCTTTCGTGAAAGCAAATCCGTGCCTCTTGCGAAAGTAAAACCGTTCCTCTCACCGAAGAAATAAAAAGAGAAAATACGTTTTTTCCGTTTCTGATAGGCATGGTCGCGCCTCTTGCGGAAGCAAAACTGTAACTCTCACGGAAGAAAAAAAGAAAGCGAAAACACGTTTTTTTTGTTTCCGATCCGTGCCTCTCGCAGAAGCAAAACTGTGCCTCTCAGGAAAGAAAAAAAATTAGAGAAAACACATTTTTTCTTGTTTTCGAGAGGCACGGCCATGCCTCTCGCAGAAGCAAAACCGTGCCTCTCACGAATGAAAAAAGAGAAAACACATTTTTTTTATCCGAGAGGCACGGCCGTGCCTCTCGCGGAAGCAAAACCGTGCCTTTTGCGAAGCAAAACCATGCCTCTCACGGCAATAAAGCATGTTTTCTCACGTATTTTTAAATTATTTTCGAAAAGCTAAGAAAGACTGGTGGAAAAACCAAAATGTCAAACCAAGCTATAAAAAACCATCTAAAATGCCAAAACGCACGCAAAAAAAGTAATCATAGGAAACGCCCAAAAGCGCGACGCATGACGGCGGCTCAGAGCGCGCCAAGTGACGTGCTTTCAACCATCCTATGTGATTGTTGAGGAGGCTCCCGAAGGAGCGCTCCTGAACTAGTTGTCGATCCTCCGTGTTAGAAGCAGAGCATCCTCTGACGAACTGTGGATGGTCTCTCGTCAATTCGGGATCAAAAGCTGGAAGCGACATCTAATTAAGGAAAAAAGAGGTAAATATACTCAGAGTCTTAAAACATGCACGCGATAGTTAGTGTGATGCACAAATTTATAAAATACATGACACTGGTCGTCGAAGGTGTGCAAATACGGTCATATATCCCGTACAAGGGCATATCCGGTGCTTGCTTGTCTAGCCAGCATGGACAACGCCCACTGTCAGTGAGAGATAGCAGAGCATCCTCGGACGAACTGTGGATGGTCTCTCGTCAATTCGGGATCGAAAGCTGGAAGCGACATCTAATTAAGGAAAAAAGAGGTAAATATACTCAGAGTCTTAAAACATGCACGCGACAGTCAGTTTGATGCACAAATTTGTAAAATACATGACACTGGTCGTCGAAGGTGTGCAAATACGGTCATATATCCCGTACAAGGGCATATCCGGTGCTTGCTTGTCTAGCCAGCATGGACAACGCCCACTGTCAGTGAGAGATAGCAGAGCATCCTCGGACGAACTGTGGATGGTCTCTCGTCAATTCGGGATCGAAAGCTGGAAGCGACATCTAATTAAGGAAAAAAGAGGTAAATATACTCAGAGTCTTAAAACATGCACACGACAGTCAGTTTGATGCACAAATTTGTAAAATACATGACACTGGTCGTCGAAGGTGTGCAAATACGGTCATATATCCCGTACGAGGGCATATCCGGTGCTTGCTTGTCAAGCCAGCATGGACAACGCCCACTGTCAGTGAGAGATGGCACTGTGCGACATGTTCTTGCCTGAAACACCCTCACCGTTTTTTATTTGCCGAAAAAATCATCCTTGGTAGGGGGAAAAAAGGCTCCTGCCAGGGCCAAATACAGTAGCGGGATGGTGACGGATCGAACTACGTAGCTCAGCTAGGCACACGACGGACCCAACCACTGCAACACGGATATTTATATGTCCCACATGAGATACAATTTCACTCATACTGAAAACGTCCGGGGTTATCAACTAAATATGTGCTGTGCACATGACGTGAATTAATACAAGTAAAATGTAGACTCAACAGTTTATTATATATACATTTGTGTATTACATAAAATATATTTAGTTAATACAGATATTTTAAAAATTAATGAATTCAAAAAGAATTATACATTCATGCTTATATTTAAATTACACAAAAATGATGAACACAACATTCACTAAATATATATGAATATTCACATGCTTACAGTTTTTAATCGTGATATATATTACGAAGAATATACAATTTACAAATTGGACACGATTAAATATTCATCTTTTAAATATACAAATATTGAATTATGACAATCTGCGTATAATCATTGACATTATTGTATAATTCAAATAATATGTATGAATAATAATTTAAAAAATATGTATATTATTATTAAATAATTATTTTATAAGTGATGAATATTATTTTAAAATAATACATGAACAAAATTTTCTGCTCCACAAATTTTTCAAAAACTACCAGATACAACTATACAATTTTTTTTAATTATGAATATTTTTAAATATTCTAGAAATTTTAAAAAAATTAGTATTATGAATATTTCAAAAAATATTTGTATTATAATTATACTAACATTTCTTTGCAATTCGTAAGTATTATTTCAAACTAATACAAGAGTAATACTTGAATATGTTTTATTACTAAAATTATAATTTACATACTACATATCTATTAATGGTGAAGTACTTAGCACATCATGGAATTAGCTGGTAACCCCTTCAACCAAGTACGAGCCATCCCTTCCAACATCATGGTGAAGTACTTAGCACATGCCGCATCATGAACATCCAGCAGCTCCATCGCCATCTCATAACTCTCAACCCGCGCTTCAGGGGGTAAGTCAGCAGTGTAATTGGGCACCTTACAGGGACCTTTGAAATCCTTGGGTAATCGTATGTTATGTAGAGCCGGAGACAAACATGGCACACCCAAAGTCCTAAAAGTCACGGCTGTCTCCACTGGAACCGGGGAGTGCTGATGAGGTGCATATTGAGCCGCCAGCTCAGCCTCTCGACGTGCTCTTCCTTGATCCACGACGTTCTGGGTATTAACCCCACCACCCGCCGGGTTATGTCCACGGGGCGGGTTACGGTTCCGTCCACTGCTTGACACGGCCGGTTCCTCAATATGCGTGCTATAACTCCGGCTTGGGCGGGGGGTTGAATGAATCCTCTCCCGACTGTAGGAATAAGCCTGCTGCTGAACCAATGCCGTCTGAAGAAGCTCTCTAGCCCTTCGCCTTCAACTGGGAGAGCCGCCAATCATGAAGCGGCAGCAATCATGTTATCCAAGGGGTTAGAATAATGACTCGGTGGCATCGGCACATGCTGTGGTGGGATATTGTCTTGACGAGGCGGGTCCGTCGTGCGCGGCTGAACCGACGCTCCCATTCCAAGCGTTTCCACCCGGTTTACCACTGGCTGGTTACTGGTCCCTGCTCCGGGCGTGTTAAAGAGATTTCTCGCCTCGTAAACCGGAGGCAGGCGAGTCTGGTGCCTTCTCCTCATGACTTCATTTGAAGCGTTCTGATCTAGCATGAACCGAAAAGACTCTGATTGAATCCGTTGCACCTGAACATCCAAAGCGGCCCGTTGCGCGGCCATCCTAGTGTTTTCTGCGTCCAGCTCTTCCTTGGCCTGTGTTATCTCATCCCGCAACTTTGCAACCGCCGCGTTATGCTGATCCTGATCTGCCGGATTAACCACCGTTATTAACAATGCTGTCAGCTTATCCAACAAGTTGGTAAAGAGCTGAGCCGGCGGGCGCACAAGGCCTCCTGCCCCGGCAGCTGTTGCTGCTGCTGATCCGGAAATCATCTCTGCTGCAGTTGACAAGTGCTGCACTGGTTGTGTTCCAGCCATGAAGATCGCGACCCTGTTCGGCGGCTTATAGGTGTCCGGAATACTGTCGCCATCGGAACAGCCCCCAAGCTGGTCGTCTTGCATTTGATACAATGACTCGGTCTCACCGGTGGATGACGCGCCATCAGAATAGACAACCGTCTCATCACTAGATTCCATTCTATCCTCAGGTTCTGCTCCATGGATGAATCCCACTAAGGCACGCTTCATGGCGGGCTGGACTCGAGCGGGTCTTGCACGATGAGCCTTCTCAACGATGTCGGTGCAGATGTCCGGCTCAGGGCCCGGCTCACCGATCTTGCTTATGAAGACGTGAATTCCGCCGAAGGGGACCCGGTACCCATACTCGATTGAGCCGGCCTCGGGGCCCCAGCCTGCGTCGTCGATTTAGAGCTTGCCGCGACGACTCTTGGTTATCCGGCCCACAGCGTATCCCTTGATCCCTTCGAAGTTGCCCTCTAAGAACTTGAAACCATCGTGCGATAGCCCCACAGTGGGCGCCAACTGTCGTGGGTTTGTCACGGCAGATGTCCTAGTGTGAGGACATAGTAGTGGAGCTGTCGCAACGAGGGTAGCTTAAAGGGGTTAATCAGGACAAAGGACACGAGGAGTTTATACTGGTTCGGACCCTTGCGATGAAGGTAAAGTCCTAATCCAGTTGAGGTGGTATTGTTATGGTTTCGATGACCAGGGAGCGAATACGCTTAACCTGGTTGTCGGCCTGTTGTTTCTTGTCCCTAAACCGCCGCCGGGTCGTCCTTCTATACTCAGGTTAACGCCCGGCGGTTCACAGAATCCCGGCCGGCTCACAAACGTGTCCGGCTCGGTATCCACTCTTTCCTATCTTACAATACAAGTCATACACCTATGGCGGTTTACATCTATGGGCCCTAACCCGCCTTTGGGGTTTGGGCCTTCTTATTAAGTCTCCTTAGTAAATTGCCATCTTCTATGTCTTCATGGGCTTCAATACTGGTATCACCATGAGCATAATCCGGCCCGTCCTGGGCGGTTTATACTCAATAGTTATATCCCCAACACTTCTGGAGCCGGACAATGTGTTGGGTCAGCCTGAATTCGACTCCTCGGGCCTTGTCGATACTCCGTGTTAAAAGTAGAACATACTTAGACAAACTATGTATGATCTCTAGTGAATTCGGGATCAAAAGCTAGAACCAGCGTCTAATTAAGGAAAACACCAGTAAACATAAGTGGGGAGCGGGGCTCCGTCAGTTGGGCGGTGGAGCGGCCAATGTGGGGATGGGAGTGCGGTCGTGCGGGCTCAACAGGTGGTTCATTAGGAGTGGGGAGAGAGACGAAGCGGTACCGGGAGGTTATTTTTTATTTATGGAATTATCATTTCATTAATGCACTCAACTTCGTTAAAACTCAACCTTAAGAGATTTTAAAATTTTAAATTTTGATTAGACGATTCAGATTGTGTTTCGAATATACCCTTTTGTGTTCTTATAGTAATAGTCAATAAAAATTATTGCTGATAACAAATGTTCATATTAAAAACTTGCACTAGTTTTTGTGACAAATTTTGTAATAATTGATGAATACATGTCATTGTATTTATAATAAAGTTTTATACCTTTGGAAAAGTCACTTTTGTAAAATCACAACCATATGTAATATATTGTTCCATGTTTTGTAATGTGTTAAAAATACTTTCATTTTCAATGTATTTTTCATTACAAAATATTTCAAATAAATTATGTGCTTATGCGGGAAATAATAGAAGACCAAATTGCATGTCGGCTCACACCAATGGGTGATACTTAGAATAGTTCATCTTATTTGTTTGTGTGTTGCGTGTGTGTCCTTAAATATGCATGCATGGTCCTCTAAAGTGTATGGGATGCAAAATATCTTGATAACAGTTTCTATTTTATTATTAGGTATATGCATATATTTTTAATATATTAGGTATTTCTGACAAGATTCTCACTGAATCACGAGCATATAATTTTATCAAACACGTCATGCATATTACGGTGGGGTTTCTACCTTTTACTTGGTATTAAAGAAACATTAATTAGCTCATAGAGTCTCATGTACAACTTGTATGGCATTGAACTAAAAGATACTACCAAGCTAACTAAATTAGCTAAAATAAACCCTGAAGAAACCATACAAAAACAGTGGAAAACAAATAAAGACACAGGAAAAAACTCATGAACAGCTACGGTATGCCCGGCCCAATAGCCGCTGAGCTGTAGTGAAGATGTATTATGTCTCAGTATGGGCGACACTTAGTCCTCGAGGACGAGGTACCCAATATCCCGCAGATTAATGAACCATGGCATGGAATTATGTTGGAATATGCACTAGAGGCAATAATAAATTAGTTATTATTATATTTCCTTGTTCATGATAATAGTTTATTATCCATGCTAGAATTGTATTGATAGGAAACTCAGATACATGTGTGGATACATAGACAACACCATGTCCCTAGTAAGCCTCTAGTTGACTAGCTTGTTGATCAACAGATGGTTACGGTTTCCTGACCATGGACATTGGATGTCGTTGATAACGGGATCACATCATTAGGAGAATGATGTGATGGACAAGACCCAATCCTAAGCCTAGCACAAGATCATGTAGTTCGTATGCTGAAGCTTTTCTAATGTCAAGTATCATTTCCTTAGACCATGAGATTGTGCAACTCCCGGATACCATAGGAATACTTTGGGTGTGCCAAACGTCACAACGTAACTGGGTGGCTATAAAGGTGCACTATGGGTATCTCCGAAAGTGTCTGTTGGGTTGGCACGAATCGAGACTGGGATTTGTCACTCCGTGTGACGGAGAGGTATCTCTGGGCCCACTCGGTAGGACATCATCATAATGTGCACAATGTGATCAAGGAGTTGATCACGGGATGATGTGTTGCGGAACGAGTAAAAGAGACTTGCCGGTAACGAGATTGAACAAGGTATCGGGATACCGACGATCGAATCTCGGGCAAGTATCGTACCGATAGACAAAGGGAATTGTATACGGGATTGATTAAGTCCTTGACATCGTGGTTCATCCGATGAGATCATCGTGGAACATGTGGGAGCCAACATGGGTATCCAGATCCCGCTGTTGGTTATTGATCGGAGAACGTCTCGGTCATGTCTGCATGTCTCCCGAACCCGTAGGGTCTACACACTTAAGGTTCGATGACGCTAGGGTTATAAAGGAAGCTTATATGTGGTTACCGAATGTTGTTCGGAGTCCCGTATGAGATCCCGGACGTCACGAGGAGTTCCGGAATGGTCCGGAGGTAAAGATTTATATATAGGAAGTATGGTTTTGGCCACCGGAAGTGTTCTGGGCATCACCGGTAGTGTACCGGGACCACCGGAGGTGTCCGGGGGTCCACCAAGTGGGGACACCATCCCCGGAGGGTTACTTGGGCCAAGTGTGGGAGGGGACCAGCCCCAGGTGGGCTGGTGCGCCCCCCCACAAGTGCCCAAGGCGCAAAGGAGAGGAGAAGGGGGCAAACCCTAGGGCAGATGGGCCCTAAGGCCCATGCTCCCTGCGCCTCCCTCTCCTCCCCTCATGGCCGCATCCCCCTTCCCCATCTAGGGCTGCCGCCCCCCTAGGTGTGGGAACCCTAGAGGGGGCGCACCCTCCTCCCTCTCCCCTATATATAGTGAGGCCTAGGGCTGCCCATAACACACGTGATTCGATCTCTCTCTCGTTGGTGCAGCCCTGCGTCTCTTCTTCCTCCTCTCTTGCGGTGCTTGGCGAAGCCCTGCTGGATTGCCACGCTCCTCCATCATCACCACGCCGTTGTGCTGCTGCTGGATGGAGTCTTCCTCAACCTCTCCCTCTCCCCTTGCTGGATCAAGGCATGGGAGACGTCACCGGGCTGTATGTGTGTTGAACGCGGAGGTGCCGTCCGTTCGGCACTAGGATCATCGGTGATTTGGATCACGACGAGTACGACTCCATCAACCCCGTTCACTTGAACGCTTCCGCTTAGCGATCTACAAGGGTATGTAGATGCACTCCCCTTCCCCTCGTTGCTAGTCTCTCCATAGATTGATCTTTGTGACACGTAGGAAAATTTTGAATTTCTGCTACGTTCCCCAACAGTGGCATCATGAGCTAGGTCTATTGCGTAGAATCCATGCACGAGTAGAACACAGAGTAGTTGTGGGCGTTGATTTTGTTCAATATGCTTACCGTTACTAGTCAATCTTGATTCGGCGGCATTGTGGGATGAAGCGGCCCGGACCGACCTTACACGTACACTTACGTGAGACAGGTTCCACCGACTGACATGCACTAGTTGCATAAGGTGGCTAGCGGGTGCCAGTCTCTCCCACTTTAGTCGGATCGGATTCGATGAAAAGGGTCCTTATGAAGGGTAAATAGCAATTGACATATCACGTTGTGGTTTTGCGTAGGTAAGAAACGTTCTTGCTAGAAACCCATAGCAGCCACGTAAAACATGCAAACAACAATTAGAGGACGTCTAACTTGTTTTTGCAGGGTATGCCATGTGATGTGATATGGCCAAAAGGATGTGATGAATGATATATGTGATGTATGAGATTGATCATGTTCTTGTAATAGGAATCACGACTTGCATGTCGATGAGTATGACAACCGGCAGGAGCCATAGGAGTTGTCTTTAATTTATTTATGACCTATGTGTCAACATAAACGTCATGTAATTACTTTACTTTATTGCTAAAGCGTTAGCCATAGTAGTAGAAGTAATAGTTGACGTGACAACTTCATGAAGACACGATGATGGAGATCATGATGATGGAGATCATGGTGTCATGCCGGTGACGACGATGATCATGGAGCCCCGAAGATGGAGATCAAAAGGAGCAAAGTGATGATGGCCATATCATGTCACTATTTGATTGCATGTGATGTTTATCATGTTTTTGCATCTTATTTGCTTAGAACGACGGTAGTAAATAAGATGATCCCTCATTAAAATTTCAAGAAAGTGTTCCCCCTAACTGTGCACCGTTGCGAAAGTTCGTCGTTTCGAAGCACCACGTGATGATCGGGTGTGATAGATTCTTACGTTCGAATACAACGGGTGTTGACGAGCCTAGCATGTACAGACATGGCCTCGGAACACATGCAAACACTTAGGTTGACTTGACGAGCCTAGCATGTACAGACATGGCCTCGGAACACAGAAGACCGAAAGGTCGAGCATGAGTCGTATGGTAGATACGATCAACATGAAGATGTTCACCGATGTTGACTAGTCCGTCTCACTTGATGATCGGACACGGCCTAGTTGACTCGGATCATGTAATCACTTAGATAACTAGAGGGATGTCTATCTGAGTGGGAGTTCATAAGATGAACTTGATTATCCTGAACATAGTCAAAAGATCTTTCCAAATTATGTCGTAAGCTCGCGCTTTAGTTCTACTATTTTAGATATGTTCCTAGAGAAAATATAGTTGAAAGGTGATAGTAGCAATTATGCGGACAGTACAAGGCTTATGTCCTTGATGCACCGCTCAGTGTGCTGGACCTCGAACGTGGTCTGTGGATGTTGCAACATCTGACATACACGTTTTGATGACTACATGATAGTTCGGTAATGATGAATGGTTTAGAATTGAGGCACCGAAGACCATTTTTGAAATGTCGCGAAACATATGAGATGTTTCGAGGGCTGAAATTGGGATTTCAAGCTCGTGCCCACGTCAAGAGGTATAAGACCTCCGACGATTTTCTTAGCCTACAAACTAAGGGAGAAAAGCTCAATCGTTGAGCTTGTGCTCAGATTGTCTGAGTACAACAATCACTTGAATCAAGTGGGAGTTGATCTTCTAGATAAGATAGTGATGTTTCTCCAAAGTCATTGCCACCAAGCTGCTAGAGCTTCGTGATGAACTATAACATATCAGGGATAGATATGATAATCCTTGAAATATTCGCGATGTTTGACACCTCGAAAGTAGAAATCAAGAAGGAGCATCAATTGTTGATGGTTAGTGAAACCACTAGTTTCAAGAAGGGCAAGGGCAAGAAGGGATACTTCATGAAACGGCAAATCAGCTGCTGCTCTAGTGGAGAAACCCAAGGTTGAACCCAAACCCGAGACTGAGTGCTTCTGTAATAAGGGGAACAACCACTGGAGCAGAATTACCTTAGATACTTGGTAGATGAGAAGGCTATCGATAGAAGTATATTGGATATACATTATGTGAATGTGTACTTTACTAGTACTCCTAGTAGCATCAGGGTATTAGATACCGGTTCGGTTGCTAAGTGTTAGTAACTCGAAATAAAAGCTACGGAATAAACGGAGACTAGCTGAAGGTGAGCTGACGAGATGTGTTGGAAGTGTTTCCAAGGTTGATGTGATCAAGCATCGCACGCTCCCTCTACCATCGAGATTGGTGTTAAACCTAAATAATTGTTATTTGGTGTTTGCGTTGAGCATAGACATGATTGGATTATGTCTATCGCAATACGGTTATTCATTTAAGGAGAATAATGGTTACTCTATTTATTTGAATAATACCTTCAATGGTCTTGCACCTAAAATGAATGGTTTATTGAATCTCGATCATAGTGATACACATGTTCATGCCAAAAGATATAAGATAGTAATGATAGTACCACCTACTTGTGGCACTGCCATGTAAGTCATATTGGTGTAAAACGCATGAAGAAGCTCCATGTTGATGGATCTTTGGACTCACTCATTTTATGAAAAAGGATTGAGACATGTGAACCATGTCTATTGGTATATACGCATGAAGAAACTCCATGCAGATGGACCGTTTGGACTCACTTGATTTTGAGTCGCTTGAGACATGCAGATCATACCACATGGGCAAGATGACTGAAAGCTTCGGTTTCAGTAAAATGGAACAAGAAAGCAACTTGTTGGAAGTAACACATTTTGATGTGTGCAGTCCAATGAGTGCTGAGGCACGCAGTGGATATCGTTATGCTCTTACTTCACAGATGATTTGAGTAGATACTGAGCATATTTACTTGATGAAACACAAGTCTGAATTATTGAATGGTTCAAGTAATTTCAGAATGAAGTTGAAGATCTTCGTGACAAGAGGATAAAATGTCTATGATATGATCACAGAAATGAATATCTGAGTTACGAGTTTGGCACTGTGAAAATTGTTTCACGACTAGTACCGCCTGGAACACCATAGAGTGATGGTGTGTCCGAACATCATCACTTCACCCTATTGGATATGATGCATACCATGATGTCTCTTATCGAATTACCACTATCGTTCATGGGTTAGGCATTGGAGACAACCGCACTCACTTTAAATAGGGCACCACATAATTCCGATGAGATGACACCGTATGAACTATGGTTTAAAGAAACCTAAGCTGTCATTTCTTAAAAGTTTGGGGCTGCGACGCTTATATGAAAAAGTTTCAGGCTGATAAGCTCGAACCCAAAGCGGATAAATACATCTTCATAGGACACCCAAAACAGTTGGGTATACTTCCTGTCTCAGATCCGAAAGCAATAGGGATTGTTTCTAGAATCGGGTCCTTTCTCGAGGAAAAGTTTCTCTCGAAAGAATTGAGTGGGAGGATGGTGGAGACTTGATGAGGTTATTAAACCGTCACTTCAACTAGTGTGTAGCAGGGCAAAGGAGTTGTTCCTATGGCACCTACACCAATTGAAGTGGAAGCTTATGATAGTGATCATGAGACTTCGGATCAAGTTACTCCCAAACCTCGTAGGATGACAAGGATGCGTACTACTTCAGAGTGGTACGTAATCCTGTCTTGGACGTCATGTTGCTAGACAACAATGAACCTACGAGCTATGGAGAAGCAATGGTGGGCCCGGATTCCGATGAATGGCTCGAGGCCATAAAATCCGAGAGAGAATCCATGTATGAAAACAAAGTGTAGACTTTGGCAGAACGGCTCGATGGTCGTGAGGCTGTTGAGTACAAATGGATTTTAAAAGGAAGACGGACAATGATGGTAAATGTCACCATTAAGAAAGCTCGACTTGTCGTTAAGATGTTTCCCAACAAGTTCAAGGAGTTGACTATGATGAGACTTTCTCACTCGTAGCGATGCTAAGAGTCTGTTGGAATTATGTTAGCGATTACTGCATTATTTATGAAATCGTGCAGATAAGATGTCAAAACATTGTTTCCTCGACGATTTTCTTGAGGAAAGGTTGTATGTGATGCAACCGGAAGGTTTTGTCAATCCTGAAAGATGCTAATAAGTACGCAAAGCTCCAGCAATCCTTTTGAGGACTGGAGTAAGCATCTCGGAGTTGGAATGTATACTTTGATGAGATGATCAAAGATGTTGGGTTTATACAAAGTTTATGAGAAACTTGTATTTCCAAAGAAGTGAGTGGGAGCACTATAGAATTTCTGATGAGTATATGTTGTTGACATATTGTTTATCGGAAATGATGTAGAATTTTTGGAAGGCATATAGGGTTGTTTGAAGAGTGATTTTCAATGAAAACCTGGATTAAGCTACTTGGACATTGAGCACAAAGATCTATAAGGATAGATCAAAAACGCTTAATGGCACTTTCAAACGAACACATACCATGACAAGATTTTGAAGGAATTCAAAATAGATCAGCAAAGAAGGAGTTCTCGGCTGTGTTACAAGGTGTGAGTATTGAGCAAGACTCAAGACATGACCACAGCAGAATAGAGAGAAAGGACGAAGGTCGTCCCCTATGCTTAGAAGTAGGCTCTACAGTATGCTATGCTGTGTACCGCATCTAAAGTGTGCCTTGCCATGAGTCAGTCAAGGGGTACAAGAGTGATCCAGGAATGGATCACAGGACAGCGGTCAAGGTTATCCTTGGTAACTGGTGGACTGAGGAATTTTCTCGATTATGGAGGTGGTAAAAGAGTTCGTCGTAAAGGGTTACGCCGATGCAAACTTTGACACTAATCCAGATTATTCTAAGTAGTAAATTGGATTCGTATAGTAGAACAGTTATTTGGAATAGCTCCAAATAGAGCGTGGTAACTGCATCTAGGAGATGACATAGATATTTGTAAAGCACACACGGATCTGAAAGCTTCAGACCCGTTGACTATAACATCTCTCACAAGCATAACATGATCAAACCCAGAACTCATTGAGTGTTAATCACATGGTAATGTGAACTAGATTATTGATTCTAGTAAACTCTTTGGGTGTTAGTCACATGGGGATGTGACCTTGAGTGTTAATCACATAGCAATGTGAACTGGATTATTGACTCTAGTGCAAGTGGGAGACTGTTGGAAATATGCCCTAGAGGCAATAATAAATTAGTTATTATTATATTTCCTTGTTCATGATAATAGTTTATTATCCATGCTAGAATTGTATTGATAGGAAACTCAGATACATGTGTGGATACATAGACAACACCATGTCCCTAGTAAGCCTCTAGTTGACTAGCTTGTTGATCAACAGATGGTTACGGTTTCCTGACCATGGACATTGGATGTCGTTGATAACGGGATCACATCATTAGGAGAATGATGTGATGGACAAGACCCAATCCTAAGCCTAGCACAAGATCATGTAGTTCGTATGCTGAAGCTTTTCTAATGTCAAGTATCATTTCCTTAGACCATGAGATTGTGCAACTCCCGGATACCGTAGGAATACTTTGGGTGTCCCAAACGTCACAACGTAACTGGGTGGCTATAAAGGTGCACTATGGGTATCTCCGAAAGTGTCTGTTGGGTTGGCACGAATCGAGACTGGGATTTGTCACTCCGTGTGACGGAGAGGTATCTCTGGGCCCACTCGGTAGGACATCATCATAATGTGCACAATGTGATCAAGGAGTTGATCACGGGATGATGTGTTGCGGAACGAGTAAAAGAGACTTGCCGGTAACGAGATTGAACAAGGTATCGGGATACCGACGATCGAATCTCGGGCAAGTATCGTACCGATAGACAACGGGAATTGTATACGGGATTGATTAAGTCCTTGACATCGTGGTTCATCCGATGAGATCATCGTGGAACATGTGGGAGCCAACATGGGTATCCAGATCCCGCTGTTGGTTATTGATCGGAGAACGTCTCGGTCATGTCTGCATGTCTCCCGAACCCGTAGGGTCTACACACTTAAGGTTCGATGACGCTAGGGTTATAAAGGAAGCTTATATGTGGTTACCGAATGTTGTTCGGAGTCCCGTATGAGATCCCGGACGTCACGAGGAGTTCCGGAATGGTCCGGAGGTAAAGATTTATATATAGGAAGTATGGTTTTGGCCACCGGAAGTGTTCTGGGCATCACCGGTAGTGTACCGGGACCACCGGAGGTGTCCGGGGGTCCACCAAGTGGGGACACCATCCCCGGAGGGTTACTTGGGCCAAGTGTGGGAGGGGACCAGCCCCAGGTGGGCTGGTGCGCCCCCCCACAAGTGCCCAAGGCGCAAAGGAGAGGAGAAGGGGGCAAACCCTAGGGCAGATGGGCCCTAAGGCCCATGCTCCCTGCGCCTCCCTCTCCTCCCCTCATGGCCGCATCCCCCTTCCCCATCTAGGGCTGCCGCCCCCCTAGGTGTGGGAACCCTAGAGGGGGCGCACCCTCCTCCCTCTCCCCTATATATAGTGAGGCCTAGGGCTGCCCATAACACACGTGATTCGATCTCTCTCTCGTTGGTGCAGCCCTGCGTCTCTTCTTCCTCCTCTCTTGCGGTGCTTGGCGAAGCCCTGCTGGATTGCCACGCTCCTCCATCATCACCACGCCGTTGTGCTGCTGCTGGATGGAGTCTTCCTCAACCTCTCCCTCTCCCCTTGCTGGATCAAGGCATGGGAGACGTCACCGGGCTGTATGTGTGTTGAACGCGGAGGTGCCGTCCGTTCGGCACTAGGATCATCGGTGATTTGGATCACGACGAGTACGACTCCATCAACCCCGTTCACTTGAACGCTTCCGCTTAGCGATCTACAAGGGTATGTAGATGCACTCCCCTTCCCCTCGTTGCTAGTCTCTCCATAGATTGATCTTGGTGACACGTAGGAAAATTTTGAATTTCTGCTACGTTCCCCAACAGATTATTCTTCATGCCCAACCCAAGATACTCATCAGGTCACACAATCCACTTCCGGAGCCGGACGATGTGCTGATGTCTACTACGCAACCTTCTTCTTGTAGACGTTGTTGGGCCTCCAAGTGCAGAGGTTTATAGGACAGTAGCAAATTTCCCTCAAGTGGATGACCTAAGGTTTATCAATCTGTGGGAGGCGTAGGATGAAGATGGTCTCTCTCAAACAACCCGGCAACCAAATAACAAAGAGTCTCTTGTGTCCCCAACACACCCAATACAATGGTAAATTGTATAGGTGGACTAGTTCAGCGAAGAGATGGTGATACAAGTGCAATATGGATGGTAGATATAGGTTTTTGTAATCTGAAAATATAAAACAGCAAGGTAACTAATGATAAAAGTGAGCGTAAACAGTATTGCAATGCTAGGAAACAAGGCCTAGGGTTCATACTCTCACTAGTGCAAGTTCTCTCAACAATAATAACATAATTGGATCACATAACTATCCCTCAACATGCAACAAAGAGTCACTCCAAAGTCACAAATAGCGAAGAACAAACGAAGAGATTATGGTAGGGTACGAAACCACCTCAAAGTTATGATCGTGCCAAATCAAGAACACAAGAGAGATCGAGAGAGATCAAACACATAGCTACTGGTACATACCCTTAGCCCCGAGGGTGAACTACTCCCTCCTCGTCATGGAAAGCGCGGGGATGATGAAGATGGCCACCGGTGAGGGTTCCCCCCTCCGGCAGGGTGCCGGAACGGTCTCCCGAGAGGTTTTTGGTGGCTACAGAGGCTTGCGGCGGTGGAACTCCCGATCTATTATGTTCTTCGGAAGTTTTAGGGTACGTGGGTATATATGGATGAAAGAAGTACGTCGGTGGACCTCCGGGCTGTCCACGAGGAAGGGGGGCGCGCCCTAGGGGGTGGGCGCGCCCCCCACCCTCGTGGGCAGCCCGGGACTCCCCTGGCGTGCACTCCAAGTTTTTCTGGTAGCTTTCCTTCGAAAAATAACTTCTCCAGTTGATTTCATTCCATTTCGACTCCGTTTGATATTCCTTTTCTTCGAAACACTAAAATAGGCAAAAAAACAGCAATTCTGGGCTGGGCCTCCGGGTAATAGGTTAGTCCCAAAAATAATATAAAAGTGGATAATAAAGCCCAATATTGTCCAAAACAGTAGATAATATAGCATGGAGCAATCAAAAATTATAGATACGTTGGAGACGTATCAGGCATCCCCAAGCTTAATTCCTGCTCGTCCTCGAGTAGGTAAATGATGAAAAAGAATTTTTGATGCGGAGTGCTACTTGGCATAATTTCAACGTAATTCTCCTTAATTGTGGTATGAATATTCAGATCCGAAAGATTCAAGACAAAAGTTTAATATTGACATGAGAACAATAATACTTCAAGCATACTAACAAAGCAATCATGTCTTCTCAAAATAACATGGCCAAGGAAATCTATCCCTACAAAATCATATAGTCTGGCTATGCTCTATCTTCACCACACAAAGTATTTAAATCATGCACAACCCCGATGACAAGCCAAGCAATCGTTTCATACTTTTGACATTCTCAAACTTTTTCAATCTTCACGCAGTACATGAGCGTGAGCCATGGACATAGCACTATAGGTGGAATAGAATGGTGGTTGTGGAGAAGACAAATAGGAGAAGATAGTCTCACATCAACTAGGCGTATCAACGGGCTATGGAGATTCCCATCAATAGATATCAATGTGAGTGAGTAGGGCTTGCCATGCAATAGATGCACTAGAGCTATAAGTGTATGAAAGCTCAACAAAAGAAACTAAGTCGGTGTGCATCCAACTCGCTTGCTCACGAAGACCTAGGGTATTTTGAGGAAGCCCATCATTGGAATATACAAGCCAAGTTCTATAATGTAAAATTCCCACTAGTATATGAAAGTTACAACATAGGAGACTCTCTATCATAAAGATCATGGTGCTACTTTGAAGCACAAGTGTGGTAAAAGGATAGTAGCATTGCCCCTTCTCTCTTTTTCTCTCATTTTTTTGTTTGGGCCTTTTCTCCTTTTTTATGGCCTCTTTTTTTTCTCCTTTTTTTATTTTTCGTCGGGAGTCTCACCCCGACTTGTGGGGGAATCATAGTCTCCATCATCCTTTCCTCACTTGGGACAATGTTCTAATAATAATGATCATCAAACTTTTATTTACTTACAGCTCAAGAATTACAACTCAATACTTAGAACAAAAATATGACTCTATATGAATGCCTCCGACGGTGTACCCCGATATGCGATGAATCAAGAGTGACATGTATGAAAGAATTATGAATGGTGGCTTTGCCACAAATACGATGTCAACTACATGATAATGCAAAGCAATATGACAATGATGGAGCGTGTGTTAATAAATGGAATGGTGGAAAGTTGCATGGCAATATATCTCGGAATGGCTATGGAAATACCATGATAGGTAGGTATGGTGGCCGTTTTGAGGAAGGTATATGGTGGGTGTATGATACCGGTGAAAAGTGTGCGGTATAAGGTAGGCTAGCAATGGTGGAAGGGTGAGAGTGTGTATAATCCATGGACTCAACATTAGTCATAAAGAACTCACATACTTATTGCAAAAATCTATTAGCTATCGAAACGAAGTATTACGCGCATGCTCCTAAGGGAATAGATTGGTAGGAAAAGACCATCGCTCGTCCCCGACCGACACTCATAAGGAAGACAATCAATAAATAAATCATGCTCCGACTTCATCACATAACGGTTCACCATACGTGCATGCTACGTGAATCACAAACTTTAACGCAAGTATTTCTCAAATTCACAACTACTCAACTAGCATGACTCTAATATCACCATCTTCATATCTCAAAACAATTATCAAGGATCAAACTTTTCTTAGTATTCAACACACTCATAAGTAAGTTTTTACTATTCTTGAATACCAAGCATATTAGGATTATTAAGCAAATTACCATGCTATTTAATACTCTCAAAATAATACAAGTGAAGCATGAGAGTTCATGTATTTCTGCAAAATAAAACTGCCACCATGCTCTAAAAGATATAAGTGAAGCACTAGAGCAAACAACAAACTACCCCAAAAGATATGAGTGAAGATCAATGAGTAGTTTAATAATTATGTAACTATGTGAAGACTCTCTAACATTTAAGAATTTCAGTTCTTGATACTTTATTCCAACAGCAAGCAAGAACAAAATAAAACTACATTTCAAGGATAGCACAACTTTTGTGAAGAATCAAAAACTTAGGCTCGACCGATACTAATCGATAATTGTTGAGGAAGAAAGGTGGGATGCCTACCGGGGCATCCCCAAGCTTAAATGCTTGAGACTTCTTGAAATATTATCTTGGGGTGCCTTGGACATCCCCAATATTGAGATTTTATGTCTCCTTAATTCCTCTCATATCACGGTCTCCCTAAATCTCAAAAGCTTCATCCACACAAAACTCAACAAGGACTCGTGAGATAAGTTAGTATAAACTAATGCAAAAAACCTGATCATACTATACTGTAGAAAATCACTATTATTATTCAACATTGCATACTAAATGCCTCTGCATATTTAATACTCCTATCCTCAAATAGAATCATTAAACAAGCAAACATATGCAAACAATGCAAACATAACAGCAATCTGCCAAAATAGTACAGTCTGTAAGAATGCAAGATTCATCATACTTCCCTAACTCCAAAGAAAATTGCCACTGTACTAAATTTATCAGAGCTTATTATGCAAAAGGTTCAACATTCTATCACATTCTTACTTTTCTAAGGAATTTTTGCAACAGCGGTAAACTTTCTGTTTTCAAACAACAACATGCATACTTGCAAAATAAGCATGGCAAAGGCTATCCTTGACATTTTTATTGAAAATAGAGATGAAAAACATTATTCTAAATAACGGAAAGCAAATACTAACAAAACAAAATGATGCTCCAAGCAAAACACATATCATGTGGTGAATAAAAATATAGCTCCAGGTAAAGTTACCGATGAACGAAGGCGAAAGAGGGGATGCCTTCCGGGGCATCCCCAAGCTTAGGCTCTTGTCTATCCTTGAATATTACCTTGGGGTGCCTTGGGCATCCCCAAGCTTAGGCTCTTGCAACTCCTTATTCCATAGTCCATCGAATATTTACCCAAAACTTGAAAACTTCACAACACAAAACTTAACAGAAAACTCGTGAGCTCCGTTAGCGAAAGAAAACAAAGAACCACTTCAAGGTACTGTAATGAACTCATTTTTTATTTATATTGGTATTAGACCTACTTTATTCCAACTTCTCTATGGTTTATAAGCTATTTTACTTGGCATAGATTCATCAAAATAAGCAAACGACACAATGAAAACAGAATCTGTCAAAAAACAGAACAGTCTGTAGTAATCTGTAACTAACGCAAACTTCTGGAACTCCAAAAATTCTAAAATAAATTGGTGGACCTGAGGAATTTGTCTAGTAATCATCTGCAAAAATATTAAACTAAATATCACTCTCCAGTAAAAAGTTTTAGCTAATCTCGTGAGCGCTAAAGTTTCTGTTTTTTACAGCATGATCATAAAGACTTCACCCAAGTCTTCCCAAAGGTTCTACTTGGAAAAAACACTAATTAAAACACAAAACCACATCTAAACAGAAGCTAGATGGATTATTTATTCCTAAACAGAACCAAAAAGCAAGAAACTAAAATAAAATTGGGTTGCCTCCCAACAAGCGCTATCGTTTAACGCCCCTAGCTAGGCATGATGATTTCAATGATGCTCGCATAAAAGATAGGAATTGAAACATAAAGAGAGCATCATGAAGAATATGACTATAACATTTAAGTCTAACCCACTTCCTATGCATAGGGATTTTGTGATCAAACAACTTATGGGAACAAGAATCAACTTTCATAGGAAGGCAAAACAAGCATAACTTGAAAACTTTAAGCACATAGCGAGGAAACTTGATATTATCGCAATTCCTACAAGCATATATTCCTCCCTCATAATAATTTTCAGTAGCATAATGAATGAATTCAACAATATAACCAGCACCTAAAGCATTCTTTTCATGATCTACTTGCATAGAAAATTTACTACTCTCCACATAAGCAAAATTCTTCTCATTCGGGATAGTGGGAGTATCATCAGAGACTTGAATACTATAAATTGTTTCCACATTAAAAGAGTAATGTTCAGAAAAAGGGTAATCACAATCATGACAAGTTTTATAAAGATAATCATCACTACTTTTTAAAGCATAAGTTTCATCACAATAATCATCATAAGTAGCAACTTTGTTCTCATCATAATCGATTGAAACCTCTTCCAAGATAGTGGATACATCACTAAATAAAGTCATCACCTCTTCAAATCCACTTTCATAATTATCATAATAAGATTCAACATCCTCCAAAATAGTGGGATCATTAATTCCTAAAGTTGATACTCTTCCAAACCCACTTTCATCAATATAATCATCATAGGTAGAAGGCATGCTATCATCATTATAAATTTGCATATCAAAACATGGGAGGCTAAAAATATCATCTTCATTAAACATAGCATCCACAAGCTTGGGAGAAACATTAATTTCAGCAAATATATTCTCAAATATGTCATCCTTATCAAACATAGCTTCCCCAAGCTTGGGCCTTTTCATATCATAAGCATAATCACTCTCATCATTAATTGTATGGATAGCACCAATAGTATAGCAATTATCATATTCTTCCAAGAAAGTGCCAAAAAGATTTTCAAGATCATAAGAAGTATCATTATCTTCCCAATCATAATCATCACAACAAGCAATAGGCATAACGAGATCATCATCAAGTGCATCATCTTCATTTTCATGAGGCAGAACAATAATAGGAGCAACATTATTTGGGAGAGATATCTTTTTACCTCTCATCCTTTTTTTTCTTCTTCTTCACCTCATGTGTGGGTTCAATCCTCTTTTTGGAGCTCCTTATTGATGAGATTGGTTGAATAGAAGGCTCCTCCTCGTTACCTGATTCATCATAAGAAATAATAGGAGGATATTGGGAAGTCTCTTCCCTTTCATTAGAATTCTCTTCATCCTCTATTTGTTTTCTTTTCTTTATGTAATTGACAATATAAGGATTTTCAATGCAATTCATCGCGCAATACATATAAATTTCCTCTAGATCAGAATGAAGAACTCTATCAAGGGAAAATTTTGCAATATCCTTAGTTATTAGTTTCATTTCTTCATAACCCAAGAGAAAACTAAGTTCATTATGATGTGCAAGGGAAATCAAGTCATCACAATTTTTGGACACGATACGATCATGAAACAATTTACATTGGGTACTAAAATGATCATGTTCATTGCAAAGTTCACAAGTACGGCTAAGAAAATTTAAATTTTCAGCACACGCATCTAGCCTTTCTTGCAACCATTTAGTTTCTAAATGCTTATGCCTCTTGCAATATCTATCTTCCCTATTTGGTGTGTACTTGCAAACCCAATGTACTCCAGAAAAATTGACATGTTTATAGGAGACATTTTCATCATAACTAGTGCAATCATCATTAGTACCATGGATATTCAAGGACTTCATACTAACAACATTGCAATCATGCTCATCATTCAAAGATTTAGTGCCAAACATTTTAATACATTCTTCTTCTAACACTTTGGCACAATTTTCTTTTCCATCATACTCACGAAAGATATTAAAAAGGTGAAGTGTATGAGAGAAACTTAATTCCATTTTTTTATAATTTTATTTTATAAACTAAACTAGTGCTAAAACAAGAAACAAAATGATTCGACTGAAAGATCTAAAGATATACCTTCAAGCACTCACCTCCCCGGCAACGACGCCAGAAAAGAGCTTGATGTCTACTATGCAACCTTCTTCTTGTAGACGTTGTTGGGCCTCCAAGTGTAGAGGTTTGTAGGACAGTAGCAAATTTCCCTCAAGTGGATGACCTAAGGTTTATCAATCTGTGGGAGGCGTAGGATGAAGATGGTCTCTCTCAAACAACCCTGCAACCAAATAAAAAAGAGTCTCTTGTGTCCCCAACACACCCAATACAATGGTAAATTGTATAGGTGCACTACTTCGGCGAAGAGATGGTGATACAAGTGCAATATGGATGGTAGATATAGGTTTTTGTAATCTGAAAATATAAAAACAACAAGGTAACTAATGATAAAAGTGAGCGTAAACGGTATTGCAATGCTAGGAAACAAGGCCTAGGGTTCATACTTTCACTAGTGCAAGTTCTCTCAACAATAATAACATAATTGGATCACATAACTGTCCCTCAACATTCAACAAAGAGTCACTCCAAAGTCAATAATAGCAGAGAACAAACGAAGAGATTATGGTAGGGTACGAAACCACCTCAAAGTAATTCTTTCCAATCAATCTGTTGGGCTATTCCTATAAGTGTCACAAACAACCCTAGTGTTCGTACTAGAATAACACCTAAAGACACAAATCAACCAAAACCCTAATGTCACCTAGATAATCCAATGTCACCTCAAGTATCCGTGGGTATGATTATACGATATGCATCACACAATCTCGGATTCATCTATTCAACCAACACATAGAACCTCAAAGAGTGCCCCAAAGTTTCTACCGGAGAGTCAAGACGAAAACGTGTGCCAAACCCCATGCATAGGTTCATGGGCGGAACCCGCAAGTTGATCACCAAAACATACATCAAGTGAATCACGTGATATCCCATTGTCACCACAGATACGCACGGCAAGACATATATCAAGTGTTCTCAAGTCATTAAAGACTCAATTCGATAAGATTACTTCAAAGGGAAAACTCAATCCATTACAAGAGAGTAGAGGGGGAGAAGAAACATAAGATCCAACTATAATAGAAAAGCTCGCGATACATCAAGATCGTGCCAAATCAAGAACGAGAGAGAGAGAGAGAGAGAGAGAGAGAGAGAAAGAGAGAGAGAGAGAGAGAGAGAGAGAGAGAGAGAGAGAGAGAGAGAGATCAAACACATAGCTACTGGTACATACCCTCAGCCCCGAGGGTGAACTACTCCCTCCTCGTCATGGAGAGCGCCGGGATGATGAAGATGGCCACCGGTGAGGGTTCCCCCCTCCGGGAGGGTTTCCAGAACGGGCTCCCGAGAGGTTTTTGGTGGCTACAAAGGCTTGCGGCGGGAGAACTCCCGATCTATTCTGTTCTTTGAAAGTTTTAGGGTACATGGGTATATATGGGTGAAAGAAGTACGTCGGTGGACCTCCGGGCTGTCCACGAGGCAGGGGGCGCGCCCCCCACCCTCATGGGCAGCCCGGGACTCCCCTGGCATGCACTCCAAATTTTTCCGGTAGCTTCCTTCCAAAAATAACTTCTCCAGTTGATTTCATTCCGTTTCGACTCCGTTTGATATTCCTTTTCTTCGAAACACTGAAATAGGCAAAAAAACAACAATTCTGGGCTGGGCCTCCGGTTAATAGGTTAGTCCCAAAAATAATATAAGTGGATAATAAAGCCCAATATTGTCCAAAACAGTAGATAATATAGCATGGAGCAATCAAAAATTATAGATACGTTGGAGACGTATCATGTGTCGGGTCAGCCCGAATTCGACTGCTTGGACCTTGTTAATTCTCGGTGTTAAATGCAGAGCATCCTCAGACGGAATATGGATGATCTCTCGTGACTTGGGGGTCAAAAGCTGGAAGCAACATCTAATAACGGAAAGATTTAATTACACAAAACCACAACTTCAGAGTAACTTACAACACTTCACCACAACTTTTGAGTTTTTTCACAAAAAATCACAACTTTAGGCCAACTTACAACACTCTACCACAACTTTTGAGTTGTTTTATCACAAAACCACAACTTCTGAACTAATTCTCAACATTGAGCCCAAATCTATCAATGAACTTCTTTTAATATGCAATCTGATTGATTGGGCCCACATAATAGGACCTAAGTAGGAAAAAGGTGGCATGTGCGCATCTCCTATGTCGCCTACTGATATGTCTCCATCGTATCTATAATTTTTGATTGTTCCATGCCAATATTATTCAACTTTCATATACTTTTGGCAACTTTTTATATTATTTTTTGGACTAACATATTGATCCAGTGCCTAGTGCTAGTTCCTATTTGTTGCATGTTTTATGTTTCACAGAAACCCCATATCAAACGGAATCCAAACGGGAAAAAACGGACCGAGAATATTTTTGGAATATTTGGAGAATATGGGAAGAAGAATCAACATGATATGGTGTCCGAGGGGGGCACGAGGTAGGGGGGCATGCCTGCCCCCCTCGTGGGCCACCCGTAAGGCGGTTGCTGCTCTTCTTTGGCCCCAAGAAAGCTAATTTTCGAAAAAAATCTCGGCGAAGGTTTCAATCCAATCGGAGTTACGGATCTATATATATATATAAGAAACGGTGAAAGGGCAGAATACCAGAATTCAGAAACAGAGAGAGATAGAAAGACAGATCCAATCTCAGAGGGGCTTTCTCCCCTCCCATGCCATGGAGGCCAAGGACTAGAGGGGAAACCCTTCTCCCATCTAGGGAGGAGGTCAAGGAATAAGAAGAAGAAGGGGGCCCCTCTCCCCCTCTCTTCCGTTGGCGCCGGAACGCTGCCGTGGCCACCATCATCATCACCACGATCTTCACCAACACCTCCTCCATCTTAACCAACATCTCCATCACCTCCCCCCCTCTATCTACAGCGGTCCACTCTCCCGCAACCCGCTGTACCCTCTACTTGAACATGGTGCTTTATGCTTCATATTATTATCCAATGATGTGTTGCCATCCTATGATGTCTGAGTAGATTTTCGTTGTCCTATCGATGGTTGATGAATTGCTATGATTGATTTAATTTTCTTGTGGTTATGTTGCTGTCCTTTGGTGCCCATCATATGAGCGCGCGCGTGGATCACACCATAGGGTTAGTTGTATGTTGATAGGACTACGTATTGGAGGGCAAGAGTGACAGAAGCTTCTACCTAGCATAGAAATTGATGCATACGGAATTGAAGGGGGACCAATATATCTTAATGCTATGGTTGGGTTTTACCTTAATGAATGTTAGTAGTTGCGGATGCTTGCTAATAGTTCCAATCATAAGTGCGTAGAATTCCAAGTCAGGGATGACGTGCTAGCAGTGGCCTCTCCACATAAAAACTTGCTATTGGTCTAGTAAAGTAGTTAGTTGCTTAGGGACAATTTCACAACTCCTACCACCACTTTTCCACACTCGCTATACTAACTTTATTGTGTATTTATCTAAACAGCCCGTACTTTTTATTTACGTGCTCTTTATTATCTTGCAAACCTATGCAAAAACACCTACAAAGTACTTCTAGTTTTAAACTTGTTTTAGGTAAAGCGAACGTCAAGCGTGCGTAGAGTTGTATCGGTGGTCGATAGAACTTGAGGGAATATTTGTTCTACCTTTATCTCCTCGTTGGGTTCGACATTCTTACTTATCGAAAGATGCTACAATTGATCCCCTATACTTGTGGGTTATCAAGACCTTTTTCTGGCGCCGTTGCCGGGGAGCAATAGCGTGGGGTGAATATTCTCGTGTGTGCTTGTTTGCTTTATCACTAAGTAATTTTTATTTGCTATTATTAGTTGTTCTTTATCTTTAGTTATGGATATGGAACATGAAATACCAAAAAAATTAGGTGTACTTGCTACTCATGGAGATGGGGAACCTCCTAAAACCCTCGATGCTCATTATGTGAAAGATATTTTGTACTACTTTGATAATCCCGATAAAACCCCATTCAATTATGTAATGGGAGACACATTGGACCAACATGCATACTTTAGAGATTATCGCTTGACTCAAAAAGGGAAACTATTATGGGATCAAATTCGTATGTTGAAGTGGTATGCTAGGCAACTATGCTTGAGATATGATTATACTTGTTGCTCTAGGATGAAGGCTCCACACCTTCCCTTTCCATGCGAATTTAATGATAATAAAACCTTGGCTTCTTATGCTAGCGGTATATATGATTACTATGATGTGGAACAAATAGAAGAATTTGTTGCTTTTATGGATGCTTATGAAATTGAATCTATGTTCAAAGAGTCTGAAAATCTTTATGATGCTTTTTATAGACCCGAAAATTTGGCTATCCTTCAATATTGCTATGCCAATTATGAATTCAATTCCAATATTGATGCATTTATTGAGAAAGTCTCTGCTGTCCAAGAAGAGACTAATATTTTGCAGGAGTCTATGAAAGAAGAAATTGATGAAACTGTGAGCTCATTGGATGAAAAAGATGATGAGGAGAGCGAAGAACAAAAGGAGGAAGAGTGGATTAGCTACCCGTGCCCACCTTCTAATGAGAGTAACTCTTTCAACTCATACTTTGTTTAATTTCCCTTCGTGCTTACTGAAGGATGATTGCTATGATGATTGTTATGATCCCGTTGATTCTCTTGAAATACCCCTTTTTGATGATGCTTGCTATGCTTGTGGCCAAGATGCCAATATGAATTATGCTTATGGAGATGAACTTGCTATAGTTCCTTATGTTAAACATGAAATTGTTGCTATTGCACCCACACATGATAGTCCTATTATCTTTTTGAATTCTCCCAACTACAGTATATCAAAGAAGTTTGCACTTATTAAGGATTATATTGATGGGTTGCCTTTTACCGTTGCACATGATGATTTTGATGAATGTAATATGCATGTGCTTGCTGCTCCTACGTTCAATTATTCTGAGAGAGGAACTACATCTCCGCCTCTCTATGTTTCCAACATGATAAAATTGCAAGAAACAGTTTATACTATGCATTGGCCTTTACTTTGTGTGCATGAATTGTTCTTTTATGACATGCCGATGCATAGGAAGAGAGTTAGACTTCGTCATTACATTATATATGCTACTTTGTTTTCACTACCAAATTACAAATCATTGCTAATTAAAATTGGCTTTGATATACCATGGGATCCGGGTGGATCCATTACTTGAGCACTATATGCCTAGCTTAATGGCTTTAAAGAAAGCGCTGCCAGGGAGACAATCCAGAAGTTTTAGAGAGTCATTTATTTCTTTTGAGTGCTTTCATATAGTTTAAAAACAAAAAAAATAAAGAGGGGAAACCAAAACTTTTGAAAAAGAAAAGTGAAAGTGAGATAGACAAGCATTGTGAAAGTGGGGGACGTCCTTGAACTTTGTTCATGTTCATGGAAACTTTGTGAATCTTAATTACATAAACTTTTCAATAAAAATAATTATCCCCTTGTACAATTCCTTTGTATTATAAAAATAATGTGCCAAGGTTTGCCGTTAGGATGTTCACAATGCTTGTTCGTTTGTACGGTGCAGGCAATGTTTTAAATAGCGACCGCTATGAACGCTATTGCGGCCGCAATAGCAGTAGCGCAGGCCAGCCGCTACAAGTCGAAAGCTGCGCTGGGTAATAGCGTGATTGGCACGATGCGGCCGATATATGGGCTGTCAGACCGCAATAGCGGCCCTTTGTGTAGTGCCGGTTGCGGGGCATAGCGGAAAGCTTAAAGAAAATTAGACCACCAATCCTCTTATCCGGTTATCCCACCCCCTTCTCTTGGCGGCGGGCATCTGGTACTTCCCTGGCGGCGGCGCGGCTAACGCCGGAGGCCGGACGGAGAGGCAAATCCAGGCTCACCGTCACCGGATGCCGCCGCTCCCCTAGCCCCATCTTCCCCTGCTGTTCTTTGAGGGAGCAACCAGCATGACGGCCACCTCGTCGCTCTTGCTCGATGCCTTTCGCTGGTCGACGACTGGCCGGTGCGGGACGACACGGCAAGCCGGCGGGCAGTACCTCGCTGGGACAGCGGTGCTCAAGCTCAATGCCCAGGTCCCCTCGCTGGTCCCTTGTCGATGCCCTACTAGTCGACGTCCCAATCCAGCCGGTCTGCACCTCCTCGCTTGATGACTACTTCTGTCCGGAAGCTAACCTTTTCTCTATTATTTGTTTATACTCATCGATTCATTGTATCTCCTGTAGCTCAGCTTCTCTGATCGATGCACTTACAGAGTTACTATAATAGGCTTAGTCTATTTGATGCACTTACCCTTTCTCCGACCAATGCACTTGCAGAGTTACAGTTAGTCTATTCGATGCAGAGCTTAGTAGTCAGTACTTAGCACTTGCAGTTACAGTATACAAAATTAGGAGGAGCTCAGGTCATAGGACACTCCATAATCTCGTTGGTAGCACTAGCACAAGATGGAATTGGTAATCCCTGTTTGCATTCGGTACACAGTACATTGTTACTATATAGTTGTGCCTCACGTTCCATTTCTGTTGTAACTCGGTAGCTGAGGAAACTTGCACATTACTGTCTTGATAAATTCAGTCAAATTTCTTTTGTAATTTTCTTTTGTACTTGGCAACTGGCAGTTGTAAATTCAGTTTGCTAGCAATATGTTTTGTACTGTATCAACAAATTCAGTTTACTAGAAATTCTAAATGAAACAAATCGACTATCTGCACTTTTAATTCAGTTAAATACCTTATGTTTGTTTCTTTTTTCTGTAGTGGTAATTCAGTCAACTATCTGCACCTGTAATTAAGAAGACCAAGATGTGTACATGGATCTGAATGGAGAAGACGATGAGGATGGCGAATGACTTGTGCATCTTCCATGATCATAACTGGATCTGTTTATTTTTGCGTGATGGTCGTGGTCTGACTTGTATGGTTGCATCTTCCATGATCAGAATTGGATCTGTTTATTTTTGCGTGATGGTCGTGGTCTGACTTGTATGGTTGGTTGATAGTTTTTGTTTGTGTGGTTACATGGTTGAATATTGTACAATGGACTAATTGTAGTGTATATGTGTTGTGTCATACTGATAGTTTTTGTTTGCATGGTTGAATATTCTCCGGATGGACTAGTTACAGTCTATATGCTTATATAAATGAGGATTATTCAATTCAAGTGTCATATTGTTGTCAACGGCTTAAAAATATACATTATATTCTCAAATTTGCAAGTGTTTTTACAAATCCGCTACGCCGACATAGCGCCCGCAATATCGCCCGCTATCCGCATTCCGCTACGCCGAGCCCTATCCGCTACCAGCCCGCTATCCGCTATTTAAAACCTTGGATGCAGGACAGAAACTTTGGTTGTAGTGCATGATTTTTAATTTTTTACTGGAACTTCAAATGGTTCTAAAACTTTTTGCACTGTCTGTCTATACAAATTGTTTAGTTTTCCTAATTTTCGCAGAATTTTGGAAGTACCATAGGCATGGTGAATGTTCAGATTGTTACAGACAGTTCTGTTTTAGACAGATTCTGTTTTTGATGCATAGTTTGCTTGTTTTGATGAAACTATCAATTTCTATCAGTGTATTAAGCCATGGAAAAGTTATATTAAAGTAGATATAATGCAAAAACAAAATATGAATTGGTTTGCAACAGTACTTAGAGTAGTGATTTGCTTTATTATACTAACGGATCTTACCGAGTTTTCTGTTGAAGTTTTGTGTGGATGAAGTGTTCGAGGATTGAGGAGGTCTCGACGTGAGGAGAAGAAGGAGAGGAAAGAGCTCAAGCTTGGGGATGCCCAAGTCACCCCAAGTAAATATTCAAGGAGACTCAAGCGTCTAAGCTTGGGGATGCCCCGGAAGGCATCCCCTCTTTCTTCAACAAGTATCGGTATGTTTTCGGATTCGTTTCATTCATGCGATATGTGCAGATCTTGGAGCGCCTTTTGCATTTAGTTTTCATTTTTCTTTTATGCACCATGATGGTATGAGATAGTCCTTGGTTGATTTATAGAATGCTCTTTGCACTTCACTTATATCTTTTGAGTATGGCTTTATAGAATGCTTCATGTGCTTCACTTATATCATTTGAAGTTTGGATTGCCTATTTCTCTTCACATAGAAAACCGCCATTAGTAGAATGCTCTTTTGCTTCACTTATATTTGTTAGATAGTGGGCATATCTTTTGTAGAAAGAATTAAACTCTCTTACTTCACTTATATCTATTTAGAGAGTTGACAGGAATTGGTCATTCACATGGTTAGTCATAAAACCCTACATAAAACTTGTAGATCACTGAATATGATATGTTTGATACCTTGCAATAGTTTTCCGATATAAAGATGGTGATATTAGAGTAATGCTAGTGGGTAGTTGTGGATTAGTAGAAATACTTGTGTTGAGGTTTGTGATTCCCATAGCATGCACATATGGTGAACCGTTATGTGATGAAGTCGGAGCATGATTTATTTATTGATTGTCTTCCTTATGAGTGGCGGTCAGGGACGAGCGATGGTCTTTTCCTACCAATCTATCCCCCTAGGAGCATGCGCGGAGTACTTTGTTTCGATAGCTAATAGACTTTTGCAATAAGTATGTCAGTTCTTTATGACTAATGTTGAGTCCATGGATTATACGCACTCTCACCCTTCCATCATTGCTAGCCTGTTCGGTACCGTGCATTGCCCTTTCTCACCTCGAGAGTTGGTGCAAACTTCGCCGGTGCATCCAAACCCCGTGATACGATACGCTCTATCACACATAAGCCTCATTATATCTTCCTCAAAATAGCCACCATACCTACCTATCATGGCATTTCCATAGCCATTCCGAGATATATTGCCATGCAACTTCCATCATCATCATATACATGACTCGAGCATTCATTGTCATATTGCTTTGCATGATCGTAAGATAGCTAGCATGATATTTTCATGGCTTGTCCGTTTTTTGATATCTTTGCTATGCTAGATCATTGCACATCCCGGTACACCGCCGGAGGCATTCATATAGAGTCATATCTTTGTTCCAGATATCGAGTTGTAATATTGAGTTGTAAGTAAATAAAAGTGTGATGATCATCATTATTAGAGCATTGCCCCAGTGAGGAAAAGATGATGGAGACTATGATTCCCCCACAAGTCGGGATGAGACTCCGGACTTTAAAGATAAATAAAAGAGGCCAAAGAAGCCCAAATAAAAAAATAGGCCAAAGAAGCCCACCAAAACAAAAAAAGAGAGAAAAAAACAAAAAATGAGAGAAAAAGAGAGAAGGGGCAATGTTACTATCCTTTTACCACACTTGTGCTTCAGAGTAGCACCATAATTCTTCATATAGAGAGTCTCTTGAGTTATCACTTTCATATACTAGTGGGATTTTCATTATAGAACTTGGATTGTATATTCCGATGATGGGCTTCCTCAAATGCCCGAGGTCTTCATGAGCAAGCAAGTTGGATGCACACCCACTTAGTTTCCAGTTTGAGCTTTCATACACTTATAGTTCTTAGTGCATCTGTTGCATGGCAATCCCTACTCCTCACATTGACATCAGTTGATGGGCATCTCCATAGCCCATTGATTAGCCGTGTCGATGTGAGACTTTCTCCTTTTTGTCTTCTCCACACAACCTCCACCATCATATTCTATTCTACCCTATAGTGCTATGTCCATGGCTCACGCTCATGTATTGCGTGAAAGTTGAAAAGGTTTGAGAACGTCAAAAGTATGAAACAATTGCTTGGCTTGTCAATGGGGTTTTGCATGATTTGAATATTTTATGTGGTGAAGATGCAGCATAGCCAGACTATATGATTTTGTAGGGATAACTTTCTTTGGCCATTTTATTTTCAAAAGACATGATTTCTTTATGAGTAGGCTTGAAGTATTATTGCTTTTATGTCAAATGATAGACTATTGCTTTGAATCACTCGTGTCTTAATATTCATGCCATGATTAGATATGTGATCAAGATTATGCTAAGTAGCATTCCACATCAAAAATTATCTTTTTTATCATTTACCTACTCGAGGACGAGCAGGAATTAAGCTTGGGGATGCTGATAAGTCTTCGTCGTATCTATAATTTTTTATTGTTCCATGCCAACATTATTCCACTTTCATATACTTTTGGCAACTTTTTATATTATTTTTGGGACTAACATATTGATCCAGTTCCTGTTTGTTGCATGGTTTATATTTCACAGAAACCCCATATCAAACGGAATCCAAACGGGATAAAAATGGAGGAGAATTTTTTTTTTTGAATATTTGGAGAATATGGGAAGAAGAATCAACGCGAGACGGTGCCCGAGGGGGGCACGAGGCATGGGGTGCGCCTGCCCCCTAGTGGGCCACCCGTAAGGCGGTTGCTGCTCTTCTTTGGCCGCAAGAAAGCTAATTTTCGGGAAAAAAATCTCGGCCAAGGTTTCAATCCAATTGGAGTTACGGATCTCCATATATATACAAAACGGTGAAAGGGCAGGATACTAGAACGCAGAAATAGAGAGAGACAGAAAGACAAATCCAATCTCGGAGGGGCTTTCGCCCCTCCCATGCCATGGAGGCCAAGGACCAGAGGGGAAACCCTTCTCCCATCTAGGGAGGAGGTCAAGGAAGAAGAAGAAGAAGAAGGGGCCCCCTCTTCCCCTCTCTTCCGGTGGCGTCGGAACGCTGCCGTGGCCACCATCATCATCACCACGATCTTCACCAACACCTCCTCCATCTTCACCAACATCTCCATCACCTTCCCCCCTCTATCTACAGCGGTCCACTCTCCCGCAACCCGCTGTACCCTCTACTTGAACATGGTGCTTTATGCTTCATATTATTATCCAATGATGTGTTGCCATCCGATGATGTCTAAGTAGATTTTCGTTGTCCTATCAGAGGTTGATGAATTGCTATGATTGACTTAATTTGCTTGTGGTTATGTTGTTGTCCTTTGGTGCCCATCATAGGGTTAGTTGTATGTTGATAGGACTATGTATTGGAGGGCAAGAGTGATAGAAGCTTCTACCTAGCACATAAATTGATGCATACGGGATTGAAGGGGGACCAATATATCTTAATGCTATGGGTGGGTTTTACCTTAATGAACGTTAGTAGTTGCGGACGCTTGCTAATAGTTCCAATCATAAGTGCATAGAATTCCAATCAAGGATGACATGCTAGCAGTGGCCTCTCCCACATAAAAACTTGATATCGGTCTAGTAAAGTAGTCAATTGCTTAGGGACAATTTCACAACTCCTACCACCACTTTTCCACACTCGCTATACTAACTTTATTGTGTCATTATCTGAACAGCCCCTACTTTTTATTTACGTGGTCTTTATTATCTTGCAAACCTATCCAAAAACATCTACAAAGTACTTCTAGTTTTATACTTGTTTTAGGTAAAGCGAACGTCAAGCATGCGTAGAGTTGTATCGGTGGTCGATAGAACTTGAGGGAATATTTTTTTCTACCTTTAGCGCCTCGTTGGATTCAACACTCTTACTTATCGAAAGAGGCTAGAATTGATCCTCTATACTTGTGGGTTATCACCTACCATTTCCTCCTCTTGCCATCCTGTACCAGCGCTATGAACTCCACCGACGCATTGAGTAAGGAGTTGGGTGTTGGTGCGGTGGTCGAAATTCTGCCACAGGACGATCACTCCGAGTCGCAAAGCCGTGATCGCATATCACTGTCATTGGCAGTGGAGTTCCAAATGATCTCGACGTCGTAATCAGTGAGGATGAGCACATTGCAGTGCTCGTGAATCACGAGGTGGCAGCCCTGATTGTGCACAACGTGGCGGCAATGGATGTGCTGGCAGCGCCCGTCCGGACTATGGCATGGCATGGTTGGACGGGGAGTGCGAACTCGACAGAGAGGTCCTGGGGAGGACGAGTGCGTCTCTACGGCCGTGGAGCATAAGGCAGGAGCCTTGTCTATGCATGACGCGGTATAGTGTATGTCCTAGCCGCGGTTGTCCAAATGACAACATGGTTGGGCGGAGTGCTCCAAACGAAGAAGGTTAATACCTTGGATTTTTTTTCTTTTCCGGGGTAGATGGCATTAAAGCTGCAGATGAACGTGTCATCAAGGACACGACGATGTCGTATGCACACTGCTATGTTACACATAATTAGTCAGCGCCACGTAGGAGGGAACTTGCCACCAAGAGCCTGACATGTGGGCCCAATCATTCAGATTGGCTATTAAAAGAAGTTGACCCATAGATTTGGGCTCAATGTTGAGAATTAGTCCAGCAGTTGTGGTTTTGTGTTTGAAAACTCAAAAGTTGTGGTACAGTGTTATAAGTTGCCCCGAAGTTGTGGTTTTGTGTAAAAAAAACCTCAAATGTTGTGGTAAAGTGTTATAATTTATCCTGAAGTTGTGGTTTTGTGTAATTAACTCTAAGGGTAACGATCATGTTAAACCAGTTGCTTTTTTGTCCGCTTAAGTTGCCTCCCTTGTCCCTATGGGACCACACCGCTTAGATTTTCATTCTTTATCCTCTCAGCTGAATTCATCTCATCTTCTCATCGTGATAGATCCCGTCCGCTAGATCATCTCCCTCCATTTTATCCCCACACAAGCGCCAACCGTTTGGCAAGCTATTGCTCCACAGGCTTGGCTGACCATGTCTTGTCGCTGGCGCTCGATGTAGCAGGGGATAAATCAAGCTGTTGTAAAGGAGGCGACCCACAGGTGCTTTTTTTACGGGGAGCCGCCGTGAGTTGGCAAGTCGAATGACCTCGCCGCTGTTTCAAGCAGAGCCAATCGGCGGCAAGCAGGCTGGTGGTGGTGGCAAGCCGACGGCGGCGCTCAATGCTGCACAGAGGCGAACCCCGATGCTTTTGTTAGTTTAAATCTTTAGGATTAACATGAAATCATCTTAATCTCTTGGTTAGAACACCAAAAAACATATGCGGAAGATTCGGTACTAACAAGAATCATTGTAAATCTATTAGTAGTCCATGGCTGCTCCTTGGGTCCTCCATGGCCGGGGAAGGATATCGTCAGGATTACGTGATGAGCAGCAGCAGCGCCGCCGGCACTGAGGCGGCTCCGTGCAGCTGTCGTGAGCCTCCTGGAGTGTGGAGCTTGTTGGGGAAGAAGCAGTAGCAGGGAGATGGATGTGCAGGGTGCCGCTGGCACTGCCCTGGAGGTGGCCGGCAGTGGTAGACGGTCTTCCAGCCCATCAGCTCCCTCTTTTTAGGATCGATTGCTAGCACTCGGGGGGTTTAACCCGTTTGTGTTTTTCTCTTATCTAAAGAGGCACGTGACCTCTTCTATTTATATGAGGGGCTGATGGACCAGGGACCGAAACCAAACGTTGGGTTTGGGTGCCCCCCGATCAAAGCACCAACGTGGGATTGGACTCCCCCTTTTATCTCGGTCTATAACAACCTGAGATCAGTTCCAACATTCTCCCCCTTGATCGTAAGATTAACAAATATCATGAGCCCACTCTTAATAGAAATAACATACCAAAGTAATGTGTTACAATGACCAATGAGATGTCATTGAACCTCACTACCCATAGTACATCATTCTATCTCGAAGTCGACAGCATATTACTTTATGGGAGTTGGTTCATTTGATGGTCCTAATTCCAAGATCAAAAGGCTTTCCTAACCCATGCCGGCAACATTAACATAGAAAGGTAAATGGTAGCCTTAGTAAGTGAAACCGCGAAAACTTTATTAATCAAACATCATAGTTTGATCCTGGACTCTATATTTCACAACGGAGACATAATGTCAATAGTTTTGGCAATACCAGTTGACTTGTTGTTACTCGCATAGAGAACTGTGTGTTCATAATCGCAGTAAGTGGTTTAATGGTGTTGTCTACCACTTTCAATTCCGGGAATAATTATTCTTTCGACATACAACCTGCTTGCTAGCCTCTTAACAGGCCACAAATAATTTGCATCATTGAAGATGCCATGATTGTTCTTTTAGGAGCTTTTCCACGATAAAAGTCCTCATGCAAGGGTGCAAATATAACATGACATGGAATTCTTAATATCCACACACCTCGCCAAAACAATGTCTGACTAACCTACAGTTATGAGGTTATCAAACTCGTTACAAGTGAGCATGTAATAGCCATGGCCTTGCATATACTACAAGCTTGATAAAGGCTTTCCAGTGGTCCAATTCTGTATTATACACAATTTGCCAAGTATCACGATCATAAATAAGAGCGCACATCTATCTATTATATTATTAAGACGATAGAAAAGTAACGGCTGAGATTAACCATTGCAATGTTCACATTTATCAATGGCTGAGATTAATCATGATGGAACGTTGATTAATCATGATGGACTCACGTTGGCTAGGCCAAATTTCATGGTGTTGTTTTTTGTGTAGAAATAAAAATTCTCCAAATGCAACGAAATTTTTTGAAGAGTTTTTTAGAACAAAAGAGGCACTAGAAGCTTCGTGGGAGGACCAGAAGGTGAAGGAGGTCAGCACAAGACACCGGGGCATGCCAAGGGGCCCAGGCGCGCCCTGGTGGGTTGTGCCCACCTCGAGGCCCATCTTCGCGTGATTCCAACACTGAAAAATTCTATCAATAGGGAAACCATCAGAAATAACCCTAGACTGGAAGTTCCGCTGCCGCAAGCCTCTGTAGCCACGAAAAACAAATCGGGAGCCCGTTCCGGCACCCTGCCGGAGTGGGAAATCTTCACCGGAGGCCATCTTCATCATCCCTATGGTCTCCATGGTGAGGAGGGAGTAGTCCACTCTCGAGGCTAAGGGTTTGTACCAGTAGCTATGTGTTTAATCTCTCTCTCTCTCTCTCTCTCTCTCTCTCTCTCTCTCTCTCTCGTGTTGTTGATGGCATGATCTTGATGTATCGGGGGCTTTGTTAATATAGTTGGATCATATGGTGTTTCTCCCTCTCTATCTTGTTGTGATGAATTGATTTTTCCATTTGACATTTCGTTGTTATCAGATTGAATATTTGTATAGATTTGAGAGCACTTGATATATGTCATGCATATGATTACCCGTGGGGACAATGGGGTATTATTTTGATTCACTTGATATATGTTTTGGCACTCAACTCGCGGATTCCCGAGGTCACATTGGGGTAATATATGCATAGGGGTTGATGCATGTTCTCGTCTTTGTTTCTCCGGTAAAAAAAAATCAGCTCTCTTTGAGGTTCTTTGTGTTGGATCGAGTATTATGAATCTGAAATTGTTTGATGCGTATCGTATAATTAACTCACGGATACTTGTGGTGACATTGGAGTATCTAGGTGACATTAGAGTTGCTTGATGCGTATCATATGGTGTTATTTTAGTACGAACTCTTGGATAGATCGAACGGAAAGAATAATTTTGTGTTATTTTAGTAAGAACTCTTGAATAGATCGAATGGAAAGAATGACTTTAAGGTGGTTTCGTACCGTACAAACAATTTCTTCTTATGTTCTCTGCTAGATAAGAACATTGGAGTGATTCTTCGTTGCACATTGAGGGATGGTTATGTGATCCAATTATATTAGCATTGTTGAGAGATTTCACTAGTGAAAGGATGGAACCTAGGCCTCATTTTCATGCATTGCAATACTGTTTGTGCTCACTATTGTTACTTGCTACCTTGCTGTTTTTTCTTGTTACTATTACAAAAACCAATATCTACTATCATTACTACACTTGTATCATTATCTCTTCGCCGAACTAGTGCACCTATACAATTTACCATTGTATTTGGTGTGTTGGGGACACAAGGACTTTTTGTTATTTGGTTGCAGGGTTGTTTGAGAGAGACCATCTTCATCCTATGCCTCCAACGGATTGATAAACCTTAGGTCATCCATTTGAGGGAAAATTGCTACTGTCCTACAAAACTCTGCGCTTGAAGGCCCAACACGAGTCTACAAGAATAAAGTTGCTTAGTAGACATCAGATATCTATCTTAATAGATGATGTTTCGCTGATAAAACTTGCCTGGGAGCTGAATATATGGATTGTGCATACCTCTGTAGTGAGATATGAGAGGGTATATATTGAGGCCAATACCAAAGAAACTAAACAAGGAGATGGATGCATCGAGCAAGTATGAGACAATGGTACACTACTCATGAGCACTACTGTTACTTCGGTTTGTTTGAGGTGCTAGAGATGCAAGTAGTTGCTCTTGCACTAAAAATTAGTTATGGGCGATGTGTCGGGACCGAGGCCTATCTCTCGTGTCCATCGTTTCATAGCTATTATGGACCTGCGAGGAACGGAGAAGCAACCTAAGCCATTCATTAAAAATTAACTCTTGATAAGCATGTATGATGCCGGGGTACACAACTCATGAGCACTACTGTTAGGTGTGTTAATTTTAAGGTGCGTGAGATACAACTAGTTCCTATTGGGCTTCACATTAATTAAATGTGATGTGTGAGGTTTGAAGCCTAGCTCACATTACATTGTTACATAGTTAGAACTATGCACATGCCGACCCGAACTCTTTAAAAAAAAATCTCATCTCTTCTTTCCAACTTTTTATTTATGTTTCCAACTTCTTATCACGCACCAGTGTACGTGCCAAGTCCACATATTACTTTAGGCATGTAACATAATACCTTTAATTCTCAGCCGTAAAAATTACTGATCAACGCGCTTTATATTTTCTTAGCTTATGTGGAAGAACGTGGTGTCTTATTTGACTTCTGTTTTAATTAAATAATAGATGGTCCTTGGAGGATGGATAAGCAACATAAGTTGTTCATCAAAAATTAACTCATGATATGAGATGGTTATGCCACTACAAAGATAGATTAGTCTGTTATGGTACACTAGATTAAGTAACATAGATTGTAGTTAAGTTCGTGCGTTACCTCGATCAGTTGTTCTTCACTCCTCAACGAGAATTGATAGTAGCTTGATAGTTATGGCAATGTGTTGTGGCAGTACTGCAGTTCTAGCTCGATTGTGGACTGCTCTGCTAAATGTAACTCTGGATCAAATGCCATAGGTACGTAGTGCAAGTTCCTAGTTTTGGAAATGAAAAAAATTACTCTACACCCCCACAATGCAAGTGCACCATAACCTTATTCAAGCACCAAGCTCGGACTGTCAAATTTGAATTAATATGAGCTTCAGAATGGCATGATTCACGGTCCAGTTTATATGATGAATTTTTGAATGCTAATGCTCTAGAGTCGGAGCTGGTGGTGTAGGCGGAAACACTCGCAACAACCCATCAACGGACAAATATGTTGATACGGATGCAGATGATGTTTCTATAGAAATTTCATATTAGAATGGTGACGCCTTTATTTGGCGTGTTCTTGGGTCTTGATCAGCTGGATGTCTACATGCCTGATCATTGGAAAATTTTGAGAAAATAGCACATCCCTTTTGTCACTCATTTCTAAGGAGGGTCGCCCAACAGAAGTTTTATATTCTGTCGAATTCGTCAGATGTTTGTATGATTATCAATGACAAGGCAATGAAGATCTAGCAGGAGAGAACATCGCGACCGAGGTGACCAGGCCGCAAAGTCCACCTGCAAGTGTGTCTACAAGGGTGATGAGGTGGGATACATTCATAACATGACAAACGAGGGTAAAATTGTTGCACATCTGTAGCAGCATATAGAGGGAAATAGAGTGAAATGTTCACTTGGACCAACGGTGAAACACGTGTGATCGATACTGCACACAGTATAGCTCATGAGGCACAAACAAATTAGCAAGACATTGAAATAGCAACAACATGGTTGAAATCACACTATTTTCAACTTAGTGAGGGCTCTAGTCTAGTAACTAGCCAGCTAGGAGACACTGAAATAGCAACATGGTGAAAATTACACTACGGTTAGTTTCTTTTATGTCTGCACTAGATTAAGTTGATGACAACTCCTTCGGTACTAATTAGTCTTAAGTTATGGACTGCATCGCGGAGAAGATGCCACACCTAGTGCAATGTCCTGCAAGTACCGGCAACTTGCCAAAATAGATTTACCTACGACTTGGCACGGTTGGCTAGCTATGACTTTCTTATTTCTTCTATTGTTGCTTGGTCAGTCTCCTGATAGTACAACATACTTAAATCATAGATATGGAGTTTAATCCCCCTGTTATAACTTCCTCGACAAATTCTCGCCTAAATAAGGATTCACATGTTCATTGTTTAATTTATTGCTCTTCTTCATTTTCCTTCTTGATGAAATGTTATTAGTACATAGCAAGATGAGACATCACCATGTATGGCTTAATCTAAACTGTATAAATCTCGCATGGACAATACAAGCCATCCTATTTGGCCTTGCAGCGTACACACATATCCGGTCAGAAAATGTGGCCAACTTTTCATGCATTTTTATATTGATTTCCAAAATTGTCAAACTAGATTATCATCATAGTTTTGATGTTTTTTCCTTGTCGCCACCCAACCCGACTCCTGAAGGAGCGTGAGTTGAGGGTCATATGACTCGTTTCAAGATGAAGCTCACATTGTCGGATAGTGGGCTCCTTTTACAAAAGTTAGGGTATGAGTGCACCTCTAGAGAAAGGGACTGTTCAAAAAGAAATTGCATTCTCCCACACAATGATAACCTTTATTTCGTTGCTTTCGTCAAGAAAACAGTCGACACTTGTACTACATATTTTGGGTATATAGCTTATCTTCAGAAAGGTGGTCTTTGGTGAGAGGAGAGCTATATCCGGAGCTCATCAAGATAGGATGACCTCCATAGCTCACCGGGGTTCCTCTAAGACAAGTGGCCTCAGTTCGTGCCGTGCATATTATTGGATAATGGTTTCAGAACCTGCCAGCCCTTGGACAAGCTATACAAGTTAATGTCATATTTTCCTGTAGTCATGAAGCCGTCAAAGATAGACGAGCACAAACGGGGCATAAGAGCCAGCCAGTTTCCTCTAATATCTCAGTATACAGTTGATAATTAACAAAACTGTACATGTGATACCTAGCTAAAGATGAGGTTTAATACATAAGAGCTACATTCTGATTATCGAGTAAGGAGCGTGCTAAAGGGATAATGTAAGCAACAATGGCAATATGTGAGAAGGTATATATATTGAACACAACACCAAAGGATCTCAAGAAGAAAAAACGAGACCATGCGACAAGTATGACACAAAGATCCACAAAGAAGTAAAGTGTTTGATAGGTTTGTTTTGAGGAGCGGTTGACATGAGGGCACATGCTTCACATTTTTTCTTCCTCTTTGGCAGTTGATAAAGTGTGTGAGCAACTGGATCTTTCATGCCGTTGGACCTGCTTAGCCTCCGCCTGGCCGAGGCGAGTTCCAGTTGGCTAGAAATTGTACCTGAGACAAGAAGGCGGATAAGCCCCACCAACTGCATGAACACGAGGCGCCACTAGCGACTCAATGAGTTTGTTTCCATTTAAACATTAGGAATTATCTCTATTTAAATAACAAGGAATCAGTGCCAAGAGAAAATAGTGAGTGACTAGCGAGTGCGGCATTTCGGTGCCCAGACTCATCTGCACCGGTCCAAAAAACAAATCACAAAAAATTCAAAAGATTTTAATCTTTTTTTGCATGGTAGACAATTTATCATGTGAGGTCCGCTCAAAATTTTAGCTCATTTCGACTTCTGAGAAGCTCTCAGCAAAAAAGACAAATCGGATCAGAACAGTGCATGAACAGTAAGCATTTTTACAGACCTCGAATTTGTTTTTTTGCCGAGAGCTGCTCAGATATCCAAATGATTTGAAAATTAGAGTGTACCTCATCCATCAAATTATCTACCACACACAAAAAAATTGGAATTTTTGAAATTTTTCTAGTATTTATTTTGATTTTTTTCGTAAGGGCGGGTGCAGCTGAGCCTAGGCTCAGAAGTGGATTACCGGTGACTAGCGCCCATTCGACTGAGAATCTCGCTCTGTCTTACATGTTTGTTCATCAATTCAAAATCATTTGCCGCGTTACTGAAAGATTGTTCATCTAGTGCTGCCAAACTTTTATGGTGTTTGTTTTCGTAGCAAATAAATAAGCCCAATTTTTCTTAAAGACAAAAGGCGGGCACTTCTCCCACGTCGGTGGCGGGGTGGGTGACGGCCGCACACCAGCACCATCGTCTGCAGCATCCATCCACCTGCTCGAGAAGTCGATGCCGCGGGAGCCGAAAGGAAAGCAGTCACGCACGCTCACCACCCTGGTAAACGCCCACCAGGAGGTCTTCTTGATCGCCAGTTATTCACCCCTACCTCGCTTTGATCCACCGTGCTCCAGCACCTCACCCAGCGGCGACAAACGAATATGCTAAGGCACTCTTCCTCATCTTCACCTATTTATACGGCAATCGCACACCTCGTCGTGTTCTCCTTGCGTCCAGACACGACAAGCTCTGCTAGAAGTAGCGCCAAGGCCAAACCTCTCTTCCTTCTACTTATTGCTCCAGCAGCCTGCAGCCTAGTAATAGCCTAATAGGCAATAGCTATAGTCTTCTTGTTCACAGCAGTGACCATGTCTTCCTCTGCCACCACGGCCAGTTCGAGAATCCAAGAAAGGTGGTGAAGAAGCAGATGTCGGAGGACCAGTCCGAGGGTCAGGGTGCCACCATCACACAGACCGAGCATCGGCAGCTAGTACCCATGCTCTCTCCGAATCACGCTAGACAACGAACTCTGAATTTCTCATGGGGCGCCGGTGTCGACCTTTGTCCTCGACAAATGCACGCATGCATGCTTTGCATACATCATTTATGTGTTTGCTGAAATGCTTTCTTATCTTCCGACGATGCAGGGCGCTTCACCCATCAGGACTTCTGGGAACAAAAGTGCATTACCAGGACAGGAGATGCTCATGTCCCATCAATCTACTTCAACCATCACAATAATGCAGAGGCGTAGGTTTCTATCCATTTCTAAAAATTAAAAAAAGTCCCATCTCGCACTGACGTTGCAACACAATTACTCTGTTGTCTGTTCTTGATTAGTGGATGACGGCAGGCAGGCATCGTGCATTCATAGATGCTGGCGTCAAACGACGTGCAGAAGGTCCTCCAACTCTGGATCAACCTCGCCTCCAAAGACTAGGTATCGTTTTTTAATGTCGTTTATAAGACATCACCCTTCTCTCCCTTTCATGCATATGGCTTTTGAATATCTTTCTAACTATGGGGTTCGAAAAGGGGGAGATGTCATCCCCTTTCCTGTTTCAAAACTGGGAAAGGTTGGCAAGACTCATTCCAAGCAGATATAGTATGTGCCCTCTGTAGTCTGATTGAAACTAGTAGTATCACATTCTTTTTTAAGCGCCTTATCTCCAGTTCTTTTGAATATCTTCATGCATCAACATATCATGTCGTTGATTCACATTTTTTAGTAAAAAGAAGGAAATTCAAATTCTTATTGTTATATACGGAGTATGCAGATAACTGAAATATTATCAGACAGTACCAAATCTAGCCTACAGAGCAAGGCATGCACAGAACTGTCGATGTGACTACAGAATACTGAAGAATGTTTCTAGATAAAGTGTGCTTCAAATCCTGGTCCGCAAGATCAAAGCCCGAGGGCGCCAGGACAAGCAGACATCTAGACGGATTTCAGTCAATCTGCGTGCCCATTACCATGCTTCCTTCCTCTTCTCATTAGAGCATCGTCATGTTGCGCACGGATACGAGAAAATAACCCGAGAAGTTGAAGCGAAGGCACATAGCAGCAGATGGAGATCCACCGAAACGAAAGAGCAGATCGGTTGAGATTCAGATGTTGATCAGATAATTGTAGTCTATAATTTTAGTCAAGACTAAATATGATTTTCTGTGGAAGATTATCATCACTTCGTCCCCATAAATCTTCGGGCTTTTTGCTCCTTTCATCAAGGAAGACAACAGGATCAAACGGAAATCAAAACAGGAACATCACAGATCTTAAAAGGCTCAGAAGAATGAATCGGTCTCTCAGCAGAGGGATAGAAATCCTCCGAAAATAGGTGGTGTTTTGATCATCACAGCCTCGAATTAGATCAAGCAAAACTAAACAAGAGCTGGAGAAACGGAAGATTCTGATTAAGAAGAGCTACAGGAAACAAGTTGCACACATCGCCGATTGACAAGCAAACCTGAGATGGTCACACAACGGCAGATGATGGAGGCGGGGATTACGGGATGCGAGAGCGCGCGCTATATAGAGGGTTTGTGGCCTAGGGTTTCGGGAAATAATATAACCTCATCTTACTGGGTTCATCTTGCGCCAGACTGGTTAATATTGGGCCAGTGAGGCTAGAAGATAATGTAACCTTTGAATAGACTGGACCTATGCTTGTTTGCCTATTAGCAATTGTCTTATTTTTTTGCAACGTGTTTGGTGTTCCTCAAAAATTGTCCTATTTAATTTCTCTCAATTTTTTTTTTGCAAACACTAGTAGAAAAAGGGTCAAACGTGAAGCACATTAGTGCCGGTTTGTATTTGAGTCGGCACTAATGTATACATTACTGCCGGTTCCAACGGCTAGCCGGGCCGCTTTCATTAGTACCGGTTCGTGGCGAACCTTTAGCCACGAACCGGTACTAATGAGAGTGGTGGCAGGATGTTGTCAAACTGGGGCCCCTCCAGCCCCTTTAGTACCGGTTCTTGGCACGAACCGGTACTAAAGGTCGTCCTACATAAACCCTTCGTCCACCCGAGCTCGCTCTATTCTTCCCCTTTCCCCTCTCCTCTCTGTTTTTCCCCTCTTCCTCTCGAGCTCATCACACATTTTGCCCAAATTTTGTCAAGATTTGAAGGCCCCCATCCATTGAAATGATCACAAAGGTTGGCAACTTTGTCCTTTCATCTCTCATTGCTAGATTTACTCTTGCAATGCTTTATATAGTGATTAATTTGTGAGTTTAGTAATTTGGGAGGAAATATATATATGTGCTAGTATTTGATTTATATGCAATTTGGGGTCAAAAATAACAATTAGTTTGCATATGTAGGTGTGGTTTACTTAGTGTCTTCTAAATCTCCGTCGTAACCACCGTCGATCGCCCGCACCGTCCCGCCGCCGGCACCACCTTATGGTGAGCCTCTTTGTTCATGAAATTTTATATAAAAATTGATGTTTGTGTGATTTGGATATATAGTTACTCGTATAATTATCTTACCCGTACGTTGTTTGTTATACATATAGTGGCATGGTTTTGATATCCGTCCCCGTCGGCCCTCGTCCTTGTTATGATTCGGATGTGGTATATATATTCTCTTTTAAAACTAGTTGCATTTCGTGTTTATGATAAATTATGCCCATCAAGTTGACATAGAAATTTTTTCTAGGAGGTATGTGAACCGGAAATTCCAACCGACCCTATTGTCGAGAGATTAAATTTAGTTGAAAGAGAAAACGAGTACTTGAAAGAAAAATTGAAAAGATTTTGAGGGGGAGAAGATGGAATTGGAGTTGCATGTTGCCGATGTCGTCGATGATCACAAGATCAAGATGGAGAAAATGCGCTTGAAGCTTAGAAAGATTAGAAAATATGCCATCGATAGTGAGGTTTGGTATCATTATGCTGTTGGATCCATTGTTACCTTAGTTGCGATCTTGACCGCATTTGTTATTGCATTTAAATGCTTTAGCTAGAGAGTTATTTGTTTGTTGCATTTAAGTGTTGTATGAACTTTATGTATGAACTTGTATTAATTTGGTCTATTCGGTGTTGTGTAATGAAGATGAGCCGGCAATGGATGTACGATGACCGATGCTCTCCCCAGTTCGTTGAGGGTGTGCATACTTTTCTGATTGCGGCTGAGGCAAACAAGCGGGCGGATGGTTTTATGCCTTGTCCATGTGATGGCTGTAAGAATGGTCACAATTACTCTACGTCAAGAACCATTCACGTCCACCTGTTTGAGTCCGGTTTCATGCCCCACTATAATGTTTGGACCAAGCACGGAAAAAGAGGGGTTATGATGGAAGACAATGAAGAAGAAGAGGACGACGACAGCTATCCTGGCCATGGGTTCCCTGAATACGATGATACAACAATGGGGGAAGAAGCTGAGCCGGTAATGCGGGAAGAAGCTGAGCCGGCAATGCGGAAGAAGCTGAAGAAGAGGCATCAGATGAGCCCGTTGATGATCTAGGTCAGGCCATTGCCGATGCAAAGAGAAACTGCGCAGGTGATTTGGAGAAGAAGAAGTTGCAGCGCATATTAGAGGATCACAAAAAATTGTTGTACCCGAATTGCGTAGGTGACAAGAAAAAGCTGGGCACCACACTGGAATTGCTGCAATGGAAGGCAGAGAATGGTGTATCTGACAAGGGATTTGGAAAGTTGCTGGTAATGATAAAGGATATGCTTCCAAAGAACAACGAATTGCCCGAGAGTACGTACGAAGCAAAGAAGGTTGTCTGCCCTCTAGGGTTAGAGGTGCAGAAGATACATGCATGCCCTAATGATTGCATCCTCTACCGCTGTGAGTACGAGGATTTGAACGCTTGCCCGGTATGTGGTGCATTGCGCTATAAGATCAGCCGCAATGACCCTGGTGATGTCGAGGGCGAGCGCCCCAGAAAGAAGATTCCTGCCAAGGTGATGTGGTATGCTCCTATAATACCACGGTTGAAACGTTTGTTCCAAAACAAAGAGCATGCCAAGGCGATGCGATGGCACAGAGAAGACCGTAAGAAAGACGGAAAGTTGAGAGTACCCGCTGACGGGTCGCATTGGAGAAAAATCGAAAGAAAGTATGGGAAGGAGTTTGCAGATGACGCAAGGAGCGTATGGTTTGGTCTAAGCGCAGATGGCATTAATCCTTTTGGGGAGCAGAGCAGCAACCATAGCACCTGGCCTGTGACTCTATGTTTGTATAACCTTCCTCCTTGGTTGTTCATGAAGAGGAAGTTCATTATGATGCCAGTGCTCATCCAAGGCCCTAAGCAACCCGGCAACGACATTGATGTGTACCTAAGGCCATTAGTTGAAGAACTCTTACAACTGTGGAATGGAACAGGTGTACGTGCGTGGGATGAGCACATGGGGGAAGAATTTGACCTAAAGGCGTTGCTGTTCGTGACCATCAATGATTGGCCTGCTCTCAGTAACCTTTCAGGACAGACAAACAAGGGATACCGCGCATGCACGCACTGTTTGGACGATACCGACAGTATATATTTGGCTAATTGTAAGAAGAATGTGTACCTGGGACATCGTCGATTTCTTCCGAGCAGGCATCCCGTAAGAAAGAAACGCAAGCATTTCAAAGGTGAGGCGGATCACCGGACGAAGCCTGGCCACCGTACTGGTGCTGATGTACATGATATGGTCAAGGATTTGAAGGTGGTCTTTGGAAAGGGTCCTGGTGGACAACCTGTTCCGAATGACGCTGACGGACGCGCACCCATGTGGAAGAAGAAATCTATATTTTGGGACCTGCCCTATTGGAAACACCTAGAGGTCCGCTCCGCAATCGATGTGATGCACGTGATGAAGAATCTTTGTGTGGCCCTGCTTGGCTTCTTGGGCGTGTATGGGAAGACAAAAGATACACCTGAGGCATGGGAGGACCAGCAACGTATGCACGGAAAAGACGGCATACATCAGGGTCATGCAAGCTACGCTCTTACCAAAGAAGAGAAGGAAATCTTCTTTGAATGCCTGCTCAGTATTAAGGTACCGTCTGGCTTCTCGTCGAATATAAAGGGAATAATAAACATGGCAGAGAAAAAGTTCTAGAACCTAAAGTCTCATGACTGCCACGTGATTATGATGCAACTGCTTCCGGTTGCATTGAGAGGGCTTCTGCCGGAAAATGTTCGATTAGCCATTGTGAAGTTATGTGCATTTCTCAATGCAATCTCTCAGAAGGTAATCGATCCAGAAATCATACCAAGGTTATAGAATATTTTGGTGCAATGTCTTTTCAGTTTCGAGTTGGTGTTCCCACCATCCTTCTTCAACATCATGACGCACGTCCTAGTTCACCTATGCGAAGAGATTAACGTTTTGGGTCCTGTATTTCTACACAATATGTTCCCCTTTGAGAGGTTCATGGGAGTCTTAAAGAAATATGTTCATAACCGTGCTAGGCCAGAAGGAAGCATCTCCAAGGGCCGTCAAAATGAGGAGGTCATTGAGTTTTGTATTGACTTTATTCCTGACCTTAAGCCGATTGGTGTTCCTGAATCGCGGCATAAGGGCAGACTGGATGGAAAAGGCACGCTAGGAGGGAAACAAATAATATGTATGGACGGACATTCTCTCACTGAAGCACACTACACAGTTCTACAGAATTCCGCCTTGGTGGCTCCGTATATGGATGAACACAAGAATTTGCTACGCTCCAAACACCCGGAGCGGTCTGATGACTGGATTACACGTGAACAAACCAGGAGTTTCGCCAACTGATTGCAAGCACGTACCATGCATGACACCTCTATTGAAGATGACCTGTACTTGTTGTTCCAGTTACCATCTTCGAATATAATGACTTTCAAAGGGTACGAGATAAATGGTAATACATTTTACATGATCGCCCAAGATAAGAAGAGCACCAACCAAAACAGTGGTGTCCGCTTTGATGCAGAAACCAAGACGGGAAAGGAAACATATTATGGTTATATACAGGACATATGGGAACTTGACTATCGACGTGGTTTGACGGTCCCTTTGTTTCGGTGCAAATGGGTCAATATGACACGAGGCGGGGTAACGGAAGACCCGCAGTACGGAATGACAACAGTGGATGTCAACAATCTTGCGTATGCAGACGAACCATTCGTCCTAGCCAATGATGTGGCACAGGTTTTCTATGTGAAGGACATGTCTACCAAGCCAAAAAAAAGAAAAGATAAGGAAGCGAATGCATCGTACGATGAGCCAAATCGGCACATAGTTATTTCTGGGAAGAGAAACATTGTGGGAGTGAATGACAAGACAGACAAGTCAGAAGATTATGAAAACTTTGATGAAATTGCTCCATTCACAGTGAATATTGACCCGAGCATCCCGTTAAATGATGAAGATTTTCCATGGTTACGGCTTCACTATCATCACTTTCTTCTGTGTTTCACACCCAGAAGGGAATCTCTGTAATAGTTAGGGTAGTTAATTATGTGTTTTGGCATTTGAAACGCGAAGAGATTTTATGTGCAAACAAATTCTTTCATGCGTTTACTGATTTTTAAAGTTAAGTTATTCACAAACTAGTGATTCACACTAATTTCAAATAATTCAAAATCTAAACTATTCAAATTTGAAAACTACGGGCACTAACAGAAAGTTTGTAATTTTTTGTACCTAAAGCAAAAATATTCACAAAGAAACTCTAAATACACAAAAAAAACTCAAAAATAAATAAAGCAAAAAAATAATAAAAAATCCCGCCTACTAGGCTAGAGCGGCCTGCATACGACTAGAAACCCAACCCGTTGTTGGGCCAGGATGCAGGCCCGCAAAGGCCCAGTAGGCCCATGGGGCAGCACAACACAGGTAGGCCCAGAAGGCCTGCATTTGAGAGGAGCTCGAAGGAGCACCCGCGGCTGGGTTTATAAACCAGTGCGGCTGCCCTTCGCTAGGCGAGGTGGGACTAAACTTTGCGCCCCTCGCCTAGCAGCGCACCCCCCTTTAGTACCGGTTCGTGGCACCAACCGGTACTAAGGGGGGGGCCTTTAGTACCGGTTGGAGCCACCAACCAGTACTAAAGGCCCCCTTTAGTACCGGTTGGTGGCTCCAACCGGTACTAAAGGTGTCCCCTATATAAGAAACACTTCGAAAATTTTCAGTTTCTCATCTCCCACTTCTCTCTGCCGCCGCCCCGTCCCGCGCCGTCGCCGCCCCTGTCGCGCCGTCCCCGTCGACTCCGCGACGCCCCCGTCCTCGTCGTGTCGTCCCCGTCGACTCCGTGGCGCCCCCGTCGCCGGCCTATCGCCGCACCGGCCCGTCGCCGTCCCGGTCGCCGCACCGGCCCGTCGCCGATCCCCTCGCTTCGCCGTCGCCGTCGCCTTTGGATCGACCTCGCCTCGCCGTCGCCGTCGCCTTGACCTTGCCCGCGCGCGCTGTGAGCCCATCCCCCGGCCCCTCTCCTCCCTCCAATCGATCAAAGCCACACCGCGCGCCGGCGCCGACCGTAGCGCACACACACGCGCGCGCACACACACACACTACATGCACACACATACACACACACACTACACGTGCGCACACACACAATTTTTCTGTTTTTAGCTTTTAGTTTTTTCTGTTTTTCTTTTTTCATACAAAGTTTTAGATGAATTAATTAATTAGATTAGATTAATGTCAAATAGTATATAGAAATGTTAGTTATAATATAAATAATGTCAAATGTTATAGAAATGTTAGTTATATAGAAATGTTAGAAATTTTGGAAATGTTAGTTTTAGCTAGCTAGATGAATTAGATTAATTTCAAATTGTTAGACGATGATCGATGTTTTTTTAGTTTCTTAAATTTTTAGTTATAAAATTTAGAATTTGCATATATGAAATCATCACAATATCCATCATTTAAAAAATGTTACTTTACTTTTGCGGCATATAGTATTTGTTGTCGACGATGCCCGGCCCGCATCCTCGCTGTCGACACGTCCGCGACGACGTCCAGCTGACCCATGTCCGGGACTGGGCTCCGCTGGGCTGGCACTGGGAGGTGCTGCCTGGAGGGGCACGCCGCTTGATGAGGAACCCGGCCCCGGGTCCCGTCGTCGACCCTGATCTCGTTTGATGGTGTTCGCGTGGGCCAGTTTCGGTGCGGAGGGAGCCGGCCCCGCCGGAGGTGGTACGTCGTCGTGTCAGGGAGGAGGACGAGCACGTCCATCACTACATGGTTGCGTTAGAGGGCGGCAGGTTCTCCAATACCTGGCAGTTTCTTCAGGGATCTCACTTCAGCTATGATCCTGTGAGGGTTCCTTCTCTTTGGGTGTCCATCGCCCACGCCGCAGAAACCGCGAGTGTCCTAGATTCTTCTGTAGTATTCGATCTTTAATTAGCTACCTAGCCAGTGATGTACTATTCAATATTATATATTATTCGAGACGATGTATTCGAGATTAAATCTATTATTCGAGACGATGTATTCGAGATTATATCTATTATTCGAGACGATGTATTCGAGATTATATCTATTATTCGAGATTATACTAAATTGTTTTATATTTCTTTTGGCATAGTTAAATAAAAGCTAAAGGCGGACAATACCGACAAAGAGAGAGAACAGACCATGTTCGATATGATATGCGGGCCAGATGATGATCAGAATGAAGAAGATTATGACGGCACCGAATTTCTAAACAACACCGGAGAGGGTGATATGATATTCGATCGCGATGACCGAATTGATGAAGTCATGAACTACGACTATGACGATGACAAAGAACATGTTGATCCTGAAACAACAAACACCGGCGACGTATATATATTTATATAAGCAGGAATCTGGTGATCATCACATGTTTTAAATGAGTTGAAGATATATTAACGAATCGATCTTTCTTCTTTCAGCCATCCGGATCGAGCAAATCTTCAGGCAAAAGGACGAAACGAGGCCCAAACAAAAAGTTGAAGGAGGGCGTAAAGTACAATATCGAGGCATTCAAACCTAATGGCGAACCATTAGCGCCTAAGAAGATTGCGGACAAGTTCGTTTGTCAGTGCGGAGTTCTTGTGAAGGACCAACTCCCGATCTCCCTTCAAGAATGGAGAAAGCCAGCAAAGCCACGTCCAAATGTTACTTTTGTCGACGACAGTAAAAAAAACTGCTTTGGGATACTCTCATGGAACATTTCACCCTACCAGATCATTTCACAGAAGCAGATGTGCAGAAAGTCAAGGACGCTGCTTTTAGGAAGATGGCGGTTGCATTCAAGAACCACAAGAGATGTGAATGGGAGAAGTACGTCAAGGGAGGAAGGAAGACTCCAGTATTCGAGGGGATACTAGAGAATCAAAGTGCTCATTGGGACGATTTCGTCAAATTCAAGGATTCGGAATTAGCTAAGGAACGGTCGAGAATAAACAAGAAGAATGCCGAAAAAAAGGATAAGTTCCATAAGCTGGGGCCAGGTGGCTACGCGGTGGCAATGCCTAAGTGGGATAAGTCTGAGAAAGAGATGGAGGATGCAGGTGTCACCCCGGTTACTAAGAGCTGGCCCCCTAGGTGCAGGAGTTGGTTCTATGCGCATGGGGGGGGGAGTTGGACCCGAAGACAGGCAAAGTTTCGACGAAGGCATGTCTAAACAGAGCTGACGATAACATACTTGTTGCAATAGAAGAGGCTCGAACGGGGGTGTTCCAGCCGAACAGAGAGAACGACGAGCTTAAGCGTGCCCTGGGAAATCCTGAACACCCGGGAAGAACACGAGGCAAGGGCGCTATTCCGTGGTATGAGGGGTTTTCGGACTGGAACACCGACTACAGAACCCGTGCGAGAAGAAAGATTGCGGAGGAGAAGCAGAGGAAGATGGAGGAGGAGAAGAGAAAGCTAGACTATGAACGCCTTCAAGGCCTAGAATCAGCGCACGCAGACTTGGCAGACAAATTCCAGCGGCAGCAGGAGCAGATCGACTCACTTAGCCAGCAAAGGGGGTCTCAGCAGCTGCAACAGCTAGCGGATGATCCAGCATTGGATACCACCGCCCCATCCATGCCGAGAAGCAGCGTGGGTTCCGCCCCGTTTGATGCAATGCTGGATAGATACCCCGCGGATGACATCATGGAGAACACTAACTGCGAGCTATACTTCAAAATGAAGAACATATCCATGAAGGTGGCGGACGGCGTTGCTTATACAAATTCCCCCGATGCAACCTTCCATTGCAACCCGATTCCAGCAGGCTATGCTCGTGTCGTGGTTGATGAGGTGGTGGACCAATATTCGGGGCTAGATCTTGACATTCCTGGAGGTGACGAGGAGCACACACTCGGAGATGCCAAACATCGTATCATCCTATGGAGAAAGGATTGCATCATCTTTCGAAGGCCACCGACACCGCGTCACCCGACTCCTCGTTGAAGTCCGCCGCCGACTCAGCAGACTCCCGCTCCTCCAAGTCCCCCAATGCGTGAGGCCACTCCTCCTCCTCCAAGTCCGGCAAAGTGTCAGGCCACTCCTCCTCCAAGTCCGACACAGCGTCAGACGTCCACTCCTCCTCCAAGTCCGGCAAAGTGTCAGGCCACTCCTCCTCCAAGTCCGGCGCAGCTTCAGGCCACTCCTCCTCGTCCAACTCAGCCCCGCCAGTCGTCTCTGCCGCCTCAGCAATCGCAGAAGAGACACCCCGCAGCTATGGTGCGTAGCGGTACCAGTCGAGGTCATAGTACAGGAAGTACAGGCGGAGGCAAGCGATATAAATATGGTCCAAACCTCACTACTCCTCTTCCTGAGAGGGCTTACGACAGGACCAAGGAGCAAACCAATGCCATAGTGCGGGCAGAAGTTGACGCCCATTTTGGACCGAAACCGCCACCGCCGCCAAGGGAGAAAGTCCCTGTGGAAGTTATTGACCACTTCATTCGTATGGCTGAACCACCAGCTCCTAAGCCTGTTGACACAGACTATGAGCGCCACATCAAGAAGTTACATCGACAACGTCTATAGAAGGAGGCGAGCTTGAGCTCGAGCAAACAACAAGCAGCTGTCAAAAAATGCGGGAGACCCGTTGCCCAGCTGGGAGAACAGTGGGCGGAATCGATCCCCCTCTTGTTGTGCCGCCAACAACACGTGACAGTACGCGCGGCCAATATTATTGTGGGCAAACAGTTTACGTTCCCCAGGTGGGCGATGTGGTAATAACCCAGCAGCATATAATGCAGGCTGAAGAACTCAAGATCACTGTTGGACAACTCCTCGAGATCGAGGACATGCCTGTGCTTGCAGAGGAGGAAATAAAATGGAAATATGTCCGGGGCCAACCTTTGGTCAAGCCAGAAGATGTCAAGAAGCTCCCAACGAGAATGTATGAATTGCATCAATGGTACATGGACATTACCAAGAGATCCGATCGATAATCCCTCATGGTGCAAGTCAACAAGAATCATTACTACCATGAGAAACCTGTGACCGTTGAGTATTCTGAACTGTTTCAGTTATACAATCAAGACGCACTCGACAAATCTATCGTCAGTTGCTATTGTCTGTAAGTGATTTCTTTCTGTAATTTAAGTCTCAAGCTAGCAGTATTGATCCTTTTGATCAATCATTACCTGTAATTATCCTCACTATATTCTTTTCTGTGGTATTATACAGGATGAAGATGTATGAAATGACAAAAGGTGGACACTATGGCATTGGGTTCATTGACCCAAACACCGTTAATGAATACACATGGAAAATAAGCAAGCATTATGGAAAGCAGGTAGAGGACAACATGTTCGAGTTCTTGAAGCGCCTCAAATACAATGAAGATATACTACTTCCTTACAACTTCCAGTGAGTCACACTTTCTTGTACTACAAATTCTCTGTTTTTGCCTACTAGCTAGCTAGCTACATGTTTTTGCTTACATATGCCCGCTTAATTAAGACATGCAAACGTGTGTGCATGCAGATTTCACTGGATCTTGTGTATCATTAAAGTTGACGAAGGAACAGTTGAAATAGTAGACTCACTACTCAAAGAAAATAGTGACTATAACATCTTGTTTGGGATAGTCAACAGGTAATTTCAATCATTATTAACTATATATCTCGGCCTATTTAGTTCGTCATTTCATGATATGAACTATTTAATAACCCCTTTATTCATTTTCTTTGTCGGCGGGCAGGGCTTGGGCAAGGTTCATCAGCAAAACGGAAGGCGAATGGAAACGACAGCTGAGATGGCTTCGACCCAAGGTAAGTAATTAAGTAGTGCTAGCTAGCTACCATCTTTTTAATATTATCATGCTTGATTAATTATTATCTGATCAAATTAAATTTCATTCTCGTAAAGGCCATAAAGCAGGCGCAGGGGACTGATCTGTGTGCATACTGCGTTTGCGAGAACATTCGCATGATGGCGTCCGAAAGGAGCAGATCTCAAAGACAGGAATGGGTACGCTTGTCATAACACTATTCACAATTTGTGCACCATTATCGATATCTAGTCACACAACTAATATACATGCATATTGATCTCCTTCTTAACAGTTCACATAGGTGCGCGACAAGCTCCTAGATACGGAGCGCGTACAAGCACTTCAAGAGGAAATAGCCGGATTTTTGCTCGACCAGGTCATAAATCCGAAGGGAGAATACTATTACCCCCTACCGCCCCCATCGACCAGGTCATGAACCACTTCAATTTGTCATCGTGCTCCGAAGGCACCAATTAGGCTAATGCAACTGGCTCCGAAGGCAACATGCATATGTACGAGAAATTGTATATAGCTATACATGTGTGTATGTGTGAATTAATATGGTGGTTTGTGAGACATTGATGATCTATATATATGATTGGTTCTACTAGCTACCATATATGTGCATAACGTGTACAATGTGTAGTATCGTAAAATACCAGCAAACGAAAAAGAATTAAAATGGAAAACACAAAATTAAATGAAAAAGAAATCATAAAACCAAAAAACCCCCAAACATTTTAGTACCGGTTGGTCTTACCAACCGGTACTAAAGGGCTCCCGGCCCCCGGAGCTGGCTCGTGCCACGTGGTTGCCCTTTAGCACCGGTTCGTGCTGAACCGGTACTAAAGGGGGGGGCATTTAGTGCCCACACTTTAGTGCCGGTTATGGATCCGGCACTAAAGGGCCTTACGAACCGGTGCTATTGCCCGGTTCTGCACTAGTGAAAAGACACCCCGGGCTCCATGAGGTACATAAACATGAGCAGTACCATTAGTTATGTTGGAAAAAAGGGCAGTACCGTTAGTTTGGCTTTTCCTTAACGGAAAAACTAACGCCCAGACGTGTGGGCGTCTGCACATCGCCCACACGCCTCCTTCACCACTCATTTTGCCACGTATGAACATATGACATTATTAGAAATCTTTTTGGTTTTCGGTTTAAAAACTTTTTATCTCCTAATTAAAAAAGTGAATTAATAATCCGTGTTCACCATTAAATTCGTCTCGACGAGATCTTCAAAACTAGACCCCATGTTGATATGTTTCGACGAATTTTTTTTTTGCCCAAAAGTTGTCATGATGTCTACACTGTAGTTGCCATAGTGCTTAAACTAGAGTTGTCATGTGGAAATTTTAGTTTGTAGATCATAGCAATTTTAGCTTTTTAATGATGGCAATTTCAGTACTTCGACCATGAAAATATTATTATTTATGAATCATGGCAATTTTAAGTGCATGCATCATGGTAATTTTAATTTATGGTGCATGGCAAGTCTAGTTTCTTAATTTCCCGTTTTATAATATGTCAAAATTACTTTTAAATGTAGAAGAAAATAGCTGAAACATATCATGACAACTTCAGTATAAACATCATGACAATTCATGTGCAATAGACACGGCAACTTTTAACCAAAAAAAAGTCCACCGAAATATAGTGATATGAGATCTAGTTTCGAAAATCTCGTCGCGAGGGATTTAATGGTGAAAACAGATCCTCAATCGGATTTTTCATTTAAGAGATACAAAATTTCAAAAACAGAAAATCCAAAAACATTTCCACATGCATGCATGTGGTGACATAAATTAGTCTGTGTGCTATAGGGCGTGTGGGCGGGTTTGGCTCCCACCACACGTGTGGGCGTTAGCGTTGTCCTTCCTTAAGGGAACTAGCGATAGTATGGTTTGTTTGGAGGAGCGGGAGACACATCAGGGTAATTAACATGCTGCACCTTTTTCTCTTACTGGCGGTTTAGAGCATCTCCAGCCGTTGGCCCCTCAGGGGCTCGAAAAATCGCCGCCTGGGGCGACCCGGCGAAAAAATCGGCTTGGGGCCGATCTGGTTCCCAGCCACCGGCCCCAGGGTCGCCCCAGAAGGTGATTTTAATTTTTTTTAAAGACATTCAGCTAAATTTGGCAAATGGGCATAAACTTCAGCGACTTTAAAGAGTTTTTTACATAGCAAACTTAAAAAATAAAGGCCTAGTCTACAAGAAGAACGCGCTGAGCGCGGCGAAGTCGCCGCCATCGTCGTCGTCCTTCTCCTCCTTGACGCGGCCGCCCCTGCTGGATCCCTGCCCGGGGTCGCCCTGACGGACCGGTGGTGGTGCGTCGTCGTCGCTGTCGTTGTCGAGAACGACGACGCCTCCCTCGTCGCGGCCGCGGCGACGAGCGGCGAACTGCTGTAGGGCGCGGCACTGGCGCTCTAGCTCCGTCTGCTCCCAGTCTTTGCGCGCCCACTTCAAGGCCTCCTCGGCGGACAACCCCAACTCCGTCTTCACCCTGGCGAGGCCTGACTCGGTCTTGACGGCGGCGAGCCCCGGCTTCGTCTTCGGCCTGACGAAGCGGGGAGGTGCCGAGGAGGAGGCGCGCCCGCCATCATTGATGACGATGTTGGCGCTGCGTTTGTGCCGGCCGAGTGGCGTCTCGACGGGCTCGGCCTTGATGCTGAGCAGCGCCGATGACTCGGAGGAGGAGGAGTGGGAGGATGAGGAAGAAGAAGACGCGTCCTCCTCGGCATCCACTGGCCGCCGCTCCGGGGCGGGGCGGCAGGGTACCTCAAGGGCGGGTCGTTGCCGCCCTCGAGGTACTCGAGAACGGCGTGAAGCGAGCGGTCGGGGGTGCCCCACCACAGGCGGGGGCCCTCGCTGTTCTTGGTGCCCCACACCACCGATACCGCGTTGGTGGAGGCGAGCCGCCACGCCTGCCGGTGCTGGAAGTACGCCGCCCACGCCTCCTGGTTGTTGGCGGCGTACTGCGGGAGGGCCCGCTGCTTGTCTGTCAGCGACGCCCGCACGCGGTCGACCTCGGCGGCACAGTATTCAGGGCGCACGTCGATGTCGAGCACCGGGGGAATGGGGACGCCACCGGTGCTGAGCCTCCACCCCCCGACCCTGCGCGCATGTCGGGAGGCGCCAGGATGTTTGCCTCGAACAGCAGGTATGCTTCCCACTCGTGCAGCGAGCGGCGGCCGAAACCGTTGGCCGCCGCCCCTTCTCCAGGGAATCACTCGCCGCGCCGGCCATGAGGAATCAATGGAAGGCTGACCGGCGGCAGCCTTGGCATTGACTCCCCGCGGGAAACCGAGGCGTTGTGAGGACGATGAGGCGAGTGTCGCTGACTCGGCGGGCCCGCAGTTCGTTCGCGCCAAAATCGCTCGCCCCGGTGCCCCCGGGCGCCCCCAGAGCGCCGGGTTCGGCATGAGTCCGCTGGCGCCAGGTTCGGTCCAAACCAGCAAAAAAGGGGCTCCTAAGGGCGCGACTGGGCCGATTTTCGGGCGCCGGAGCGAAAAAAACGCTTTGGGGAGGAGGGGCTGTTGGGGGCACGGCTGGAGATGCTCTTATAAAGTATGAGGATGGCAATGTGTCGACTGCAACCTAACCTCAACATGTCATGATGTTGGGCGTGCTTAGCCTTACCGTGATTGGCCCGAGGCCAGATCATTCCTTGTTCCCTAATAAAAAAACATGAGAGCAGCTAGTTAGTGTGTATCCCTTTAAACCGCCCGTCGGAGGTCACTTTAGTGAAGCACGGGGGCGCATGAAAGCACGCCACGCCTTTGTTTTTCCTAGCGTGTTGCTGTGACACGGACGTGTGTCCTCCACGCAAAAGCACAAGCGTGGAGCGGCGGAGGAGAAGCACAAGTGTGGTACCTGCTTGCTCTGAAGCACATGCAACTGTAAGGGCAAAAACGATGAAGCGCGTATGTGCATCACCGTGAAGCGTAGATGTACCCCTGCAGGTGCAGCACGAGTGCGCTCAGAAAATGAAAATAAATTGAAGCACAGGTATGCTCCAAAGGTGGAGCCACAGGTGTAATTCGTCGTAGAACACTAGTGTGGTTCACCATGAAACATAAGTGTGCTCTGACGAGTGGAGCATGAATGTGCCCCAGAAGGGGAAAAAGTTGAGGCACTGATGTGTTTCACAGGGGTGTACCTGTGGGCTTCATCACAGATCAAAACTATTTGTCACCACATAGCATGAGTCTACCTCCGCGTGTGTAGCACACATATGCTACCTGCAGTGGAGCATATCCAAGTCAGAAAAAAATACAAGTACAGTGCAGTTCTTTCTTGGTGCGAGAGGAGCAACAGCGTTGGTGGTGACGCCCCAGGAAGACCGTAGTGTGGTGCTCTGCTCTATGGATTCCTCTTAGGCCCTGTACAATGGAGGTGCCTCCACAGGTGCTTCAGGAAAAAAACCGGGTTTTTTTGCTCGTTGGCGCTTGACCAGGTGCTTCAGAGAGCAACGGAAGCCAAAGTTTGCTTCCGCTTGGCACCGATGCTCCAGTCTTTTGATGGTATAAAAAAACATATTCCCTCTCCTTAATCACATGTACCGATCAAGCCTAAGCACCTGTACGAGGCACTGCCCATTGTAGGTACCCTTTTTTTCTAGGAAGCAAGCAGACTCTCTCTCTTTAAGCACCTGTACATAAGCATTCCCCATTGTACAAGGCCTTAGAGGTTGGAGCACTATGTTGTATCACCTATCTGTAAGATTGTGATTTTGTCCCTCCTTTTCTTTTCTATTAATCCTACTTTATCATTTTCCTTTGTATAGTTTTCAGTTTATGAAGTGTTTCAAGATGGTGTAAGCCTGTTGACGCATCACCCTCTCTAAACTGAATAGACATTGTGGCATTGATGAGACGCTTCAACCCATGTTGGTCGTCGTTCCCCACCACTGAGATTTCGTTCCCCCCTTCTTTCCTTCTTCCAATCTTCAGTCCAATTGTATGAACAGGAACAAACCTTCTCGTATGTTTGTAGATGAAGAAGAAACGGCTGGTGAGGGAGTCCTGGATTAGGGGGTGTCCGGATAGCCGGACTATACCATTGGCCGGACTCCTGGACTATGAAGATACAAGATTGAAGACTTCGTCCCGTGTCCGGAAGGGACTTTCCTTGGCGTGGAAGGCAAGCTTGGCGATGCGGATATATAGATCTCCTACCATTGTAACCGACTCTGTGTAACCCTAACCCTCTTCGGTGTCTATATAAACCGAAGGGTTTTAGTCCGTAGGACACAACAACAACAACAACAACAACAACAACAACAACAACAACAACAACAACAACAACAACAACAACAACAACAACAACAACAACAACAATCATACCATAGGCTAGCTTCTAGGGTTTAGCCTCCTTGATCTTGTGGTAGATCTACTTTTGTACTACCCATATCATCAATATTAATCAAGCAGGAGTAGGGTTTTACCTCCATCGAGAGGGCCCGAACCTGGGTAAAAACATCGTGTCCCTTGTCTCCTGTTACCATCCGCCTACACGCACAATCCGGGACCCCCGACCCGAGATCCGACGGTTTTGACACCGACATTGTTGCTTTCATTGAGAGTTCCTCTGTGTCGTCACTTTTAGGCCCGATGGCTCCTCCGATCATCAATAACGACGCGGTCCAGGGTGAGACTTTTCTCCCCGGACAGATCTTCGTCTTCGGCGGCTTCGCACTGCGGGCCAATTCACTTGGCCATCTGGAGCAGATCGAAAGCTACGCCCCTGGCCATCAGGTCAGATTTGGAAGTTTAAACTACACGGCTGACATCCGCGGGGACTAGATCTTCGACGGCTTTGAGCCACAGCCGAGCGCGCCGCACTGTCACGATGGGCACGATTTAGCTCTGCTGCCGAACAGTGCCCTGGAGGCCGCACCCGCTTCAGCTCTGATCCATAATTCGGAGCCAACTGCACCGATCGAGGATGGATGGTTGGACACCGCCTCGGGGGCTGCAATCCCTATGGCGATTGAGCCGAACACCAGCCCTATCCTCTGCGAGGCTCGTGACTCCAAGGAGCCGGACTCCCCTCTGGACTCCGAGCCCTCCGCGCCCCTGCCGATTGAATCCGATTGGGCGCCGATCATGGAGTTCACCGTCGCGGACATCTTTCAGCACTCGCCCTTCGGCGATATTCTGAAGTCACTAAAATCTCTCTCTTTATCAGGAGAGCCCTGGCCGGACTACTGTCAGCAAGGTTGGGATATGGACGACGAAGAAATTCAAAGCCCACCCACCACCCACTTTGTAGCCACTATCGATGATTTAACCGACATGCTCGACTTCGACTCCGAAGACATCAACAGTATGGATGCCGATGCAGGAGACGATCAAGAACCAGCGCCTATAGGGCACTGGAAAGCCACCTCGTCCTATGACATATACATGGTGGACACCCCAAAAGAAGGAGATGGCGACGGAACAGCGGAGGATGACCCCTCCAAGAAACAGCCTAAGCGTCGGCGTCAGCGGCGCCGCTCTAAATCCCGCCAAAGCAAAAAACGGTGATGCCGGCACGGGAGATAATAACACTCCAGAGAGTGCCGAAGAAAACCCCCTCCAGTAAGATTCAACACAGGAGGATGGAGAAGCCAGCCCTCGTGAGAGAGCGGTAGACAGAGAGGTCGAGGACGATAATTATATGCCTCCCTCCGAAGACGAGGCAAGCCTCGACGACGACGAATTCGTCGTGCCAGAGGATCCCGTCGAGCAAGAGCGTTTTCAATGCAGGCTTATGGCCACGGCGAGCAGCCTCAAGAAAAAACAGCAACAGCTTAGAGCTGATCAAGATTTGCTAGACGACAGATGGACTGAAGTCCTTGCGGCCGAAGAGTATGAACTCGAACGCCCCTCCAAGAGCTACCCAAAGCGCAGGTTGCTACCCCGATTAGAGGAGGAAGCACCTAAACGTACATCATCAGCGCAGGATACGGCCGACCGGCCACCTCATGGACGCGACAGAGAGGCCTCTCGGCCCTCCACTCAAGCCGCACCCCGGCGCCGCTCAAAACATACCAAGGCACGGGAAAATACGCCAGACCTGCGAGATATATTAGAGGACAAGGCAAGGCAAACAAGATCGATCTACGGATCGCGCGGGCGCCCAACGGCATGTGACGGTGATCGTCACTCCGGATATAGTAAATCCGGCCGGGCCGAACACAATAGACAAAGCTCATTTGAGCTGCGTCGTGATATAGCCCAATACAGAGGCGCCGCACACCCACTATGCTTCACAGCTGGAGTAAAGGATCATCAAATCCCTGAGGGTTCCAAACCCGTGAACATCGAATCATATGATGGCACAACAGATCCTGCGGTATGGATCGAGGATTATCTCCTTCATATCCACATGGCCCGCGGCGATGATCTACACGCCATCAAATACCTCCCACTCAAACTTAAGGGACCAGCTCGGCATTGGCTTAACAGCTTGCCAGCAGAATCAATCGGTTGTTGGGACGACCTGGAAGCCGCATTCCTCGACAATTTCAAGGGCACTTATGTGCGACCACCAGACGCCGATGACCTAAGCCACATAATTCAGCATCCAGAGGAATCGGCCAGGCAATTCTGGACACGGTTCCTAACAAAGAAAAATCAAATAGTCGACTGTCCGGACGCAGAGGCCCTAGTAGCCTTCAAGCACAATATCCGTGACGAGTGGCTTGCCCGTCACCTTGGACAGGAAAAGCCAAAATCTATGGCAGCGCTCACGACACTTATGACCCGCTTTTGTGCGGGGGAAGACAGCTGGCTTGCTCGTAGCAACAATATGACCAAGAACCCCGGTAATTCAGATACCAGAGACAGTAGTGGCAGGTCGGGTCGCAACAAGCAAAAGCGCCGCATTAACGGAGACAGTGCTGAGGATACAGAAGTTAACGCCGGATTCAGAGGCTATAAATCCAGTCAGCGGAAAAAGGCATTAAAAAGAAATACTCAGGGCTCGTCCAGTTTGGATCGAATACTCGACCGCTTGTGCAAGATACATGGCACCCCCGAAAAGCCAGCCAATCACACCAACAGGGATTGTTGGGTGTTCAAGCAGGCAGGCAAGTTAAATGCCGAAAACAAAGACAAGGGGCTACATAGCGATGACGAGGAGGAGCCCCGGCCGCCAAACAACAGTGGACAGAAGGGTTTTCCCTCACAAGTGTGGACGGTGAACATGATATACGCAACCCACATCCCCAAGAGGGAGCGAAAGCGCGCGTTAAGGGACGTATACGCGATGGAGCCAATCGCCCCAAAGTTCAATCCTTGGTCCTCCTGTCCGATCACCTTTGATCGAAGGGACCACCCCACTAGCATCCGTCATGGCGGATTCGCCGCATTGGTTCTAGACCCAATTATCGACGGATTTCATCTCACTAGAGTCCTCATGGACGGCGGCAGCAGCCTGAACCTGCTTTACCAGCATATAGTGCAGAAAATGGGCATAGATCCCTCAAGGATTAAGCCCACCAAAACGACCTTTAAAGGCGTCATACCAGGTGTAGAGGCCAACTGTATAGGCTCAGTTACACTTGAAGTGGTCTTCGGATCTCCAGATAATTTCCGAAGCGAGGAGTTAATCTTCGACATAGTCCCGTTCCGTAGTGGCTATCACGCACTGCTCGGGCGAACCGCATTTGCCAAGTTCAATGCGGTACCGCACTACGCATACCTTAAGCTCAAGATGCCAGGCCCTCGAGGAGTAATTATGGTCAATGGAAACACCGAACGCTCACTCAGAACGGAGGAGCATACGGCGGCCCTCGCAGCGGAAGTACAAAGCAGCCTCGATCTCAAGGCAGTTCTCCAGTCCGGCCAATAAACGTCCGGACACCATCAAGCGCGCCCGGAGTAGCCTACAACAAGACCGCCTGGCACGTTCCGAGCAGGCGTAGCAATGCGGCCCCAACCCCAGCCCTCGCGAAAATGCGACACCAGTGCTTCGCGTACATAACTACGCTCTTGAAATACCATGGGCACAGGGGGAGGGGCACTATCACGGCACGCCCAAAATACGGCTTAAACCGTACTAGGGGTTGCCGATTTTTTAATTTTCTCTTATTTTCAGGACTCCATTCTTCGGAAGGCCTGTTCGGCAATACAATTGCCGCACAAACGATGCAAGAACCAGGGAAGCAGAAAAGCTACGCCGCATTATAGAACTCCCAGGGGGTCTTTATCACGAGCAATATACCTGTTTCACATACCATTCCGCAGCCTGCCCCTGGAAAGGACATGTTAAATAGTCCAACCTTTTGCTTATCGCGTTATTTGTATCGTTCTGCCTTGGTCCCAGCCTTTTCATAAACAATGCATAGCTTTTGTCTATTTTTGCATTCTTTTTTTACAACTATATGTTCATTAACGACATGTTGCACCCGTACACTTTGGTACGGCCAATACGCCAGGGGCTTCAGTACCCATCAATATGGTGTGATAAGTCCGAACACTTTAACAAGTGCGGCACCCCGAACTTGTAGCATTATATGCATCGGCTCCGAATCATGTCTTGGGTCAATATATAGTTGGGTTTCCCGTCTCCTATGTTTTGGTGCCTTACGTTCCGCTATATCGGCTAAGGTAGCACTAGGAGAACTACTGCGATTGTGCCCAAGTTGAGCTGGGCTGAGCACCTCAGTAGAGAAAGCTAAAACTGACTGTCATGATGAAGCGAGAGCTGGTCGCTGGTCGAGAGGTTTTTCGAGTTCCTAAAGACTTATGCCACTTAGAGCGAGGAGTCGGCTTTGTCCGGCCAAGGCGTGGATAGCGCCCCGAACTCGGTCTTCCGAATACTAGGGGCTTCGCCGAAATTTAAAATTATAGAATTCTATGGCTAAGTGAGAGTGTTCAAGCATTATAGTCTGATTGCCTTGTTCGTTGTGCTGAGCGCCTCCCTCGAAGGACCCAAACATGGGAAAAAGCGCGCTCAGGTTTCTCCCGAACACCCCAGCACTAGTGGCATGGGGGCAGAAGCCGACGACTCGCCATCTCTCAAATTTGAAAAACGGCCGCACAGAAGGTAATATTTTAAATTCCAAAAGCATTGCTTAGCGCACATGAACAAGTTTTCAGCGCACAGGACAAAACGAGCGAGCTTACTCCAAAATTACATCCCTGGAACATTCATCCGCCACTAGGCGGGCACCCTTCAGAAGGTACTTATAATACATCTCGGGCTTGCGATGCTCTTTCACCGGCGGTGGCCCATCCTTCACAAGCTTCTCAGCATCCAACTTGCCACAGTGCACCTTAGCGCGGGCAAGGGCCCTACGGGCACCTTCAATGCAGACGGAGCGCTTGATGACTTCGAGGCTTGGACAGGCCTCCACCAGCTATCGCACCAGCCCGAAGTAGCTCCCAGGCAGAGCCTCTCCAGGCCACAGCCGAACTACGAGGCCCTTCATGGCCTGTTCGGCCACCTTGTGGAGCTCGACCAGTTGCTTCAGCTGGTCGCTCAGGGGCACAGGGTGTCCGGCCTCAGCATACTGAGACCAGAACACCTTCTCCGTCGAGCTTCCCTCCTCGGCTCGATAGAATGCGGCGGCATCGGACACGCTACGGGGTAAATCTGCGAATGCTCCTGAGGAGCTCCGGATTCGGGTAAGTAACAAGTAACTCACTTTTACATGTTTGCTTTGCATAAAGAATGCCTTACCTGCCGCTATCTTTTTCACCGCATCCAACTCCTGGAGGGCCTTTTGGGATTCGGCCTTGGCAGACTTGGCATTTTCAATAGCCGTCGCAAGCTCGGACGCTCGTGTCTTTGAGTCAAGCTCCAAACTCTCATGTTTTTTCATGAGAGCCTGGAGCTCTTGCCGTACCTCGCCAATCTGGGCCTCATACTTCTCCCGCTCGGTGCGCTCCGTGGCCGCCCTCTTCTCGGCCTCGGACAGCGCTTGCTTAAGGGTCGCCACCTCAGACGTGGCCCCTACAATAACCACATTAATCCTGTCATCTTTTGCAATTGCACTTTTTATATATTTCAGTAAGGCTGCAATTGCACTTTCAATAACCACCGCTCGAGATCCTGCTTTAGCGTACCCACCTCCGCAGTCAATGCGGCGGACGCTAGCAGCGAAGCCTGCATACACATATTGACTCATTTTTTGTTAGACTCCTGCGAATTTTACTAGATCCTCTATTTGGCTTTTCTTTCCGAATGCCAAACAGAGCATCAGGGGCTACTGTCTATGCTGTAATATTTTTTACATATTCTTTACATCAAAGCCTGTTAAAAGGCTGGCACAAGCTTCAGTCAGTCCGCTTTTGGCGGACTGAACCTTCTGGATCACCGCACTCATAACAGAGCGGTGCTCCTCGTCGATGGAGGCGCCGTTAAGCACCTCCAGCAAATTGTCCGGTACCTCCGGTTGGACGGAGGCCGGCTCGGTAGACTTGCTCCTCTTGGAAGGAGGCTGCCTACCGGAGTCCGGAACCGTTGAAGGTTCCGGCACGGATTCCGGCTCAAAGCCAGACTCGGAGCCCTTTGGGGATCTATCCCCTTTACTCCTGGAATCCGGGAGGTCGCCTTGCGGCGCCTCCGGGATCACCTCCTCCTGACTTGGAACCTGTTGGGACAACACACTTCGGCGTTGTCCGTAGGGCAGGGGGAGGTAGCCGCCGGAAGTGAATTCACATCCGATGAATCCAGGGTGCCGCTCGACGACTCATCGAGCCCGGCCTTGGGCAGACTGCATAAATCATATTCGACATAAGGGAAGGCTGTGCAATAAGGGAATTCTATGAATTGCTCTGGTATCCAGATACTTACGATTTCGCCGGGCGCTTGGCCCTGTGCGGCCACTCCTCTTCGTCGTCGGCGGCGTCGGCGGAGTAGTCCGGAGGAAGGGTCTTCCCCTTCTTGGACCCTTCGGCCTCCCCGGTCGGGGCGGCCCTCCTTTTCTTTCCTCCCCCCGCAGGAGGGGGAGAGGTTTCTTCTTCCTCCTCCTCGTCTTCACGGGAGGAGCGCGTCTCGGATCCGTCGGATGATGAATCTGACACCTCCAGGCACCGGGCACTCTTTCGAGTCTCTGTGGCCTTCTTCTTGGCCTTCTTCTCCAGTACTACATAGGGTGCCAGAGCCAGCAGATTCGCTAAGCGAGCATCGGCTGGGTCTTCGGGCAAAGGAGCCGGACAGTCGATCTGTCCGGACTTCACCTGCCAATCCTGTCAAAGGTAAGGGAGCTTAGATCCCGCATAGATTCAAACTATGAAAAACTAATACCCTGTAAAAGGTAAAAGTAGCTTACCACACTAGCGTGACGCTGCGTGCTGAATCCGCGGTCCTCGGAAGCGGATGCAGGAGCCTCGGCGCCCTTCAAAAGCAACTTCCAGGCGTCTTCGTACGTCGTGTCGAAGAGCCTGCTCAGAGTTCAGTGCTGCACCGGGTCGAACTCCCACAGATGGAAAGCCCGTTGTTGACACGGGAGGATCTGGCGGATGAGCATAACCTGGAATACGTTGACAAGCTTGAGCTGCTTGTTCACCAGGGTTTGGATGCATTTTTGCAGTCCAGTCACCTCTCCTTTGTTGCCCCACGACAGGCCCGTCTCTTTCCAGGACGTGAGCCGCGTAGGGGGTCCGGACCGGAACTCGGGGGCTGCGACCCACTCAGGGTCGCGCGGCTCGGTGATGTAAAACCACCCCGATTGCCACCCCTTCAGGGTCTCCACAAAGGAGCCCTCGAGCCATAGGACGTTGGCCATCTTGCCCGCCATGGCACCTCCGCACTCCGCTTGGTTGCCACGCACCACCTTTGGCTTGACGTTTAAGGTGTTGAGCCATAGGCCGAAATGGGGGCGGATGCAGAGGAAAGCCTCGCACACGACGATAAACGCCGAGATGTTGAGGACGAAGTTCGGGGCCAGATCGTGGAAATTCAGGCCGTAGTAGAACATGAGCCCCCGGACGAATGGGTGGAGAGGGAAGACCAGTCCGCGGAGGAAGTGGGGGAGAAACACTACCCTCTCATGGAGTCTTGGGGTGGGGAGGAGCTGCCCCTCTTCGGGAAGCCAGTGCGCGATGTCGTTAGACAAGTATCCGGCCTTCCTCAGTTTTTTGATGTGTCCCTCCGTGACGGAGGAGACCACCCGCTCCGGACATGGCTGGAGAAGGTTGAGGTGGGAAGTGCGGACTTGGGCACTGGAGCTCGAGTGCGCGGAAGATGGATAGGCAAAAGAGGAAGAAGGCGTAGGTGAAAAGGTGGATCCTTATCCCCTTATATGGGCGGATGCAGCTATGCGTCCCCACCAGCCTGATAAAACTCGCCTACCTCCCAAGCGCCGTAATCAATGGCGCGGTTGGGTTACCCACGTCCGTATTGATGAGGATCCCATAAATAAAGGGGACACGATATCTGCTTTGACAAGACGTAACAAGGAACCGCCTCGCGAAATGCGCTGAGGTGGGGGAGTAAAAACGATTCGAATAAAGGCTTGGCCGTAGTGTGATGTCACGCTACGGAATACGTCAGCAGATTAGATTTGTGTAAATATTATTCTCTCTACGGCGATATGTGGAAACTTATTTTGCAGAGCCGGACACTGTCCTTTGTGTTCAAAATCTTCTATGAAGTACTTGGAGGAGGAACCCACCTTGCAATGCCGAAGACAATATGCGCGCCGGACTCGTCGTCATTGAAACCTGGTTCAGTGGCTACTGAGGGAGTCCTGGATTAGGGGGTGTCCGGATAGCCGGACTATACCATTGGCCGGACTCCTGGACTGTGAAGATACAAGATTGAAGACTTCGTCCCGTGTCCGGAAGGGACTTTCCTTGGCGTGGAAGGCAAGCTTGGCGATGCGGATATATAGATCCCCTAACCCTCTCCGGTGTCTATATAACAACAATCATACCATAGGCTAGCTTCTAGGGTTTAGCCTCCTTGATCTCGTGGTAGATCTACTCTTGTACTACCCATATCATCAATATTAATCAAGCAGGAGTAGGGTTTTACCTCCATCGAGAGAGCCCGAACCTGGGTAAAAACATCGTGTCCCTTGGATCCTGTTACCATCCGCCTAGACGCATAGTCCGGGACCCCCTACCGAGATCTGCCGGTTTTGGCATCGACAGCTGGCTTACCACTCACTTAGGCATTCAGAGCTTCGGTGCCCAACTATTGAAGAAGGCTCAGACTGATGGAGTTGTCCCAAACAAGGCACATACCTGACCTCTTTCCGCTCCTGGAGTCCTTGCATGCCTTTAATGCATGTAATCTTAGTTTTTGGACTTTTTATATGGTTCATTCTAAATTCATGTGGTGGTTGCAGAATGTCATAGCGCGTGTGTTGCCGTTGTCCCTCTCAATAAGTACCTCACCGGTGGTTACACACAAGAGCGCCCACGAACTGCTCGGCCAGGGGAGAAAATAGAGCAGTGGTGTTCAGTTAGAACAGAGGACGACACATGGTCAGGTTTCAGGAACCAATGCCTTCATATTTTTCTCTTTCTACTAAGTGCTGGCTAAATAAGCACAACCCTCTTATTACAAGGTTAGATCAACTCAACACCAGCAATAACGGCTTGAAATGAGCTAGGTTGGCCAAGACTAGACATTATGGATTTGGTACTGTATATACACTGGAAAATGATAGCATGGTCTTTGTATGGTTATTTTTTGAATTAACAACATTGTACGATCTTCCTTGGCAGTGCACATACTAATGATTACTGCTCAAGCATGTAGATGATACATTTTTGGCAACTGGATCAATAACCATGCCATTACTATACAAAAAGGATGTAGATCTATAGACTAATACTCCTATATTGGTTTGGTTTCTTATGCATTTATTACCTCTTCGCACATATAACTTGTGTCTTTTGCTTCTTAAGATTATTGCCTGGTATGGTGTCCAATAAATTCAGAGATTGCCTCTGAAGTGGTTTGTAGCTACAAAGATGATAATTTAGAAAAACATAGATGATGACTAGTTATCGAGAAGGACAATAATTTTTTTATTTCTTCTTCATGACAATAAAGGTCAAACAAATATCTTCATGATTATCAGAATGAAATAAAATTGATGGACAGTGTCACTCCATTGATAATTAACTAGAGCTAGCAGCGTGTTCATCTAGATAATTACATTTTATTCTTAGAAGAATGGACAATGCTAGAATTAGTCTGTGCATTAGAATTATAATCATTAGTGACGAATTACCTCACAAAGTGTTAGATTATTATCTAACGATCATACATCAACTAGACGCGAGATGGTCAAAATCTTCATGCACTCAACACTCATTTTACTGAGTTATTTTAGCAATACTCATTATAATATGTGGTCAATACATAGTTTTGTTACCCCGTTACAACGCACGGGGCCTTTTGCTAGTAATTATTAAAATATGTGAAAATCCGTTAAACATTTAGTGACATGGATCAATACATAACAATTTACCCCCTAGCATTACAATGAATAAATTTCGTTTCTCCGACGTACATAAGGAATATCGGAGAAACTTTGCTCTGGAATCCATCAGTTAGATTAGAGGCATTGGAAAGAATGCGAATACATTGAACAATGTGTGCTCTCAAATTAGCAACAGCCGATGAAATGCTAATTTTCAATTTGCATGCGCACATAATTTAATGGAATGAAGCGATTGTCATTATGTATACTAAACATTTATAATTTTAACAATTTTTTTGTAAAATCCCAACAGTAGTAAATTTTATGTAGGGTGTTAGAAAGTTACATTAGTTTTTTTCGATGCATTGTACTAAAAAATATTTAATTCAAATCCAATTAAATGGGGAAAAATGATAAAATTGCAGTCTCGCATTAATTTGTGATATTTGAATATGTTGTATATGTGTGTGTGCATATTTAAATACCTTGCTAGGGATGTCTAAAGTTATGGCGTTGGAAATATCTTGCAAGTTATATATTGCTAGTTTACTATTAGATATACACAAACGGATACGTGTAGAGTGTATGGGTTGTATACGAGACGATCACTGGATTGTCAGCATAGTGCTCTATCCCCCTTTTTTTCTTTCATGTAAATCAGGTTGTACATATTACGATGGGTTCAATAATATGTTAATCACATGTGTCTACTTTTTAGTTAGTTATGAAATACAAAGCAGCCTAGCGAAACCAGTTGCCTTCGATGTGTTGTCTTATATCTAAAAATGTGCACACTATCGATTTGTGGTGTTGATATTTATTCTAGGAATTGTATTAGTGACAATGATGAACCAGTCAATTACAACCTCCCTCCCGCTCGGTTTGCTACTTAGCTACATAGGCATATTGCAAACTGCATCATAATTTACATCCAGGTCAGCATTGATCAGAGGGTGTTTTAGAGTTTCGTGTACAACTGGTAATTATGGTGCACAATTGTAGATTGTATCTTGGATGTACTTGTTCTGTGATTTTTACTACATTTGCACTTTCCACTCTTCACAAGAGCACAAAAGCACCATTTTCGTTTGATTAGTACCATTCTCCATATTTACTGTTCGCTGTGGTCTATGAACTACACATTGATTTTTGAGATCCTGGTTGTCTCTGTTACTTTTGTGTGTTGTGCACTATATACAAGGTTATACATTTGAAATTCTAGTCCGCCCAAAATGTTCGAGTGCCTAAAACTGAGGAAAAATGTTGTTATGTGATTGGACAACTCTATGAAATGAGTTCTATAGATTTCCCCAAACAATATCTACTTAAGATAATCATGGAAGGCAAAAAATTTTACTGGTGCCAAAGGTCTCAAAAACATATAGTCGCTTCCTAGGTTGCACCAATAGCCAATAGGCAGTGGGTGGTGGGCCCACCAAACTTTTTGTGTTTAGTTTTTTCTCTCCATATGACACTCCTCAACATTTCTCCCTCTGTCGAAATTACAACATGATTGGTTTAAAATTTTGAAAATCCAAAACTTGGAAGTTTTAAAAATGTAAAGTGTTAATTTTTGAATGTTTAAAAATGTCCAAACTTTAAAATTTTAAAATCTTTAAAAAACAAAACACCAATATTTTTGTAATTTTTTTAAATTAGGAAAGTTTGACATTCCAAAAGCTAGGGCCGTTTTTTCCCCTTGCGTTTCAACGGGATAGCAAAACTATGTATTTGCCACTTATCACATACGCATGTGAGTTTCATCCAATCCATTCATCCTTCCACCTTTTTTGGACTATCATAAGGCATACACCCTTGTGATTTCCATCACCATATGACGCACACAACAGTTATGAGAGGCTACTCTCAGTATCATGTTAATATCTGGCGTCAAAAATAGATAATAATTTATATTCAAGTAAAATGGGAAAAGCTTTGCCTCCACTTTTTCTACCTCTCATTCGAGGCTTCTTCTATTCTGCAGTTGATGAATGCCCCCCCCCCCCCCCCTCGAAAAAAGGAAACAAATTAAAGCTCGTACACCATCCCTGCCTCCCCTGCCTCTTGGTGAGCTTTTTCCCGAACGCCAATCACATTATCTACCTCCAATTAGTGATTGGTGGTGCCTATAACTTCAAATTTTAGTAAGAAAAATAACTAATTGTGTATATACATTGTAATGCAATACATTGGACTTTCATTATAGCAAATTTATTGACAAAAAATACCTGATCTATCCATTTGAATGGAGAGTCGTTGTACCAAGTAATAAAACTTTCTGAATTGATTGTTAGGGCCTCAAGATTGTCCAAATAGATTGTTATGTAGCCACAACAATTTGCAACCAGTACACGAAGCCGGCTAATTGATTCGGCTCGGGAAGCTATTTTAGTTAGCCAGCTTTCGTATTAGCCTCTCTGTTTCCTTTCTTATTTCTGCCACAGTGTCGTGTCGTTTGAATTAGCCTCTCTGTCTCCTTCCTTATATCTGCCACGTCTGATTTCCTTCCTTATTAGTATAGCCCACAAATTAGCCTCTCTCTTTCCTTCCTTATTTCTGCCACGCCCCATTTGATTCATGAGACGGCTTCGTGATACCTAGGATATTTAAGGACGAATATAAATTCATTAGATTTGTTATAAAATAGTGAGGTGGGACTAACTTGATATCTGCATCAACCTTAACAAAAGCGCACAATAGTATCTAATCGGTCGGTTGTGTTATGATGTAACCAACGGGATTTTGAGTTCGATTGCCTTGACCAGCATTTATTTTTGCCTTATACCGCCGGGCCGCCAGAAAGCTTAGATGGGCCACGATATGTGGGCCAGTAATTCGCCTACCATTTTCCGCAAAAGGCATAATAAATCAAATATCTGCCTTGGTTTATTATACGCAAGTAACACCATTATTAGACAAATTGATGTTAGATTAGATGGTACACACATGCTCCATTTAGATTAGATGGTACACACGTGAAGCATACCGTCCATAGCGCAACGAATATAACATTCGGTTTGACTTTTTTTTTAATTTACCGGGTAAAGATGACCTATAGAGAACTAAGAAAGGTTTCTCCCTTTATTATTAGGTAAAGATAAAGATTTATGAAGTTTTTGATTTTTTTTAACACGGCTCAAATACGCATACATACGCACATACACCCACCCATAAGGATGCATGCACGCATACCCTACACTGGTGAACGGGAGCTCCTATTGGGCGTTGTAGGCGCCCGTTGGAGAACTGGCGCCTACAGCGACCAGCCATGGGCCGCAGCCCATTAAAAGATCGCTCGCTCGCTCGCCGAAAAAACAGACTCGCAACGTTGGCTTTTTTGGGCTGTGCTGCGCCGCTGGTTCAGGAAAAAGACCGGCCTCCGGTTTTTTACAAGTTTGAATATGTTTGTGAAAAAAAGATCATCGATTTTGAACAAAAAAGGTCACAAATCGGAAAAAAGTTCATCAATTTTTAAAAGTTTCATCTGATTTGAAAAAAGTTCATCAGATTAAAAGATGTTCATCAAATTAAAAAAAAATCATTGTATTTGGAAAAAAAGTTCATTGAATCAAAAAAAGTTCATTGGATTTTAAAAAAAAGTTCATCGAATCGAAAAAAGTTCATTGGATATTAGAAAAGGTCCATCAATTTTTAGAATAAGTTCAGAAAATGTTAATAAGTTCATTCACTTTCAGAAAAAAAGTTACTCAGTTTGGAAAAAATTCATTGAACTCGAATAAGTTCATCGAATTGAATTTTTTTCATCAATTTAAATAAAAAGTTCACGAATTTGAAAACAAATGTCGTCTATTTGTAGACATTTCACGCATTTAAGAAACAAATAAGAAAGCAGGAAACAAAAAAAAGGGTAACAAACACAGGAAAACAAAGGTATAAAAATACGGAAAGGAGGCTTATATTCACAAGTTAGGGCGTAGTGGTCCGTGGAGTTTCCATCAACTGAGAGATCGTTGGTTCAATTGCAGATTGTGCACGCTTTTCCGGGAGCTCCTATTGAGCGCTTTAAGCGCCGCCGAAGTAAACCGGCGCCTACAGCAAACGACAAGTGGGCCGGCCCACGAATGCACCTGCGCAGAAATTGTTTCGCGAAAAAAGACCCACAAAAACAAGAGAGTAGGAGGACCCGAACTCAGGTCGCTTCTTGAAGGCATCGTTCAGCTAACCACTTCAGCTCGTCGATCAACTTGACTAAAACGAACACGAATGCTTAAAGAACTATTGCAGCCGCTTTATTTATTACGCAAGAAACCTTACATTTTTTATACTTTATATGAGTTTATCAAATTTCGAGAAAAGTTCACGATTTGGAAAAGTTCATCGTTTCTGACAAAAAGATCATCCTATTTGATAAGAAAAGTTTATCTACTAGAAAAATCCACCAATTTTGAAAAAAGTTCACAAAATGTGAAAACAGTTCATCAGTTTTTTTAAAAAGCTAATAGAATGTTTAAAAAATTCATTGAATGCAAAAAGAGTTCATAGAATTTTGGAAAAAGTTCACCGAATTTGAAAAAGTTCATCGGTTTTCCAAAAAGTTCATCAAAGCTATGAATAAGTTCACCAATTTTTTAAAAGATAAAAAAATTTGAAAAGAAAAAGTTCATCGAATTTGAAAAATGTTCATTGAATTTGCAAAAGTTCACTGAAGCTATAAATAAGTTCACCAAATTTCTGAAAAGATCATAGAATTTGAAAAAAAGTGCATCGATTTGGAATAAAGTTCATTGAATTTGAAAAAAGTTCACTGAATTTGAAATAGTTCATCAGTTTGAGAAAGTTCACCGCAGCTATAAATAAGTTCACCAATTTCGAAAAAGATCATAGAATTTGAAAAAAAATTCATCGATTCGGGAAAAAGTTCACAAATTTGAAAATAGGTTCGTCGAATTTCAGGAAAAGTCCATTGAAAATAAGTTCATTGGATTTAAAAAAATCATCAAATTTGAACAAAAATTCATCAAACTGGAAAAAGTTCGTCAAATTTGAAAAAAATCATCAATTTTTGTAAATAGTTCACTAAAAAAGTTCATTGATTTTGAAAACAAAATTTCAACAAAGTTTAAAAAAGCATCATTGATTTGGAAGAAGTTAACGCATTTAAGAAAATAAAAAAAAACATGAAAATCGATGAGGGAGGAAACCTGGAAGAAGAAAAAAAAGAAAAACAGATAATGAAGATGGAAAAAAGGACAAAGAAAAAAGAATACAGAGAAAGAAGGATAAAGAAAGAAAGAGTTGCACAGGACCAGATCCTACTCGGTAGCGTGTTGGTTGTGCAAACGATGTTTCGCGTGGGAGGTCGCTGGTTTGATTCCTTTCCAGGCAGCTTCATTTTTTGAAAATTGACATACGCATTGTTGGGAGAGACCACTGTCCTCCTAACTTTCCAGCCATAGATTGGTTCATGAAGTTTCAAAATTTTAAAATTCAAAAACCTAAAAGTTTTGAAAATGTGAAGTTTAGACGAGCCATGATATGTGGGCCAGTAATTCGCCTACCGTTATCCGCAAAAGGCATAACAACATTAAATATCTGCCTTGGTTTATTATAGGCAAGTAACACCATTATTATGCAAATTGATGTTAGATTAGCTGGTACACACGTGCACCATTTATCTTTAGGACTCAAGGTCCTTCCTGTCATAAAAATTATTTTCTTTTTGACGTTGTGACCCAGTCGTGAAGCGAATATAACGTTTGGTTTCACTATTTTTAATTTACCGGGTAAAGATAACCTACGGAGAACTAAGAAAGGTTTCCCCCTTTATTATTAGGTAAAGATATGGAGAACTAAGAAAGGTTTCTCCCTTTATTATTATGTAAAGATAAAGATTTATGAAGTTTTTGATTTTTTTAATAGAGTACAAATACAGATGGGCATACATACGCACATACACTTACCCATGCACGCACACCCTACACCGGTGAACACCTCAATAGACGGAGCTGGCACATCATCTTAGGATTGACGAAGTCGCCACAGACGTCTTCATTGTCAACAGGAACGTCTCCTCCCACTAGACGCACATCACTAGAAGGCCTAAAAATATCCAGAAAAATGCGAATGCCAGTGTCAAGCCTAAGACTTGAACTCTGGTGGGCTGGGGAGACCAGTGTCCTCCTAATCATCCAACCATAAATTGGTTCATGAAGTTTTAAAATTTTAAAAGTCAAACATCTAATTTTTTTGAAAATATGAAGTTTTAATTATTTGAATGTTTTAAAAAGTGTCCAAACTTTCAAAAAGTTAAAATATTTTAAAGAACATCAATATTTTTTTAAAGTTTTCGAAATTAGCAATGTTTGACATTCCAAAAGCTAGAGCAGTTTTTTCCCTTACACCTATAAGTTACTTCCAAAGTTTCGGGAAAATAGAAAGGCTGGTAATCAATCCAAAATATTATAAAAAAGGAAAGAGGCAGCCAGGGTCTTTCGTGCTGGATGCCCCATGGGCAGAGAATGGGTTGGCTCAGAGAGATTTACTGTAGATAAACGTTTGCTGCCAGACCGCTGGCCAGGGTTTCGGTCGGTCGCTCGCTATGCTGCTGCGGGCCCAACTCCTTGCATCATGCGCCATGCGGACTGCCTGTGGCCCCATGCACCCCTCTCCATCCCTAACCCCTACCAAGGACCAAGGTGCACCCACACCTTTTCCCTTTTCCCCGTCTTGGTCCATGGCCGCAGCTTCCTCCTCCTTCCCGGTCGCGGCCATGGCCATTGCCAACGAAGACACCTAGTTCGCAACCAGCCGCACCCTCCCTCCATTCTGCCCTTCCGCCTAGCGAAGCTGTGCCCGGCCATGGCCGGCGCCAAAAGGGTTGCGGCCATGATCTGCCGGTGCTGCAACCATGGATCTGGGATGCTCCAACCAGTGGGGGGCGAGGGAGGGGGGCTGTTACCGGCGCCGCGTTTTGCTACAACCTACGGCTGAACCACGACCTCGTCGACGGCGTGGGTTGTTGTGAGCTACAACTATGGACAGGTAGTGATGGAGCTGGTGACGTGGACTACTACGGCCACAACGTTGTGGTGCTACAATCAGCGACTGGCCATGCTGGAACGGCTATGCAGTGTGCTTGAACTGTGGCGCAAAATGCTACATCACAGAGACTACATGCTTGGAACCGGCTGCCAGAGCTGCATCCAGCGATATATTTTGCTATATTCGGCATCGATTTTGCAAGAACCAGTCGAGTGTCGGCTACGACCCGCCGGCGCGGAAAAGATGCAACCAGGGCGAAAAAACACTATGACCGGTGCATTAATTTGCCACGGCGGACTTTTAAGTTTTGCTCGAACCAGTCAAAGATCACCGCGGCCGAGCTGTATCCATGGTAAAAAATCCTACGGCCCGCACTTGTTTTTGTTGGAACCAGCATCAGAGCATCTCTAGCAGACCCAGCATCCCGCCCGAACCCGCAAAATAACCGCCAAAATATGGGTCGACGCGGAAAATCCTGCCTGATCAGACACCGCAAACGCGTCCGACCCGTAAATTTTTTTGCAGGGCGCTGCAAAAGATCTCCCCCGGCCTCTAGATTCATAGGGTGGGAGGCTGACCTGAGCTCGGCCCCTATCTGCTGCGAGATTTGGCGGGAGGGACATTTTTGCGCGGCCGTTCCCGCTCCCTCACCCTCCGCCACTATTGCCCCCGCCCCGCCCACTCCGGTGCATCTTCCCCAGCAGCCCTTCGCCGCCATGGATGACTCTCTGCCGTCCCCCGTCACCGTCGAGGTCGCGCACGCTCAATCGTCACGGGCGGATCTCGTCACCGGCCATGTTGGCCCCGCCATCGCGCAAGGCACCACTACGCCTGCCCGCAAGCGGCAGGGCAACGTGGTCGTGCAGGGCGGGAATCCGGCTGCCCCCTCCGGGAAGGCCCGTGCTCCGGGTGCCAACGCCGCTGCGCGATCCTGGCCGGCGGCGGAGAAGGTCGGCAAGGTCTCGGGTGTAAAGCGGAAGAAGATTCCGGAGTGATGATCGACCAAGATGATGCCAGACGTGGTCGTCACTTTTGCAAGACCCTCTTTTGCGTTTGTCCGACAAAACTAAGCTTTTATTTGCGCGTGAACTGTGTTCTATTGTTTGAATTTGAACTTATTTGTCAGAATCGATGTCAAATTCGATCATTTGGCGTCTTCGGTTTGCGGGTCGACGAGACGGTGCCGAAGCAGACCCCGCGTAGCTGACCCGTAAAAGAGCATATTCAACGAATATCCTTTTTTACGGGTCCGTTTTTCGGGGTCTGAATCTGACCTCGCCCACGCCGACCCGCATATACCCTTTTCCGCGAATTGTAAAAGACTTATGTGGGTCAGCATTTTGCGGGGTCTGCTAGAGATGCTCTAAGCATCGGGATTTCTTAGAGGGGGAGCTCGAGGATGATGGTACAACCGGTGGCTGAGGTTGCCATGGCCAGGTATATGTACGTTAGGTACACGCATACAGGTCTTCGAGTGAAAGAAAATGGAAGCCAATCTCAGCTCCTCGATCAGTTTCTGGCATCCTAGCCTAGGAAACTAAAAAAGATACGGTGGGCCTGGCCCATGTATGCACGAACGTGGAGACCAGAGAGAAAAGGAATTGGTCGATTCGGTAATCACGATTTGTTTCTTAAAAACTAATCACGATTTCCTGTAACTTTGGATCGGTCGTTCCCTGCCCTTTTGGCTATTCTGCTGTTCCTATTCATCTAATCCTCTTCAATTGGTAGATGGCTGCGGATAGCTCTGGCGACTCGCCGGGCGCCCCGCCTGGCGGCTCCACCTCGTCGGGGCTGCCGCCGTCCGTTTCCCCAACGCCTCCAACCCCCGCGTGGTCTGAGCCGTCGCTTGCTCCACTCCTTGGTCGTCGGCCTGGTGTCTCCTTCGACGGCAAGCGGAGGCGTGGGCGGAGGGCTGGGTTCCGCGTGGTTCCGCGTCCAGGTGAGTCATTTCAGGAGCGTGTCCTCTCCTCTCTTCACTCCAGTGTGGTCTACACCCCCGGCTCCGATCCAGCTGCTCCACCGGGGGTGGTCTGGGTCCTCGCTCCGGCGACGGGCGCTCTTTTTTCGGTCGTCGCCATCTCTACCCTGCTCTCGCTCTACTTCTGCAAGAGGTCTGCCCGCCTTGCCACGGTGCAGGTCGAGCCTCTCGTCTTCTCGGTTCAGGTCGCTAGTTTGGCCGTAGCGCGTTGCATGGTGGACGCCGGCATTGGAGGTGCAACGGCTGTGCAACTCCGGCTCTTTATGTCGGTGGAGGAGGCGCGTGTTGCTGCCGCGCTAGCCCTAGCGGCTAGCTCGAGCGCTCCCCCTACGGCCGCATTCAAGCCAGGGTTATGGCGCATGGGCGTCGTAGCCTTTCGGCCCATAAACGCCTACCCCCTCCCATGTCGTGTCTCCCTGCTCTCCTGCCTAGTCCCATCACCAGCCACGTTTCTCACGCCGATTTGCCTGGCGCCCCAGCTGGCTTGACTCGGGCCATGCCTGCTGTCTCGGGAGGGGAGACGGGGGGCGCTGCTGTCGCTAATCCTGGTGACCCGGCGCTGTCTCGCGCCGCGCCGGCTGCTGGCGATATTGACAGGGCTTTGAATGTGGGGGCCCAAGATCTTTCTCCCCGTCCCACCTCCCCCCGGTTTCTGGTCCAAAGATAGGGAGCCCGTACCGCGCGGTGTTACTATCCCCACCAGCCCCAGCCCCTCTCGCTAAACAACACCTTGCCCTCCCCCCTCTCTTCCTTGACGGGTGTTTTCGCTGCCTATCCACGCTACACTTCGTCAGAAATTGTAGGGATCCGGTCCGCTGTCGTCGATGTCGCCGTTCCGGCCACCGCGCGCGCTCCCGCTCCTGCCCCATGGCTCCGCCCTGTCCGACCGCCTTGGCTGGCCATGCCGCGGGCGCCCCTGCCTCTACCCCCCACCCCCACCCCCACCGCCTCCGCCGCGTCGCCAGACCCCATACCCATCCGCTGCCCATTGTCCCGCCGGCTCCCTGTCGGCCCTCCAGCTTGCCCCCGCCGCCTGGAGGGTGGCGGCTGTAGCTCGTCCGTCCGCTCCCCCCCCCCCACCGTCTCCGAGGGACATCTCCCTCGACGATGTGATGCGTTCCCCGCCCCCGTCCCCTCCCAACGCCGGGGGCGACCTCGGGCATCCGCAGCCGGTGGGGCTGGGGCGCGGGCTCCCCCCTCCGCCGGAGCTGCTCCGTCCCTGCGAGCCTCCTTCTTTTGGGAGCTCGTCGCGCCTCTCCTCCTCCTCCGGGACCGACGCCTCCTCTGGCAGCGGGGCGTCCGTCGCCGCGGAGTCGCAGAGACCGGATGCCATGGACGTCTTCATGCCTGCTGGCGACCCGGAGGCGGCGCTCCGTCTTGCGGTGGTCTCCATTGAGCCTCCCAGTGCCTTCGTCAACGCCACGTCCGCCGTCCAGGCTGCCATGCTGCGCGACTTGGGGCACCTGTCCTTTGACACGGTGCCCTCGTCCGTTGGCGCTTGCTACATCCACTTCGCCTCCTGGGCGGACAGGGAGGAGGCCATCGCTCACCAGCCCCTCCCCTTCCAGGGGGCGCGCATCGAGATCCACCGCGAAGAGCTGTTCGGCCGTGTTCCTCAACGTGCTCGTCTATGCGCCCTGCTCGCGGCTACGGGCTTCCCAGCCGAGTTCATCAACCCCACCTGCATCCCGACTGCGTTCTCCGGGTTCAGCCGCATCCTTGAAGTCGACCCACGCGTGCTATCTGGCCAGGAGCTCGCCACCGTCCGCGCGGTGGTCCTCCTCGAGCACACCAGGGACATCCCCTGTGACGTGTGGCCTTGGGGCGGGCCATGGGGGACGCGTCCTATCTCCATCGGGCCGGCCGCGGTTTGGCCCATGGCGCGCTCCTTCGGCACCGACGGGGAGTACGTGCCCTTCTTCAGCTTCCCTCCACCCCCTTCGCCCACAACAGGCCGGATGGACCGCGTCGCCATGGCGACATCCCGGTCCCTGTGTTTCGCAGGGTGGACCATCTCTTTGGCAGTGGGGGGGGGGGGCGACGGCGCTCTCGACTCCGTGCTGCGCGTCCTGGACGCCCCCCCGCTGCCACGTCCTCACCTTGATGTCGCGCCTTCTGCTGGACCGACCAACGGCGATGCCTGGGTGCTGACACTGTCGACCTCCCTCTCCCCCCACTCGTCGGTAACTCCCCGCTCTTCGGTGACAATCCTTGAGCTGCCTGGCGACGTGGGCTGCATGGCGCCTGACAAGGAAGGCCCCCTTGGCAGCGGCTCTCCATGCGGTGGTGGGGCCCCCGTGCATGGACGCTTCGGCTGCTCCTCCCCTTGGGGCTGCGTTGGGCGGGGGCGTGGGGGACGGGATGGGCGGTGGGCGCCGTAGTGCGCGCCTTGCTCTTGCTGACTCCGGTGCTTTTGAGCCCATTGCCGACAAGGCTGTCAAGTGTCGTGCTCTGAAGGACGCCCTGGTTGGCTGCTCGCCCCGTCTGCAGGCCAAGGCTACGCGCGACCGTGTGCTTGACGCTGTCGTGCAACCTCTCGCTGCGGCTTCGGTGGCGGGTCTCCGTGCTGCTGCCGCCGTCAAGAAGGCTCGGGTGTCGGCTACTCCTCCATGATGCACGACCTCTTAGTGTTCTGCCCCTCGCTCGGTCGAGTGTGTGCTCGCCGACGCCCCCTGCTTTATCCTCCTCCCGCCAGTTTGGTTGGCATTGTATCTTACTTCCTACTGAGTGTGTGCATGTGCGTGTATGTGGGTAGCTGTACTGCCGCTTGAGTGTATCGTTGTGCCCATGACTAACGTCTTTCGTTGTCTTTCCTTCCTGTCTTGGAATTTTCAAGGGCTTGGCGACCCGGACAAGTGTGATCTTGTCCGGGACGCTCTCTACGCCGGTCCTTCTGTCGTTTGTCTTCAAGAAACTAAGCTTGCTTCCCTGGATAATTTCAAAGCCCGCTCTTTCCTCCCCGCTTCGTTCATGGAGTTTGTCACTAAAGACGCCGATGAGACGCGCGGGGGGATCGTTACGGCTTGGGACCCTCGGGTTTTGTCTCTTGACACCTGCATTCGGTCGCGCTTCTCTCTCACGGCCTCGCTTTATTCTACTTGCTCTGACCTGGCCTTCTCCGTCACCAACGTCTACGCCCCTGCCAATCACTCCCTCACGGCGGCTTTCATGGACGACGTGCTTGCCCTCGCACCCTCCGTCCTGGGGCATGGCTGGTGGTCGGAGACTTCAACCTCATCCGGTGGGCGCATGAAAAAAACAATAATCGCTTTGACGGGCGACGTGCATCCACTTTTAACTCTTTGGTCAACACGGTGGGGTGGCACGAGCTGCCGCTGTCCGACAGGTTGTTCACCTGGTCGAATAAACGGGATCCCCCCATGCTTGCTAAGCTTGACCGGGTTTTCTTCAACTCGCATTGGGATGTGCTCTTCCCTGACTCTTCTCTCGCCTCGCGTCCCCGTACCACCTCTAATCACTTCCCCCTCGTCGCCTCTGTCTCCACTCGCCTCCCTCAGGCGGGGCGTTTCTAGTTCGAAAACTCGTGGTTGTTGGACCCTAGCTTCCTCCCCGCGGTCTTGCCTGTGTGGTCGCGTGTGCCCCGGTCCCCCTGTGCCGCGTCCCGTCTTGCCCGTCAGAAGAAAAGTATCAGGTCAGCTGCCAAGGTATGGAAACGGCACCACAAATACATTCCTGTTTTTGACACAACTGCAAGTTTTTGGTGGACCTGTTTGACATCCTAGAGGAGCACCGGCGACTCTCGGCTGAGGAGCTGGCGTTGCGCGGCGATGCCCGTCTGGCCCTTGCCAACTCGGTGGCTCGCCAGGCTGCTTTCTGGAGGCAGCATGGGAAATGTCGATCCGTGGCGGAAGGGGACGAAAATATCGTCTACTTCCACGCCCGTGCGTCGCATCGCCGTCGTTGCAACACCATCCGGGTGCTCGCGGTGGGAGGGGGCGAGCTCGTCTCCCACAACGACAAGGAGGCCGCCCTGCGATGCTTCTACGCAAACCTGCTGGGCCGGGCTCCCCGCGCGTGATCTGGTGGCGCTTTACGCAGGCGCTCCGGTGGTAGATGGTGCATCGCTGGTTGCGCCGTTCTCCCGCTCCGAGGTCCGGGCGGCTGTCTTCGCTCCCGACAGGACCAGCGCGCCGAGGCCGGACGGGCTCGGCCCGACCTTTTACCAGGCTGCCTGGAGCGTGGTCGCCGACGACCTGCTCACCTTCTTCGACACCGTCCACAACGGCACTGCGCGTCTCGGCGGGATCAACCGCGCCCTCATCGCCCTCCTTCCTAAGAAGGAGGGGACCCCGGGCCGCGGCGACTTCCGTCCCGTCTCCCTTCAGAACGGGGACGTGAAGATCCTCTGTCGGGGGCTCACCACTCGGCTTCAACGGCAGATTGGGCTCTTGATCGACGATGACCAATCCGGGTTCCTGCCTGGGCGAAGTATCTCGGAGAATATCGTCTACGCGGCGGAATTTATCCAATGCTGCAAGAAGAGGGGGGCGCCGATGCTGGTGTTCAAACTCAACTTCGCCAAGGCCTTCGACTCCATCGCCTGGCCTAGTCTTCGTCGGATCATGGAGGTGGGGGGATTTCCCGCTATGTGGTGTGACTGGATGGACCTCATCCTCTCATCCTCCACGGCGGCGGTCCTCCTCGACGGGGTGCCCGGGCGATGGTTCGTCGTCCCCAAGGGGCTGCGTCAAGGCGACCCCATATCCCCGTACCTCTTCCTCCTGGTCGCCGATGTGCTCCAGCGCATGATCCGCTCCGACGGTGAACTGCAGCACCCTCTGGTCGATGGCGCGCCCCCGGTGGTGCATCAATATGTTGATGACACGCTTATCATCATGCGTGCGGCCCCCGAGGGCGCGGCCCGGCTGCGGATTGTCCTCGACCTCTTCGCCGAAGCTACCGGGCTTGTCATTAACTTCGCCAAGAGTACTCTGGTTCCCATGCATGTCGCCCCTGAGGTGCAGGCGGCCGTTGTGGCGTCCTTCGAGTGCTCCATCGGCTCCTTCCCCCATACCTACCTGGGGCTGCCGGTCTCCAGCGACAAGCTTACATTGGAGGACTTCGCCCCGATGATCGCCAAGGTCGACCGCTACCTTGCCGGGTGGCGGGCAAGGCTTCTATCGCCCGCGGGCCGCCTGGTGCTCATCAACTCGGTCCTTGACTCGCTACCCACATATGCCATGGCCGCCATGCGGCTGCCGCCTAAGGTCCTGCATAAGCTCGATGGCCTACGACGCGCGTTCCTTGGAATGTGGCGGATAGAGCGTCGGGCCCCCAGTGCCTGGTTGCATGGGACCAGGTCTTCCGGTCGAAGGCGGAGGGCGGTCTCGGGGTACGAGCCCTAGGTGTGCAAAACGACTGCCTTCTCCTCAAACTGCTGCACCGCCTCCACTCCAACACGCCGTCGAGATGGGCCTCCTGGGTCTGGGGCCAACTGGCGGGGCGGTCACTCCTTGGAGCCGGGCGCTCCCCCCTGGTGGGTGAGCACTGGTCGGCCCTCCTGTGGCTGCTCTCGGTGTACAGAGCTCTTACCAAGGTGGAGGCGGGGGATGGGCGCGCGACCTCCTTATGGCATGACCAATGGCTACCTTGCGGGCTTCTCCGGGCGGCCTTCCCCGCCTTGTTCACTCATGCCGCCTGCCCCGAGGTCACGGTCTGGGAGGCGCGCCGCCGCGGCGTTCGCGCGCTGCTGGTGCCCCGGCTCACCCCGCGGGCGGCCTGGGAACTTGAGGTGGTTCAATGGCTTGTGGCGGCATGCCCCCCTCTACGTGAGCCCGACGTCCGGTCTGTCACGCTATGCACGGGTCGTGGCGGTGGGTTCTCTTCTCGGGGCGCCTATGATCTCTCCCACTACGGCGGGGTGGCCGCGCCCGCTGCCTCCTTCCTTTGGTCTTCCCGTGCCCCCTCACGTGTGAAGTTCTTCAGGTGGCTGCTCACCCAGTCTCGTGTGCATACGCGGGACGTGCTGCTGCGTAAAACCATCCTCACCTCGGCGGAGGCTGGGTGCCCCTGCTGCGATGCGGAGCTCGAGACGGCCGGCCACCTCATCTTTGGGTGCCCGTTCGCGGTGCAGTTTTGGCGTAGGATCGGGCCGCCCTCCGCCACGGGCTCGGTTCGTGCGCTTCATCGCTTCGACGTGTCGCCGGTTATCGGCACCAACTGTCCTGCGAGCTTCGTCCTTCTCTGCTGCTGATGGCTTTGGAAGCGTCGCAATGCAATCGTCTTCCGGGGAGACGCGATGTCCCTGGTTGCTACGCTCAAAGCCTGTCGAGATGACGCGGTGCTCTGGCGTGGCCGGATGAAGACCGACGATCAGTCCCACATCGACGTTTGGTTGTCTGTCCTTAGCTGAGCCGCGAGACTCGCGAATCCTGAGAGTTGCGCTCCGCTCTCGCCCCCCTTGTAACGACTGAACTCTCTGGTGGCTTTGCCCTTTTACGCAATATATACAGGTGGTGGAAGGGCTTCCCTCCCCCCCCCCCCTTTGAAAATTCAAAAAAAATCCTCTTCGATTCTGCCTCCTCATGAACGAAGCGACGATTGCGCCAGGTACCTCTAGTCGCGCCTCTTCCCCCTCATGTTCTTCTACCTGTAATCATGTTTCTTTCCTTTCCAATCCTGATTCCCAACTTGTCAATCGATCGAACAGGTTAACAGGGAATTGTTGTTAGGGTGCTCGAATCATTGCACACACGTAGCCAGATTAGATTACCAGAGAGAAGGTGCTATACTATGCCCTAGCAGATTGTCATTACATTAGATGATGTTCTATACAATATTTTAATTAGCTTCGCACTAATTTTATAAGCTAATGTGTTCCTTCAATTTCAGGAGAGGTCACGTCGAGTTCGGGTAGAAAGTATGCATCCGGAAGTGATAAAAGAAAAAGGGAAAGGAGGCAGATGAGGAGATAGAAGAATTGAGAGGATCTCCTTTTAAATATTATAAGAGCGATGCAAGCACTCTAGGAAATTCAGATTAGCTGGCGATAGTTCTTGCGGGTGACCAAATTATGGCAATCAGGAAGATGATGGTCATACTCCTATAGAAGGAAATGTTGACGTCAACATGGATGCTAGCAATGTGAGTGATCATGAGCCCATATTTATTTCTGTTGCATATCGGATTTTCTTTACTATGCATGTGAATGAAAGTTTTTCAAATTTGAATTTGTTGAAGAACTACCTGAGATCTACTATGTCGCCATAGAGGTTAAATGGCTTGGCAACTTTATGCATTGAGAAAAAAATTGCTTGATGAAATTGATGTTGACACAATCATTAGCGATTTTGCATCTTGGAATGTTAGGAGAAATTTTGAAGGTTATATGTAATACATTATGTGATATGCACAATCACTTTGGATGCACTTAGTTATTTTCTTTGATACAAATTATATCTACATATGATGATTATCAATTAGACATTTACATGATGGGCCCCGAAGGGTCCTGGATTGTAGTTTCGCCACGGCTCCCAAGACCACAGGACCGGACCACGTAGCCCTTGCACGTGGCGTCCCGCAAGAGCGACTCGTGTCCCGCAAAAAAAAAAAGCGGAAAGCTGAGAAGCGAATGACCAACAGGGCACGCAGTGGATTTGGATGGTGAGAGGCGACGACGAGAGGTGATCCGATCGTGACATCGTGTCGTCGTGTGGGGCGACGTTGTAGCCGGCGCGATGGTCACGGCGACCTGCGAGCGCGGATAGGGAGTGACGGCCATCGCGGTGCGGGCGCGCAGCTAGTCGAGGCACCGCCCAATATCACGCTCGCAGCCGCGGTGCGTGGACGCGTTCGCGTCTCGTCTGCGTTTGCGCGGGCGGCGCGCCCATACGCCGCGCTGGCGACCGAATCAGCGGCGGGTCGCAGCCGCTTCGTGCAGTGCAGGGTGGGTGGCAGCCCATGCCATCTATCGGTAGTATACTGTAGTATAACTTCGGGGAGGTCAGGTAAGGTGGTCACTGGTCAGAGCGAGCTCGACCAGAGGCAGAGGGGAGTGTGGTGTCAACGGGCGCCACGCTCGCACCACGCGCGCGGCTGATTTGTGCTGCATGGCGACACCGGCACGTCCTGGATCCGTGCCGAGTGAAGAGATCCAGTACGTACGTGCTACTCGGCACTTCAGCATGTGTGCCTGGGTTTGCTCGGCCCGATACGGTCAAGCGCATGTCATGAGAGAGTGACCGACCACGGCAAAAGTAGGGCGCAGTTCGCCGGGCCGTGGAGTGTGGTTTACCGGCCGACAGCGTGCGGTTCGCCGGGCTGCGTGTGTTGCTTTGGCTAGGAACTGGTTCACCAGATCACTCCTTCAACAAGAGCTAGCTAGATGTGCATGAGTTTCACGCGTTTATGTTTCGGGCAGTAGAATTAACGAGCACCCACAAAGGACAAGCCATCAAGCTGTTTTTCTGCGCATATGTCGTTCAAGTGGAAGAATAAGATGGGGCACTATGCCTTCTCCAACTCCTTCCGATCTGCTGATCAAGTCAAGCGAATAAGAGCAGTGGAGATTACCTTTTCTTGCTAAACTTTCCCATCAGTGCCTAATATGTGTGCTTTTCTTCCTAATGGTGTATTTATTTCTTACATGAGGAAGTGAATAGCAGTGATTACTGCACATGCTTATACATTTCAAATGGAATGCTACGTTAAATGGTATAGCGTTCAGAGGTCTTAGTTTTTCTGAACGGTCTAATAATTATTCAGTTTACTAAACTGATGAACTGCTTCTTTGGGTCTGAATTTGCTGAATTGTCGAACGGTCTAAGAATTATTCAATTTACTAAACCGCTAAACTGCTTCTTTGGGTCTGGATTTGCTGAATTGTCGAACGGTCTAAGAATTATTTAGTTTACTAAACTGCTATAAACTGCTTCTTTGGGTCTGAATTTTCTGAATTGCTTCTTTGTGTCAAAATTGAATAATCGTAAAATACCAGCAAACGAAAAAGAATTAAAATGGAAAACACAAAATTAAATGAAAAAGAAATCATAAAACCAAAAAAAACCAAACCTTGTAGTACCGGTTGGTGTTACCAACCGGTACTAAAGGGCTCCCACCCCCCGGAGCTGGCTCGTGCCACGTGGTTGCCCTTTAGCACCGGTTTGTGCTGAACCGGTACTAAAGGGGGGGGGGGCTTTAGTGCCGGTTATGGACCCGGCACTAAAGGGCCTTACGAACCGGTGCTATTGCCCGGTTCTGCACTAGTGCACTAATTCCCTTTTTAGCCCTCTAAAAAAAGGAAAGTATCTCTCTTCTGATTGCATGCATATCTCCTTGTAGCAAAAGAAGGAAAGTATCTTTCTTTCCGGCACTTAGTGATTTGCTTGCCACTAACCAAATTTATCAAGGGTAATTTTGTTTTAACACCTCTATATTTATGTTCCTTGGTCACCTTGCCAAAAATAATACACCTTATATGAAGGAACAGATGAAGTATTATTTTAAGGGCGCTACTTTGGGCTCTAGCCGCTACAAGAAATATTCACGGCCAGTTTCCAAGTATTGTTTCTTTACTGTCGCGAGTCAACCCACAAAAGTATCAAAATATAACCCAATTAAACAACATGCTTGAAATTTGTTACGATAGCAGCGACACAGCGACATCTGCACATGTAGCGACCAAGAGTGAATTAGACGTAGATCATATGGCCAGGCATGTCTAGAACATGAAAACGGGCAGTTCGAGAGACTGGTGTCCTGTCAAAGGTCCTATGGTGCACGGTTATAATGTTTCTGGTGTGGCGACCTTGCAACCATTATAGCGCTACTAAAACCTTGATCATTATTTATACTAAACTTGTATACCTCTAACAAATTTTTTTATAAACTCACAACCGTAACTAATTTCCCATAAGGTGTTGAAAATTACATCAGTTTTTTTTATCAATGCATCATATCTTAAATAGGCGAAGTATCTTGTGAAAACCAGATTTCAATGAAAATCAGGAAACTCACCGCGTGGGCCATCGGATCAACAAGGAATGGCACAGATCTAGTGTGGGATTGCAACCAACCACTTAAACATGAATTAGCAAATAACCCCCAATTTGATCAATAATTAGCTGTATTATTTGGGGCAGAGAAGAAGTCGGGTTCTCATTGGTTCCTCCCAGGGAAGAAACCCTCTCCGCCGTCGGGCTATGCCAGCACCGCGGATGATGCCCCATGGCTCAGCTACCACACGATGATGACTGGATAGCAGTGGCATCACTACCACGCTACGACAACGCAGTGGCCGCGACTCTACCGTCACGTGCCAGTGCCGATGACTAGACAACTGGCATCAGCAGCAGCTGACGACAATGTAGCGACCGCGACTCTACCATCACGTGTTGGTGCTGGTGACTAGACGATCGGCCTCACCTCCACGCCATGGTAATTCGATGGCTACTGCTTTTCTACCACACGCCGATGACTAGTCGGCAACGACTCTTCCCAGATACAATGGCAACTAAGGGTAGTGGCATCATCCCCCACGCGACAACACACATGTGTGCTTGCGTCCGGCATGAGCCGCTTGTGCTTCCAAGCTCATTTTTCGCAGTGCCTTGTCTAGAGATATTACTGAATTTATGTCGTGTCTTGTGTGAAGATGTTACAGATATTTGCACTTTAGTTGTTGACTGACAGTTGTAAAAATCTTCTAAATTTAGCCATAATTCATCTTGTAAAGAAGTGATTCAGCATATTAGGTTGTCTTAACCAGAGCAACAACATCCAGTAAAACAAATTATAGCAGTATATTACTTGGCTGACATCTTTCTAAAGTTTTGTAAAGTTTACTAAAATAAGCAAATACACATGATTGCACAAAGCCCATTCAAATTATTACGCAGTAGTGCATCAACTAGACATGTCTTTTTCTAAAGATAAAGCAAACTCGGTATTAAGTAAAAGATGAATTTTACAATATTGATCGGGGAAGATGACTTTGTATATCATGGTGTCCTCCATCGTTGCAATCATGTGCTTGCATATCCAAATCACAACCAAGCTCAGGTTTTGGCTCCATTAATAATGTAACATCACATGGTTTGGTATGATCAATTTTTATCCAAAGAAATAGAATAATAGAAACAGAAATCCGGCACAGTTTGTATATTGTGCACCAATTCAACTAAGTGAACAAAAAATATAGTAAATGATTCATGATTTAGGGTTCCTCAGGCAAACCGTAGTTCTTTTTATAACTAGGCGCTCGTCCCTACATTTTTATTTTGTCTACTGCTCTCAAATAGGATTTCTTTATTTATATTAAACATTTATACCTTTAACAATTATTTTTTGTAAAATGTCAACCATAGCAAAATTTCATGTAGGGTGTTAGAATGTTACATTAGTTTCTTTGATGAATTGTACCTTAAAAATATTTAAATCAAATCCACTTAAATGCAAGAAAAATTGGTAAAATTAAAGCCACGCTTTAATTGGTGATATTTGAATATGTTGTATAAGTGGGCGTGCATCTTTAAATACCTTGGTAGGGATATCTAAAGTTTTTCGCATCGGAAATACCTTGCAAGTTATTGCTAGTTTACTATTAGATATACACAAATGGAAACATGTAGAGTGTATGGGGTGTAGACGAGACGATCACTGGATCGTAAGCATAGTGCTTTATCCCTTTTTTCATATCACAATGGGTTCAATAATATGTTGATTACATGTGTCTACTTTGTATACAAAGAAGCCTAACAAAACCAATTGCCTTCGATGGGATCGTCTTATATCTAAATGCGCAGACTATTGGTTTGTGGTGTTGATATTTATTATATGAATTGGATTGGTGACAACGTGAACCATTCAAGAATTAACAACCACCCTCCTACAGGGTTTCCTACCTAGTTACATAGGGGTGTTGAGGAGTGCATCATAATTTACATCCAGGTGGGGATTTTCCTAGGGTGCTTTTAGAATTTTCTGTACAACAGGTAAGTATGGTTTACAGTTGTACACTGTATATTCTTGGATGTACCTATTGTGTGATTTTCACTACATTTGTACTTTTCACTCTTCACAAGATCTCAAAGGCACCATTCTAGTTTGAATCAGTACCATTCTCCAGATTTATTGTTCGGTGTGGTCTATGACCTGGACATGGATTATTTTGAGATCCTTGTTGTGTATATTGCTTCTATATGGTGTGGACTATTTAAATGGTTATACATCTGAATTCTAATCCAGCCAAAATGTTCGAGTGTATTAAACTGCGCACAATTGTTGTTATGTGATTGGACAACTCTATGAACTTATAATTATTTGAATGTAAAAAATGCCCAAAATTCTAATCCCGCCAGATTGGTTTGCGAAGTTTTAAAATTCAAAAACCTGAAAGTTTTGAGAATGTGAAGTTTTTAATTATTTGAATGTTTAAAAATGCCCAAACTTTCAAAAAGTTAAAAGCTTTTGAAAACAAAAATATCAATATTTTGAAATTTGAAATGTTTGACATTCCAGAAGCTAGAGCAGATTTTGTTTCCCACTTACAGCTGCAAGTTATTTCCAAAGTTTCGGAAAATGGAAAGGTTGACTATGCACGGACTTGGAAAAAGATAGGAAAGATCACCTGATCGCAGCCAGTGCCTTTCGTGCTGGATGGCCAGGATTGAGACGGCCCCGTGTGCAGGGAATGGGTTGGCTAGCAGCGATATCTCTACTATTAAAGGGGGATCGAACGTCGTGATGGTTCGACCACCGGTTCGATCCCCCCGCCTCGTTCGACCTACCATCTTACGATCCCGCACACAAAAAAATGCAGGGAACAACCCACGTTCGACAACAAATGAAAAAAAAGAAAAAAGAAAATGGAAAGAACCGGCACGAGGCACGTTCTCCATCTTCTTCTCCGGCATGTCTGTCTCCGTCCTCAGATCTCAGCGCCTCCTTCCCCTTGTCCACCGGACGAGGCCCTCTCCATCGGTCCAATGCGACGGTGGGGATTGCCGGATGGGGTCGTGGTGGTCTGACCACGGCGGTGGATGCGGCGACGGAGGTCTACGAGCAGGAGAGGTATGTGCGCTACAACTATGAAGGCGACGACAAAGACCAGGGAGGAGGAGGAAAGGTATGCGAGCTACAACGGTGGAAACGGTGGTGAAGGTCAAGGAGACGGGGGAGAGGCGCGCTCTCAGATCTGGGCAGTGTGTGTAGGGTGCTCGCTAGAATTCCCCACTCGTGGAAGCAGGCGAAGTACCGCACCTGCCACCTAACATGACTGCTCTGAGTATTGGTTAAGAAGATTTCCAACGCCAAATCTGGTATCACCTTGCCCCTTCTGCCCTTCATTTCTAATTTTGAAAACAATCGGAGTTAAACTACTTTATATGACCAAGTACTCACTTCCCTGTTGGATTTCAGCTTCACGGAATGGATTGTTTGTATGACAGGGAGGTTACAAGTGACGGACCACAATTTTGCAAGGTGATTTACTTAGGCAAAGCTAGAATTTTTGTTTGGTTTAGTGTTAACCGCTGAGCAGTCTTGTTGTGTCCAACTTGGTGATAGCAAACTACTGCATACTTAAATAAAGACTGCCATGTCAATTTTGATGTGTGCAGAGCTCTTCTACTTCTCTTTGTTCTCAAAGAATTTTGTACTGTAGGCTATACTACTGAAATTTAGGGTCGCAGCAGCAAGGGCGAGGTGGCCGAGTGTGGGGAATGCAGGCATAGACAAGATGATGTGCTGCGGTTACCAGCTACACACCTATCACTGCCTCCAGTCAGATTTGGGCGACTGGCGTTTTGAAAAAATATACAAAAGATCATGCTGGGGCATGCGATGACACCTCACACACTGACACCAAGTAAAACCTAGATCAGACGGCAAGGAGATATAACGGTAAAGAAATAGTGGAAGAGACATGAAAGAACCCATTTAAAGATAGGTTGTTTTATGAAAATTATCAAGATTATGTATCCTTGCGGTCATATTGCTACAACCGAAGTTCATTTATTCATGCCCTACTTCTATCTATCTTGCATACATGTCTGAAAACACACATGCTTGCAGTATTTAAAGTGATGCACAACATCATCATCAATATGAGATGCTCAGAACAGCTGCTTTAGGATACGAGCATGTTTAATATAATGTCCTTGTCATACCAAGAAGGATTTAGCTGAAGGTTTGTGATTGAGGAGAATGAACCGGTGATATTAACCTAAAGCGAGGGATGGAACACCTCTTTGAAATGCTCTGCAAATGGAAACATCCATGAATATGTTGATCCTCATTTTTTTTCGGTCTCAGTGGATAACAGTAATATGCAGAGCTGGAGGAAGACAGCGTCGTTGCTCTTCATGTGTGCCTGCTGAATGTGAGGACACAGTTGCTCCATTGTTTCAAACCTTTATTTCCATCCGTCGGCTCTACTGGTAGGAACCTTGGTCAAGACAAAATTGTGAACTCATGCATGGCAGTGGCAGCAAAACATAGTCCAAATGTCAATAGAAAGAAAGTGGGAGTGTGTAGTGGTAATAAAATGGGAAGGGAGCCACCCCATATGTTTGTGACAACATAGAATGAAGAGTTTGTCTATATATTTTTGTTATGTACAAATGAAAGGGTTGGGATTGTAATTGGTGAGTCACTAGGGGTGCATGTTGATAGTAAGAGAGCTAGGACTTAAATACAATCTAAGCAAAAATTCAGATTATGATTTTATTTATCTTTTCATGGAAATGTTTTTAGTCCGTGGCAACGCACGCGCACTCAGCTAGTACTACTACTGTACGTATCGATTTACGGCCAAAGTGAAACCGGAAAGGAGGACGAGTAACCGAACAAGACGGCACACGGCAGTGTGCGGCGTGGTGCCCATTCATCCTCCCGGCCGAATCCGGCGCTCCCACCGATAGATCGCCGCCGTCACGACACGCTCAAGCCAGCGAGCCAGGCAGGCAGGGCGGCCGGCGACGGACGTGACTACCCCTTCAAGCTCCGCACGTCGTGTCCCGCAGAAATAGCGGAAGCAGAAAGGCGAATGACCAACCGAGCACGCAGGGGATTTGCTTGGTGACACTTGACGACGAGAGGTGATCCGGTCGTGTCGTCGTGTGGGGCCACGTCGTAGCCAGACTACATGGTAGCAGAGGCGTGGTCTCAACCAAACACAAGCTTCGCTGTGGCCGGGTGGCTAGCGCGCTACGTTCGAAACCTGGCGCGTGCTATTTTTTGTTCACTTTATTTATTTGTCCAGTTTGTTGGAAACTTTCAAACAAGTCCGAACAAAAAAAATTCTCTCACGTTAACATTTTTCCCGCAAAAATAAAGGATATTTATGTGATTACGTATAAAGCAAGGGGGTTTTCTGCAAAAAATATGCTACGTCGGCACTTGACAGACGGGCCCCAACAGTCAGATACACTGTCAATACGTATAGATACGCGTTTTAGCCTAATTTGCAAAAACCCGGACCAATGTTGGTATTGACATGTAAAAATTAGCAATCGTGGTATCAATCTGCATGTGATGCCCGAATTGTGGTACTTCTGTGCAATTAACTCGAGCTACTAGTAGTACGTGAAATTTCAGTGTTTGGCAGAAGAAAGTATTTGCTGAAAAATCTTCTGGAAAATCATATATATCCAGTAATAAATACTCCTGCAAAATTCAATGTCAGCACAGACATTAGGGTTTGCTAATGCACTAGCAACCCAGAACATATTTTGCTTTGGACGACAGGCAACCAAGAATTAGTTTATTCTTAGTCCACACAGGGTAGCAGTTTCCTCGCAAAAAAAAAGGGCACCAACTAGCATCAATCTGACATAGAGATTCATGCAAAATATTCCTTTTCTTTCAGCTGTGAAAATAAACCTTTCAAAAATGTTTCCAATACATGGACAACTTTTTATACTACAACAAACAATTTTTCACATATGTATGAACAAATCTATAAAATTGCCTAAGAGTACCCATATTGGGAGTAACTTTAGCAGTAACATAAGGTCCAACTCAGTAAATTTGTTTATGTGGCAATGATCTAATGAGAGAGATGAATTGAATAACATAACTAGTTACTCATAGTATGAGTAATATCACACATATCAAGATAAGATGAGTCGACAAGCTAATAAATGAAATGTTGCTTGACATCACGCATATTTGCTCACGACTATGAAGGTAGTAACATAGACTACTATGAGTAGTATAAGAAATAGTGACGAGTGCTTATCGCTCCAAAAAATAGAAGAAGATAAGTACGGTTATTTAGTTTTGAATCGGCGGTGAATCAGCAAGGAGTTTTTTTTCTTTTTTTGGTAATCTTTCAATCTATTAATCTCCAATCATGGCAGTATAGCGCACACAAAAAATAATTCAGATTTTAGACCACTTAACGACGACTACGAGCACTGAAGTGAGCCGAAGGCGCCCCGCCGTCATCGCCCATCTCTCGCCGGAGCCGGGCACAACTTGTTGTAGCAAACAGTCGGGAAGTCGTCGCGCTAAGGCCCCATGGTACCAACGCACCAGAACAACAACCGCCGTCGATGAAGAGAAGTTTAGATCGGAAGGATCCACCTTCAAGACACATGAACAATGACGAACAAAGATCGGATCCGAGCGGATCCACCAAAGACAACCGCTGACTGAATCCCGCGAGATCCGCCGGAGAGGCACCTTCACACACCATGCAACAATGCTAGATACACAACCAGGACGGGGGCAAGGCAGGGAGAACCTTATTCCATCTTTCAGAAGCCCCCGTCATCTCGTCTTCCTGAGAAGGACACAGACCCTAACAAAACTTGAAAAAACACCTAAACACGGAGCCCTCCCACCGACAAGGACCTGAATCCACCACACACCCATGGTCGTAAAGCCACAGGAGACGTGGTAGATCGGCGGGGCCGATGACGGAAGGCAGAAATCCTAGCCGCCTTTCCATGGAGGATAGACAAAGGGAGAAAACGTATATTACCTAACACGGCGAATCAGTGAGGAGTTAATTAGTCAATTAACGCCCATAAATTACATCAATTGGATTTGTAAATATAAATATGCTAATGAGATAAATAAATCTTTTATAACGGAGAATGGGCATGGTACAATCAGTTTCCTGCTGCCCAAAAGCGCTAGAAAAAAGGCACTCTGGCCGCAATTTTCTAGATTTATTTTGTTTTTTCTTACCATACTCATTTAGTAGTACGGTGTGTCCATCAACTATGATGTGCATGTTACTCATTCTATCAGAGCAACTCTAGCAGGACCCACAAAACGCCCGGCCCGCAAAAATTCCGGCGAGTATGCGGGCTCGGCCCAATTTTTCGGCCAGAACAGAGCCCGCATACTCACCCGGCCTGTAAAATTTTTTGCCGCAGCCCGCAAACCGCATGCCCCGAGCACTATAACTGCGGTTCCGCGACCCTTTTGCGGGTCCAAACCCTATCCCCCGCCGCCGCGAGCCACCCGATTCCCCTTTCCCCTCTCCATATTTCTCGCCGTCGGCGACCACCCGCCCCGCCTCTAGCCGCCATGTGGGGCCGAATGTGGAACTCCGGACACGGCTCCGGCAGCAGATCCAGTCGGACGGCGCGAGGAAGCGCGGCGCCCGGAAGTGGACCAACCATGGAATGTCGCCGCCGGTGAGCTTCAACCGCCGCGAGACGGAGGAGTACGACCGCTGTCGCGCATCCTTCTCCTCCGCGAGGTATTCCTATGCCGAGTCCTCCTCGTCCTCCAGCGTGGGCTTTCTCCCCGTGAAGAGGGAGTGGTCGGACGACAAGGAGGAGCCGGCGCCGTTCGCCTTAGTCCCGGTGAAGGAGGAGCCCGAGGAGTCCGCTCCGCTCGGCCGCCGCGGAGTCGTCGGGCCCGAGGACTATGTCGCGGACTTCGACGCCGTTGCTGCCGCCATCGCCGAGCGGAGCGTGCGCGAGGAGGCGGAGCGCCGGCGCCACGTCGAGGAGCTCAAAGCCCTCGAGTGGCGGCAGGCGGTCGCCGACAACGTCGCCGCCAACGAGAAGGCTGAGGAGTGGCGCCGCATCCGCACGGAGCAGGCAGCGAAGTACGTCGACCTGTGCAGCTCCCGCGAGGAGGTTGAGCGTCACTCAGCCTCCACGGCGTCATCCATTTTGCCGCGAGCTCGCCGCCGTCAGATCCAACCCCCACTACTACTAGTTAATGTAGCATGTAGTATGATCTATGCTTAATTTGTTGATCATGTAGTATGTATGAACTCTGTAGTATGTGATGTGATGAACTATGTTTGTGCAATTTCTCCCGCGAAGGTGTTTTTTTTTTATTATGCAGGTTTAGATACGGTATTTGATCGGCCGCGCATGTTTTCGAGCCGCAAACGCGATCTTTGTGAAACCGCAAACGCGTTTTGCGGGTCGAATTTTTGCGGGGTCTGCTAGAGTTGCTCTCGGAGATGTTCATAGTGTAGGATGTACATGCATGCATTTATCGGGGGTGTGCTTGCATATATGTGTGTGTTTGTGTCTATATTTTGTTTCTAAAAAAGGCAGTCTTTCTTTATTTGGAGGGTAAATGTCGCCACTTTATTAATAATAACTTAAATGAAGTTCGGAATCTCGTCTGGGTTCACATCCAGAATACAATCAGGTCCGTGTGGGATTTCTTCATTCTCTCCCTCTCTCGATGCATCTCGGGCGAAGAAATGGCATGTTGGCGCCAAACACATGCCAGAGCGATCCAAAGGTTGACAGACCCGATCATCCGGTACAGGAATAACCGATCACACTCCCTCGTTGTCTGGCCCTATGCCTAGGGTCGTCCCTTTTCATAACACCAAATGTGACAATGTAGGACGCACGCAAGCAATCATAGAACCAATCATCCGCATAATGATTTTTCAAATCGTTCAAGCTAACTAGCATGTGGTTTTTCATTGAATTTACACTATATGTGCGTGTCTCAACACGGGGTTGGGCCCTTGTTGCCACAATGACAAGACGTTGTTGGAGTGGTGATAGGATGAGGAGGATGCATAAATGGGGGTCTCATGTGCTGAACCTAGAGTCAAAACAAATTTGGTGCTATCATTGATCCCATTAGAGCAACTCTAACAGACCCCGCATCCCGCCCTGACCCGTAAAATAACCACCAAAATGCGGTCGGGGCGGAAAAAGCAGCCCGATCAGACTCCGCATCTCGCCCGGCCCGCAAAAAATTTTAGGGGGCTCGGCAAAATCCCGAGCCCAACCCGGGAAAACGCGGGTTTCCCCCTCGCGGCTGCGGTGCCCTGCATATAAGCGGAAGCGGTTTATGGGGGGACATTTCATCCCGCGCTTTCTCCCACCAACCACCTCTCATCTCCCCCCTCGCGCTGCCGCCGGCCGCCGCCCAAGATTCCGGCGACCGCAGCTGGCAGGAGCACGCTGGAAGGCCGCCACGCGCATGAGGCCTCCCCCCCTCCGCCCCCCCCTGCGTTGGTGGCCCGCCGGATTTGCAGATCTGCGGCACTTCATCGCGGGCCGCTCAATTTGGCATTTTCGACCGCCGGTTGCTGCACCAAGCGATGGAGTGGTCGGGGAGCCTGTCCCGCAGCCCAGGCAACGTCGCCCAAAGTTTGCGGGCACGGACTCGTCCGGCCGTCCACCGGGCTCGGCGCTCGCGCAGCGTCTTTGTGGCTTGCCGATGCCGCTCATAGAGTGTGACGACTGCACGCGGAAAGTGCTATGGCTCACTTCGAGCACGCCGAAGCACCCCGGATGGGTGTTCTTCAAATGCGAAAACGACGGGGTACGTGCACTTGCGGTAGCTCGTTTCATAGTTCATTCTTTAGTTCAATTGCGGTGGCTCACTTCGAGCTTGCTCATTCTTTTGTGTAGGACGATGGATGCTCATTTGGGTTTTGGGAAGGGCAATACATTGATTTGTTGATAGAAAGAAATTCAATAGATGTTAGTGCACTCCTTAGTACAATCGAAGGCAATGATGCGGCTACATGTGCAACTAGAGGGGAAGCAACATCTACTTCTTCCGAACCAAAGATGAAGAAAGAAGAATGCAAAATCAAGAATCCACAGATCAACAACGAATGCATGGAGAAGATATTAGTCCAACTAGTGGAGCAGTTATGGAAGCTGGAAATCTTCTATAATGCATACTTGTAGTTCTTGTTTTCTTTGGTCTTGCTATTCTAGCAAAGATTTGGTGATGCCTTTTGTATCCAATGTTGTTAATAAAGCAAAGCAATGCAATATGCTAGATCAAATTAAGTTGCAAATTTAAGTTTTGCCGGCCGGGAGGAGCTGCGTCAAATCAGACGCCGCAACCCCAACCCGTAAAAAAGTATATTCTGGGAACATCCTTTTTTACGGGTCCATTATGCTGGGTCTGCAACTGCAGCCGTCCATGCCGGCCTGCAAAGACGTTTTTCCGCAAACTGCAAAAACGTTTTGCGGGTCGGAAAGATGCAGGGTCTGCTAGAGTTGCTCTTACAGCATGAACCAGTGAAAGTTGACCATCGGCCTATTGTAAATGCCGCCCGATGTGCAGAGGGACATCTTGTACACAGCGGCATCTGCTCCGAGCATGAGTCAAAAAACACAGGAGCGAACCCTTTACAACAGCAAGAGGGTGCTTGGATCCAAGGGACTATTTTTAGTCTGACTAAAAATAGTCTCTTTTAGAGGCTAAAGTTCCAATCACTCCTGACTAAAGAGAGGCTAGGACTAGTCTTGAGGCTAAAATTTTTTAGTCATAGGAAACCTACTAAAATGTGTATTAGCCCTCTCTCTCCTCATTTAATTCCTCTACTTTAACACATGCGAGTTCCGAATTGGATGGTTTGAAGGATAATAAATGCTCAATAACTTGATTTTAGTCTCCTTAGTATTTGGATCCAAGCATGGGTGAGGCTAGCAAGTTTTAGTCCCACTACTTTTAGTCATGGGACTAAAACGTATCCAAGCACCCTCCAAGTATTTCTCTAAGTCAAAACCATTAAATAAACATAAATTTATGTGGGCACAACATGGGAAGTCGGTTTTTTTTAGGGTTACTACCATGACTCAAGCAGCAACATTACAAATCGTTGGACTAGATATTCTTAATCTGGTTAGGGACCCTGTGTTCTTTGCTCGACCGGCGAGGCCATGAGCAAGCTTGTTCTGCTCTCATCTGATGCACCCAACTTTGGAGGAGTTGAAACCATTCAGCACCGATCGAACATCTGCATTTATTGGGAAGAGACTCGATTGGTTGGTTTCACAAGGTACTATTACTCTCTCGTTTCCGCTTTACAGGGCTCAAATCTGAAATCTCGCCAATCAAAGCATATGATGAGTGTGGAGAAACGTACGTACCTCGTACTTAAACCGGTCTATTAATTTAGATTAATTGTAATGCATGCATACTTCGCTAATAAATGAGTAACATGCATTTGTGAGTTCCCTTTAATTTTTTGCATGCAAAGAATTAATACGTCTTGCAATCTCAAGGAGTGTTTGGTTCCAGATACTTTTTTGTGTTGGAACTAGAAAAAGTCCCTAGCAAACCAAACAGGGTGGGACTTTTTTGGTACTTTTTGCTAAAAGTCCTTAAAAGCACCTCCTTGAGAGTCTTTTTCAAAAAATCCTAGGAATTAGAAAAAGTTTTAGGACTAAAAAATCAAACACCACCTCAATAGAAGATGGAGATGAGCCCTTTAAATCTAAAAAATGAAAAAAATAAGATAAGCCCTCTAACACAGAAAGGAGGGAGTAGTGCCTTGGACACAGATAGGTAGTCTATCTCCACCTCGATTCGGCCATTACAATACTTCGCCAGTTCCCGAAGCCTGTGCAGCACTGTCAGGCCCTCTGCCTCCTCTACAGACCTACATCGGTACAGATTATATCCCATGAAGAAGTAAATCAAGCCCAGATGATTCGTGGCCACTCCACCGCCCACAGTTGACCCGTTTCTGCATCAAAAGCTACACATGTCTTTAACTTAACAGAGCGATTGGCGGACATGAGGGCATCTCCAACGGTGACCTGTAAATCATTGTATCTGTCTAGATCGTGTTGTTTGGACCGCGGAAGCCATCCAAAATGGGCCTGTATCGGTTGCAGGACAGCCCGGGCACGTTTTCTTCTGAAATTGGAGACAAAATGGGAGAAGGTTTGCGGGAGTCCGGACAGCAGACACGTAGTACTCCGACACCCCTGGCCCACCCAATACCCCCTCCCCGTCCCATTTCCTTCCACTCCGCCCTTATCCCCCTTGCATCTGCACTCTCCACCTCCGTCGTTGTTGCTATACGTCTCCGGCTGCCACGGAGGCATTGTCGGACGTCCGCAACCAGCACCGACGCGCCCACTCGCCTTTCCGACGGAGCCGTCTACCTTGGAGCCGTTTGTACTCAAGTACACTCCGCCCCGCTGTCGACGACCTCCATGGCGGACACCACACCTGACAGGTGTTTGGTCAAATTCCATTGAGCTTATTTTCAAATGATATGTCGTTTTTTAGAGTAAAAAAGATGGTGAGCTACTCGACCATGGAGGCTGAGTTGTTTTGCGATGCGTGGTTGAGCGTATCCACGGATTTTGTGATGTGACATTGCTTGTCTTGATCCATTAATCTCTCAGACCCAGTAGATCGTCTCCTCCACACAATCTGATTTCGGTCACATTTGCTCTCTCTAATTCCCCATTCCCCACTAGATTATCGGACAATCCGGATCGCACCTTCGATCGCCTCTAAGTCGCTCCGACATGGCTCCATAAACTTCGTTCCCCGTTGTCATTCTGGTTGGTTTGTTTGTGATGCTCGGACCTAAGCCAAGCAGAGAGCAGAGGAGCAACGTGGATCGACAGGCTTCCACTGGCGTGGCGTGCAGCTACTTCATATTCTTTGTTCTACTCCATTAGTGATCTTTGTTGAGGGTGTATTTTGCAAGGGGAGACTCTATGGTGAGCCTAAATTAGTTGATGCTCTTAGATCTGTGATTTGCCTCTTTCTTCTTCTATGGAAAGTCAGTTCTATGCATATCTACACTCAGTTTTAATAAAACTTAAACTCCTTCCCAATTCGCTAGCATATACAACCCATCTCTTATATATAGATGCCCACCTCCATTTTCCTGTCGTTGCGCTGGAGATGCTAAACCAATAAATGATTGATCACCGTTCGATCCACTGGTGCGCTCTCCCATGCCGAATGCGGTTTCTCGTGTCTCATTTGGGTCATACGAATAAATATAATTATTTATACTAACCATTTTGCAACTAATTTTTTGTAAAATCACACCCATATCTAATATATCATGTTACATTGAAGTAAATAATTTTTAATTTATTGTATCTTTAAAATCCATCTATATGAGACAAAAATCAAGACAAAGTTGCACACGTTCTCATAGTAATTTATGGCATTTGCATGAATATATTCTATATCTTTGTGTGTAACTTTAAATATCTTGATAGAGATATTTTTTATGTATGGTATAATAAATATCTCCATAATCACTTTCTACTTTATGATTATATGTATGCAATAGAAAAATATAGAGTACATAAGGTGTTTACAAGGAGATTGTCAATGAATCTTCGGCATACAAATTTATCTTATTTTCGGGTCAAGCAAGTCTTACATATTACAATAGATTCAATACATTATTGGTGAATGGTGATGCATGTCTATTTTTTTACTTGTACTAAAATAACAGCATTAAGATTAAATAGCCTTCAGTATGACTTGTACTTACCGAAGATAGATTAGCTGCTAATAACTACACTAGCCGGTGCCAAATCAGATTTATTTGTAACTACATGGTGTGTACAATCTGCTTGTGGTGTAGGTTCATTTCTACAAATTTGATTTTCAATTTTTAGATCTCTAGCAAGTAACCTTTACTCGTTTGTTTGTTCACGCAAGTTTTTTTATGGAAAATAATAATAGTCCGGCACCACTTCTCTAACTTTCACATGCATATCGTTATTCCTCCCCTTCCTATCTCCGGTGGACAGAGAAATTGGCTGCTTACTGGTACAAAATATTCCGAATGGTTTTGAATTTATTTAGTAAACCTATATACCATATGCATTCCATATATAACACCGGCTAGTAAGTGGCCGGTCTAAGATTTAACCAATGTGGGAGAAACCATGGACAAAAATTACAAGGAGTAGCCATTTGTTTCGAAGCACATTACAAATGATTAATAAAGTCTTATGACATCATAATTCTAAAACATGGATACAAAATTTGCCGAAAGTATAATATACTCCCTTCGTCCAAGTGCCTAAGTCACATTAGGAGGTGCAGCCCGACCTAGGTGCAAGAAGATTGCATGAGAAGGAGAAACTGGATCGGTCCTCCTTCCAGTCAAAGTCCTGACTTCTCTCTTCTAAACACATCAATTAATCACAACAATTTAGAGATGTTGTTTTAGCCACTCCATGCAGGCCCATGCACTTCATGCATGCAAACCAGGTTTGAATTCTTGCCTAATCAACTATGCATGCATTGGTCATTGCTCGTAAAAAATAGGAGGGAAATGGTTTCCACAGGGAGCTCGCAGGCAAATGAGGTTGGGAGGGGATCGAGATGGTAAGTTAATAAACGACACCTAAACGTTTTGGGAATACCTGATTTATCTAAGGTGACTTATGCACTTGAACGGAGGGAGTGAGAGATGGGTTGAACAAGCCTTTTGGTTGCATTAAGATAATTTGATGTTTGGCCGAATCCTAATACTACGCTTTTGTGGCTTTAGTTTTATGCTTCCTCCTTCTCATTATGTAGGGCATGTAAGCTTTTAGCAAGGAAATTAGCATAAAGTTGATCACAAATTACTGAGCCAAGCATAAAGAAAGTTTCCTCCATGATATCCTTCAACTAACGTGGTTGGCTGGTCCGCGGTAATCAATGGTTAGCTTAAGCTAACTGTACAGGAGAGAATATCAGGAGTTGAGTGCGAAAACACCTCAGATTCTAGGATTTTCCCAAAAAGGTTAGGGGCCTAAGATTTTAGGAAGGAGGGAGTAATATTTAGGGTGCACGAAAATTAGTGCAATGGATTAATGGACATACATGAACACACTAGTAAAAATATGTTTTGTAAAATGTTTGATCTTTTATATAATGAGTGATCTTATTGATTTAAAATGTAGCATCAAGTGGATATTAAGCAAGATGGGCAACATCCGACTTTCACATAACTAAGATCATACAACCAAACACCAATTGCCTGCCAAAAAAAAGTAAAAGTAACTAATATATCGGCAACCGTAGAGTCATATGACACTATGCCTAAGTCAAAGGAGGTGATGGACCGATCCAAAGATTATGCTGACACCCAACCTGGGTAAAAACCTCCATAACCACTCGCTTCAACCAAGTATACACAGCCTTAAACGGCAGTTAGTACTCCTTTTGTGTTCAAAAAAAAAGTGTTCAAAAAAAAAGTTAGTACTCCTTTTGGTGTAACATAGACCATGTAGAAAGCGAGAAATATTAGCAACCCTTGTGGGCGGATACAAATTGAACGCTATTTGGACGACTGACTATGCAGATAGCGCAAACTTGCACTAGATAAAGAGGTGTTTGATTGTCTCGTCATGAGTACAAAATCTGCAATTCTTACTTCCTTGCCAATTGTGACGAGCGAGGTTGTCTTTGGTTAGCAGAACTCTTCTTCGAAGATACCACATGGAGATTTTAACTTCTAGTGGAATACTCTACTTTCAAAATTTCTCATTATTATTCACTGGGACCTCAGAATGCATGAGCACAAAGTACACAAAATCATCTGTGGAGAACTCAAATACAGTGAGATTGCAGCGAAGCACATTCTGTCTTCGTGTCGGGTTAATAGAATCCAATCGGGATAAAAGGCTTTGCAAAATGTTTGTGGGGGTCATGGGCTTTGGGACCGAACTCCTCTAGGTCGCGACCTCGAGTCTTTGAAACTACTGTAGATTATAAAGTTGGTAGTCTATAAATCTGTAAATGTTTATGGTAGGGATCAAACCAAGATAGCTTTAATCCTGAAAAGAATTCAAATTATTTATATTAAGAAAATAGTGTGAAAAATCGTCTAACCCTTTTCGGTTACCACGGTAATCTAAGCGCCCCCATCCACCATTCCGGCCCATTCCGCCGTCCGCCGAAGCCGAAGGAGCGGGCGGGGACTATCTTCATCTCGTCGGAGTCGCCCACGCAATCGATGGTGTGGCCGTCCTAGCTTGGATCAGTAGGATGACCAGCAGTTCAGCATGTGCGCATAGGTTGCCTCGGACCGGTGCATCGACCTAGGGTGAACGTGAATCCTGGCAGTGACCGACCACGGCAAAGTACGGCGCAGTCGCAGAGAGCACATCCACCCATCGCCCGCCGTCACTACCCGTCGAGGCAGGCTTGAGTCAATTTCAAAAAAAAAAAAGGCAGGCTTGAGACCTCGGCACGTGGACTCCGTCCCTGGCGACTCGTGTCTCCCATGAATCAAAAGCGGGAGCACAAAAGGACACAACGAACCGGGCAAGCGGACACGTGGTGGATTTGTTTGGTGACGAGAGGGGGATTCGGTCGTGTCGCCAGGCGGGGCCACGTCGTAGCCAGCGCGCGCGTGGCGTTCGTCGTGGCTGTGGACGAGTCCGTCATCGCGGCGTTGGCAACCGCGCGGCCGGCCAATCGAGCGAGCGACGGAGCCACCGCCCCACGCAGCTAGTAGTTTTTTTTTTTTTGAAAAGAACGCAGCTAGTAGTAGGAGCGTAGTGGCGGTATACCTGGCCATACCTCGGGCCGGGCCTAGCCAAGCCCGACGAAAAAAACTCAGGTCCGAGCCCGGCCCGGCCCGGCCATCGGGCCTGTTTTCTGGGCCCGAGCCCGGCCCGAACACATAAAAGCCCGTCGGGCTTCGGGCCGGCCCGGCCCGACCTTCAGAGAAACGCAAAAACGACGGGCCCGGGCCCGAGCCTGGCCCGGTGGCAGCGTCGGGCCGGACCGGACTTCCCATGGCCAGGTATAAGTGGCGGGCGGTGCGCGCACGCGTTTGCGCGGGCGGCGCGAGCCCTCGCGCCGCCCATGCGGGATACTACGGCCTGTCTCCGCGCGGCCAAATTTCGTGTTTTGATCCTTTTGTGAAACAAAATCGAGATCTCACCCCAGTCTTTAAACATTTCGCGATCTGATCCTTTTGCTACCGCTAGACCCTCAGGCGATAGGGTTGCACAGTCTACCGCCGTAGGTTCCGGCAGTAGGTGTGCCTGACGGCTGTCAATCCGTTAACGGCTGCTTACGTACCTACCGCCAACGTCCACGGCGGTAGCCCACACAAACCTACCGCCGAGTTCCCTGGCGGTAGGTTATCATAAACTTAACTATTTTGATTTTGTCTTCAATTTTTTTGCCATAAGACATAACATAAGAAACAATAAGCACAATTTTATAGACATAACATAGTATGATCACATCCAAATTTTTTTGCCATTACGGACTAAGAAACAAGTACCAAATAACATAGTTTGATCACATAATATAGTTTAACCAAATAACATAACATAGTACGAAGGCAACATAAAAAGTTTAACAAGTTCAACGGTCATCGACCACATAAAAGGTTTCATCCATAGGTAGCAATCAAACATGACGATCATCAGCAGCCACACGCATATATAGTTTAGATGATATCGATGACGATCATCATCTTCAAGCCTTAACGGTTGGTTTTTCTGATAGTAATAAAGATGGCCTATCCAACATGAAGATTCTTGTCAACGAGGAAGCTCTTCCACCCATCTGTGCTTAAATTTGTGTGGCCGTCCGTGTCCACGCCGTACGCACAAGTAGTGACGGGGCCCTTTATGGTAAGGCGTATTCCAGCATAGCCTTCTTCATCAGCCTCGATGCCACAACTCTCAGATAGGCTCTTTGGCAATTTCTGAATAAGAAATACATATATCAATTAATAAGTATGGATTATCTAAACTATTAACAATTCCTTGGATTATACACTAATAACATACCATCTCATGTCGATCGATCATGGTAGTTGTCAGACGGGTCACGAATGGCGCCCCGATCAACTCAGCACATGGCAGAAACTTGTCCCATAGGTTGTACACTTCCTGTTCGCTCAGCCTCACTCTTTGAGCATAGATGGCTTCCTCAAGTGGGTCTTCATCTTCATAGTCCTCATCAAGTGGTGGTGGTAGCGCCATGTTCCTTATATAAGCATTGATTGGATAAAGTTAATTAAACATGAATATTTGTTCTAATGCAAGCAAAACAAATATCTACAATATTCACACAATAAATCATTAGGTATGGTGGTGGTGGTGGCTATAAGAAAGACTAAACCTAGGGTTCATCTAGGTTCTAGGGTTCATCTAGGTTCTAGGGTTCATCATATCAACTAGATAGGGTTCCTCGTATTGCTATAAGAAAGACTAAACCTAGGGTTCATCAACTAGGTTCATCACATTGCAATCATCTAGGTTTAGGGTTCATCATATCAACTAGATTGGGTTCCTCATATGGCTATAAGAAAGCGGAATGATTGACTCAAAGTAATTGAGGGATTGGAGGAGCTTACCTTCCTCTTTCCGTAGCCATCTCGATACGCAAAATTCGTGAATCAACGAAGAAGATCGGAGTGGGGAAGTGGATGAGATGAGAAAATGGGCGAGAGGAAGAAGAAGCGGCTGGGTGGGTGGGGATTAGGGGTTGTGGTGGGGTGGGCGGGCGGCTGGCTTTATAAATGCCCAAACCTTACCGCCATAGGGCGTGGCGGTAGCAGACCACAACCTACCGCCATCGGGCCCGGCGGTAGGATGCCTCCCCACCACGCCGATCTTCTAACTTCTTTTGTCTTCAATTTTTGGCATACAACATTTAAACAGCATATGTATGACATATAAAGCACACAATGTATGATATATGATGCACACACCACAAATCTATAAATAAGGTAGGTTCGATACACCACAAATCTATAAATAAGGTAGGTTCGGTACATAGCAAATTAACGAAACAGTTTCACGAGCAAATTCATATGGTTCACGAAGCAAATATGCAAGTTTTTAGTTCAACGACACGGCAGCAACTTCAGTCCTTCCTTCCCCTCTTCCATGTTCGGTCCTCGTTATCCTTGGATCGCTTCTCGGCCGCCGTCTTCTTGCGGGCCGCAGGATGTGCTTTCTAAAACGGGGATGGACTTTTCCAGTTCTTCTTCAGCACATTCCTCTTCTCATGCTGGGTTGGCTGAGTTGGTGGAGGTCCATCGTCATCATCGTACTCCTCCTCCTCCTCCTCATCCTCATCGTGCTCTTCCTCTTCGTCATCATGTTCTTCTTCTGCGCCCTCTTCTTCCTCTTCCTCGGCATCATCATCGTCGTCGTCGTTCTCCTCCTCGTCATCTTGACCCGCCCTAGACGACGAGGGTATGGCTCGATGAAGCGAGGCTACGCATCGGTGCAGGAGGAAAAACATCCTCAGTGTTTGTAGCGCATCCAAGGAGGCCTACAAGCCGGCGTGCTTTGTTGACGTATTTCTGCAATGATAACGGAAGAATATGTTAGACTTCTCGAATGTCCAATGATAACGAAAATGAACTCCGTATTACCTTCATCGTTTCCCTCAACTTGTTCTCGCTAGCTCGAGTCCCAGGGACAACACTAAGTGCATCAGAGGCATGAAAAATGCATTTGTTCAGCTCCGAAGACTGCAAAGTAATAAAATGATTCAATAGCACGAAAAGCTGATTTCATCCAACCGTCGGTTTGAAAGAGGTAAAAACAACATACCACTCTGTTCATGAGGGGTCCGTACTCCCTAAACCCACCTTGAAGTTGTCTGATGCTCTCGTTGTAGGTTTCATTCTCCGAGGCATCATCGAACAGGTCTTCGGCATCTGTTGTCGTCCACTGGGGCCTCAGATGCAGACGATGCTTGATTCCATCATCGTACCACAACATGTGATCCTCGTAGCGTCCCAGTCAATCACTCTCCTCTCTGTGTCTTTGCGTCCTTTCCACTCGTTCCATTCATTCACGTATCTCGCATGTTCGGCTTCCCAATCCGTGATTGATTGATTGTTCTTCCTACTCATCCTGCAATGCGTAAGAAAGAATGTAAAACAACCTTCTTGTATGAATGTAAAGCATGAAAACAATAACTTAGAATCAATGAGGACGGCTTGTGGTACTCACTGGTGTAGGTCGTATCCACCAGTATCGTGGTCGACTGGTGGTGTGTGTTGCGCCTTACCAAATTGTGCGGCAACGCGCTGTGGCAAGTGGTACTCCACGGCATAGACACAAATCATGGGCACGATGCACCGGAAGAGCAGCCGGTCCTGCTTGCACATTCTGTTCAGCTCGAACCCCCACTCTCGATCATCACTATACGGCCGCCAAGTAATCTATAACCAAGCAATGGTAAGCTCAAGTGAAAGTGTTATCGAAACAATGGTAAGCTCAAGTGAAAATGTAGTTCTTATACCTGGAAAGGCGTGAGAGCATCAAGCTCGTTGCTGAAGATCTTGTACAAGGCCTTCGATTCGCCCATGTAGACACGCACCACGTCCCAAGTGTATGCGACGGTCGGGTACCGATCATCTTCGTCATCTCCGCCATAGTCCGTCCATGCACGCGAGCGCATCTTCTCCGGACGGCCCACCGGGATTCGCTCCCACATCCAAATGGAGAGGCCCCATACACATCCACACATAACGGATGTGACTTTCGCTCTCTGGGTCGAGTCGTCAAGCTACCAACCAAGTATAGATGATAAGATGTCAAAATATAAAGCAACACACGTCAGATATTTGAAAGAAAGTGATATTCACTTATCGAACGGTATAGGTAGGCAAGTCCGGCGCCCCCCCAGCTGTACCCCGCATCCCAGTCCTCCAGGAAGTCGAGATACATCCATAGGGAGAGTTCCCGGAGCAGTCCGGAAACACTACCTCCGTGAGAATGTACCACAGGTAGGCCCTGGCGTACTGCTCCACCACCCGGGGCTCGGCACCTTCCGGGCACTTGCTCCGGTGCTCGAGGAGCCATGACAGCGGTATGCCGGAAGTCCGGTTGCTCTTAGCGGGGGGCAGTCGCCGATGAGGCTAACAACCCTCTCGGGCCAGTTCGCCCTCTCCACTCTTCCTGTGAGAGGACGACCCTCCAGCGGTAGTGCCGTAATCATCGCCCAATCCTCGAGGGTGATGGTCATCTCCCCGCATGGAAGATGAAAGTTGTGCGTCTCTGGCCGCCACCGGTCGATCAAAGTCGTGAGAGCTGAGTGAACGAGCGTCGGCGGCTTACGCTTGAACTGCAGGACGAAACCCAATAGTCGGGCTCTCCTGAAGAACGATGCGTACCGATCGTCGTACTCCATCTTAACCGTCGTCTTGTGAGCCCTCATCCGCAGTGGCGGCAGCATCTGTGAAAATCAATAACCAAAGCATAATTAGCATGGACATAATAGTTAGCAACTTGTTTTCATCAATTCGAAAGATTTGGTTTAATATGCTAATTACCACTCCATTCTCAATGAAACGGGCACGGTGACGCTTGTCGAACCTAGGGTCAAGCATTGTGTACATTGTGCCTATGTCGTCCGCAAGAGGTGGTCTCGTAAAAGAATTGCATGAGCACATCAAAAGATTTTTCAACATGAACTAGAGTTCAACATTAACTACGAAACACATCGATGCATAACAAAAATTGAACCTATGAGTTCAATCTTTATATAATCATATATCAAGATTATTATGAACTAAATACAATACATATATCAAAAACTAAATAAAATACTTTTATGAAGATGCAATCAGCATGGGTTCAATGCATCATAACACATATTTCTCCAACAACATCCAACATGCATAATCTCATTTTTTGTTAAAAAAATGAACTAGGGTTCATCTTGAGGATTCATATACTACATATAACAAATATATCAAATATTCATCTCCAATATTTGCATCATCCAATACTTGCATCATAGCATAGGAACATGCATCATCCATCATATAAAAAAAACCATTCAAATCAATTATGAACTAGAGTTCGTCTTAACACAACCATAGCATAGGAACATGCATCATCCATCATATAGTTCAAATCTAACACATTATAACATCTAGAATCAACCTAAATCAATCCTAGGGTTAAAAAAATTCAAATAGGAGTGATTTCAAACGAATAATGCGACGAATCGAAAGGTGTTTGATTAAAACTTGTTGGAGGGATTGAAAGAGCTTACTTTTCTTTCTTCGGGGCCATTTCGATCCGCAAAATCTGTCAAGAAAAGAAGAAAATCTGAGGGGGGTAGTGGAGGGGAAGAGAGAGAGCGACTTTGAGCAGTTGCTCTGTTCTTCGTGGTGGGGGCCGCTAGGTGGGGGGAGAAGGGGGTGGGGGCGGCTGGCCCGCGGTTTATATATGCCCACACCCTACCGCCGGAGTCTCCGGCGGTAGGTTCAGACAACCTACCGTCGGGTGGGGCGGCGGTAGGGTGTGACGGAAGGGGCACGACGACCGTTATCGTTGCTGACGTCGAAAAGTTTGCTACCGCCGCAGCTCTCGGCAGTACGCTATATGATCCTACCGCCGGGCCACCTGGCGGTAGGCAAAATGATCAAATCCCAAAATGTTTTCAAACTGGGGTCAAATCTCGATTTTGTTTTATAAAAGGGTCAAAACACGAAATTTGGCCTCTCCGCGCGGCCTGGCGTACGAATCAGCGGCGGGTCGCCGCCGCTTGTGTGCTTCTGTAGGGTGGCACCGCCTCCTCACGTGCCCATGCTGCGGGAGTGTGGTGTGAACGGGGGTCACGCCTGCCACATGCGGGGCTAGTCCATGGCGGCACCATCGCGCCATCCTTTGTCTCCAGCCTCGCTGTTTTGGGAAAGCAGTAAGCAGTATGTATGCGGGTTGAGCAGAAAAGAATTCCGTTCTTTGAGCAACCAAATGAACACACCTTTTTATATCTATCTGACTAGGAAAACAAATTAATTATGTGCTAACATAAAACCAGTAAACAGGAAAACAGACAAACCCGCCGCATCTCTCCCAAGAAAAAACCTTAGTGTTCCTCCTGTCGGCGTTGTTGCCGGTCTGCCTGGTCTTCGGTGGTCCTAAGGCTTCCGTGAGTTTGTTTAGGGCTTTTGCCCTACTCAAATAAGAGACACTGGCAGCTCTCTAGAGATGAAAGTAAGATTCTTCATAATTAGCATAACAAGTACTAGAATACAACCCAACTTGACCTCAACCGCCTCCTCCAAAAAGCTAGGGTACTTTGCCTTCCGCCAACGCTGGCGCCGATCCGTCCCGTCTCCGGTAGCCTTATGGTCATGGAAGCGGAGTGGATCTCGCCCCTTGTCGATGGGAGGCTCTGTTTTAGAATTTTTTTTCGAGCTTTCTTAGGGTTAGTGTCCTGCTCAGGAAGGCGAGACGGCGGTGGCTCCCTGAAGATGGAATAAAGGCCTCCCTGCCCAGCCCCCGTTCCGGTGATGCGCCTAGCATAATCGGTGGGCGTGTGGAGGTGTGTCTCCGACGGATTTGTTTTTGGTGGATTTTCTCGGATCTATTCATCGTTCGTCTTCGTTCGTGTGTTTTCAGGTTGGATCATTTTGATCTATACTCTTCATCTACAGCAGTTGTTGTTTTGGTGCGTTGGTTCTATGGGTCCTTAGCACGACGACTTCCCGACCGTCTACTACAACAAGGTTTGACCGGCTCCGACGAGGGAGGGGCGATGACAGCGGCGCGCCTTTGGGTCGCTTCAGTGCATGTAGTCGTCGCTAGGTGGCCTACGAATCTGGATGTAATTTTTATTATCTCTATCGTTCGTTGTACTACCATGATTAAAGATGAATAGATTGAAAAAAAATCCCAAAAAAAAGGAAATAAAATTTCTTTCCGTCTTGCCTCTGTTTCGGTGACACGTCTAGCGTTGGATCCGGTTTCATTCATCTTTGTTCATGTGACCACGAGTGAATCTTTTTAATCTATACTTTCTCTTCACCGGTCATGATTGATATTCTGTTGCGCCGGTCCTATGGTGTCTTCACTCAATGACTTTTCGATTATATATTACAACAAATTTTGCCGGGATCCAATGAGGAAGGATAATGACAGTGATGTGTCTTTCGCACGCTTCAGTGATTGTAGCCATCATTAGATAGTTTACGGACAAACATGTAATTATTATTTTGGTGCTTAAATGATGAACAAATCAATAGTTAGAAAAATCAGTACTCAGGAGCACTACTACTGTGGCAAGGTACGGGCAGCGGCAACGATTTGCAACCGCCCACAGGACCGGAAAAGGCATCCCCTGTCGCCATCTCCACGTGGCCCTCCCCCCTTCCCCTCTCCTTCCAGAAATGGAAGAGCGATTCATCCCTCCCGGGCGAACGAAACTCCGCTGACGCAAACACGCTTTCCCTATCCATCCACCCGTCTCGCGGCCTCTGCTCCCCGCGCCATGGACACACTTCCAGCTCACATCTCAGGCCAACTCCATCGCACGATCCCAACGGACGTCCGTTTTATTCGAATTCTGTCTGTTTGGGTAGAGATTTAGGGTCGTGTCCACGCGTGTCTTGGGATGAGGTGGCTGTGCGCCCAGCGCACGGACGCATCCCGGCCACATCCTGTCCACGTACATTTTTCTTTGCAAGTCCTTAACTTCTTTTCGTCATTCATTTTCTGTACATGAAAAATACATCATCACATTTTGACTAGTAAAGCAAGACCAAAGAAATCAGAACAACAATAATACATTTTAGAAGATATCCAACTTCCATAACTGCTCCCTTGAGTTGGGTTAGGGCCTTCTCGATGCAATCATTATTGATCTGTGGAGAAGGCTCGATCTGGCATCCTCCTTTCTTCTTCAAGCCAGAAGTTGATGTTGCTTCCTCACACCTAGTCTCGTGTCTTGCCTCTAATCTAGCAACAAGTGCACTTGTCTCATCTACAGCATGTATGCCAGCTAAAAGTGCACGAACATGTACTAAATTTCGCTCTACCAATATATCGATGTACTCTTCTTCCCAATACCAAAACTTGCATCCATGCTACACAATAAAATTTGTAGTTAGCACAACTAGTCAAAACTAGAGCACAAACCGAAGCTAAAAAAACCCACATACCCCATCGTTTAAGCACTTGATGAACACCCATCCGGGATGTTCCGGCTTTGTAGACACGCGGCGCACGACCATTCTTGGGCAATGGTCGCACTTAATGAGTGCCAACGGTGCACCGGCGAGCTTTTGGGCACGCACCGAGCCCGGCCGACCGCCATTCGTGTATCTGCCAGCGGACCACCAACGGTGCAGATCCGAGCGGCTAGAGGAGGAGCCATTGCCTGCATGTGGCCTTGCGGCCCTGCCAGGGCCTTCCGGCGAGGTGCCTGGCAGTCCATGGCACGGCCCGGCCTCCCACAGCCGGGCGAGCTCAAGACCGACCTGATCCGCACCAAATCCGGCCGGCAGGTGTGCCAACCAGGTGGCCGTGGTTGGGTAGCTCGGCGGCGTCGAGGGGAAGGAGCTGGGCGAGCGCGCGTCCGAACTGCACGACTGCAATGGCAGCGGCAGCGGCAGCGAGGGAAAAAGTGGGGTAGAGTAGAGGGGGGTACGGCCGGAGGGAGGGAGGGGGCGGATAGAACAAGGCCCGCCCTGTGCCACCGACGGGCGGGCCAGGGAAGGACACGTGCAGACGGCCCGCGCGTCCGCGTGGTGTCCGATTCACCCCAAAAGCGGCGCAAACTTGGGCCGCGGATGGGTCAAAAGCGGACACAAAACAGACAAAAGTCCGTTTGCTCCCGCGCGCTGGGCCGCCTCGTTTGTCCGTTTTACCCCAAACAGACGGGGCCGGACAAGATAGGGTCGCGCGGTGGAGTTGGCATCACCCCCTCGCTTGGGGTAGTGGAAAGGCCCAGCTGGCCCCAAATCTGGAGAACCCGCGGGCAAGAAATGAACAGATTAGTCGTGTCTTCAGAGGGTCCAGCACATCGTGGGCAGTAGGCAGTATCGTACATGTGTTTGAAGGACAGGTTTGCACTGGTGTTTAGTCGGCCGCGAAACAGCAGCCAGGCGAACAGTTTGATCTTCTGCGGAGCTCTGGACCTCCTGATTAGGTCAGCATGATCATCCTCAGTATCTTCATGCAGCAAGATCTTGTAAGCAGCTTTGGGATGGCGACACCATCACGTCTACCAAGAGAATAGTACACTAAATTTCATTGTTTTGCCTGCAAAATCAAGTAGTATTTGTTCAGAAAAATCTTCTGGAAAATCATATCCCGGTAATAAATACTCCCAGAAAGAAATGCAGCAAAATTCAGTGTCACAAGCAACACTGAACATATTTTATTCGACGACACGTAACAAAGAATTAGTTATTCTTAGTCAACACCAGGTACCAGTTTCCTGGCACAAAAAAGGGCACTAAGTAGCATCAATCTGGCATTAAGATTCATGCAAGATTTTCCTTTTCTTTTAGCTCTGAAAATAAACGTTTCAAAAATATTTTCCAATAGATGGACAACTCTTTATACTACGACAAACAATTTTTCACATATGTATGCACAAATCTATAAATTTGCCTAAGAAATAACGACTGAGTGCTAGTCGATCCCAAAAATAAAACAAAATAAGTATGGTTATTGAGTTTTGAGCCGGCAATGAACTGATGAGGAGTTAATCAGTCGATTGCACCATAAATCACATCAATTTGATTGGTAAATGTAAATATGCTAATAAGATAAATAAATTGGATGTAACAAGGAATGGAGGGCTCCTTTGACCTAGCCAGCCGTCCTTTCAAAAAACTAGGGTACTCTGCCTCCCGCCGGCGCCGGCGCCGGTCCGTCCCGTCTCCGGTGGTTTTAGGGCCATGGAGGCGGAGTGGATCTCGCCCCTTGCCGGTGGGAGGGCTCCGTTTTTAGATCTTTTTTCGATTTTTGTTAGGGTTTGTGTCCTGCTTAGGAAGGCGAGACGGCGGCGGCTCCCTGAAGATGGAATAAAGGTCTCCCCGCCTAGCCCCCGTTCCGGTGATGCGTCCAGCATCATCGGTGGGCGTGTGGAGTTGTGTCTCCGACTGATCTGTCCTTGGTGGATTTGCTCGGATATGTTCGTCGTTCGTCTTCGTTCGTGTGTCTTCAGGTTGGATTCTTTTAATCTACACTCTTCATCTGTGGCGGTTGCTGTTCTGGTGCGTTGGTTCTATGAGGCCTTAGCACGACGACTTCCCGACAATCTACTACAACAAGGTTTGCCCGGCTTCGATGAGGAGGGGCGATGGCAGCGGCGCGCCTTCGGCTCGCTTCAGTGCTTGTAGTCGTTGCTAGGAGGTCTACGGATATTGATGTAATTTTTATTATTTCTAGTATTCTTTATACTACCATGATTGAAGATGAATAGATTGGAAGTTTTTCCCGCAAAAAAAAACAAGGAATGGACATGGTACATGCGATTTCCAGCCGCCCACAAGAGCTATAAAAGAGGTAGCCTCTGGCTGCATTTTTTTAAATTTATTTTAGGTTTTCTGACGCTACTCATTTAGTAGTATGGTGTGCTTATGTATGTAATGACTTTGTAAATCTCAAGATCCGCCAACTCGGTCTATCAAAGATGCTCATAGGATAGGATGTACTTTGTTTCTACAAAAAGGCAGTCTTACTGAAAATAGGATATCAGTGAGGGATTGCTTCACTCTCTTCATCTCTTGATGCATCTCAGGCATAGAAAAGGCATGTTGGCACCAAACACAGGACAAAGCGATCCAATGGTGAACAAACGCAATCATCTGGTATAGGAATGACCGATCACACTCCCTCGTTGTGTGACACTATGCCTAGCGGTGTTCTTTTTTATAACACCAAAAACAACAATGTAGTATGCAAGCAAACAAACGGAGAACCAATCGTACTCATAATGATTTCCCAAATCGTTTAGGCTACCTAGCATGTGGTGTTTCATTGATTTTTCACTATATGTGTGTGTCAACTCGGGGTTGGGCACTTTTGGAACAATAACAAAAAGTCGTTAGAGTGGTGATAGGACGAACAGGATGCATAAATACACTTCTGGCGAACCCATAGTCAAAAGAAATCTGGTGCTATCATGTATCTTATGTTGGGGAACGTAGTAATTTCAAAAAAATTCCTACGCACACACAAGATCATGGTGATGTATAGCAACGAGAGGGGAGAGTGTTGTCTACATACCCTCGTAGACCGATAGCGGAAGCGTTATGACAACGCGGTTGATGTAGTCGTACGTCTTCACGGCCCAACCGATCAAGCACCGAAACTACGGCACCTCCGAGTTTTAGCACACGTTCAGCTCGATGACGATCCCCGGACTCCGATCCTGCAAAGTGTCGGGGATGAGTTCCGTCAGCACGACGGCGTGGTGACGATGTTGATGTTCTACCGTCGCAGGGCTTCGCCTAAGCACCGCTACAATATTATCGAGGATTGTCGTGGAGGGGGGCACCACACACGGCTAAGAGAACGATCACGAAGATCAACTTGTGTGTCTATGGGGTGCCCCCTGCCCCCGTATATAAAGGAGTGAAGGAGGGGAGGGACGGCCCTCTCTAGGCGCACCCTAGGGGAGTCCTACTCCCACCGGGAGTAGGATTCCTCCTTTCCTAGTCCAACTAGGAGTCCTTCCAAGTAGTAAGAGTAGGAGACAAGGAAGGGGAAGAGGGAAGAGAAGGAAGGAGGGGGCGCCGCCCCTCCCCCTAGTCCAATCCGGACTAGTTAAGGGGGGGGGGCTGCCTCTTCCTCTCTCCTAAAGCCCAATAAGGCCCATATACTTCTTCCCCCGTATTCCCGTAACTCCCTGGTACTTCGAAAAATACCCGAACCACTCAAAACCTTTCCGATGTCCGAATATAGTCGTCCAATATATCAATCTTTACGTCTCGACCATTTCGAGACTCCTCGTCATGTCCCCGATCTCATCCGGGACTCCGAACGCCTTAGGTACATCAAAACTCATAAACTCATAATATAACTGTCTCCGGTCAATAACCAATAGCGGAACCTGGATGCTCATATTGGCTCCTACATATTCTACGAAGATCTTTATCGGCCAGACCGCATAACAACATACGGTGTTCCCTTTGTCATCGGTATGTTACTTGCCCGAGATTCGATCGTCGGTATCTCAATACCTAGTTCAATCTCGTTACCGGCAAGTCTCTTTACTCGTTCCGTAATACATCATCTCACGACTAACTCATTAGTTGCAATGCTTGCAAGGCTTATGTGATGTGCATTACCGAGAGGGCCCAGGGATACCTCTCTGACATTCGGAGTGACAAATCCTAATCTCGAAATACGCCAACCCAACATGTACCTTCGAAGACACCTGTAGAGCACCTTTATAATCACCCAGTTATGTTGTGACATTTGATGGCACACAAAGTGTTCCTCCGGTAAACGGGAGTTGCATAATCTCATAGTCATAGGAACATGTATAAGTCATGAAGAAAGCAATAGCAACATACTAAACGATCGAGTGCTAAGCTAACGGAATGGGTCATGTAAATCACACCATTCTCCTAATGACGTCATCCCGTTAATCAAATGACAACTCATGTCTATGGCTAGGAAACTTAACCATCTTTGATTAACGAGCTAGTCAAGTAGAGGCATACTAGTGACACTCTGTTTGTCTATGTATTCACACATGTATTATGTTTCCGGTTAATACAATTATAGCATGAATAATAAACATTTATCATGATATAAGGAAATAAATAATAACTTTATTATTGCCTCTAGGGCATATTTCCTTCATCTCGTTACTGTGTAAATCGGTAAAGTTGGTCAACGCATTGGTATAAATGTCGGCCGATGTGCAGATGAACGTCTTGTACACAGCGGCCGCTCTGATCATGAGTCAAAAAACACAGAAGCGGACTCTGTGCAGTGACAAGTATTTTATTAACTAGAAAAGCACCAAAAATTACAACTCTTTCGCAATTGACTAACATATCCACCACATTTCTTATACATTCGATTCACATCTTCATATTCTCACAGTTGCGCTAGAACTGCTAAATTGATACACGCTATTATGCCCTGAATGCGTTAAATATAATCCAAACTAGGCAGACGTGCACCCTCCCATGCCGAATGCGTTTTCTAATGTATCTAATCCAAACTAGATTTCAGACATGTGTATAAATATCATTATTTATACTAACCATTATATAACTATTTTTTGTAAATCACACTCAAATCTAATATATCATGTTAAATATAACATTGAAAAGTAATATATTTAATTTAGTGTATATTAAAAATTCATTTACATGGGAGGAAAATCAAGACAAAACTGCACACTTTCTCATAGCAATTTATGACACTTGCATGATATATATATTTGTGTGTGACTTTATATATTTTGATATAGATATTTTCAATGTATGGTATAATAAATATCTCCATAATCCTTTCTAGTTTATGATTACATGTATGCAAATAGAACAAAGTACATAAGTTGTTTATGAGGAGATTGTGAATGAATCTTCATCATACAAATTTATCTTATTTTCAGGTCAAGCAAGCCTTACATATTACAATAGATTCAATACTCTATTGATGATGCATGTCTATTTTTTACTTGTACTATAATAACAACATGTAGATTAAATAGCCTTTAGTATGACTTATACGATATTTATCGAAGATAGACTAGCTGCCAAGGTCTTGTACAATGCAAGGTGCTTGGTAAAATAAACCGAGCTTTTCTTAAGCATCGATGCTTATTCTTACAGGATGGGTGCCTAATTAAGTGTTTTCCCTTTACAAATAAGAACTAGGATTAAAAAAACTGATTTATTTATTTAAGCACTTACCCTAAGCACATTGTGTTGTACCCGACCTAATAACTACACTAGCCGGGGCCAAATCACATTTATTTGTAACTAGATGGTGTGCATAATAGTTCTGGGTGTGGGTTTATTTCTCCAATTTTGATTTTTAATTCTGAGATGTCTATTTGCTCATTTGTTTGATCATGAAGGGGACCAATAAACTCGGACAGGGGCAGTGATACTAACCGTATACTACGTGGAAATAGGATAACCGGCAATTCAGCATGTCGGGGCCATACATCGACCTATGGTCAACGTGAACCCAGCCAGGAGACTAGGAGAGAGTGACCGACCACGGCAACGTGCGGCGCGGTCGCAGAGAGCACATCCATCCATCTATCCCCGAATCCGCCGCCGCCGCGCACGACCCACCCAGCATCGCCGCCGTCACGACCCGTTCAAGGCAGGCTTGAGTCCCGGCACGTGGAGTCCTTCCCTAGCGACTCGTGTCCCCATGAATCAAAAGCGGGGGTACATAAAAGCGCACAACGAACCGGGCAGGCGGACACACGGTGGATTTGTTTTTTTACTAGCCATAATGGGTAGAAACATCACCATTTTACTACTCTTTGTTACTACTTCTATAGTGGGAAGTAACATATTTGTAGTAACATGCAACACTTCCTTTATTATACTATAGACTCATCTTGCCTTGATATGTGTGATGTTACAGTAACTAGCTAAGTTACTAGAACTATCTCTTTCTTCATTAACTCATTGCCACATAGACAAATTTGCTGAGTTGGACTTGAAGTTACTGCTAAAGTTACTCCCACTATGGCTAGTCTTATGAGGATGGTGGATTGGGTTGTTGACGAGAGGAGATCCGGTGATCGGGTCGATGTGCGGGGCCACGTCGTAGCCGGCGCGCGCGCGTGGCGTTCTCCGTGGCCGAGGATGAGGCCATCATCGTCCGTCATCGCAGCGTGGGCAAACGTGCGGCCGGGCAGTCGAACGAGCGATCTTGCCAGCTACCGCCCACGCGGCTAGTAGGAGCGTAGCGGCGGTGCGCGAGCGGCGTGGTAGGGTGTGGCTGGGTTTTGCCCTATAAACCTTCTGTAACGAAATATGCAAGGGCCTTGGCGGTAGGTTTACCCTACCACTCTATCGCCATTGGGTCTGGCGGTAGGTTGTCTGACCCTACCGTCACAGCGCCTGGCGGTAGGATCCTCTATTTTGTTGTTTCAAGTTCATTTGGTTGCTTCTTTTCAAATTCAATATGACAGCAATATCACAGCAAGTTTCACAAATATGACAACATCACATATTTTAAACAATTAAACTTGGACATCACATACACATAGTAGCAAACAAATAGTAGCAAACAGAGTTCAACTAATTAGTAAACGGAGTTTCACAAATAGCAAACACATAGATCCACAAATAGCAAACGCATAGTTCCACGTAGTTTCACACGGCAAGTTTAACCAAACGAAGTTCAATCTAATAGCAAACACATAGACAATCCAACTACAAGAGCCAACTATCGAAGATCATAATCAGTTGCTCCTTCCTCTCCTAGAGGTACGGTCCTCGTTACTCTTTGAACGAGTCTCTTCAGTCTTCTTCTTGGGCCGTCAAGTAACGGGTCTCTGGAAAGGGTCCGGACTCAGCAAATCCTTCTTCTTCGGATTCCTCTTCGGCAGCTGAGATGGCTGAGATGTTTGAGTTGGTGGAGGTCCATAATCTTCATCATACTCCTCCTTCCCGTTGCTCTCATCCTCCTCATCCTCCTCCTCCTCCCCTTCTTCATGTGCAGCCTCCTCATCCTCCTCCTCCTCCCCTTCTTCATGTGCAGCTTCCTCCTCCTCCTCCTCCTCCTCCTCCTCCTCCTCCTCCTCCTCCTCCTCCTTCTCCTCCTCCTCCTCCTCAGCCAACCTAGACGACGAAGGAACATGGCTCGATGACCCGATGAGACCCTGTGTGGCTACAAGATGATAAGCTTCAACCGACCCAGCTCCAGCACACCCAAGCAGCCCTACTAGCTTGCGACAACGCTTCACGAACTTCTGCACTCACAATGAAACAAGGGCATAATAAGTATCAGATTTATGATTGCAAGTGAACAAGATGCATCTGTTCAGAGAAGGCTGAAATTGTACCTTCATCGTCCCCCTCATTTTGTTCTCAGATTGTACGCTCCCGGGGATATCACCTAGTGCATCTGAGGCTTCAAAGATGCATCTGTTTGGCTCACCAAACTGCAATGGTATAAGTCAGTCACCATGACGAATACAATAATTTAAATACAGTCGTCGGTTCAAACTTACCACTCTGTTGATGAGGGGTGCAAACTCCCTAAATCCACTTTGCATGTCTCTGATGCCGGTACAGTAGGCCTCTTCCTCGGGGTCATCCCTCTCCAGATCCGCGATGTCTTCCGCCGTCCACCGAGGCCTGAGACGAAGACGGTGCTTTTGGCCATCATCGTACCACCTCATGTGTCCGTCACTTTCCTCTCCACGTCTTTCCGATACCTCCGTCGGTTCCACTCCGTCACATGAATCTTATGCTCCTCTCCCCAGTCTATGATCGACTGTTTCTTCTGCCGGCTCATCCTGTAAGGCATAGGCCAGAAGAAACAACATCATAAAGTCGCCACGCAATGAAATCATGGGCACAGAGAATAAAGTGCTCACAGGTGGAGCGTGTGGCCGCCGGTATCGGTGGGCTGGCCCGGTGGGGTATGCTGATACACCCCAAACCGCGTGGCCACGCGGTGTGGCAAGTGCCACTCGACGGCATACAAACAAATCATGGGCACGATGCACCGCCAGAGACCACGGACCGCATCGCGCATCTCGTTCAGATCAAAGTCCCACTCTCGGTCATACGGACACCAGTTTACCTATTACATATACGTTAGTAAGTTCCCACTCTCGGTCAAAAGTGGAATCAAAGAGAAAGGTGTTCAGCGAGTTCATATACCTTTGTATACGTCAGAGCGTCCAACTCGTTGGTGTTGGTCTTGTACGAAGTCTTGTTTAGGCCCGTGTAGAGTTTGACAACGTCCCACTCATAAGCTACGGTGGGGTGTCGAGTCTCGTCACCGTCTTCGCTATAGGCACCCCACAGGCGTCTTGGCAACTTATCCGGACGCCCCACCGGCGGCCGCTCCCACATCAAAATGGAGAAGGCCCAGAGAAAGCCACCCATATTGGACTTGTCTCCCGTCGTTTGCGTTGCGTCATCAAGCTGCAAAACATCAAATGAGGATCAGATATAACAAAATGTCATGGACACACTTTCATAGGTAGGTAGGCAATTAGATACTCTCTTACCGAATGGTATAGGTAGGCGAGAGATGCGGTCCCCCAACTGTACCCTGCCTCCCAGTCCGCTAGGAAGAAGAGATACGACCAGTTGGCAGAGTTCCCGGAGTTGTCTGGAAACATGACCTCCGTGAGAATGTCCCACAGGTAGGCCCTCGCGTACCACTCCAAAGTCGTCTCGCCGGCGCCTTCGGGGCATTTCTGCCGGTGCTCCGAGAGCCAGATCAATGGCACACCGGATGTACGGTAACCCTTAGTAGCGGGGCAGTCGCCGATGAGGGTGGCAACCCTCTGCTGCCAGTTGGTCCTCTCCACTCGCCTGGTGAGTGCGTGACCCTCGATCGACATGGTAGTAATCATCGCCCAATCCTCGAGGGTCACCGTCATCTCCCCGCATGGCAGATGGAAAGAATGGGTCTCCGGTCACCACCGGTCAATCAACGCTTTTTAGAGCTGCGTGGACAAGCGTCGGCGGCTGACGCTTGAACTGCAACGCAAAACCCAACAGACGGGCTTTCTTGAAGAACGACGCGTAGCGCTCATCGTAGTCCATATGCCCATGAACCCCATGACCCCTCATGCGCAGTGGCTTGAGCATCTGTCAAAAAGTGAACGCCAAAAGTTAGGAAATTATTTCCATCAATCCGGAAACTTTGATCAATATTTCATTCATATCACTTACCTCTCCGTTCTCTATGAAATGGGCACGATGACCCTTGTCGAATGCCCGGTCAAGCATGGAGTACCGTGGGCCGATGTTGTCCGCAAGAGGTGGCTTCCTTAATAGAGTTTCATAAACAAAAGCATCATAAGCATAAGCATACATAAACAAAAAATGAAATCGAATCATATCAAAATCATATCAACACGCATCATATCAAAATAAAATCTTAAGCATATTCCTCCAACAACATCTACTACACATGATGGATCAAATCAAATCAACATGCATCATATCAAAAATAAATCCTCCAACATACATCATATCATCATATTTTAGATAATTTTTCCAAACAACATCTTCATATCATCATATCAACATGCATCATAAAACTAGGGTTCATCTTCACACTACATCATATCATCATATCAACATGCATCATCAAACTAGGGTTCATCCTCATATCAACATTACATCATAATTTTTTTTAAAAAAAATTATGAACTAGGGTTCATCTTCAAACTAACATATGAACTATTGATTAGAGTTCATATTCAATACCACTAGTTCCTAAAGAACTAAGAACTAGAACTACAATCAAACGAAAACAATCTTTGGTGAAAAAATCCAATCTATGTTCAAAAATATGAGGGATTTCAAGCAAATAATGCGTCGAATCGGAAGCAAGTTTGCAAAAACTAATTGGAGGGATTGGAGGAGCTTACATTTCTCTCTTCGGGGCCATCTCGATCCGCAAAAATGGTGAAGAATCGGTGAAGATCCGAGGGGGAGAGTGGAGGAGATGAGAGACACTACAGGAATCAGCTATTTTGCCGTCTGCCACGGCGGACGGCAAAGGCATGAACGGCGAACGGCAAAGGCCTTTGCCGTCCGCGGCGGACGGCAAAAGGCTCCGGCAAAGTAGGCTACGGTAAACAGCTATTTTGCCGTCTGCTTCCTGGCGGCTGACGGCAAAGGCCCTTTGCCGTCTGCGGCGGACGGCAAAGAGAGCGGACGGCAATAATTGCGCTGTCAGTCCGTTAAGTGGCTAACGGCACGCCTTTGCCGTCCGCCGTTGACGGCAAAATTTGTAGTGTCTTTGCCGTCCGCCGTATGATGTCATCTACACGTCACTACATGGCAGGTTCTTTGCCGTCTGCCACTGATGGTAAAGTCTTTGCCGTCTGCCACTGTAGGCAAACTGGCCAAATGGGTCAGCTCCCAGGAAGCACAGCTGGATGCCACGTGTCTTCTTTGCTGTCCACGGCAGACGGCAAAGAGCCCGTTGCCGTCGGTGGCAGACGGCAAAGAGCCTGCATATTTGCTCTTTTATCTGTTTTTTATTAAATCCAACAATTTTCATCACAAATATATATGACATATATAGATATATTTCAAAAGGCCATTACAGAGCAAACATATAAGATATCCAACACATAACTTCATCATCCAACCATATATATTACATGCATAGTTCCATCATACATAACAAGTTCAACATAGAGGCATCCAACCATATATATATTACAATAGTTTCATCCAACGATACATGCATAGTTCAACGATACAAAAGAAACAGAGAAAGGGATAAGGAGCACTCCATCTATGCAAGCTTTCGTCAAGTGAATGAAATCTGCAAAATGAAAAATAAGAAAGTTAGAATAAGAAGAGTAGAACAAGAAGAAGAGTAAAACAAGAAGAAGAGTAGAACAAGAAGAGTAGAACAAGAAGAAGACTAGAACAAGAAGAGTATGTCATTTATGAGCTAACTTACGTGAAATGGATCATATATGAGCTAACTAAGTTGAAATGGGTCGTTTATGAGCTAGCTAAGGTGAAATGAATCATTTATGAGGTAACTTAGTTGAAATGTGTCGTTTATGAGCTAACTAAGGTCAAATGAATCGTTTTTGAGGTAACTAAGGTGAAATGGATCGTTTTTTAGCTAACTTAGGTGAAATGGATCGTTTTTTAGCTAACTTGGGTGAAATGGATCATTTATGAGCTAACTTGGTTGAAATGGATCGTTTTTTAGCTAACTTAGGTGAAATGGATCATTTATGAGCTAATTTAGTTGAAATGGATCTTTTTGAGCTAACTTAGTTGAAATGGATCATTTAAGAGCTAATTTAGGTGAAATGGATCGTTTATGAGCTAAATTAGTTGAAATGGATCGTTTATGAGATAACTTAGGTAAGATGGGTCATTTTGGAGTTAACCTAGGTGAAATGGGTCATTTTAAAGCTAACGTAGGTAAAATGGATCATTTAGGAGCTAATCTAGGTAAAATGGGTCATTTTTTAGCTAACTTGGATGAACTAGATCATTTATAAGCTAACCTAGGTCAAATGGGTCATTTTAGAGCTAACTTAGGTAAAATGGATCGTCTATGAGCTAACTAAGCTAATTATGCAATTTTTGACATAAGTAAGCTAAGTACAGATCGTTTTAGAGCTAACTTAGGTAAAATGGATGGTTTTGGAGGTCAGTAAGCTTATTAAGTCATTTTGGAGGAGAAGAAGCTAAGTCTAGGTCATTATGGTAAGCATTGGAGGAAATAAAGCTAAGTCTAGGTCTTTATGCATGTGTTAAGAAAAACACTAGATAAACTTACCAAGATCCAGGAGGTGTACGAGCGGGGTGGCTCGTGTCGGTAGCTGGAGAAGGATCGTGCGATGCTTGTCTGGAGTTACGCTGCACCAAAGATCATTTCCAATGTCTTGTTAGCATGATGACACTCAAATGTTAAGACTAGCAAGTAATGTCCATTCAAATAAAACTCACCGTGGTCCTAGGAGCAATCACTGGCATCGGCGGAGTGGTCTGACCTGTCTTCTCGCACACAGACTGCACATTTGGTTTTGACGACTCAGTCATACTAGTTAGTAATGAGACAAACACTACATGAATCTTTTGGCTAATCTGCAGAAGAAACTTACCACAAGAAGCTCGTACATGGCCCTTGCCTGCATGTCATTCCGTGCCCTCTCCTCCTCCATCATCTTTGCCGTCCTCTCCTCCAACTCCCGCTGCCTCTCCGCCGCCTCCACTAGAAGTTTCTCCGTTCTATCTCTCTCACTCTGTATAGCAGCCTGCAACACCACTCACATGACCATTTGTAATCATTGATGGAAGCGCACACAATGTAATGGAGAAAGATAACTGAGTACGTATCACTAACTTTGATGGCGAGTTGCATTGGCCGTTCACGAGGCCTTATCTCAGGAGCGGAGCTCGACTGGCGCGCCTTGATCTCCGGGAGAGTGCTAGGACAACGGATAAGTCCATCTCCAATGGCAATGGAGCCATGGGACCTCCCGCCACCAGATATCATCACCAGCTCTGGATCAATGGGACCCTGGCTCGGGTTAAAGTCCTCCCCTTTCCTCGCCTTCCCCTCATCTCTATATCTCACGAGCTTGTTGTGGGAGGAGATGTTGGTGAAGTTGTTTGCATCATCGAGGTCAGACTGAGAGAAAGCCTTGACTTTCTTGAAAGAGGTAGTGTGGGCCATGGCATACAGGTCGTACACCTCTGGCACCTTATCCGCCTTATTGTAGCGTGCCTGAAGGAGAGAAACAATGAAAATTAGTAATTAAAGGGCTCAAGCTAGCATGATGAATGAATTGCATGAATCATGAAGCAAACCACATACCCAGTTGCGCCCGAACTGATATAAGTTGGAGCTGCCTTGATGGTGTGGCACACCTTCCATTTGGGCACGTTTTTCCTTGGCCTCCTTGTGGAGGGCTAGCCATTGTTTTGAGCACCACTCATCGACCAACACCTCCCAATAATCCATCCGATCCGCACACCATCTCGGAGGCGCGTAAGTTAGCAAATAGAAACTTGAGCGCTATGGCTAAGAATTACTAAATGAAGAAACTTAAGTAGAGAAGGCCTTAAGAATTACCTTCATGTACTGCTCCTTACTCAGGAACTTATCGCGGCATGCCGGCTTGGTCTTCTTGATACCACACAAGGCGTAGTAGTCTCGAACTGCCTGCACCCGAGCCTCGTGCCGTAAGTTCTGGAGCAGGCGCTTGCAGACTTTCTCGATAACATGTGCCGCGTCCTCCTCGTATCCCTCCTCACACCTGTAGAATGTCTGCAATCAAATGAGACAATATTGATTAGTACAATTAATAACTAGCTAGTTGAAGATTTTTAAATGTGTAAAGGAGAAATTACCCAGAACTTTCTGATCACCATGTCTGCCCTTGTGTCGCACACAACACCGTCGATAATCTCATCCGGCGGGGCCGGGGCAGCCACGTAGTGCTCCCAGCTCAATCCAAGCTCTGGAAGCCGACCCTCACCAGGCAACGTGACAAACCCCGGGAAGTTTTGCCGGCAAAGAACTCCAAGGACGGAGTTGGGCCGGCGGACACTATGATGATGGTCCCAACCCCTGCAGCATGACAAGGCCAACGCATTAGTTATTTGAAGAAACGTGAATGCAGAAGGTACAAAAATATTAAATGCACTTACTTACCTCTCCCCATTAGGGAAAATCAACCACCTCTGCTCGCGGGTCACCGGCACGGACGGGAGCCGTGTAGCACCACGCTGGTAGACGTTGCCCCCCTCCTCCCCCTCCTCATCAGTCGGCTCCCCGCCATCATCAGCATGGCCACTCGGCTCCCCGCCATGCTCAGGCTGACCCGACCAGGTACCCCATCCAGACGTGTGCTCCTCCGGGGTCTCGTGGGCCGAAGTCTCGTGGGCCGAAGGCCCGTCGACCCGAGGCTCGTGGGACGAAGACTCGTGGACCGGAGGCTCGTGGACCGGAGTCCGTGCAGCCTCCTCCTCAGACGAGTCCACCCTAGCAGTCACGTGCTCGGGTGAAACAGCTGGGGGCGGTGGCGAGGAAGGCATCGTCAGAGTCACCCTACCTCCTTCTCTCCCGCGACCACGTGCTCCACCTCCTTTCTTCTTCTTACCTCGTCCCCTGCTGGGCACCGCGGTCGACGAAGAAGGGCCCGGCGGTGTCGCCATACTGTCAAGCAACGCTCGGCGGAGAGGTGCGTGTGGAATGGAAGACCTCACACCACGCGCCGATGAAGAAGGGGCCTCGGCGCGTTCCCGACCAGCGCCCACCATCTTTCAACACCTGCCATGACAAAGAATAAATAAAATTAGTACAACATAAAAAAAGTACCGACATGAATAATAATATGTATATCACTTAAGTGTATCATCATCAAGTACAACATGAAAAAATTGAATACCTGACACTACTAATAATCTCGATCAGTATCATCAATAAATGCATAATCATCGTCATCACTATAATCAATGATGGGCTCATAGGGTTCATTGGCATCAACATGTGCAAGGCCACCTTGACGTAATCGGTCAAGCATTGACAGGTCATCCGCAGCAGTAACCTCTTCTTGTTCCGGCTCTTCTTGTTCCTCCTCTGGGGTGATGTCGGATTCATTGTCGCTGTCTACTTCAATGTTTTGGGGTGAAGTATAGCGGTTCTTGAAACGCTTTTTGGAAAGACGTGTCTCTTGGAAGAATTCTCCTTCGTATGTGTCTGGGTTAATGTGAGGTTCATAATCCTCTTCCTTTGGGGGAGAAAGTCTAGCACGTGGCGGCACTTCATAAACGACATCCCAACCTTTCAGATTTGGATTAGTTTGGCAGGCCCACGGTAGATAGAATACTTGGGTCGCCTGTTGAGCCATAATATAGACATCAGGAACATCTAAGTGAGTGCTTTGGTTGATTTCAACTAGCCCTATATGTTCATGAGTCCTTCTAGTCTCCTTCGGCTGAAACCAATAACATTTAAAGACTACGACATTCAGTGGGTTTTCACCATAGAACAGAAGTTCATAAATTGCTTCAACTCTCCCATAATACTCGGTACCTCCTTCGCCGATAGCAGATACACAACAATTTGTAGACTTTCGGTCGGCCATAGATAGCTCTTTGCCATAGGTACGAAAGCGATACCCGTTGATGCCGCACTTCTATCAGGTTGTTGAAGATATACAACGAAATGGTCCGCCATTCTTCGTTATACAAAGATACTGGATGTGAAACACTAGCTGGTGCGAGATTCCCTTTGAATAGGCTGAGGTTGGATCCACCCTTTTTAGGCTCGTCAGCATTGTACCGAGGCTTCGGATTATGCAAATGACGATTTTTGGCTTCGTAGTGCGCTGTTACGAAGTTTGCCGCCTCCTCTGTGATGAATGCCTCAGCCATCGATGCTTCAATTCTACGTTTATTTTTACATTTTTCTCGAAGCGTCTTCTGCATCCTCTCAGTTGGGTAGCACCAATGATTTTGCACGGGCCCCCCCAATCTTGCCTCGGTCGGGAGATGCAAAATCAAATGCTGCATTGGATTAAAGAAGCCCGGTAGAAAGATCTTCTCTAACTTGCAGATCAACTCCGGCGCCAACTCTTCCATTTCTTCTAGCACGCCAGGCGATAGTTCTTTCGCACAAAGAACACGGAAGAAATAGCTGAGTTCTGCCAGTACTAGCCATTCATCCTCTGGGATGAAGCCACGCAACATCACCGGCATTACCCGCTCAATCCATATGTGCCAATCATGACTCTTGAGACCAAATATCTTCAGTTTATCAAGATTCGCTCCCCTCTTTAGATTCGCTGCATACCCATCGGGGAACATCAACTGCTGTTGCACCCACAAGAGAATTTCCCTCATAGCTGGCCTTCCAAGATTGAACCATGCCTTTGGCTTCGTCCAGTTCTGCTTTCCTTTCGGTTCTTTCATGTTTTGTAACGGCCTATCACATAGCGCCTCCAGATCGACTCTAGCCTTAGTATTATCCTTTGACTTCCCATCTATGCCGAACAATGTACCAAAAAGTGCCTCGGCGATATTCTTCTCAGTGTGCATCACGTCGATGTTGTGTGGGCAAAGGAGGTCTTTGAAGTAAGGCAGATCCCATAAGCATGTTTTGTGAGTCCACGCGTGCTTAGTATTATACCCCTTGAAGTACCCTGGACGTTGTGGATCTGGCTCGAGAGCGTTTAACTGATCCAGGGTCTGTTGGCCTGACAACTCTACCCCTGATGAAGTTATTCTTGTCTTTCCTGAACTTATGGCGAGGATCCAGGAACTGTCTATGCATGTCGAAGCAAGAAAACTTGCGACCGGCCTGAAGCCAATGAAACTCAAGAGCTCCCTTGCATGTGGGGCACGGGAACCTTCCATGCACACACCAGCCAACGAATAGTGCATACGCCGGAAAGTCATGCGTCGAGTACATGTACCAGACACGCATTATGAAGTTCCGTTTGCTAAAGGCGTCGTATGTCTTGAACCCATTATCCCAGGCTTCTTGCAATTCGTCCTTAAGCGGCTGCATGTACACATTCATATTTTTGCCTGGATAGTTGGGTCCTGGAATTATCAACGTCAGGAAAATGTTCTTTCTTTGCATAATCTGTCCGGGGGGGAGATTGAGTGGAAAGACAAATACGGGCCAACAACTGTATTGGGCTGCCGTCATACCAAACACACTGAACCCATCCGTGCTGACGCCGACTCGAGGATGCCTCGGATCTGCCGCTTTGTCAGCATGTAATTCATCAAACTTTTTCCACGCAACACCATCCGATGTGTGTACCATCATCAGATTCCCATCTGCATCTAGTTCGGTTCTTTTGCCTGTTTTGTGCCATGTCATCTGTCTGGCCGTCTCTTCGACCATGAAAAGACGTTGAAGTCTTGGTACGATTGGCATATACCAAAGAACACTAACGGGGATTTTGGTCTGTGTCTTCTCACCCATACCGTTGTCTACCACAATATACTTGGAAGACATGCAAATGGGACAATAGTTCAAGTCCGCATAGTCAAGCCTAAATAAGGCACATCCTTTCTCACAGGCATGTATCTTCTCATAGGGCATCTTCAGTGCACGGAGGATTTTGTTCGACTGGTATAGGTTTCCAGGCATTACATGGCCTTTGGGTAGAAAGCGTCCAAATACTGTCATAATTGCGTCATAGCATTCTCTGCCCAAATTGAACTGAGCCTTCAGAGCCATTACTTGTGAGATGGCATCCAACTGACAAAGCTCAGTGTGCTCGTGGAGCAGACGTTTCGAAGACTCCTACATTTCATTGAAGGCCTTTGCAGATTCCTCCATCTCCTCGTCCGAATCCCGAGCATCATCATAGCCTTGCACCATGTTTTCCATCCCGGTACCATGCTCGTCGGTGCGACGATGATCCACCTCAGCTCGGTCACGTTGGGCAGACTCACCATGAAATGTCCACACCGTATAATCGGGCGTAAAACCACTCTTCTGCAGGTGTTTGCCCATTTCAGCCTCTGTCTTCTTTTCCCAATTGCCGCACCGGAAACAGGGGCACCAGGTTTTCTTTTGGCCATTTGCAAATGCGGCTTGCACAAACCCCTTAGTTTTTGTGAACCATTCAGCGCTCCATTTGTTCTGACCAGTGTGACCGGTATACATTCAAGCACGGTCACTCATCTTGACTTTCAGAGCTACTGGGCACACAACAATTATATATGTAATTCACCATGTATATATTCATCAGTTGATCTACTTTGTCAATTTTATTATGTCCATGCAACCTACACTCTAATAGGTAATGATAGGTCCTAATCCCACCCGTGTATGTATAGATTGGGTTCATTTTCCCATGCTATGCTCCGGATCCGACGCAAAATTTCAGCAGCACCTCCCCGCTGTTCTCCTGATACACGTCTCGGCAATAAACAGAGAGGATGTGTACCCGGAGAACAACAGGGGAGGCACTGACGAAATATATGCGTCGGATCCGGAGCAAAGCATATGGGAAAACAAACCCAATCTACACATACTCGGGCTGTCCATGGATAGCGTTGGACAATTCGAAAGAATCAAGGTTATAAATATGCAAATGCATGCATATTTATAACTATGACGCTTTCGAATGGGAGACACATATTGGTTACGCATACTGATGATTCAAGACACATATATAGCTAGCTATCAAGTTTCACCGGAATAGACCAAATAATTAATGGGGGAGGAGGACTTATCATTTGTGCTCACCCACGAACGAAGTGGCAGAGCTCGTCAAACGCACGGCGAGGTCGTCGAACACCAAACCTCGCAGCGATGAAACAACTGCACATTTAAAACTACACGGTCAACACAACTATATATGATGTTTTTCATAACAAAATCGAAAAATATATGACCTAACTAATAATTCACAAATATATGACCCCGTCGGCCTCTGGAAGGCCAAAGAACACCTTTTCGGGAGGTGTCGATGGTCGGGGTGTCCTGTCGGTGTCGGGGTGCCGTGTCGGGGTCGGGGGGTCGGGGTGTCGTGTCGATGTCGGGGTAGTGCCGTGTCGGTGTCGGGGTGTTGTTTCGGGGTCGGGGTGTGGTGTCGGGGTCAGGGTGTCGGGTCAGGCTCGGGGTCGGGGTGTCGGGTCAGGCTCGGGGTCGGGGTGTGGGGTCAGGCTCGGGGGGTCGGGGTGTCGGGGTCGGGGTCGGGGTCGGGGTGTCGGGGTCGGGGTCTCGGGGTCGGGGTGTCGTGTCGGGGTGCCGGGTGGGGGTCTTTTTTCCTTTTCTTCTTCTTCCTCTTCTTCCTTTTCTTCCTCTTCTTCTTTTTTCTCCTCCTCCTCCTCTTCTTCTTCTTCCTTTCCTTTTTCCTCTTCTTCTTCTCCTCCTCTCCTGTTTTCTTCTTCTTCTTCTTCCTCTTCTTCTTTTTTCTCCTCCTCCTCCTCTTCTTCTTCTTCCTTTCCTTTTTCCTCTTCTTCTTCTCCTCCTCTCCTGTTTTTTTTCTTCTTCTTCTTCCTCTTCTTCTTTTTTCTTCTCCTCCTCCTCTTCTTCTTCTTCCTTTCCTTTTTCCTCTTCTTCTTCTCCTCCTCTCCTATTTTTTTCTTCTTCTTCTTTTTGTTTCCTAAAACTGAACTAAAGCTAAAACTAAACCTAAATCTAATCTAAACATAAACCTAGAACTAAAAAAACAGAAGAAAAAAAAGGAAAAAACTAAATCTAAACCTAAAACTAAACTAAAACTAAAACTAAACCTAAAACTAAACCTAAAACTAAAACTAAATCTAAACTAAACATAAACCTAAAACTAAAAAAACAGAAGAAAAAAAGGAGAGGTAGAGCTCACCTGGGCCGGTGGAGGAGGTGGCCGGTGGAGGAGGGGGGCGGGGCGGCCTGGAGCGGCGGCGCCGGTCCCAGGGCGGTGGGGCGCGGGGGGGCCGGGTCGCCGAGGGGGCTGGGCGCGGCGGCGCCGAGACAGGGCGGGGGGGGGGGGGGGGGGCGATGGGGCGGTGGGGCGATGGTGCGGGGGGACGGTGGGGCGGCGGGGCGGTGGTGCGACCGGGCGGCGGCGAGTGGTGTGTGAGGGAAACAGAGAGATAGAGGGGGGTTGGGGCGCGTCGGCCGTTAGATACGTTCCGTTAATCTTTGCCGTCCGCCACCTTTGCCGTCCGCTATTGTGCGCTTTGCCGTCCGCTAGCGGACGGCAAAGAGGGGGGCCGTTAAGTATTTTTTAACCCGCTCCTCAGTGGGGCCCCCTCCCTCTTTGCCGTCTGCTAGCGGACGGCAAAGATTCTTTGTCGTCAGCTAGCAGACGGCAAAGAACAGGCTGATGGCAAAGGCTTTCTTTGCCATCAGCCTGTTCTTTGTCGTCCGCTTTCAGGTAGCTGATGGCAAAGAGCTTCTTTGCCGTCTGCTAGCAGACGGCAAAGAGCTGGCAGATGGCAAAGTAGCTGATTCCAGTAGTGAGATGGAGAGAGGGGAGACTTGGGGGAGAAAGGTCCGCGAGGTCTCGGGCGAAATAACTGCCCGGACCCTACCGCCAGGGGTCCTGACGGTAGGGTTAGACAGGCTACCGCCAGGTCCCCTGGCGGTAGGGTGTGACGGAGGGGGACGGCGGCCATCCCCGCGTGCTTACATGGATAAGTTCCCTACCGCCAGTGGCCCCGGCGGTAGGCTGTCTAACCCTATTTTATCACGTTCTGGTGATTTTTAACAATTGTTTTCGTGAACAGAAAGTTTCTGGAAATTACAGCAAGATCAAATAACTATCATCCAAGAAGATCCTATAGGTTTAACTTAGCACAAACACTAATTAAAACATAAAACCACATCTAAACAGAAGGTAGATGGATTATTTATTCCTAAACAGAAGCAAAAACAAAAAACTAAAAATAAAATTGGGTTGCCTCCCAACAAGCGCTATCGTTTATCGCCCTTAGCTAGGCATAAAAGCGAGGATAGATTTAGGTATTGCCATCTTTTGTAGGCAATCCATAAGTGTCTCTCATAATAGATTCATATGTTAGTTTTATTTTCTTCCTAGGGAAGTGTTCCATTCCCTTCTATAATGGAAATTGGAATCTAATATTACCTTCCTTCATATCAATAATTGCACCAATCATTCTATGGAAAGGTCTACCAAGAATAATAGGGCAAGAAGGATTGCAATCTATTTCAAGAACGATAAAATCTACGGGCACATAATTCCTATTTGCAACAATATGAACATCATTAATTCTTCCCATAGGTTTCTTAATAGCGGAATCCGCAAGGTGCAAGTTTAGAGACCAAACATCAAAATCGCGGAAATCTAGCAAATCACACAAAGTTTTGGTAACAGTGGAGACACTAGCACCCAAATCACATAAAGCATAAAATTCATGATCCTTAATCTTAATTTTAATAGTTGGTTCCCACTCATCATAAAGTTTTCTAGGGATAGAAACTTCCAACTCAAGTTTTTCTTCATAAGATTGCATCAAGGCATCAACGATATGTTTAGTAAACGCTTTATTTTGACTATAAGCATGAGGAGAATTTAGCACGGATTGCAACAAGGAAATACAATCAATTAAAGAGCAACTTTCATAATTAAATTCCTTCAAGTCTAGAATAGTGGGTTTAGCAACATCTAGGGTTTTATTCTTTTCAATCCCACTTTTATCAATTTCATCATCAAGATGCAAAAACTCCGAATTTTTGGAACGCCTTCTAGGTAAAGGTGGATCATATTCAGCCTCATCAAGATTCATATTGCAAAACAAAGATTTAATAAGGGATACATGAATAACTTTTAGATCTTCGTCTTGATTTTCATAGGAATTGGAAGAACACGCTTTAATAAAGGCATCTTTTGTAGCACGCATCCTAGCGGTTCTTTACTTGCACTCATCAATGGAAATTCTCATGGCTTTGAGAGACTCATTGATATCATGCTTAGGAGTAATAGATCTAAGCTTTAAAGAATCAACATCAAGAGAAATTATATCAACGTTCCTAGCCAATTCATCAACTTTAAGCAATTTCTCTTCAAGCAAAGCATTGAAATTCTTTTGCGAATTCATAAACTCTTTAACACTAGTCTCAAATTCAGAGGGTATCTTATTAAAATTTCCATAAGAATTGTTGTAGAAACTTCCATAATTATTAGAAGGATTACTAGGATAAGGCCTAGGATTAAAGTTCCCTCTATACGCGTTGTTACCAAAATTATTCCTACCAACAAAATTCACATCCATAGATTCATTATTATTCTCAAGCAAGGTAGACAAAGGCATATCATTAGGATCAAAAGAAACACTCTTAGTAGAAAATAATTTCATAAGTTCATCCATCTTTCCACTCAAAACATTGATTTCTTCTATCGCATGCAATTTTTTATTAGTAGATCTTTCAGTGTGCCATTGAGAATAATTAACCATAATATTATCTAGAAGTTTAGTAGCATCTCCTAAAGTGATTTCCAGAAAAGTGCCTCTCGCGGCCGAATCTAAAAGATTTAAAGAAGCAAAATTCAATCCGGCATAATTTTTTTTATAATCATCCACAAATTCAAACCATGAGTAGGGCAATTACGTATCATTAATTTCATTCTCTCCCAAGCTTGTGCAACATGTTCATGATCAAGTTGCTTAAAATTCATAATGTCATTTATAAGAGAGATGATCTTAGCGGGAGGAAAAATACTTAGAGATAAAAGCATCTTTGCACTTGTTCCAAGAATCAATACTATTTTTAGGCAAAGACGAAAACCAAGCTTTAGCACGATCTCTAAGCGAAAAAGGAAATAGCTTCAATTTAACAATATCATTATTGACATCTTTCTTCTTTTGCACATCACATAAATCAACGAAGCTATTTAGATGAGTAGCGGCATCTTCACTAGGAAGGCCGGCGAATTGATCTTTCATAACAAGATTCAACAAAGCAGTATTGATTTCACAAGATTTAGTATTGATAAGAGGATCAATCGGAGTGCTAAGGAAATCATTATTGTTGGTATTGGTAAAGTCACACAATTTGGTATTATCTTGAGCCATCGTGACAAGCAAGCAAACCAACACACGAGAAAACAAAAAGCAAGCGAGAAGAAGGCAAACGGAAAAGAGAGGGCGAATAAAACGACAAGGGTGATGTGGGGGAGAGGAAAATGAGAGGCAAATGGAAAATAATGTAATGTGAGAGATAATGGATTGTGATGGGTACTTGGTATGTTGACTTTTGTGTAGACTCCCCGGCAACGGCGCCAGAAATCTTCCTGCTACCTCTTGAGCACTGTGTTGGATTTCCTTGAAGAGGAAAGGGTGATGCAGCAGAGTAGAGTAAGTATTTGCCTCAGTTTTTGAGAACCAAGGTATCAATCCAGTAGGAGGCTACGCGCGAGTCCCTCATACCTACACAAAACAAATAGCTCAACGCAACCAACGCGATTAGGGGTTGTCAATCCCTTCACGGTCACTTACGAGAGTGAGATCTGATAGAGATGATAGATAATATTTTTGGTATTTTTGGTATAAAGATGCAAAGTAAAATAAAAGGCAAAGTAAAAAGTAAAGAAATAATAAAGTGATGGAAGATTGATATGATGAGGATAGACCCGGGGGCCATAGATTTCACTAGTGGCTTCTCTCAAGAGCATAAGTATTCTACAATGGGTGAACAAATCACTGTTGAGCAATTGACATAATTGAGCATAGTTATGAGAATATCTAGATATGATCACGTATATAGGCATCACGTCCGAGACAAGTAGACCGACTCCTGCCTGCATCTACTACTATTACTCCACTCATCGACCGCTATCCAGCATGCATCTAGAGTATTAAGTTCAAGAAAACAGAGTAACGCCTTAAGCAAGATGACATGATGTAGAGGCATAAATTCATGCAATATGATAAAAACCCCATCTTGTTATCCTCGATGGCAACAATATTATATGTGCCTTGCTGCCCCTACTATCACTGGGAAAGGACACCGCAAGATTGAACCCAAAGCTAAGCACTTCTCCCATTGCAAGAAAAACCAATCTAGTAGGCCAAACCAAACTGATAATTCGAAGAGACTTGCAAACATATGTTGGAAATATGCCCTCGAGGCAATAATAAAAGCATTATTATTATATTTCCTTATTCATGATAATTGTCTTTATTCGTGCTATAATTGTGTTAACCGGAAATCGTAATACATGTGTGAATAACAGACAACAAACATGTCCCTAGTGAGCCTCTAGTTGACTAGCTCGTTGATCGACAGATAGTCATGGTTTCCTGACTATGGACATTGGATGTCATCGATAACGGGATCACATCATTAGGAGAATGATGTGATGGACAAGACCCAATCCTAAACATAGCATAAGATCGCATAGTTCGTTTGCTAGAGTTTTCCAATGTCAAGTATCCTTTCCTTAGACCATGAGATCGTGTAACTCCCGGATACCGTAGGAGTGCTTTGGGTGTGCCAAACGTCACAACGTAACTGGGTGACTATAAAGGTATACTACGGGTATCTCTGAAAGTGTCTGTTGGGTTGACATGGATCGAGACTGGGATTTGTCACTCCGCTTGACGGAGAGGTATCACCGAGCCCTCTCGGTAATGCATCATCACAATGAGCTCAATGTGATCAAAGTGTTTGATCACGGGATCATGCATTACGGAACGAGAAAAGTGACTTGCCGATAACGAGATTGAACAAGGTATTGGGATACCGACGATCGAATCTCGGGCAAGTAAAATACCGATTGACAAAGGGAATCGTATACGGGATTAATTGAATCCTCGACATCGTGGTTCATCCGATGAGATCATCGTGGAGCATGTGGGAGCCAACATGGGTATCCAGATCCCGCTGTTGGTTATTGTCCGAGAGCCGTCTCGATCATGTCTGCATGTCTCCCGAACCCGTAGGGTCTACAGACTTAAGGTTTGGTGACGCTAGGGTTGTAGGGATATGTATGTACAGTAACCCGAATGTTGTTCGGAGTCCCGGATGAGATCCCGGACGTCACGAGGAGTTTCAGAGTGGTCCGGAGGTAAAGATTTATATATGGAAAGTCATCATACGGACATCGGGACAAGTTTCGGGGTTATCGGTATTGTACCGGGACCACCGGAGGGTCCCGGGGGGTCCACCGGGTGGGGCCACCTACCCCAGAGGGCCCCATGGGCTGTATGAGGGAGGGAACCAGCCCATAGTGGGCTGGTGCGCCTCCCCCCCATGGGCCCATGCGCCTAGGGTTTGGGGGAGGGAAAACCCTAAAGGGGGCGCCCCCCTTGCTTGGGGGGCAAGGCCCCCTTCCCTGGCCGCCGCCCCCCCTAGGAGATCTCATCTCCTAGGGCCGGCGCCCCCCTTGGGGGTTATATAAAGGGGGGAGGGGAGAGGGGGCTGATCACCCATTGCCCTGGCGCCTCCCTCTCCCTCTCCAACACCTCCTCCTCCTCCATTGAGCACGGCGAAGCCCTGCCGGAGTACTGCAGTTCCACCATCACCACGCCGTCGTGCTGCTGCTGGAACCTTCTTCCCCAACCTCTCCTTTGCCTTGCTGGATCAAGAAGGAGGAGACTTCATGCTTTCCGTACGTGTGTTGAACGCGGAGGTGCCGTCCGTTCGGCACTTGATCATTGGTGAATTGGATCACGGCGAGTACGACTACCTCATCCACGTTCACTCGAACGCTTCCGTTGCGATCTACAAAGTGGTATGTAGATGCTATCTAATCTGAATACTCGTTGCTAGATGAACTCATAGATGGATCTTGGTGAAACCGTAGGAAAAATTTTAATTTTCTGCAACGTTCCCCAACAGTGGCATCTTGAGCTAGGTCTATGCGTAGTTCTTCTTGCGCGAGTAGAACACAATTTGTTGTGGGCGTAGATATTGTCAACTCTTCTTGCCGCTACTAGTCTTATCTTGATTCAGCGGTATTGTGGGATGAAGCGGACCGGACCAACCTTACACGTACGCTTACGTGAGACCGGTTCCACCGACTAACATGCACTAGTTGCATAAGGTGGCTGGTGGGTGTCTGTCTCTCCTACTTTAGTTGGAGCGGATTTGATGAAAAGGGTCCTTATGAAGGGTAAATAGAAGTTGACAAATCACGTTGTGGTTTTACGTAGGTAAGAAAACGTTCTTGCTAGAACCCTAATTCAGCCACGTAAAACTTGCAACAACAATTAGAGGACGTCTAACTTGTTTTTGCAGCAAGTGCTTTGTGATATGATATGGCCAAAGTTGTGATGTATGATGAATGATCTATATGTGATGTATGAGATGTTCATGCTATTGTAATAGGAATCACGACTTGAATGTCGATGAGTATGACAACCGGCAGGAGCCATAGGAGTTGTCTTTATTTTTGTATGACCTGCGTGTCATGGAGAATCGCCATGTAAGTTACTTTACTTTATTGCTAAACGCGTTAGCCATAGTAGTAGAAGTAATAGTTGGCGAGCAACTTCATGGAGACACGATGATGAAGATCATGGTGTCAAGCCGGTGACAAGATGATCATGGAGCCCCAAGATGGAGATCGAAGGAGCTATGTGATATTGGCCATATCATGTCACATTTATTATTTGATTGCATGTGATGTTTATCATGTTTTGCATCTTGTTTACTTAGAACGACGGTAGTAAATAAGATGATCCCTCGTAATAATTTCAAGAAAGTGTTCACCCTAACTGTGCACCGTTGCGACAGTTCGTTGTTTCGAAGCACCACGTGATGATCGGGTGTGATAGATTCTAACGTTCACATACAACGGGTGTAAGACAGATTTACACACGCAAAACACTTAGGTTGACTTGACGAGCCTAGCATGTAGAGACATGGCCTCGGAACACAGAAGACCGAAAGGTCGAGCATGAGTCGTATAGAAGATACGATCAACATGAAGATGTTCACCGATGTTGACTAGTCCGTCTCACGTGATGATCGGACACGGCCTAGTTGACTCGGATCATGTAATACTTAGATGACTGGAAGAGGGATGTCTATCTAAGTGGGAGTTCATTAAATAATTTGATTAAATGAACTTTATTATCATGAACTTAGTCTAAATCTTTACAATATGTCTTGTAGATCAAATGGCCAACGTAGTCCTCAACTTCAACGCGTTCCTAGAGAAAACCAAGCTGAAAGACGATGGTAGCAACTATACGGACTGGGTCCAGAATCTGAGGATCATCCTCATAGCTGCCAAGAAAGATTATGTCCTACGAGCACCGCTGGGTGACGCACCTGTTCTCCCTGCACAACAAGACGTTATGAACGCTTGGCAGTCGCGATGCGATGATTACTCCCTCGTTCAGTGCGGCATGCTTTACAGCTTAGAGCCGGGGCTCCAAAAACGTTTTGAGAGACATGGAGCATATGAGATGTTCGAAGAGCTGAAAATGGTTTTCCAAGCTCATGCCCGGGTCGAGAGATATGAGATCTCCAACAAATTCGTTAGCTGTAAGATGGAGGAAAATAGTTCTGTCAGTGAGCACATACTCAGAATGTCTGGGTTGCACAACCGCTTGACTCAACTGGAAGTTAATCTCCCGGAAGAAGTGGTCATTGACAGAATCCTCCAGTCGCTTCCACCTAGCTACAAGAGCTTTGTGATGAACTACAATATGCAGGGGATGGTAAAGACCATTCCTGAGGTATATGCTATGCTGAAATCAGCAGAGGTAGAAATCAAGAAGGAGCATCAAGTGTTGATGGTGAATAAAACCACTAAGTTCAAGAAGGGCAAGGGTAAAAAGAACTTCAAGAAGGACGGCAAGGAAGTTGCCGCGCCCGGTAAGCAAGTTGCCAAGAAGAAGCCAAAGAATGGACCCAAGCCCGAAACTGAGTGCTTTTATTGCAAGGGAAGTGGTCACTGGAAGCGGAACTGCCCCAAATACTTAGCGGACAAGAAGGCCGGCAAAACCAAAGGTATATGTGATATACATGTAATTGATGTGTACCTTACCAGTACTCGTAGTAGCTCTTGGGTATTTGATACCGGTGCAGTTGCTCACATTTGTAACTCAAAGCAGGAGCTGCGGAATAAACGGAGACTGGCGAAGGACGAGGTGACGATGCGCGTCGGGAATGGTTCCAAGGTCGATGTGATCGCCGTCGGCACGCTGCCTCTACATTTACCTACGGGATTAGTTTTAAACCTCAATAATTGTTATTTAGTGCCAAGTTTGAGCATGAACATTGTATCTGGGTCTCGCTTAATTCGAGATGGCTACTCATTTAAATCCGAGAATAATGGTTGTTCTATTTATATGAGAGATATGTTTTATGGTCATGCTCCGATGGTTAATGGTTTATTCTTAATGAATCTCGTACGTGATGATACACATATTCATAGTGTGAATACCAAAAGAGTTAAAGTTAATAATGATAGTCCCACATATTTGTGGCACTGCCGCCTTGGTCACATAGGTGTCAAACGCATGAAGAAGCTCCATGCAGATGGACTTTTAGAGTCTCTTGATTATGAATCATTTGACACGTGCGAACCATGCCTCATGGGTAAAATGACCAAGACTCCGTTCTCAGGAACAATGGAGCGAGCAACCAACTTATTGGAAATCATACATACCGATGTGTGCGGTCCAATGAGTGTTGAGGCTCGCGGTGGCTATCGTTATGTTCTCACCCTCACTGATGACTTGAGTAGATATGGGTATGTATACTTAATGAAACACAAGTCTGAGACCTTTGAAAAATTCAAGGAATTTCAGAGTGAGGTTGAAAATCAACGTGAGAAAAAGATCAAGTTTCTACGATCAGATCGTGGAGGAGAATACTTGAGTCACGAATTTGGCACACACTTAAGAAAATGTGGAATAGTTTCACAACTCACGCCGCCTGGAACACCTCAGCGTAATGGTGTGTCCGAACGTCGTAATCGCACTCTATTAGATATGATGCGATCTATGATGTCTCTTACCGACTTACCGCTATCTTTTTGGGGCTATGCTTTAGAGACTGCCGCATTCACTTTAAATAGGGCTCCGTCGAAATCCGTTGAGACGACACCGTATGAATTATTGTTTGGGAAGAAACCTAAGCTGTCGTTTCTAAAAGTTTGGGGATGCGATGCTTATGTGAAGAAACTTCAACCTGAAAAGCTCGAACCCAAATCGGAAAAATGCGTCTTCATAGGATACCCTAAAGAAACTATTGGGTATACCTTCTACCTCAGATCCGAAGGCAAGATCTTCGTTGCCAAGAATGGATCCTTTCTAGAGAAAGAGTTTCTCTCGAAAGAAGTAAGTGGGAGGAAAGTAGAACTTGATGAAGTGTTGCCTCTTGAACCGGAAAATGGCGAAACTCAAGAAATCGTTCCTGAGGTGCCTGCACCGACTAGAGAGGAAATTAATGATTATGATCAAGATACTTCTGATCAAGCTCCTACTGAAATTCGAAGGTCCACAAGGACACGTTCCGCACCAAAGTGGTACGGCAACCCTGTCTTGGAAATCATGTTGTTAGACAACGGTGAACCTTCGAACTATGAGGAAGCAATGGCGGGCCCGGATTCCGACAAATGGCTGGAAGCCATGAAATCCGAGATAGGATCCATGTATGAAAACGAAGTATGGACTTTGACTGACTTGCCCGTTGAGCGGCGAGCCATTGAAAATAAATGGATCTTTAAGAAGAAGACAGACGCGGATGGTAATGTGACCATCTATAAAGCTCGGCTTGTCGCTAAGGGTTATCGACAAGTTCAAGGGGTTGACTACGATGAGACTTTCTCACCAGTAGCGAAGCTGAAGTCCGTCCGAATCATGTTAGCAATTGCCGCATACTATGATTATGAGATATGGCAAATGGACGTCAAAACGGCATTCCTTAATGGTTTCCTTAAGGAAGAATTGTATATGATGCAGCCGGAAGGTTTTGTCGATCCTAAGAATGCTGACAAGGTGTGCAAGCTCCAACGCTCGATTTATGGGCTGGTGCAAGCATCTCGGAGTTGGAACATTCGCTTTGATGAGATGATCAAAGCGTTTGGGTTTACACAGACTTATGGAGAAGCCTGTGTTTACAAGAAAGTGAGTGGGAGCTCTGTAGCATTTCTCATATTATATGTGGACGACATTCTTTTGATGGGAAATGATATAGAACTCTTGGACAGCATTAAGGCCTACTTGAATAAAAGTTTTTCAATGAAGGACCTTGGAGAAGCTGCTTATATATTAGGCATCAAGATCTATAGAGATAGATCGAGACGCCTCATAGGTCTTTCACAAAGCACATACCTTGATAAAATATTGAAGAAGTTCAATATGGATCAATCTAAGAAAGGGTTCTTACCTGTGTTACAAGGTGTGAAATTGAGCTCAGCTCAATGTCCGACCACGGCAGAAGATATAGAAGAGATGAGCGTCATCCCCTATGCCTCAGCCATAGGTTCTATTATGTATGCCATGCTGTGTACCAGACCTGATGTAAACCTTGCCGTAAGTTTGGTAGGTAGGTACCAAAGTAATCCCGGCAAGGAACACTGGACAGCGGTCAAGAATATCCTGAAGTACCTGAAAAGGACTAAGGACATGTTTCTCGTTTATGGAGGTGACGAAGAGCTCGTCGTAAAAGGTTACGTCGACGCTAGCTTCGACACAGATCTGGATGACTCTAAGTCACAAACCGGATACGTGTATATTTTGAATGGTGGGGCAGTAAGCTGGTGCAGTTGCAAGCAAAGCGTCGTGGCGGGATCTACATGTGAAGCGGAGTACATGGCAGCCTCGGAGGCGGCACATGAAGCAATATGGGTGAAGGAGTTCATCACCGACCTCGGAGTCATACCCAATGCGTCGGGGCCAATCAAGCTCTTCTGTGACAACACTGGAGCTATTGCACTTGCAAAGGAGCCCAGGTTTCACAAGAAGACTAGGCACATCAAGCGTCGCTTCAACTCCATTCGTGAAAGTGTTCAAGATGGAGACATAGAAATTTGTAAAGTGCACACGGATCTGAATGTCGCAGATCCGTTGACTAAACCTCTCCCTAAGGCAAAACATGATCAGCACCAGAACTCTATGGGTGTTCGATTTATCAGAATGTAACTAGAATATTGACTCTAGTGCAAGTGGGAGACTGTTGGAAATATGCCCTAGAGGCAATAATAAAAGCATTATTATTATATTTCCTTATTCATGATAATTGTCTTTATTCGTGCTATAATTGTGTTAACCGGAAATCGTAATACATGTGTGAATAACAGACAACAAACATGTCCCTAGTGAGCCTCTAGTTGACTAGCTCGTTGATCGACATATAGTCATGGTTTCCTGACTATGGACATTGGATGTCATCGATAACGGGATCACATCATTAGGAGAATGATGTGATGGACAAGACCCAATCCTAAACATAGCATAAGATCGCATAGTTCGTTTGCTAGAGTTTTCCAATGTCAAGTATCCTTTCCTTAGACCATGAGATCGTGTAACTCCCGGATACCGTAGGAGTGCTTTGGGTGTGGCAAATGTCACAACGTAACTGGGTGACTATAAAGGTATACTACGGGTATCTCTGAAAGTGTCTGTTGGGTTGACATGGATCGAGACTGGGATTTGTCACTCCGCTTGACGGAGAGGTATCACCGGGCCCTCTCGGTAATGCATCATCACAATGAGCTCAATGTGATCAAAGTGTTTGATCACGGGATCATGCATTACGGAACGAGAAAAGTGACTTGCCGATAACGAGATTGAACGAGGTATTGGGATACCGACGATCGAATCTCGGGCAAGTAAAATACCGATTGACAAAGGGAATCGTATACGGGATTAATTGAATCATCGACATCGTGGTTCATCCGATGAGATCATCGTGGAGCATGTGGGAGCCAACATGGGTATCCAGATTCCGCTGTTGGTTATTGTCCGAGAGCCGTCTCGGTCATGTCTGCATGTCTCCCGAACCCGTAGGGTCTACACACTTAAGGTTCGGTGACGCTAGGGTTGTAGGGATATGTATGTACAGTAACCCGAATGTTGTTCGGAGTCCCGGATGAGATCCCGGACGTCACGAGGAGTTTCGGAGTGGTCCGGAGGTAAAGATTTATATATGGAAAGTCATCATACGGACATCGGGACAAGTTTCGGGGTTATCGGTATTGTACCGGGACCACCGGAGGGTCCCGGGGGGTCCACCGGGTGGGGCCACCTACCCCGGAGGGCCCCATGGGCTGTATGAGGGAGGGAACCAGACCATAGTGGGCTGGTGCGCCTCCCCCCATGGGCCCATGCGCCTAGGGTTTGGGGGAGGGAAAACCCTAAAGGGGGCGCCCCCCTTGCTTGGGGGGCAAGCCCCCCTTCCCTGGCCGCCGTCCCCCCTAGGAGATCTCATCTCCTAGGGCCGGCGCCCCCCCTTGGGGGTTATATAAAGGGGGAAGGGGAGAGGGGGCTGATCACCCATTGCCCTGGCGCCTCCCTCTCCCTCTCCAACACCTCCTCCTCCTCCATTGAGCACGGCGAAGCCCTGCCGGAGTACTGCAGTTCCACCATCACCACGCCGTCGTGCTGCTGCTGGAACCTTCTTCCCCAACCTCTCCTTTGCCTTGCTGGATAAAGAAGGAGGAGACGTCACACTTTCCGTACGTGTGTTGAACGCGGAGGTGCCGTCCGTTCGGCACTAGATCATTGGTGAATTGGATCACGGCGAGTACGACTACCTCATCCACGTTCACTCGTTGCTAGATGAACTCATAGATGGATCTTGGTGAAACCGTAGGAAATATTTTAATTTTCTGCAACGTTCCCCAACAACATAACCAATCATACATAAAATAATTCAGAGAAGATTCAAATATTGTTCATAGATAATCTTGATCATAAACCCACAATTCATCGGTCTCAACAAACACACCGCAAAAAGAAGATTACATCGAATAGATCTCCACGAGAGAGGGGGAGAACATTGTATTGAGATCCAAAAAGAGAGAAGAAGCCATCTAGCTACTAACTATGGACCCAAAGGTCTGAGGTAAACTACTCACACTTCATCGGATGGGCTATGGTGATGATGTAGAAGCCCTCTGTGGTGGATTCCCCTTCCGGCGGAGCTCCGAAATAGGCCCCAAGATGGGATCTCGTGGATACAGAAGGCTGCGGCGGTGGAATTAGGTTTTTGGCTCCGTATCTGATCGTTTGGGGGTACGTAGGTATATATAGGAGGAAGGAGTACGTCGGTGGAGCAAGGGGGGGCCCACGAGGCAGGGGGCGCGCCCTAGGGGGGCGCCCTCCACCCTTGTGGCCACCTCCTTTCTTTCTTGACGGGGCTCCAAGTCTCCTGGATCATATTCGGTGAGAAAATCACGTTCCCGAAGGTTTCATTCCGTTTGGACTCCGTTTGATATTCCGTTTCTTCGAAACACTGAAATAGGCAAAAAAACTGCAATTCTGGGCTAGGCCTCCGGTTAATAGTAATATAAAAGTGGAAAAATAAAGCCCAATATGGTCCAAAACAGTAGATAATATAGCATGGAGCAATCAAAAATTATAGATACGTTGGAGACATACCAGGCATCCCCAAGCTTAATTCCTGCTCGTCCTCAAGAAGGTAAATGATAAAAAAGAATTTTTGATGCGGAGTGCTACTTGGCATAATTTCAATGTAATTCTTCTTAATTGTGTCATGAATATTCAGATCCGAAAGATTCAAGACAAAAGTTCATATTGACATAAAAATAACAATACTTCAAGCATACTAACTAAGCAATTATGTCTTCTCAAAATAACATGGCCAAAGAAAGTTCATCCCTACAAAATCATATAGTTTAGTCATGCTCCATTTTTGTCACACAAGAATGCTCTCATCATGCACAACCCCGATAACAAGCCAAACAATTGTTTCATACTTTAATAATCTCAAACTTTATAAACTTTCACGCAATACATGACCGTGAGCCATGGATATAGCACTATGGGTGGAATAGAATATGATGATGGGGGTTATGTGGAGAAGACAAAAAAGGAGAAGGTCTCACATCAACGAGGCTAATCAATGGGCTATGGCGATGCCCATCGATTGATGTTAATGCAAGGAGTAGGGATTGCCATGCAACGGATGCACTAGAGCTATAAATGTATGAAAGTTCAACAAAAGAAACTAAGTGGGTGTGCATCCAACTTACTTGCTCACGAAGACCTAGGGCATTTGAGGAAGCCCATCGTTGGAATATACAAGCCAAGTTCTATAATGAAAAATTCCCACTAGTGTATGAAAATGACAAAACAAGAGACTCTCTATCATGAAGATTATGGTGCTACTTTGAAGCACAAGTGTGGAAAAAGGATAGTAGCATTGCCCCCTTTTTTTGGGCCTTCGTTTTTTTCTTTGGTCATTCTCTTTTTTTTTCTAGCGAAAGAAAATAAACCACAACTTCAAGGTACTGTAATGAACTCATTATTAATTTATATTGGTGTTAAGTATACTGTATTCCAACTTCTCTATGGTTTATAAACTCTTTTACTAGCCATAGATTCATCAAAATAAGCAAACAACACACGAAAAACAGAATCTGTCAAAAACAGAACAGTCTGTAGTAATCTGTAACTAACGCAAACTTCTGGAGCTCCAAAAATTCTACCAACATAGGAAGACCTAGAAAATTTGTTTATTGACCTGCTGCAATTGGAATCAGTATTTTATCACGTTCTGGTGATTTTTATCAATTGTTTTCGTGAACAGAAAGTTTCTGGAATTTTCAGCAAGATCAAATAACTATCATCCAGGAAGATCCTATAGGTCTTACTTGGCACAAACACTAATTAAAAATATGAAAACACAACTTAACGGAAGCAAGATGAATTATTTATTACTAAACAGAACCAAAAAGCAAGAAACTAAAATAAAATTGGGTTGTCTCCCAACAAGCGCTATCGTTTAACGCCCCTAGCTAGGCATGATGATTTCAATGATGCTCACATAAAAGATAAGAACTGAAACATAAAGAGAGCATCGTGAAGAATATGACTAGCACATTTAAGTCTAACCCACTTCCCATGCATTGGGATTTTGTGAGCAAACAACTTATGGGAACAATAATCAACTAGCATAGGAAGGCAAAACAAGCATAACTTCAAAACTTTAAGCACATAGAGAGGAAACTTGATATTATTGCAATTCCTACAAGCATATATTCCTCCTTCATAATAATTTTCAGTACCATCATGAACGAATTCAACAATATAACCAGCACCTAAAGCATTCTTTTCATGATCTACAAGTATAGAAATTTTACTACTTTCCACATAAGCAAATTTCTTCTCATGTATAGTAGTGGGAGCAAACTCAACAAAACAACTATCATGTGATTGAAAATTAAGATCAAGATGACAAGTTTCATGGTTATCATTATTCTTTATAGCATACGTGTCATCACAATAATCATCATAAATAGGAGGCATGCTTTCATCATAATAAATTTGCTCATCAAAACTTGGGGGACTAAACATATCATCTTCATCAAACATAGCATCCCCAAGCTTGTGGCTTTGCATATCATTATCATCATGGGTATTCAAAGAATTCATACTAACAACATTGCAATCATGCTCATCATTCACATATTTTATGCCAAGCATTCTATGTAATTCTTTTTCTAGCACTTGGGCACAATTTTCCTTCCCATCATTTTCATGAAAAACATTAAAAATATGAAGCATATGAGGCAACCTTAATTCCATTTTTTTGTAGTTTTATTTTATAAACCAAACTAGTGATAAAACAAGAAACTAAAAGATTCGATTGCAAGATCTAAAGATATAACTTCAACACTCACCTCCCCGGCAACGGCGCCAGAAAAGAGCTTGGTTGACAGGGCACTACAAGGATCCGGGTCTATTGCAACAAAATCGTTTGTTGCAATACATGCTGTTTCGTGGCGATAAGTACCTATTGCGACGAAACGACATTCGTTGGCAGCCATTGCGACTGGACACATGGTAATAGGTTATTACCATGAAAAAGCAATTGTGGCAATAAAGTGTGCTATTGCAACAACCATGCGGGCAGTTGCCACATGTTTTCCCGTGGCAACACTCACTTCATGCCACAATTTGATTTGTGGAGATAGCTTTAATGCAACATGTAACGAATTGTGGAGACTGATATCTCGTTGCGATAGACATTTGTGGCAACAACCTATGCCAACGACGACCATTTTGTGGCGCAATACTCTTCCGTGGCAATAGTCAATTGTGGCAACAAACTATGGCAACAATCCTTGTTTTCGTGGCATTAGGCATGTTGCCACGACCCACTATACTTGTGGCAATAAACTATGGCAACAATCCTTGTTTTCGCGGCATTAGACATGTTGCCACGCCCCACTGCGTTTGTGGCATTAACTTATGGCAACAAATATTCGAATCGTCGTAACAAGAAATTGCAACGTACTTGTTTTTATGGTGATAAATAGGTATCACAACAGGTAAAAACTTTGTAGCTAGAAATTATTGCGACAATTTACACTTTCCGTGGCGATACTCTATTTCAACAAACTTACTTTGGTGGCGCAAAACTGTTATCGCATCGTGAAATTTTTTGTGGCGCCAAGCTATTACAACAATATAAAGTGCTCCGTTGCAACATCCTAGTGCAACAAAACAGATAGGCGTAGCGAATGAGATATAACACAACACTATATTTTTAGTGGTGCTAGCATGTGGCAACCGAAAGTGGGTTGTGGTAATAGTCTATTGCAACCTAAAAAATACAGGCTTTCGATTACGATATTCAAAACCATACGTATAATATGCAGATTCATAAAATTCATAATTCTCATAGCAAATATCCATCAAATGAAAATCAAATGTAATTTAGCCATCCTAATTAACTTCGAAGACTAATCTGCCCGTGATTTAGAGTCCAATCCAGCTAGTTCTTTGGATCCTGCAATCAAGAAAAAAAGTTCTAGTTAATTAGTCGAACATAACATACGTCATACAATTATTCCAGCCCCATTGTTAAAAACTATCGCCAGACTAACTGGACTAATATTGTGTCAGCCAGCATGTAACTAAGGGATCAGAACAACTATACAAGTGTAAATGTCTAAAGCATAACCACAAGTACATCTACTAAAAGCTTCTTTTTTGAGAAAAAAAACATTGGTTTTAACTTAACGGTGCCGGGCTGAATCACCCAAAGCACAGGCAGCCACAAGGGCTGGTACATCGGCCTCCCATTCCAAATAGTGGTTAGGTTCTAACATCCTACCAAGACTAGCAAGCTCATGAGAGTTTGCCGAGCGACAACATACATTTATTTCATAATAAGAAAACCATAATTTGAGCGGGTACTTGGTATCCTCAATAACAGCAGCATGGGCTGACAAGTCAACCTTATTGATATTAAGTGATTCCATCAGGAGTTGCGAGTCCGTTTAAAAAACGACCCTCACGACCCCCATATCAGCGGCAAGAGATACTACATGGGACATTGCAGTGGACTCATCAGCGACGGCATTACGCGCATGCTCATGACATCCTGCTCATGCATACAGAATGGTGCCATTGTCCGATCGTACATCTACTAAAAGCTACTGCTATTGATTTAAGTTAAGACTAGATGTATAGTTTCAGTTAAGTTCATGTCCCTAGCTAGCACATATTCCTTTTTCGTTTAAGTTGTGACTCGATGCAGCAACACATGGTAAAAGAGAAGAAGTAGCTAGCTAATTATGAAGACCAATGACGTATAAAATGCAGGTAAACATGAAGAGAAAGCAAGGTTGTGACTTAGCATTGCTTTAAACATTCGAGAATGCCTTGCTGTAGCTTGTATGAGCGCATTTGAAGAAATAGCAGTTGGCCTTGAACCTGGAGTCTTATTAGGACTAGATCTATGTAAAAGAATATTTTGCAAGTTTGGATTACTATTTTCTTTGTCAACCCTCTTCGTAGGCACCTGCAAATAGAAGTGCACTTTTAGCAATGCAAGTAAGCAACATAAATCCTACAAGATCGGAAGCATATGACTGTAATCACCTGCTGGGTTCCCATCTGTTGGCTCAATTCTACAAACTTTGCCATCATGTTTCTTTCAAATTCAAGTCTTGATGTTCGCTCCTCTTGCAACAATCTGCCCCTTTCAGCACACTCTTCTTTTAACCTCTCCTCAAGTTGTTCCCTCTCAGCACGCTCCAAGTTAATCCTCTCTTGTGTGTTTGCACGTTCAGCTTGTAGTTGATCTTCTAATTCGTTGACCTACTGGCTGAGCTGAGAGTTCCGCTCCTGGGTGGCTGCTGTAGCACGAGCTTGCTCTTTGATCTGGATACGAAACCTTTCAGAAGCAGTTGAAGTTTTGTCCATGTATCCGTACCCACGAGGCTGCGATGACTTGCATTCCAGAGTGTCTTTGTAAGCGGTCTGGAAAATATTGTTTTTCTGCTCACTTGAAAGTGGACCTTCAGTTTCAGTTTCTTTGATTTTAACCTCTTCAAGTGCTTTGTCCTAAAAATGGAAGGAACAATTATAGGTGCAGCATCAATATTGACACTATAAAAGATGAAACAAGAATAACACGGTCCAATGCATGAATAATCGCATCTGATGATGAAACATGCCGAATGCACATCATTGACTAACTATAGAATAACCAAAAGTCAGTGTACTCACGTAAACTTTCTGGGAATCTGTGTTAGACCATGTTCCATCGTTCGTGTGGGTGAGTTCCCATAGAGCAATACAATCTGGCTCTTCTCCAGTTTCCAAGTTTCTCTGCAAGTAATATACCAATGAGATGCTTGAAACATGACACCATATTTAGCAGCGAGGCATACATATTTAGTTGGACTCATACCTTCTCAAAACTAACTTGTGAGTAAGATTTTGATCCGATTATGTGTTTTGTCTTCTGTTTCTTACGGTTATCGGCGTTCTTTTGGCTGCGATCCTATCAATTCATTGAAACCAAATATAACCAGTGAGACTAGCCATTTCATTTTCACACATAATAGACAAACTGTGATCTTAGAGATAACCTAAAATTTTGAATCAGTGCCAAAGTACTCAATCATCCATTCCCACTCTTCTGGTTGCAAATCTTCCGGCAGATTAGCCAATCTAGCTGCATCTGTTTTGTATGCCTTGTAAGTGGAGCTTAGAGTTGATCGTCAGCCTCTATATCGCTCTTTCGCAATTTTGAGAACTTTTTCTTCTGTTTCTGGTGTATCTTCCAAGTCCCATCTGTCCTGTAAAGCATACAACAAATAAATATACATAAGCAGTGCATTATCGATGGTAAAATAAGATAACACATGTGAAAAAGATTGTACGCGCTATCATATCTGCAACAATGAGTCGATGAATGGTAGGGTGAATGTCCGACCACGTCCTCACTCCAATGAGTGGTAACTTTCTTTTCATTATGACTACCACGTCATCCTTGAACGAATGATAGTTCATTCCTACTGTACCACCCAATTTTTCAGAGAATGTAATATTTAGCTTTTCAGATCCATTGGCAAAACGCTTCTTAGATGCTTTAAAACCTTTTAGAACACCTCCCCCTTTCTTCTTCTGTCCACCAGCTTCTACAGCCCAAATCATACAAGAAAAACTGTATTACTCGGTATTAGATTGTAAGAAATGATGACACAAATGTAAACGAAAGCAAGTACCATCCTGTAGTAGTGCACGGTTGCGGCGAGCATGGGATAGCCATTCAGCAAGGGAACACATGTCATTAGCAGACACTGGAGTGTCAGATTGTTCTGGAGTTCCTGTAAAAGATTTAGTAGTCTTGAAGGTTTAGCTATTTAACCCACACCAAGATTTTATGCATTATAGCAAATGCTAAACAATTTACCAGATCTGGGTTGTCCACGTTGGTTTTTGTATGCCGTTATACTTTCCATCCTTGTTAAGAGAACAGAGCCTTTCTTTACTGCACACAAAGACAATCATGGGACTTAGCATTAACAAAGCATTGATGTTCTGCACCATTCAGATAGGTGACTATGAAGTAAGGATGTTGTGTACCAGGAGCATCCTCCGTAAAATTCATCATTGTGCCCTTGTGTAGGTAAACCAAACATAAAATTTTGAGTCAATGTAAGAAGAAACGCAATACATTAAGCAGGCATAAAATCAAATCAGTTTAACTCATATTAAAATTTGAGGCAGCTCAAACTGAATGAAGCTCAAGGTCAAGCTGCAGAACATGACTCATGCTCAGCTTGTAACGATGTCGAGTCAATCTCGAGCTAAATGAGACGGCAAAAAGTATAAATCTATGTTGATTATTCCAACTAGATAAGGCGCAACACGTTATAAGAAAGCAATAAAAACAAAATATCTATTAAAAACTCATATTATAGTGGTCTGAATAACATGCAGAGGATGCACTAAACCTGAACCCTAGGTTCTCTTGACGTACATTATTCAGAAGTATTAAGCATATGTGAATGAACATGAAAGGCGATGTATCAGTGATAGGTTGTTCATGAAAATACTACTCTGAATCAATAGGAAAAAACATTTCCAATGTGACTCATGTAAGACCAAATATCTATTAAAAATCATCTTATAGTAATCTGAATCAAATGCAATGCAGAGGATGACTAAACCTGAATCCTCTACTCTGTTGACGCACATATATCATCTAATATCTACATAGTGGTGCTCAAACAGCCAGTGGCGTACCGTGACAAGCTATAGGGGCGGGGGGGGGGCAACTTTTAAACTGGCAGAAAAATATGCATAAAAACTTATACGAATAACATGAATTCACAAGGCAATTGAACATATGGCAGTCGTCTCATCGGCAGTTGTCGATTTGTCATCTTAACAACACAAGCTTTGTACATACAGAGTACGCCATCGGCAACTTTTAAACTGGCAGAAAAATATGCATAAAAACTTATACGAATGACATGAATTCACAAGGCAATCGAACATATGGCAGTCGTCTCATCGGCAGTTGTCGATTTGTCATCTTAACAACACAAGCTTTGTACATACAGAGTACGTCTATACCTTTCAGTTAATGGATCCAATGCTCAAAAAACAATGTTGATAATAATTAAATTGGCAAGAGATGATCCACGGATGGGCTGCACCAAAACGCTTAGTAATTAGCAACAAAATACAGTTTTGGAGGGGGGGGTCACGACCCCCTTTGGCCTCCACGAGTAAACAGAGCGAACCAGGAGCAGAGATGCCGGAGAGGCCTGCAAGCACGCTGGGGTCGGGTGAGGCAGCAACCAGCGCCTGGCCACCACGTCACGACGCCGGCGTGCACAGCCGAGACGGCTGCGGCCATGAACCAGGCCGGGAGGCCCCGTCGAGCCCCAGTTCAAGGCCGAGGAGAGCTCCATGGCGGCCAGCCTCCAGGCCAAGGTGAGGCGCTCCGCCGACCCTCCAGGCCGCGAGTGCCTCCGCCGAGGCGGCCAAATCGAGGCGCGATGGGAAAATGCCACCGGCGGCGGCCATGTCCCCTGTCCGGACTTCTTTTCTACGACCAAGCGGCGAGCGAGGAGAGAAGGGGCAGCCCCTCTGAATCGGGATCGAGAGAGCCGCGCATCGAGGAGCAGCTCGCGGGGGAGGGGGTTTGATCCCGGACGGAGGCGGGCGCAGAGGAGAGGGAGGAGGGGGAGATCGAGGGGGACTGGATTTTTCATCGAGGGAGGAGATCGGGAGGACTAACCTGACGCCGTGCAGCTGCTGTGGTTCGCTCTGTTGACGCCGTCATGACGCCGGCGGCACAGATGAACAGAGACGAGAGCTCAGATCCAATCCCCGGTGAAGACGCCGTGATTTGGTCTACAACTATATATTCGTGGGTTGTTACGAAGGTATTTAGCGGGAAGCTAATTTTTTGGTGGGAACAAAGACGCTAATTTGGGACTTTTAGCGGGAGGTTAAAAAATATTGACGCAAACAACAGTACACCTAAATTAAATTAGGTGGTGGGAAAGTAATTCTTTTTTATTAAAAAGGTAATTAATTTTTGAGGGAATTTTCTATATTGTAAATATATTTCGAGCTGGAGGGAATACTAATTTTTTTTGTAAAAAGTCATATGGTGGTAAAAAAACACCAAGTCCGAGAATTGTGAAGGGCGATCTGAAGCCCTCCCTGTACCATTCTCGCCGTTGATATTTGTATAGTCATCGCCATTTGAGGAAGCCAATTAACGAACGAAAAAGAGCGCCGGTCACCGATACACAACCTCAACGACTATCAAGCACCTATAAGATGTGCAAAAAGGGGATCCGTTTAGAGCCGACGAAGACCACCAGCACGAGGAGCGATAATCTTGGAAGATGTGCGACAGATATGCCGGACCGAGGACTCCAAGACCATGCCTCCAGGAAGGGCACGACCACAAACGTCGTCACCGTCCGATCCAAAGATCAAGTTTTCACCCGGAGTAAGACGAAAGGAGTGAGGGGAACAAGACGTCCATGGACACCTTCACCGTCAACCAGTGCACGGACTGGGTAGGTGATGTACCACGGTGCTTCAACCCCTCCGCCGCAACCCCGGTCGGCCAACCACCCGCAGCCAATTAGGAAGGTATTGTTTCATCATGGATTGTCAAAAAATTGTGCCTTGGTCAACTGTTGGTCAAAGCAGAATTTTTTTGGCTAGTTCTCAACAACATGTCATAGAAATCTCATGCGACCATCACTTTAAAACTATAGGTTATACTCTTGTCTCGAAACATAAGTACTGATGGGATGGGTTGATGAGACGGTCGATCTATGTCAGTCTCGATCTGACATTCCGATCTTGAGATGGGATGATCTCAACATCTTTTATTTTACCGGACAATCCGTCGAGGGTTTGTCCATGGCAGAGTAGGTTCGACATAATTATGTCGCTTTTGTTCAAACGATAAACATAGAGATTCAACTATGTAAATTAAACAGCCCTGCATCGCGACGCCTTTGCCTGTCGGATCCGTCCTACATCGGATCCACGCGCAAGGGGCGAACGAGCCCTGTCGCCGCTGCCGCTGGTCGGGCTTCACCTAGTCACGCCCTCTAGCAGCGGTAGGGGGAGGGCAGGAGTGGGAGGCGGGGCACTAGGAGGCGGTTAGCGATCTCTCCCATTGCCTGCGAGAGCGACTCGGGAGGGTCCTCCGCGCCACAGTAGGTCGAACATAATTTGGAATTTTTTTTACCGAAAAAGGGTTTCCCCCGCATTGTATTACAAAGCAACCAACACCGATAACATCGCAAAGGCTGGGGCGAGCAGCACAACAAGCCCAAAGGAATAGAGAAAGAAAGAAGAAGAAACAAATGCCCAAGGGGCCCATATCTGGACTGAGCGGGCGCCGCCAGACCCCGCTGCAGCGCCACCTCGCCGCCAATGGCAGCACCGCCGCCCAGCTGATCTCCTGCGCACCGGAACACCACCGAGAGGTGAATGGCCAGGGCTGCTAGTGTCTCCCGGGCCAGGCCCGGAGGCGGGCGCCGACGACGGCGGTGGGGAGGGAGGGGAGAGGAGGGCTTGGGGAGAAGGGGGCCGGGGCACGTCCGGTCGCCCGCGAGGATACTGATTTGCGTATTTGTATAGTTCTTATTTATACGGATTTATTGCAACGGCTCCCGGGTGGATGGACGGAGAGCTCGGGAATGGAGCGCACGGTCTTGGAAGCTTTCGACGGAGCCGCGACCGGAGTCGACCCGGTCGTCGAGGGTAACCCGATCATCGGAGGCGACGTTAGTGATCACATGGGTGGTGTAGGACGTCAATACGTGTCGATTGTCGAGCGGCATCGGCTCCGGGGTGGATGGACTGAGAGCTCGGGAATGGAGCTCCTGGTTGTCGTGCCGACATATGCTACCTACACTACTTAATTAGGTAAAAATATGCAACCAAATTACTATATAAATATAAGTTTAATTTTAAAAAATATGCAAAAATAATGAGATCATTTGGATTTGTGGTTTAAAACTTGCAGATAATCAATGTTTGGTCAATAAAATTACTATCTTCTTTCAAACAGAGAAAGAAGGGCCACGTCGATCACATATTTCAGCAATATATTTTTGTGTGTGGATATATTTCAGTAATATACGCTATCCGACTTTCAAAAAAAAGTACTAATACTATTGGTCGCCAGCTCTGAAGGGAGTTGATCATTCCACTGGGTTATATCAGTCCTTGCGTTATATGTAGACGGACTCAAGCTTATTGAGCGAAAGTTTTTGCTAGCATATAAAGGAAAAAATCGCGCGCTGGATCAGACGCCTGTCTGGTGGAGCGCGCAGGGCTCGCGCGATGTGTCAGACCCGCGTCTGGTGGATTGCGCTGCTGTTTCCTTCGCTCCTTCTTTCCCACAATCGTTTTCCTCTTTCTTTTTCACGCGCCGGACCCTAGTCCTAAAAAATAAACTACCCCATAGCAACCCGGGCCGTACCTGGATCCCCTGTTCCGCCGCCGCGCGACCCGAGCGCTGGCAGCATCCAGCAGCCACATCATGGCGGCGCGTCTAAGCAGCCCACGTCGGCGCCTCCCTGCCGCTCCCCTCTCCCTCTAACCTTGCTCTGCCACCCGTCGCTCGGCGCCTTCTGCCCGTCGGCCTCCTCCTTCCTGGATCTCGGCTGGTCGATCCTGCCCGTGGGCGCGTGTCTGTACCGCCCGACACCTCAACTCCGGTGCCAACGGACCTGCCATCCTGCTCACCTGCCCGGGTCTTCCATGCGCTTCAGTGCAACGCCCTGCAGCAGCTCTCCCGTGGTCAGCCGTCCCTTTGCTCAGCGCCGCCCAGACTGGCTCGTCTGTCTCCCTTGCGACCAACGACCTGAACAACAATAGTATGATTATCCCCTCATGTTTCTCTCTGTTTTTTTCATTGCAAGTACAACAAATTTAGATTGAAAATACATCACATGAGCATTAGTACTGTGCTATACATACAACATAAGGATGCTGATTTTAGTTTGAAAGTAGCAAACTAATTTTCCCTTGCTTGTTGTTTTATCGGTAGCTACTTTCATGTTCTTCCACATCTGCAATAATAAGATGGTTCAGGAAAATAATAAGATAGAAAACCCATGCAAATTTCAAAACTGAATCTGATGAACATGAATGCCGTTCATATACTTCAGTTCAGTTCAATCTGTTCCCTGCTCATATGCTTATATAATCGCAAAGTTGCTGTCTCGGGCTCCTTGGCTTAAGATGGTGTCTTCTTAGTGATGTTGCTCCAAAACATTTTAGGCTGCTTCACACTGAACCTCAAACCAAAGGGAAATTAAACAAAAAACACACTGAATGGAACTTAAGCAGAAACACACAGGAGCTTTAATTGAGTGAATCATTCAAATTAAACCATCTATAAAAATTCATATATGGCTGCAACCATTCAACTGAAACTCCTAAAGTAAAATTGCATGACAAGTATCATACACTGAATCAAGTAAAGAATCAAGCAAGTATCTTGAATCTGATATGTAGCATGAGGTATGTAGAACAACACATTCGTGGAGATCAGTAGCATAAAGGTATGCTATGTTCTTCAGCATAAGTCAAACAATCTGGTTGTTAGTTTTGAGCCGTGATCTCTTCATTGTCTCTGAATTTCTGTTTTTGCATTATCTAGCCAACTACTAAACTAAACTTATTTAAACTCATGTCACGTATACTACCATGTGACAGTAGTACTATTTCTTCTTCCATCAACCAAATTTTGCTTTACAATGTATAGATAAATTTTGCTTTACAATGTATAGATAAATTTTGCTTTACCATGTGACAGTAATATTGGTATGTATGTATCCCTGTTGTCTTGTCTTGTAATGCAGCTAGTGATGATGTTGGCTGTAATTTAGCTACTAAAGCAGCTGTTATGTTTTTTTAACAGGACTGGCTTTACGGAGATAAGGCAAAAATGACACGAGATAAGAGCTGGATGGACAGGGAAAGAAATTCTGTTGAGTGGCAAACTGGCATGAAGGATTTCTTGAATTTTGCCTTTGATGGTGCTCACCCAGACTCAACAGTCCCATGCCCATGTAGGAGATGTCTCAATGTTGTTCCAAAAACGAAAAAGGAAGTTCATACTGACTTGTTGTTCAATGGGATGGATCCAACCTACACTCACTGGATATACCATGGTGAACAATCCGATGAGGGAAGCATGTCTGAAGATTCTGATAATGAAGACGCCTTAGATGATGGTGCTGGGGTATGTGACATGCTCAATACTCTCATAAGGGGCACAAACATGGAAAGCAGTGCAGACATTGGTGAAGGTGCGGGAGACATTCATGTGGATGCTTCCAGCGGTGATGAAAGGAACCAGGAGCCAAATGCAACAGCCAAGGTCTTCTTCGAACTATTGAAAGAGGCAAAAAAAGAGTTGTACCCAGGTTGCAAGGATTTCACGAAGCTATCTTTCATTTTGAAGCTTTACCAAATCAAGTGTGTGTCTGGGATGACCAATAGAGCATGTGACTTAGTTCTGCAGATGTTCCCACATGTGTTGCCAAAGGGTCACTGCATCCCTACTAATCTTGGAAAAGTAAGGAAAGTGATCCGAGATCTTGGGCTGGACTACAAGAAGATACACGCGTGCGTTAATGATTGCGTGCTATTCCGTAATGAACATGCTGATGCAGAAGAGTGTCCTGTCTGTCATGCATCTCGATGGAAAACTACTCCTACCAGTGACGAAGACAATGCATCAGGCCATAAATCAAAGAAGCCAGTGCCACAGAAAGTTCTAAGGTATTTCCCACTCATTCCAAGACTGCAAAGGTTGTACATGACAGAATATATGTCATCACATATGAAATGGCATAAGGAGGGTCGGGTGGATGATGGCGTAATGAGGCATCCTGCAGATTCGAAGGCCTGGAAGCATTTTGATAAGAAATATTATAAGAAATTCTCAAAAGATGCTCGCAGTGTTCGGCTTGGCCTTACTTCGGATGGATTCAACCCCTTTGGGCTCATGAGTATATCACACAGTACATGGCCTGTCATTCTTATTCCATATAACTTGCCACCGTGGATGTGTATGAAACAACAAAATTGGATTATATCAATGATTATTACAGGACCAAAGTCAGTAGGAAATAACATAGATGTGTACTTGCAGCCCTTGATTGATGAATTGAATGTTCTATGGGAGGATGGTGCTGACACATATGATGCTGCAACTAATTTTTTTTCCAGATGTATGCATGCTTGCTGTGGACCATCAGTGACTACCCAACTTATGCAATGCTGAGTGGTTGGAGCACAAAAGGCAAGCTAGCATGCCCGTATTGCCACAAACATACAGATTTTTTATGGCTTAAGTATGGTCGAAAGCATTGCTACATGGGACACCGACGTTTTCTGCCCAGGACCCACAAATGGCGTCGAAACAAGTGTTTGTTCAACAACAAGACAGATAATAGAGAAGCTCATGTGACACTTACAGGTGAACAAGTTGTGCGGGAACTTGATAGCATTCAGCATGCACCATTTGGATGGTCAAATAAGAGAAAGCGACCGGAAACTAATTGTTGGCATAATTGGCGGAAGAAAAGTGTATTTTTTCCAGCTCCCATATTGGAAGCACTTGCTTGTCAGGCACAATTTGGACGTTATGCACATCGAGAAGAACATTTGTGACAGCATTCTGGGGACTTTGCTTGAGATGCCCAAGAAATCAAAGGATGGTGTGAAGGCTCGTCTTGATATGGAGGACCTGAAAATTAGGAAGGACCAGCATCCAAAGCCCGGTAAGCATAAGTACGACATAAAGAAAGGTTGCTATACTTTAAAAAAGGAAGAAAAGATAATGCTCCTCAAGTTTCTGCAGAGCATTAAGATGCCAGATGGCTATGCATCACACATTAAGCGATGTGTAGTCCTCGATCAGTGCAAGATTATTGGACTCAAAACTCATGACTGTCATGTTATATTTCAGAAACTTCTTCCTATTGCATTGCGCAAGATTTTGCCCGAGAATGTTGTTAACCCATTGCTTCAGTTGAGTAAATTCTTTTCTGATTTATGCTCCAAGGAGTTAAGGGATGAAGATTTGGAGAGGTTGAGCAAAACAATTCCAGAAACTCTATGTCATCTCGAGACGATCTTTCCACCAGCATTCTTTGATATAATGATGCATCTCCCAATTCATCTTGTTCAAGAGGCCCGATTGGGAGGGCCTGTCTTGTACAGATAGTTGTATCCAATTGAGCGATACTTGCGTACGCTCAAAGGATATGTGCGTAACAAGGCTCAACCAGAAGGTTCTATTGTAGAGGGGTACATACTTGAAGAGTGCATGACTTTTTGCAGTCGATTCGTTGATGGAATGCCTACCAAGCTAAGTCAGTCCGAACGTCATGAAGACGGAGGTACAGATCAACCATCAACAGGAATTAGCATCATGAGTACAGGTGATTACTCCAAGAAAGGTTTTGTTTGTGAATCATTGTCTTTGGCTGAGATTAATCAAATGAGGCATTTCATAATAACAAACTGTGAGGAAACTGCGTCGTGGATTGAGTAAGGATACTTATGTATTTATTTCATCACATCATGATATGAATTAACACTTCCCTATTCAACTAACAATCATTTCTCTTTGAAGTGAACATCTTGAGGAGCTGACAAGTAAAAATTCTCCTAATCCTAAAAGGCAGCACAAGGAAGAGTTTGTTGGCTGGTTTGAGAGATGGGTAAGTTTATTTTGCATTTTGACTAACGTTCCTCGTAATAACGTACCAACCTACACTCACACATATTCTATTCCATGAAACAGATCATAGAACTCCACAATGATGGGAAGGTCAGCAATCTTATTTATGCGCTAGCTAAAGGACCTGATCACCTAGCCCGTGTATACAACCGTACAGTTCTGAATGGATATTTCTTTCGGAATTCCTATATCGAGCAGGACTTGAGTACCCAAAATAGTGGCGTCATAGTCAAGGGCGATGCAACCACAGGAAATATTGATTTTTATGGGGTGATCAAGAAAATCATATTTCTTGATTTTCCTCCTGATAAGGAGGTTGTTCTATTCCAGTGTGACTGGTTTGATGTGCCTCCTGCCAAAAGAATTGAGAGTAAGGGGTATAAGAAGGACAAATATGGAATTATTGACCTTGACACTACTCTACACCCATTCCAGGGAGACCCTTACATTCTAGGCCTCCAAGCTCAACAGGTTTTCTATGTGAGAGATGTGAAGAACCCTGATTGGGCAGCTGTTATTAAAATGAATCCACGCAATTTGTTTGCTCCTTCTGTTTTAAATGGTGTAGGCCTTGATGAAGCTGTTGAAGCCGATGAAGGTGGTGAGGCAGACGTACTGGATGTCGTCGATGCAGAAATTACAGTGCCAAAGATTACAGTACCTGAAGAGATCACTAGTTGGTGCAGAAATGATGACGAAGGATCCAGCGTTGATGTTTCAGTCATGGAAAATATAAAACCTATAGAGTTTGAAGATGTCCCGTTCGAATCTGATGATGATACGGATGATGATGAGGCTTACGTAAATGATGGGCATGTTGCTCCTTTGGGACAAGAAGAATCAGATGATGACCAAGGGTTCTTTATATAGTTTTTAATCTCTTGGTAAGATGCTTTTCACATGTTTAAGCCATGAATATAAGTCCCTGAACTTTTTTGATGGTTAACTACGAGTAGTATCTCTCCTGAAGTTTAATCTAATGTGAAACAGGTTCAAGTAAGGTACCCCCTGCATAGTGTCATCTATTGTGGCAAATGAGAACAAAAGCTAGTGCCCAACACTAACAGTTTGGTGATGAAGAGAAGAGAAGAATAGTTGCTGTTCTTTTAGTGATGTTGCTATTTTGACAGTGATGCTATGTACGCACTATTGCTATGAACTTGTGGTGTTTAGTGTTGTCACTATTTCATTACTTTGCCGTCAACTTATGGTCTTTTGTGTGAACAATCTATACAAGTATGGCTGCTGAAGCTTGTGTGCTTTCATGTTGAAACTTGTGTTATATATCTCGCTGAGATGGTTTGTTATATCCTACTAAAATCTTGTGGCATATGTCCTTATATATATATATATATATATATATATATATATATATATATATATATATATATATATATATATATAGGGATTGACTATTCGTCACCCTGGGTGAGGAATAGTTATTCTTCACCCCCCTCTATTTTACCATCAATACACCGTAATTTTACGTTCCGTAAGTTTTGTCTTATTTCCGACATAAAAAGAGACCGTCAGAAAATATACAATCGTCGTAAAAAATATTTTATGTTATGTAAAGTCACAAACGTAAAAACATAGTGTAAAATACACATAAACTGCAAATTTTGTTATCTTATGACCTATATTTTGATTTTCTTATGCGAAATTTCACGTAGTGAATCAATATGAATGTAACTATTTGAATTTCAAACGTAATTTAATTATGAAATGATCGTAAGATTACCTCGAGTGAAGAATAACTTATTCTGCATCCTGGGTGATGAATATATATATATATATATATATATATATATATATATATATATATATATATATATATATATATATATAGAACATGGATTTGCTATCAACACTTGTTGTGGAGGTGGCTATCGGAACCGTTTGTATGCATCGTGATTCGCACCCTTGAGTGGATAAGGTTCCGAATTATTGATTTGCTGATTTTCGCCATGACCAAAGCGGATATGTCAGATGAACCTTTTGTTGGAAATATGCCCTAGAGGCAATAATAAAAGTATTATTATTATATTTCCTTGTTCATGGTAATTGTCTTTATTCATGCTATAATTGTGTTATCCGGAAATCGTAATACATGTGTGAATACTAGACACCAATATGTCCCTAGTAAGCCTCTAGTTGACTAGCTCGTTGATCAATAGATAGTCATGGTTTCCTGACTATGGACATGGGGATGTCATTGATAACGAGATCACATCATTAGGAGAATGATGTGATGGACAAGACCCAATCCTAAGCATAGCACAAGATCGTGTAGTTCGTTTTGCTAGAGCTTTCCAATGTCGAGTATCTTTTCCTTAGACCATGAGATCGTGTAACTCCCGGATACTGTAGGAGTGCTTTGGGTGTACCAAACGTCACAACGTAACTGGGTGACTATAAAGGTGCACTACAGGTATCTCCGAAAGTATCTGTTGGGTTGACACGGATCAAGACTGGGATTTGTCACTCCGCATGACGGAGAGGTATCACCGGGCCCACTCGGTAATGCATCATCATAATGAGCTCAAGGTGACCAAGGTTTGGCCACGGGATCATGCATTACGGTACGAGTAAAGTGACTTGCCGGTAACGGGACTAAACGAGGTATTGGGATACCGACGATCGAGTCTCGGGCAAGTAACCTACCGATTGACAAAGGGAATAGTTTACGGGGTTGCTTGAACCCTCGACATCGTGGTTCATCCGATGACATCATCGAGGAACATGTGGGAGCCAACATGGGTATCCAGATCCCGCTGTTGGTTATTGCCCGAGAGTCGTCTCGGTCATGTCTGCATGTCTCCCGAACCCGTAGGGTCTACACACTTAAGGTTCGGTGACGCTAGGGTTATTAGGAAGACTTGTATGTGATTACCGAATGTTGTTCGGAGTCCCGGATGATATCCCGGACGTCACGAGGAGTTCCGGAGTGATCCGGAGGTAAAGATTTATATATGGGAAGTTGTCATACGGACACCGGAATATTTCGGGGGCATATCGGTATTGTACCGGGGCCACCGGAGGGGCCTCGGGAGTCCACCGGGAGGGGCCACCTCTCCCGGAGGGGCTCATGGGCTGTAAGGGGAAGGGAACCAGCCCATAGTGGGCTGGTGCGCCTCCCCCCCAAGGGCCCATGCGCCCTAGGGTTTGGGGGAACCCTAAAGGGGGCGCCCCCCTTGCTTGGGGGGCAAGCCCCCTTCCCCTTGGCCGCCGCCCCCCCTCTAGATCCATCTAGAGGGGGCCGGCCCCCCTTGCCCCTTCCCCTATAAATAGAGGGGTGAGGGGAGGGCTGCACACACAACTAAAGGCGCAGCCCCTCCCCTCCCCAACACCTCTCCTCCTCCGTACGCGCTTGGCGAAGCCCTGTCGGAGTTCTGTTGCACCAACCTCACCACGCCGTCGTGCTGCCGTTGGAGTCTTCTTCCTCAACCTCTCCTTCCCCTTGCTGGATCAAGAAGGAGGAGACGTCGATCGTCCCGTACGTGTGTTGAACACGGAGGTGCTGTCCGTTCGGCACTTGGTCATCGGTGATCCGAATCACGACGAGTACGACTACGTCATCACCATCCCCTTGAACGCTTCCGCACGCAATCTGCAAGTGGTATGTAGATGCAATCTCTCTCCCATGACTCGTTGCTTAGATGAACTCATAGATGGATCTTGGTGAAACCGTAGGAAAATTTTAATTTTCTGCAACGTTCCCCAACAGTGGCATCATGAGCCAGGTTTATGAGTAGTTCTCTATTGCACGAGTAGAACACAAAGTAGTTGTGGGCGTCGAATTGTCAATTCTTCTTGCCGTTACTAGTCCTATCTTGGTTCAGCGGTATTGTGGGATGAAGCGGCCCGGACCAACCTTACACGTACGCTTACGTGAGACCGGTTCCACCGACTAACATGCACTAGTTGCATAAGGTGGCTGGCGGGTGTCTGTCTCTCCCACTTTAGTTGGATCGGATTCGATGAACAGGGTCCTTATGAAGGGTAAATAGAGATTGACAAATTCACGTTGTGGTTTTAACGTAGGTAAGAAACGTTCTTGCTAGCAACCTATAACAGCCACGTAAAAACTTGCAACAACAATTAGAGGACGTCTAACTTGTTTTTGCAGCAAGTGCTTTGTGATGTGATATGGCCAGAAGTTGTGATGAATCATGTGATGTATGAGATGATCTTGTTATTGTAATAGGAATCACGACTTGCATGTCGATGAGTATGACAACCGGCAGGAGCCATAGGAGTTGTCATTATTCTTTTATGACCTGCGTGTCGCCATGTAAATTACTTTACTTTGTTGCTAAACGTGTTAGCCATAGTAGTAGTAGTAATAGTTGGCGAGCAACTCCATGGAGACACGATGATGGAGATCATGATGATGGAGATCATGGTGTCGTGCCGGTGACGAGATGATCATGGAGCCCCAAGATGGAGATCGAAGGAGCTATATGATGATGGCCATATCATGTCACTACTATATAATTGCATGTGATGTTTATTATGTTTATGCATCTTGTTTACTTAGGACGACGGTAGTAAATAAGATGATCCCTTACAAAATTTCAAGAAGTGTTCACCCCTAACTGTGCACCGTTGCTAAAGTTCGTCGTTTCGAAGCACCACGTGATGATCGGGTGTGATAGATCCATACGTTCACATACAACGGGTGTAAGACAGTTTTACACATGCAAAACACTTAGGGTTAACTTGACGAGCCTAGCATGTACAGACATGGCCTCGGAACACGGAGACCGAAAGGTCGAACATGAGTCGTATAGAAGATACGATCAACATGGAGATGTTCACCGATGATGACTAGTCCGTCTCACGTGATGATCGGACACGGCCTAGTCGACTCGGATCATGTAACACTTAGATGACTAGAGGGATGTCTAATCTGAGTGGGAGTTCATTCATTAATTTGATTAGATGAACTTAATTATCATGAACTTAGTCTAAATCTTTACAATATGTCTTGTAGATCAAATGGCCCACGGTAATGTCAGCCTCAACTTCAACGCGTTCCTAGAGAAAACTAAGCTGAAAGATGATGGCAGCAACTACTCGGACTGGGTCCGGAACTTGAGGATCATCCTCATAGCAGCCAAGAAAGATTATGTCCTAGATGCACCGCTAGGTGATGCACCATTCCCAGAAAACCAAGACGTTATGAACGCCCATCAGTCACGCACTGATGATTACTCCATCGTTCAGTGCGGCATGCTTTACAGCTTAGAACCGGGGCTCCAAAAGCGTTTTGAGAAGCACGGAGCATATGAGATGTTCGAGGAGCTGAAATTGATTTTCCAAGCTCATGCCCGGGTCGAGAGATATGAAGTCTCCGACAAGTTCTTTAGCTGCAAAATGGAGGAAAATAGCTCTGTCAGTGAACACATACTCAAGATGTCTGGGTTGCACAACCGCTTGACTCAGCTGGAAGTTAATCTTCCGGATGAGGCGGTCATTGACAGAATCCTTCAGTAGCTCCCACCTAGCTACAAAAGCTTCGTGATGAACTACAACATGCAAGGGATGGAAAAGACCATTCCCGAGTTGTATTCAATGCTGAAATCCGCGGAGGTGGAGATCAAAAAGGAACATCAAGTGTTGATGGTGAATAAAACCACTAAGTTCAAGAAAGGCAAGGGTAAGAAGAACTTCAAGAAAGACGGCAAGGAGGTTGCCGCGCCTGGTAAATCAGTTGCCAGGAAGAAGTCAAAGAATGGACCCAAACCTGAAACTGAGTGCTTTTATTGCAAGGGAAATGGTCACTGGAAACGGAATTGCCCCAAGTACTTAGCGGATAAGAAGGCCGGCAACACTAAAGGTATATGTGATATACATGTAATTGATGTGTACCTTACCAGTGCTCGTAGTAGCTCCTGGGTATTTGATACCGGTGCTGTTGCTCATATTTGTAACTCACAGCAGGAGCTGCGGAATAAGAGAAGACTGGCGAAGGACGAGGTGACGATGCGCGTCGGGAATGGTTCCAAGGTCGATGTGATCGCCGTCGGCACGCTATCTCTACATTTACCCACGGGATTAGTTTTAAACCTCAATAATTGTTATTTGGTGCCAAGTTTGAGCATGAACATTGTATCTGGATCTCGTTTAATACGAGATGGCTACTCATTTAAATCCGAGAATAATGGTTGTTCTATTTATATGAGTGATATGTTTTATGGTCATGCTCCGATGGTTAATGGTTTATTCTTAATGAATCTCGTGCGTGATAATACACATATTCATAGTGTGAATGCCAAAAGGTGTAAAGTTGATAACGATAGTCCCACATACTTGTGGCACTGTCGCCTTGGTCACATTGGTGTCAAGCGCATGAAGAAGCTCCATGCTGATGGACTTTTAGAGTCTCTCGATTATGAATCGTTTGACACATGCGAACCATGCCTCATGGGCAAAATGACCAAGACTCCGTTCTCCGGAAGAATGGAGCGAGCAACCAACTTATTGGAAATTATACATACTGATATGTGCGGTCCAATGAGCGTTGAGGCTCGCGGAGGATATCGTTATGTTCTCACACTCACTGATGATTTGAGTAGATATGGCTATGTCTACTTAATGAAACACAAGTCTGAGACCTTTGAAAAGTTCAAGGAGTTTCAGAGTGAGGTTGAGAATCAACGTGACAGAAAGATCAAGTTTCTACGATCAGATCGTGGAGGAGAGTACTTGAGTCACGAATTTGGCACACACTTAAGAAAATGTGGAATAGTTTCACAACTCACGCCGCCTGGAACACCTCAGCGTAATGGTGTGTCCGAACATCGTAATCGCACTTTATTGGATATGGTGCGATCTATGATGTCTCTTACCGATTTACCGCTATCATTTTGGGGATATGCTCTAGAGACAGCCACATTCACTTTAAATAGGGCACCGTCTAAATCCGTTGAGACGACACCGTATGAATTATGGTTTGGAAAGAAACCTAAGCTGTCGTTTCTAAAAGTTTGGGGATGCGAGGCTTATGTCAAGAAACTTCAACCTGAAAAGCTCGAACCCAAATCGGAAAAATGCGTCTTCATAGGATACCCTAAGGAAACCATAGGGTATACCTTCTACTTAAGATCCGAGGGCAAGATCTTTGTTGCCAAGAACGGAACCTTTCTGGAGAAAGAGTTTCTCTCGAAAGAAGTAAGTGGGAGGAAAGTGGAGCTTGATGAAGTACTGCCTCTTGAAACGGAGAATGGCGCAGCGCAAGAAAATGTTCCTGTGGTGCCTGCTCCAATTAGAGAGGAGGTTAATGATAATGATCAAGATACTTCGGACCAAGCTTCCACTGAACTTCGTAGGTCCACAAGGACACGTTCCGCACCAGAGTGGTACGGCAACCCTGTCCTGGAAATCATGTTGTTGGACAACGGTGAACCTTCGAACTATGAAGAAGCGATGGCGGGCCCGGATTCCAACAAATGGTTAGAAGCCATGAAATCCGAGATAGGATCCATGTATGAAAACAAAGTATGGACTTTGACAGACTTTCCCGATGATCGGCGAGCGATAGAAAACAAAATGGATCTTCAAGAAGAAGACGGACGCGGATGGTAATGTTACCATCTATAAAGCTCGACTTGTCGCTAAGGGTTATCGGCAAGTTCAAGGGATTGACTACGACGAGACTTTCTCTCCCGTAGCGAAGCTGAAGTCCGTCCGAATCATGTTAGCAATTGCCGCATACTATGATTATGAGATATGGCAAATGGACGTCAAAACGGCATTCCTTAATGGCTATCTTAAGGAAGAACTGTATATGATGCAGCCGGAAGGTTTTGTCGATCCCAAGAATGCTAACAAGGTGTGCAAGCTCCAGCGATCCATTTATGGGCTGGTGCAAGCATCTCGGAGTTAGAACATTCGCTTTGATGAGATGATCAAAGCGTTTGGGTTTATGCAGACTTATGGAGAAGCCTGCGTTTACAAGAAAGTGAGTGGGAGCTCCGTAGCATTTCTCATATTGTATGTGGATGACATACTATTGATGGGAAATGATACAGAATTCTTGGAAAGCATAAAGGCCTATTTGAACAAGTGTTTTTCAATGAAGGACCTTGGAGAAGCTGCTTATATATTAGGCATCAAAATCTATAGAGATAGATCAAGACGCCTCATAGGTCTTTCGCAAAGCACGTACCTTGATAAGATTTTGAAGAAGTTCAAAATGGATCAGTCCAAGAAAGGGTTCTTGCCTGTATTGCAACGTGTGAAATTGAGCTCAGCTCAATGCCCGACCACGGCAAAGGATAAACAAGAGATGAGCGTCATCCCCTATGCTTCAGCCATAGGATCCATTATGTATGCCATGCTGTGTACCAGACCTGATGTAAACCTTGCCGTAAGTTTGGTAGGCAGGTACCAAAGTAACCCCGGCAAGGAACACTGGACAGCGGTCAAGAATATCCTTAAGTACCTGAAAAGGACTAAGGACATGTTTCTCGTTTATGGAGGTGACGAAGAGCTCGTCGTAAAGGGTTACGTCGATGCTAGCTTCGACACAGATCTGGATGACTCTAAGTCACAAACCGGATACGTGTATATGTTGAATGGTGGAGCAGTGAGCTGGTGCAGCTGCAAGCAGAGCGTCGTGGCGGGATCTACATGTGAAGCGGAATACATGGCAGCCTCGGAGGCAGCGCATGAGGCAATTTGGGTGAAGGAGTTCATCACCGACCTAGGAGTCATACCCAATGCGTCGGGGCCGATCAAACTCTTCTGTGACAACACTGGAGCTATTGCACTGGCCAAGGAGCCCAGGTTTCACAAGAAGACCAGGCACATCAAGCGTCGCTTCAACTCCATCCGTGAAAATGTTCAAGATGGAGACATAGAAATTTGTAAAGTGCACACGGATCTGAATGTCGCAGATCCGTTGACTAAACCTCTCCCTAGGGCAAAGCATGATCAGCACCAGAATTCTATGGGTGTTCGATTCATCACAATGTAACTAGATTATTGACTCTAGTGCAAGTGGGAGACTGTTGGAAATATGCCCTAGAGGCAATAATAAAAGTATTATTATTATATTTCCTTGTTCATGGTAATTGTCTTTATTCATGCTATAATTGTGTTATCCGGAAATCGTAATACATGTGTGAATACTAGACACCAATATGTCCCTAGTAAGCCTCTAGTTGACTAGCTCGTTGATCAATAGATAGTCATGGTTTCCTGACTATGGACATGGGGATGTCATTGATAACGAGATCACATCATTAGGAGAATGATGTGATGGACAAGACCCAATCCTAAGCATAGCACAAGATCGTGTAGTTCGTTTTGCTAGAGCTTTCCAATGTCGAGTATCTTTTCCTTAGACCATGAGATCGTGTAACTCCCGGATACTGTAGGAGTGCTTTGGGTGTACCAAACGTCACAACGTAACTGGGTGACTATAAAGGTGCACTACAGGTATCTGCGAAAGTATCTGTTGGGTTGACACGGATCAAGACTGGGATTTGTCACTCCGCATGACGGAGAGGTATCACCGGGCCCACTCGGTAATGCATCATCATAATGAGCTCAAGGTGACCAAGGTTTGGCCACGGGATCATGCATTACGGTACGAGTAAAGTGACTTGCCGGTAACGGGACTAAACGAGGTATTGGGATACCGACGATCGAGTCTCGGGCAAGTAACCTACCGATTGACAAAGGGAATAGTTTACGGGGTTGCTTGAACCCTCGACATCGTGGTTCATCCGATGACATCATCGAGGAACATGTGGGAGCCAACATGGGTATCCAGATCCCGCTGTTGGTTATTGCCCGAGAGTCGTCTCGGTCATGTCTGCATGTCTCCCGAACCCGTAGGGTCTACACACTTAAGGTTCGGTGACGCTAGGGTTATTAGGAAGACTTGTATGTGATTACCGAATGTTGTTCGGAGTCCCGGATGAGATCCCGGACGTCACGAGGAGTTCCGGAGTGATCCGGAGGTAAAGATTTATATATGGGAAGTTGTCATACGGACACCGGAATAGTTCGGGGGCATATCGGTATTGTACCGGGGCCACCGGAGGGGCCTTGGGAGTCCACCGGGAGGGGCCACCTCTCCCGGAGGGGCTCATGGGCTGTAAGGGGAAGGGAACCAGCCCATAGTGGGCTGGTGCGCCTCCCCCCCAAGGGCCCATGTGCCCTAGGGTTTGGGGGAACCCTAAAGGGGGCGCCCCCCTTGCTTGGGGGGCAAGCCCCCTTCCCCTTGGCCGCCGCCCCCCCCTCTAGAACCATCTAGAGGGGGCCGGCCCCCCTTGCCCCTTCCCCTATAAATAGAGGGGTGAGGGGAGGGCTGCACACACAACTAAAGGCGCAGCCCCTCCCCTCCCCAACACCTCTCCTCCTCCGTACGCGCTTGGCGAAGCCCTGTCGGAGTTCTGTTGCACCAACCTCACCACGCCGTCGTGCTGCCGTTGGAGTCTTCTTCCTCAACCTCTCCTTCCCCTTGCTGGATCAAGAAGGAGGAGACGTCGATCGTCCCGTACGTGTGTTGAACACGGAGGTGCTGTCCGTTCGGCACTTGGTCATCGGTGATCCGAATCATGACGAGTACGACTACGTCATCACCATCCCCTTGAACGCTTCCGCACGCAATCTGCAAGTGGTATGTAGATGCAATCTCTCTCCCATGACTCGTTGCTTAGATGAACTCATAGATGGATCTTGGTGAAACCGTAGGAAAATTTTAATTTTCTGCAACGTTCCCCAACACCTTTACCCATAGAGCCTCCTGAAATGGCAGCCTAGTGCCTGCGTTTTCAGGCTTGGTCAGAGCAAGGTTGCAGAAAACTTTTGAAGGTGATGGGCATGGCTAGTAGCTACTTCGGGCAACCATTAAAGTATATGCTGGGGTGTCATCTACTAAAGGTTCCATCAACAAGCTTGCTAGTCTGGGTATGTAAAATCTAGCACTTCCATCTTGCATTAGATACGGTTTAGCACTGTTTGCCATCCGATGCATTAACTATAACTTGGCCCCCGAACCAACAGTTTTGAATTAACTGTCGTCGTTTATTAGGATGCTTGAATCCAAGTACATTCAGGCAATGTGCCAATTCGTACAGTCGGGTAAGTGGTGTTGTAGCAGCTATGTTCATTTGTTTGCATTACCTTGAATCAAAATCACTTCAAAACACACTAGCGATGTTGACTAGTACTCCCTCTGTCCCGAAAGTACTTGTCATCAAATGGACAAAAAGGGATCTAGTGAATGGCTCTATACAGAGGCAGAATTCTTTCATGCGAACTGCGTCGGTAGAACTAAAACATGCTACCATGTCTTGTCTTTGCAGTATTGTGACAAACTACAACGACATCACTCACTCTTTTCTCTAGTGAATATATATGCGACAAGCTTGGACCTTCAGAAGAAAGCAAGAGTTGTATATTTTGTTGGGTATTAACAATAACCATGCCATGTTTTTTTTATTGACCCCGACCACAAATGGCGACATTACAAGGCAACGCAAACGACGATGCATCGGAGAAACCTGGCTGTAGACGCCCACGATAGCTTAGTTTCAGTGCAAACTGGCACCAACACTTTGTCTGATAATGTGCTGTAGACGTCCACCATCCAGAAATTGTGTGAGTGTCAGGTTCCAAAAAAAATAGTTTGATGAATTAGATGTCGGTTGTCAGTTAAACCTTGAATCAGTAGCTAGCTCGGATCGGTTTCCCCAGTCCATTTTTTCTTTCCGTAAGAAATAAGGCGAGAGGCCGCGACTTGTGCGTGCCCGAGCGCAACTAGTTCAGGCGGTGGCCACGGTGAGCACGCCCTATCCGCGAACGTGGAATGGCACTTTCGATCTGTGCGGGGTAATGGCGTGCGCATCGGCCGGCCCGTTTCGATCCAACAAACTAAGAGAACGAGAAAGAGAGAAAAGCAGCCAGGCATAATTGATCATTTGATATACTGTGCATATTACATAAATGAAGATGGTCCGTAGAGAGGTTTCTCTGATGAGCATTCACTTTATGCCACATGAGTGGGATCACGGACCGCCCTTGCTGTATGCCGAACAAGTTCATGGGAGTGCAGACAAAAAACGTCAGGCAATCTCTCATCCCCATATTCAAGGAGCCATGACGCAGGCGTTTTGTTTCGGGGGATGAGCATTGACTTTTCTCTAGTAAAATCCATGGTACTATAGCGCAGTAAGATCATGCTATAGCGCAGTAGTGCACTGCCCACGAACAGAGTCACGGATTCATATCGATGTGTTTTGAAAAGGGACACGACAACATATAAGAGCACTCAATGCGCGTCCGCGGCACAACCCGCTAGATAATTTTTTTCACATAAAATAAAGGAAAACGCTTATGACCGGTGCGCCGGTCGAATTTTCAGCTGGACGCGAGCCACGCTGCCCCCCCCCCCAGCCCATTGAATCCACACCCCGCGCGAGATGCATTTTTTCTTGGGCCCACGTGGACCACCCATCTTTCCTTATCTTTTTCCCCAACCGCATCTCTCCCCGTGGCCATGTTTCTTCTTCCTTTTGCCCCGCCGTTGCTGGCCGTGTGCTCCGCCAAGCCTGGGGACTGCCCGACTGCTGCCGGCCGGTGGCTGCTTGCTAGTTGCGCGATGGCTAGGACGCGATGGTCGCAAATGCTGCATCGGGGGGGGGGGGTAGGGGAGTCTTGGAACCGATGGTCGGCAATAGAATTTGCAATGGGCGGCCATGGGTTCTGCCGCCGACGTCCTTCACTGCTATGGAGATGTCCGGGCAGACGACCCATCGGCGTTGGTGTAGGCGACGAGCTTGGTTGGCGAGGAGGCAGCAATGAAGATGTCGTGGGAAGTAGTGTTGTGGTCATAGCGCAATATGCGATTGACCACGACAAGAGGACTTAGCGCAATATGCGGTCCCCACAATTTGGTGTGGGTGAGATTCCGACAAATATAAAAGGAGGGTTTTCACTCGTCGAGATGGCGGGGACTGCCGAGGGGTATGGGAATGCATATAGGAGGTCCAATGTTATATACATATGGTTTCGACCGTGAGAAGAGGAAATCTCACCTATCATGTCGATGTTGTGATGAGTGATGAGTTTACAAATCTATTGGTGGGACCATATGCGTGCCGATTTGTTTCGTCGTTGTATACATATGGTCATGTAAAGTTCCTCGCGCGCCACAAAGGGTTCCCCAAACGGTTCCATGAATGTGGGACACCAGTTCTTCACATAGTCTATATTCGGTTCTATTCCCATCAAAGACGGTTCTTCCCTCGTAGTTTTTGCGGTTCTTTATAGCGACCTGCGAACCCATTATCGTGACATGTGTTTTTGAGTGGGTTCAACAATGGGTCCATGAATGTGGGACACCAAATCCTCACAAAAGTCTATTTTCGGTTCCCTTCTCAACATAGAAGGTTCTTCCCTCGTAGTTTGGGCGGTTCTTCTTGGCAACCCGTGAACCCATAATCCCGTCGGGCGTTTTTAGTGGGTTGATCAACAGTTCCATGATTGTGGGACACTGGTTCCTCATAAATTCTATTTTCGGTTCCCTTTCGATCAGAGACGGTTCTTCCATTGTAGTTTTGGCGGTTCTTCATGGTGACCTGAGGATCCATTATCGTGTCATGCGTTTTGAGTGAGTTGAACAACGGTTCCATGAATGTGGGACATCTGTTCTTAACAAAGTATATTTTCGGTTCCCTTCCCATCAAAGATGGTTCTGCCCTCGTAGTTTTCATGGTTCTTCATGGTGACCCGCGAGCCCATTATCGCGACGTGTGTTTTTAGCGGGTTGAACAATGGTTCATGAATGTTGGACACCAGATCCTCACAAAGTCTATGTTCGTTCCCTTCCCATAAAAGACGGTTCTTCCCTCCTAGTTTTGGTGGTTCTTCATTTCGACCCGCGAACCCATTATCGCATTGTGCGTTTTTAGTGAGTTGAATAACGGTTCCAGCAATGTGGAACACCGCTTCTTCGCATAGTCTTTATCCGGTTCCCTTCCCATCAAAAACGGTTCTTCCCACGTAGTTTTTGCGGTTCTTCATAGCGACCCGCGAACCCATTATCGTGACGTGTGTTTTTTGAGTGGGTTCAACAATGGGTTCATGAATATGGGACACGGATCCTCAAAAAAAGTCTATTTTCGGTTCCCTTCCAGTCAAAAGTCGAAACTCAGGAGAGATCACTAGCTCTCCCGCTTCCAGTTGATGTCAGATATGACGTTAAGCTACGAGTGTGATTTTTCGAAAGGATCGCGATTTAGGATACATAGAAGTGGGTCACTGTGTGCATTGTGGAACCCACTATCGCGTCATGCATTTTTGAGTGCATTTAACAACAGTTCCATGAATGTTGGACACTGGTTCCTCTCAAAGCCTAGTTTCGGTTCCCTTTACATCAAAGACGGTTCTTCCCTCTTAGTTTTGGTGGCTCTTCATGGTGACCCGTGAACCCATTATCCTGTCGTGCATTTTTTAGTGGGTTGATCAACGGTTCCATGAATGTGTGACACTGGTTCCTCACAAAGTCTATTCCAGTTTCCTTCCAATCAAAGATGGTTCTTCCCTCGTAGTTTTTGCAGTTCTTCATGGTGAGCTGAGAACCCATTATCGCATCGTCCATTTTGAATGAGTTGAACAACGGTTCCATGAATGTGGGACACTGGTTCCTCACAAAGTCTATTTTCAGTTCCCTTTACATCAAAGAAGGTTCTTCCCTCGTAGTTTTTGCGGTTCTTCATGGCGACCCGTGAACCCATTATCCCCTCGTGCATTTTTTAGTCGGTTGATCGACTGTTCCATGAATGTGGGACACTGGTTCCTCACAAAGTCTATTTCGATTCCATGAATGTCGGTTGATCGACTGTTCCATGAATGTGGGACATCCCGAGAGCCGTCGTCGACGTGTCTATCATCTCAGTAAAATCCTTCCTCGTTCGTTTCACTGATGATGGGTGGCGCGATCGAGTTGCATCTGTGAGGGTGTTCCACGATGACCGGTCCACACCATTCCGCGCCCAGGATTGGACTCCCGACTTCGACGTTGAGCTCGTTCGTCCATGTTACCGCGTGCGCGTTCTCCTTGAGCGAGTCCCTAAGCAGACAGGGCCCAGGAGGAGGGCGTTGGTGCATGTGCGACGACCGTAGGGGACGTAAAGGCTGCTCGACTAGCTCTGTGACAAGCAGTGCAACAACGTGTGGGTGGACACCATGTTTTTTGGTATACTAGTTTGAGGGATGGCGGAGCTTGGTTTGGCATGTTATCGTCATGGTTTCGGTCCTACGCGAAATCCTCAAAACCAGCACTCATACATAGTTCAGAAAATTCACGCAGGTTCATCAAAAAGCATGCCTTGGTTTATTAGGTTGGGTTGCTTAATAATAGGGAGTGAAACAAAAAGAAATTTCTTGCTATAAAAAATAATTATTAGATGGTCGGTGTTGTAATTGTATATATCATTCTCTCCTGTTCCTCTCCACGGGTAAAAAAAAGAAGAGATAATCATCACACGGAAAAAGAAAAAAAACATTTCACTCGGGTTGCATTTACTCTTGAGAAGAAGAAAAAACATTTTCGGAAAAACGTAAATGACGGAATAAAAAAATACGTAGCACGACCAAAATTTTCTTTTTTTTTGCATTGGCATAAAAAAGAATAATAGTTTAACATGGTACATCACAGCGAAAAAGGTTGTTTGCTTCGAACGTACCAACATTAGGTGGCAGGATCTAGGATAATTATGCGAATTATAACAAGTCTCTAACATCAAACACTGCGGTACAGCGAAAATGTTACACGCTGGTTACCCCTGAGAAAAGAGGTTGGAGATGAATATCAAGCTTGGGCTGCCAGCTTGCTGTGATAGGCAAGACTTTGGTCACCACTTGGTTGTCGTTTCTGTGGAACAGGTTTGATGAGTGATGACTAGCGTCTCTGTGTCGATGGTGTATGCGCGAGTCATGAAGCCGAAGCTCACGGAAACGTGCCGCGCACCCTCATCCGCTGACAAAACATTTATTGAGTAGAAGGAAGTGCCTTTCTAGGAGTGGATTTTGTGACGTGGCAGGGAATGACCCGGTTTGCTGACTAAGCTTGGATTTGAGGACAGACACGCATGAATTATTTTTTGATTTGCATGGATCGATGGATGTATATAAGCACGTGGGCAACGAGCTAGGTGCCGGGAAGGCGCGGCGGGCGTGGATAGCGGCAACAGTGGCGCTGCGGACCTGCGGTCGCGGCCGGCGTGGGCGCCAACCTTACTAGCCGATGGTGACCCGGACCGTTCGCTTGCTCGAGCGCCGCCGCCGTTGCCATGATGCCATCTCGAATCCAAGTGCAAGACAGCAGGACGTGTCCTCAGGAACAGCATGGCGGTGCGCTGTCCTTAGCCTGGCCGACAGATGGTGCTGGAGATGTGGTGCATTGAGCCGGTCGTTGGTAGGAGCAAGGTGCACGCCGGGTGCAATTGGAGCATGTGACGAGGGACGAGCAAGGGATCCGCGCTCTTGTTCTCGCGCTCTGTCGTCTTCGAACAGGGAAACGTCGTGCTTCAGGTTGAGAAGAAAGAGGAAACGAGACCGCACATGGTCGCCGAGCACCATCTCGACGGGGCAGCTTTCGTCCATCTCATGTTTCTCTTCGTGTTGGGCAAAATTTGTCTTCAGAGGGTGTGGGCAAGGTGATAATGGAGATGTGGGTGTGGCCTGTGGATGAAAGGCTTTTAGAAAACTCACGGCCTCTTCCTTTTGTGCCACGAGCTGTGGATTCTCAATTCATCCTAGACATAGCAGCGCATTGGACGGCGTGCTAAAAAGGACATCCTGCTCCCGAGGCGGAGCGGCCAAGGGAGTTGCTTGCCCACCAGGTCCTTCTATTATTTTTTTACCTCCAGAAAACATGGAGGGGAGCTTGTGTGTCATGTGAAGAAAAAGATGTATTGAAAAAAAAAAGGTTCGAACCTTCAAAGAAAAGTTCTACAAGGCCTTCCTGCAACCGCTCGGGGCGAAGGCCCGTGGTCCAAGCCTGCTAGGACCGCGCGCTTGGCAGCCTAGTGCTGGCATCCTGTAGCCGGCGTGGTCCACTTACTCTAAAAGAGGAAATAACCATCAAATGAACTATAAAGTGAAAATGCAAATGAGGTAAGAGGAGGGACCGGATCCCCACGCGCATGAGCGCTTGTGATTGCAGCCACGCCAGCGAAACTTTATATCTTTGCTTTTCTCTCTCTCTCTCTCTCTCTCTCTCTCTCTCTCTCTCTCTCTCTCTCTATATATATATATATATATATATATATATATATATATATATATATATATATATAGGGTAACGCTATTCTAAGCGTGAGTATAGAATAGCTTATTCTACACCCCCTAGTAACGCTATGTACAAAATCTAGTAAAATGGTGTACAAAATATAGTAATTCAAAAAATATTTTTCTTATCATCTAAGTTTGCAATTTAGTACATTTTTACGAAAATTACTATATTTTACATAGTGTGTTACTGTATTTTGTATGTACCATTACTGGGGTGTAGAATAAGCTATTCTACACTCATGCTTAGTTTAGCGTTACTATCTATCTATCTATCTATCTATCTATATATATATATATATATATATATATATATCTTGATGTAGTGTTGTGATCCGCTGATGAATTCTTGCTTGAAATTAGGCTGGGATACAACTGTTATGCTGCTCAATTGGTGGCTGAAGAGCTGTTTAAATGGAGCCTGAGAGTGTTTGAAAATAGCTAGTATGCAGCTTTGCTCAATTTCTCTGTTTAACACACAATTTTATATGGAATCTCCTTTTTTATTAACAGCACACATAAATACATATAATCACATCAAGCAAGATAAAGAAAAATTAGGAAGAGAATGTGTGCTGCTCAGTGCTCACGACTCACCTTTGTGAGAAGGGCACTGAGCTTGCCGTCTTTTCGGTGCCGAGGACGACCTTGCTACCGGTGGAGGTCAGTAGAGCAAGTGAAGGGCGTCCGCAAGTGTGCAACGCTCTGCACGCGCGTAAGCGAGCGTTCCTCCGAGTTGTGGTACCACCGATGTCCACTTTGCAAGATATGTGACTAAAAGGCAACTTAGGTGCAAGTTGAGGTACCTAATGTGTTAATACCTCTATAAACTAGTACGCCCCTTTAATCATATCCTAAGAAATAGTATGATAAGTCAAGCGAAAAACCAGGAGCACTGTAGAGAATATCATTGCAATATACTGCTTCTTTTTGGCAACACTAGAGGATTGTGGCATTATGTTGTACGTATTACCATGCATGCTCAATTTGTCGTAATATGTAATAGTTATTGCAACGCTATGAAGATGAGGCAAAAGTCACCCTATTACAACCAATACATGCTTTGTTGCAATACGAAGCCATGTTTTTTGCAACAGTATCTATGACTAGTGCCACAAGTCAGAATTGTTGCAATATATGTCTAAATATAACCACAAAGATGTACTTTGTTGCAATACCTAGCCTTTATTGCAACAAGATGACACATTCACGCAACGGGACGGAACTGTTGCAATCACTATCATATTGCAACGTCGATGCACCTTGTGGCAATACATGGCTTCTATTGCAACAGAACGAGCACTTAGCGCGATGAAACTAAATTGTGGCAATATGTAGATCCTGTTACCACAAACTGGAATTTTGTGGTAATATAGCATTTTATTGCAACAAAATATAGTTGTAGCAATATTTGTTGTTGCAATAGACCGGAATCCTTGTAGTGGGGTGTGAGTGCCGCTTACCTAGCCTCCCCGGCAACGGCGCCAGAAAAGAGCTTGATGTCTACTACGCAACCTTCTTCTTATAGACGTTGTTGGGCCTCCAAGTGCAGAGGTTTGTAGGACAGTAGCAAATTTCCCTCAAGTGGATGACCTAAGGTTTATCAATCCTTGGGAGGTGTAGGATGAAGATGGTCTCTCTCAAACAACCCTGCAACCAAATAACAAAGAGCCTCTTGTGTCCCCAACCCACCTAATACAATGGTAAATTGTATAGGTGCACTAGTTCGGCGAAGAGATGGTGATACAAGTGCAATATGGATGGTAGATAAAGGTTTTTATAATCTGAAAATATAAAAACAGCAAGGTAACTAATGATAAAAGTGAGCGTAAACGGTATTGCAATGCTAGGAAACAAGGCCTAGGGTTCATACTTTCACTAGTGCAAGTTCTCTCAACAATAATAACATAATTGGATCATATAACTATCCCTCAACATGCAACAAAGAGTCACTCCAAAGACACTAATAGCAGAGAACAAACGAAGAGATTATGGTAGGGTATGGAACCACCTCAAAGTTATTCTTTCGGATCGATCTATTCAAGAGTTCGTACTAGAATAACACCTTAAGACACATATCAAACAAAACCCTAATGTCACCTACATACTCCAATGTCATCTCAAGTATCCGTGTGTATGATTATACGATATGCATCACACAATCTCAGATTCATCTATTCAACCAACACAAAGTACTTCAAAGATTGCCCCAAAGTTTCTACCGGAGAGTCAAGACTAAAACGTGTGCCAACCCTTATGCATAGGTTCATGGGCGGAACCCGCAAGTTGATCACCAAAACATACATCAAGTGAATCAATAGAATAACCCATTGTCACCACGGGTATCCCACGCAAGACATACATAAAGTGTTCTCAAATCCTTAAAGACTCAATCCGACAAGATAACTTCAAAGGGAAAACTCAATCCGTTACAAGAGAGTAGAGGGGGAGAAGCAACATAAGATCCAACTATAATAGTAAAGCTCGCGATATATCAAGATCGAATCACTTCAAGAACACGAGAGAGAGAGAGAGAGAGAGAGAGAGAGAGAGAGAGAGAGAGAGAGAGAGAGAGAGAGAGAGAGATCAAACACATAGCTACTGGTACAAACCCTCAGCCCCGAGGGTGAACTACTCCCTCCTCGTCATGGAGAGCGCCGGGATGATGAAGATGGCCACCGGTGAGGGTTCCCCCCTCCAGCAGGGTGCCGGAACAGGGTCCCGATTGGTTTTTGGTGGCTACAGAGGCTTGTGACGGAGGAACTCCCGATCTCTTCTACTCCCGATGGTTTTAGGGTATATGGAGATATATAGGCGAAAGAAGTTGCTAAGGGGAGCCACGAGGGGCCCATGAGGGTGGAGGGCGTGCCCAGGGGGTGGGCGCGTCCCCCTGCCTCGTGTCTTCCTCATTGCTTCCCTTACGTACACTCCAAGTCTTCTGGACTGCTTCCGTTCCAAAAATAACTCTCCCAAAGGTTTCATTCCGTTTGGACTCCGTTTGATATTCCTTTTCTGCAAAACACTGAAACAAGGGAAAAACATAAACTGGCACTGGGCTCTGGGTCAACAGGTTTGTCCCAAAATTAATATAAAAGTGCATAATAAGGCCCATAAACATCCAAAACAGATAATATAATGGCATGAATACTTCATAAATTATAGATACGTTGGAGACGTATCAAGGGGGGCCGGGGGTCGAAATAAATGTGTGTGCTTGTATATTTGTTGGCCTTGGAATTTGGAACTTGTAGTTGGCATTTGAAATTGGAACGTTGCACTAGAAATCTACCATTCCTTGCTTATACTTCTAATTAGTAAATGCTATTTAAGATAATATTGGGACCCAAAGTTTTAGGGGCCCTGTGCAATCGGACACTCTGCACATGCTTACCGTCCGGCCCTGCTCGCGGGCGGCGCCATCGAGGACATACGTCCGTACGAGTTGCCGCTGTGGGATCTCGGGATGCACCACTGCACCGTGCATCTGGTTTTCTGGGTTTAGCCTATGCATCGCATGACGTGATCAATCATCAATGGTGCCCCATCTGCAAGTCTGTAACACGATCGAACAGGTGATCAACAAGAAGACGTGGGACTCCAGGAAGACGTGACGTGGTGATCACAAGAAGAACATGTGATCTTGGAGTCGAAGACCACCGCCGGTGATGGACACTCACCTGGGTGGAACCACTTCATGTAGGAGTTGAAATGGAAGAAGGGCCCTCTGAACTTATTCTGAAGAACTAGAAGCATAATCAGTACAAAATGGATGGACGCTCGTGATTCTTTGGCGCGAGTGCGGATCAAACGGATTGCGTCGTCCAATGGCACAGCTGTTTGTTGTCATGTTGTTGCGGCTGTTCTTAGGAAGCTACAGTAATCTGACAAAGAAATTTGCGGCGTCGAACTTCATAAGGGGTGATTGTAACAAATATGCTATTGTATCAAACCTCACATAGATTGGATAGCCATCATGGAAGACCAATAATAGCTAGAGTTTTCTCTTGGTTTGGTGGCTTTGTCTCACCAACGAACCTTATCAACATAATGTAATATTAATAATAGGATATTTGTTTACAGAGTGATATATGAAAATTTCAGAGATAACACTTAATACATGTAGTTCCTATAAATTTTAATATGCTTCTAGGGTCATGATAAACTATATGTTTCATGTTAAAAAAATCATTTTTTAGGCGATTGCATGTACCAATTCTTGCTCTACAAAATTATACGAAGAAGTCCATGCTATTCAATTTATATTTAAATTCCTCTGAAAGGATGGACGATTGTACTGTGCCAGCATATGTGTACATTTTATTGTTTTTGTCCATCGCAAAAAAAATGTATTTTTTGTATATATGAAGTTGCATCGACCACCAAAAAAACGTATGATGCTGAATGTTGCCCTTATAAAGTATCCACGGAGTTTCATTGCTACAAAAAATGTAAGAGTTCTGAGGGCATTTAAAATGGTTAAATTAATTGGTAAACTGAAAATAATTGGATTAATTGGGAAAATAAAATGATAAGGGACATTTTGGCCACAATGAGACAGAGTGACCGTTACTATTAAATTGGAAACAAATTGAGAAATAAAATTAAAAGCATATATAATATGTTCAATTAACTAAATCTCTGAGTTGGTCTTCTTCACTTCAAATATCTTCAGAAAATTCTTTATTGTTATGGAATATAGATTTTTAAGTTCTTTTGTATGTATGCTCCATTTCATAATATTTGTTTTTGATTATCTGTATGTGTGTTTCCTCTTTGTATCTCAAAACTGAATTTTGACCACAAATTAGACCCAAAAAATTATACTTTTCAATTCGTATTCGATTTTTCATTTTCATGGTATAATTTTAAAGTAAAGAAGTTATTTATATTATGGTTTCAATTTATGGACAAAGATAAATTTTGCATTGTGTGTGCGCATTGTTCATCGGAATGGGGGGAATACCATTTTTTGTATTAAAATTTTATACCATAAAAAATTATTATTATTGTAAAATCCCAACCATAGCAAATTTCATTCAGGGTGTTAGAAAGTTACATTGGTTTCTTTTGATGCATTGTACCATAAATATATTTGAATCAAATACATTTAAATGCAAGGAGAAAAAAATAAAATTACTATTTTGCATTAATTTGACATATTTGAATATGTTGTGTATGTCTGTGTATGCATCTTTAAATAGCTTGCTAGGGATTTCAAAGTTTATGGTATCGGAAATATCATAATAGTTATTGCTAGTTTATTATTAGATATACACAAATGGAAACATGTAGAATGTATGGGGTGTATACGAGGGAATCACTGGATCGTCATCATAGTGCTTTTATCCCTTTTTTCGTGTCAAACACGTCGTACATATTACAATGGGTTTAATAATATGTTGATTACATGTGTCTACTTTGTACTTGCTTCTGGAATACAAAGCAGCCTAACAAAACCAGTTGCCTTTGACGGGATCGTCTTATAACTAAATGTGCACACTATTAGTTTGTGGTCTTGATATTTATTCGACGAATTGGATAAGTGACAATGATGAAGCACTCAAGAATCAACAACTGCCCTCCCGCTTGGTTTGCTACCTAGCTACGTAGGGGTGTCGCGGAATGCATCATAATTTACATCCAGGTTGGGATTTTCCTAGGGCGCTTTTAGCATTTCGTGTACAACAGTGAAGTATGGTTGACATTTGTAGATTGTATCTTTGATGTACTTGTTGCGTGATTTCACTACATTTCTACTTTTCACTCTCCACAAGATCGCAAAGGCACCATTCTAGTTTGAATCAGTACCATTCTCCAGATTTATTGTTCGGTGTGAGACTATGAACTAGACAGAGATTTCGAGATCCCTTTTGTGTCTATTGCTTCTGTATGTTGTGGACTATTGACATGGTTATACATCTGGAATTCTAGTGCCGCCAAAATGTTCAAGTGTCTTAAACTGAGCACAATTGTTGCTATGTGATTTGACAACTCTATAAAATGAGTTCTACCAATTTCCACAAACAATATCTACATAATATATTTGTGGAAAGTAAAATTAATTATTACTGCCGGAGGCCTCAAAGACATTTAGCAGCATCAGAGGTTGCATCTATATAGCCAAAAGGCGGTGCTTGGTGGGCCAACCAAACTATTGTTTTAGGTTTTCTCTCTCACTTTTGACACTCTCAATATTTCTCTCTTGTAGCAATTACAATGTGATAGGTTTGAAATTCAAAAACCTGAAAGTTTTGAAAAATTGAGGTTTTAATTATTTGAATGTTTAAAAATGTCCAAACTTTCAAAAGGTTAAAAAGCTTTTAAAAATGCAAAATATCAATGCTTTTGATAGTTTTTGAAATAGGAATGTTTGACATTCCAAAAGCTAGAGCAATTTTTTTCCTTTATTGCTGTAAGTCATTTCCGAAGTTTTGTAAAATCGAAAGGCTGACTATGCATGGACTTAATTTTTTTTTTTTTGGAAAGAACGCCGGATCGCGAATTACCTACATGGCCTTTCATGTTGGATGGCCAGGATTGAGATGGCTCCCTTGTGCAGGGAATGGGTTGGCTTCGTGCAAAAAATGTTTCGCGAAAGCATAGGAGCATAGCTGTATACTGAATCGATTTACGGTCAAAGTGAACCCAGGAAGGAGAACAAAGTAGGTGGCAGTGTGCGCGTGGTGCTCGTCCTTCCCCCTGCCTGAATCCGGCCCTGCCACCGGTGCATAGCAGCCGTCACGACCTACTCAAGGGAGCCAGCCAGCCACAGCCAGGCAGGGCGACCAGCGACGTACGTCACTACCCCTTCAAGCCCCGTACGAATGACAAACCGGGCACGCAGTGGATTTCGTTGGTGACAGGTGACGACGAGAGGAGATCCGGTCGAGTCGTCGGGTGGTTGCGGCGACCTGCGAGCTCGGATAGGGACTGACGGTCATCACGGTGCGGGCGGGCAGCTAGTCGAGCCGAGCCACCGTCCCACGCCAGCGGCGGTGCATGGAGGCGTTTGCGCCCCGTCTGTGTTTGCGCGGGCGGCGCGAGGGCACGTGCCGCCCAAACGGCGCGCTGGCGACCGAATCAGCGGCCACCTGTTGAGAAATAAAAACATGTGACCAATTGTATGGGAGGGATGTCTTTTCGGAGGTGTCTGTTGGGGAAGAGGTGTTTCTCCAACATACCCCTTCACCATGTATATAAATGGGTCTCACACATTGCAATGAAACTAGTGGATCATTTGGACTTTTCATGTGTCTCTTTTACTTTCATTCTATAACACGTTATCTAATCATATATCTTCTATTCATCTTATGCATGTACTACTCGCCCTCGAGCATGTGTCTCCACATCTTATGCATGTACTACTCGCCCTCGAGCATGTGTACATGGAGACACCGATTGCTACTCCAAGCAGGAATCGGGAGGAATTTTCAACGGGGATGGCATCGATTCTAGTCCTGGCGGTGGAAGCCATCAACGTGATCACTGCGGCCTTTTGGCCCGCACTGGATTGCAGCACGGCAGGCGGCGGCTGCGCGTGCACGCACTTCCACGACTCCCAGCGCTGAGCTTGTGGCATGACTTCAATGCCTGCAGCGCATGCGACAGCGCGTGACTTGCAGTCAGCCATGTCATATCTCGGTCCTGTAGCGACTGAGACAACTGCTCTTCGCGGATCGGTGGCGCACGCAACAGCGGATCCGATCCCTGCCTCCATCGCACGGAGATGCCGAGAGCACCGGCGGCGGTTAGGGGAAAATTCCCCTCAGGGATTGATAACCGCACGGGTAAGGAGAAACATGTCTCCTTGTCTATTTTACAAATTAGCCTTTGGTTTATTCAACAACCCCTTATAAGTCCCGCAGTTTCTGTTTTAGCCCTCAGGCTTATAAGACCGTGTGGTTTAGCCCTTGATCTTATTGAAAATTGCAAACGAGTCATCGGGCTCGTTGGACATAGAGGTTTAGCCTCCAGGCTTACCGTTTTCAGCATTTTAACCATGTGGTTATTGATATTTGCGTTTTATGCCCCAGGCTTCAGAGCAAATATACATGATAGACCACAGGGTCTTGCTGAATTGCATAATAATTAATTATGCATCATTTTACATCATGTAAAATGACCGTTTGAGGCCCCCAAGTCCTCATATATGTTGCACAAGTATGTTTATACTTCTGCATTTATTCGTATTACATGAGTAATACTATTGCAAAGCAATATATTGATTCCATTATTGGCAAGAATATGGAACTTGCTTGCAAATTTGGGGAACATAAGGTAGATAAGCGTATGAAATTGCCTGACTATGTCAAATTTACATTTGTCACAAGGAATCGACAAATGGCATCTACTGCTTAATTGCAGATTATCCAATGTTATTGTGAGGTCTATATTATGTCAGTCTGACATAATGACTACCTTCAATTTTGCACACAACTTATGGATTGCATGATGGCAACGAATCATTTTCGTTCACAACTGCGAGGTCTACACTACCATGTGGTGATTACCTTCAATGTGTTTTTTTAAATTAACACGAGGTTGTGAGAAGCTCCATAAGAGTGAGATCTACACTACTTAGTGATTATCTCCATGTGTTCGAAGCAAAAGTGATGGCACAAAACTTATGACAGCCATTATGAGGCCTACACTGTTGATGCCTACCTTCACGATGTTTTTCCAAATACTTGTCAATTTCATAGCATTTGTCATTGGTTGTGACTATAGTGTCAAATACTCCATCAGGAGATGAATCCAAGGCAATGGTGACTATGCTGCATATTATGCTATGAAGAGAATTATGCAAAACACTTGCATATTTTGGTGATTACCTTTTATGCATACACAACTTATGGGACGTCATCATAGCTATGAATTAAGTTTCATGCACAGCTGAGAGGTTCATGCCATTTTATGGTGATTACCTTCATGTGTTATAAATAACATAAGGTTGTGGAGGCTATGATCAATGAGAACTGTCCATAACACTAGTAGAAAAGGGGGCAACGGTCCAGGGTGGGTTAGCCCATTAGTCCTGGTTCAATCTAGAACCGGGACCAATGGGGGCATTGGACCCGGTTCGTGAGCCCAGGGGTCCGGCCGGGCCACGTGGGCCATTGGTCCCGGTTCGTCTGGACCTTTTGGTCCCGTTTGGTGTGACGAACCGGGACTAATGGACCTGGCTCCTGGCCCACCACCATTGGTCCCGGTTCGTGGCATGAACCGGGACCACAGGCTACCCTTTAGTCCCGGTTCGTGCCAGAAACCGGGACTAAAGGGTCCGCCCTCGTTGCACACAGAGTTTAGTCCCACCTCGCCAACCGAAGGGCGCCCACACCTGCTTATAAGCCTGTCCCTCTCTGCATTATTGAGCTCCTCTTAAAGTGAAAATAGATGCACCTATAGAGGAAAATTGGACCTAAATTCATAAATAGAAATGAATTATGAATTTATGTTTAATTTTCTCTATAAGTGCATCTATGTTCACTAACAGAGAAGTTTTTATTTTTTGTGACCTAAAAGAAAAAAGAAATCGCTAAAAAACTATAAGTATTTAGTTCTAAGTAGAAATGAAAAAATAAATAGCAAAAAAGAAAAAAATGCCTATAATATTTGTAAAGTTATTCATAAACTAGTGATTCACACAAATTTTAACTATTTTAATTTAAAAACTAATGGCACTAACTGAAATTTTATAATTTTTGTGACCTAAAATAAAAAAGAAATCACTAGAAGACAAAAAAAGTGCCACCTACTATTAAATACTCCCTCCGTTCCTAAATAATTGTCTTTCTAGAGATTTCAACAAGTGACTACATACGGAGCAAAATGAATGAATCTACACTCTAAAACATGTCTACATACATCCGTATGTTGTAGTCCATTTGAGATGGCTAGAAAGACAATTATTTAGGAACGGAGGGAGTAGCAGGAAAAAGATTGACTCAAAACTCAATTTTAACTATTCTACAAAGTGTTTTCACACAAATTTAGTAAACTAGTGATTCATAAACCGGTGATTCACACAAATGTTAAAAAATTCAAATTTAAACTATTCAAATTTTAAAGCTAATGGCACTAACAGAAAGTTTATAATTTTTGTGACCTAAAATAAAAAATAAATCACTAAAAAACTATAAGTATTTAGTTCTAAGTAGAAATGAAAAAATAATGGCACTAGTAAGTTAATCACAAACTTGAGATTCACACAAATTTTAAAGAATTCAAATTTTAACTATTCTAATTTGACACTAATGGCACTAGTGAAGTTAATCACAAACTTGAGATTCACACAAATTTCAAAGAATTCAAATTTTAACTATTCTAATTTGACACTAATGGCACTAGTAAAGTTAATCACAAACATGAGATTCACACAAATTTCAAAGAATTCAAATTATAACTATTCTAATTTGAAAACTAGAATCACTAACAGAAAGTTTATAATTTTTGTGACCTAAAAGAAAAAAATCACTAAAAAACTATAAGTATTTAGTTCTAAGTAGAAATGAAAAAATAAATAGGACAAAAGAAAAAAGATGCCACCTACTGGGCCACCACGGCCTGAATACGACTAGAAGCCCATCCGTGGGCCAGGATTCAGGCCCGCAGAAGGCCCAGCAGGCCCACAGGCATAGCGGTGTGAGATTAGGCCCATAGGCCTGCAGTTCTAAGGAGTTCGATGGAGATGGCGAGGCAGCGCTTATAAACAGGTGCGGCGGCTCGTCAGCTAGCGAGGTGGGACTAAACATCCCACCGCACCGCGGCTTTGGCAGGTGCAGGCCTTTGGTCCCGGTTCGTGGCGCCAACCGGGACCAATGCCCCCGATTGGTCCCGGTTTGTGGCACCAACCGGGACCAATGCCCCCCTTTGGTCCCGGTTCGTGCCACCAACCGGGACCAAAGGCGGAGGTTCGTGCCACCAACCGGGACCAAAGGCCTCCGCCTTTGGTCCCGGTTGGTGGCACGAACCGGACCAAACCGGGACCAAAGGCCTCCGCCTTTGGTCCCGGTTGGTGGCACGAACCGGACCAAAGGGGGGCATTGGTCCCGGTTGGTGCCACGAACCAGGACCAATGCTTCGTCTATATAAGTAGCACTTGTGAAATTTTCATTCAGTGTGTTCTTCCCCGCCCGATCGACGACTCCGCCAGGCTGCGCCTCGCCGTCGCCGTTGTCGCCGCGCGCCGTCCCGCGCCCCTCTGACGCCGTCCCGCACCGCCCCGACGCCCTCTCTGCCCCGACGCCGTCGCCCGTGCCTCACCGTCGCCGTCGCCGCCCCGTGCCCCCCTACCTCCTCGCCGCCGACGCCGTGCCCCTCACCGTCGCCGTCGCCGCCCCGCGCCACCCCGACGTGGTGGCCCTCTCTGCCCCGACGCCGTCGCCCGTGCCTTGTCGTCGCCGTCACCGCCCCGTGCCTCCCTGCCTCCTCGCCGCCGACGCCGTGCCCCTCACCGTCGCCGTCCGCCGCCCCTGCCGTCGCCCCCGACCGCGCCGTCCGCCCGGCTTGCGTAATTTCCTAATTTAATTGGAATGTAGAGTTAATTTAGTTGTATAGTTAGGATGTATAATTAATTTAGATGTATAGTTAATTTAGTTGTACTTAATTTAGATGTATAGTTTAGATGCAAAAGTTAGAATTTTTTTCTGTTCCTACATTTTTTTGGTGATATTATTGTTGCATATGCAAAAGTGAGTGTGTTCATATATATGCAAATAATATGTCAATTTTTTCATAGAATTTTTATGATTTTTTTGTTGTAATTTTGTTCATAGAATTTTTATTTTGTTCATAGAATTTTTATTATTTTTTTCTATTGTAATTTTTGTTCATATGTCAATTTAGATGTATATGTTCATATTTAGAAGAAAAAGAAGGAGAGAAAAAAGGAAAATAAGAAGAGGAAGAAGGGAGAAGAAGAAGAGGAGAGAAATAACAGGAGAAATAAATAAGAAGATGAAAAAGAAGAAGAAAAAAAGAAGAGAAGAAGAAGGAATAGAGGAGAAGAAGAAGAATTCTTCTTGTTCTCCTCTACTTCTTGTTCTCCTCTATTATTCCTTCTTCTTCTCCTTTTTTTTCTTTTTTTTTCTTCTCCCTTTTCCTTTCTTCTTCTCCTCTTTTTTTCTTCTTCTTCCTCTTCTTATTTTTTGTTATCGGGTATGTCGTTGTCGACATACCCCCCTCCCCGATAATTAACTTTTAGTAATTAGTACTACTTAGTTGATTTAATAAAACTGGTTTATTTTACTATAGAAGTAGTTTATTTTTAGCAAGAAAACTAATAGAACTAGTTTATTTTTTAGTTAAAGCAATTATTCCCGGATCGACGTGGACGATGCCTATCCCGCGTCCTCGTCGTCGAGTCGGGGGCGGACGACACCTGCTTGACCAGATGGGCCATGTCCGGGACTGGGCTCCACCGGGGTGGTACTGGGAGGCGCTACCTTCCGGGGGGCGTAGCTTGGTAAGGAGCCAGCCCGCCGTTGACCCGATCCTTGTTTGGTGGCGGTCGCGTGGGCCACTGACGGTGTCGAGGCTTCCGGACACCGCGGAGGTGGTACGTCACCGTGTCAGCAAGGAGGACCAGCACGTCCGTTGGTACATGGTTGCGTTGGAGGGCAGGTTCGAGAATACCTGGCAGGTTCTTCAGGGATCTCACTGGAGCTATGATCCTGTGATGGTTCCTTCCCTTTGGGTGTCCAGCGCCCGCGCCGATACCCGTCGGGCGCTACGGTTCTAGCTGTACTGGCGATATGTATGATATATAGTATTCAACGTGTATTAGTGATAATATTCGATGTACGGACACATGGAGATGATGTAGTTTTTCTTATAATTGAAGGCATCCTAATTTGAATACTACTTAATTTTACGATTTGATTTTTCTTATTGAATGCTCAAATTAGAGAGCACTATGCAAGGCATATGCATATGATTAGTTGAATAATAATGATCTAATTTAGTCTTTGAATTATGAACGTATAGGAAATGTCATCATCGAACGACGAAAGTCTCCCGGGAGAGTGCGACTGGTGCCACGACGATCGAGGTGAGTGCGACAGGCCTCACTTGGACGATGGTCGGCGCTTCAGCATTAAGCTCGAGGAGACCTTCGAAGTTGAAACGGTATGCAATGACGACAAGTGTTTTTTTCATAATTAAGCATGACTTCAACTATTTCAACGTGTAATTTTCATCTTTTACAATTTGAGTATAGTTGATCCCATGCCATGCAAGACGCTATGTCTTGGAGAGGATGGATTTTGAAGACCATGAAAGTTTTGAAATGAAGAAAATTCACCTAAGGACCCATCATGATGTGGATTTTGAAGTAAAGTTGTATAATGCTGAGAGCGTAACCCATTTTGGTTGCAAAAATTGGGAAGCATTTTGCAAATTGTATGGTTTTGATGAGGGTATGCTTGTCACCATGGATCTTGTTGATCCTGAAATCGAGCAAGACAATATGGACATTTGGGTCCTTGTTGATACTCCTCCAGTTCTACCGCTATGTGAGTTTCTCAAACATAGTTAATTATTAATAGAACTTACATTGTTCATTTCAAAATAGTTGACAGCTTATTTGCATTGACAGCTTATTTTGAAGTATCAAAAAATGTGTAGAAGATGGTAGATAGAACTTACTACACCGATGGCTCTGAGTTAACTTACAAGGAGAAAACTCATCTGGTTGGATTTTGTAATGATATTGAAAATTACAATATCTACAATCGAACTCCTCAACATTATGGTCAATACGTGCCACTAGTGCACGTGTTGAACTACGGTAACTACCATGGAGATACCCTGGTAAGTTTTTTTACTATTACGACATTCGTGCATCTTTTTGCATACTTCTAAAACTAGTACATCATTGCTAACTACGAAGTTATTACTATGTTTTTCAACAGCTTATCCCAGAGGATTGTGTGCCTCATTTGATGTATCAGAATGGCGGCAGCCTTCGTGTTTTGAACATATATCCAGGTCATTCTACGAATCTCAACTGTCCATACCGGATTTCTAAAACAAGTGGAGACATGACAATCAAAGGATGGAAAAAATGTATGGACAGTCGTAAGGAGCTTCTTGGAAGCAAAAGGAAGCGAGGCGCAAGAATTGGAGACAGGATGATCTCCATTCTTCATAATGGAGAGTCAGGGTCTATATTGTTTTATGCTATTTTACCTTAAGTGTGTTTAGGTCCGATCCTACCTGATACTGATGATCATGTGCTAAGAACAATTATGTAGGGTTGGGTTCGATGACTATGAGGATGATGATCGTATGACTTATTATTAATAACGAGTAGAAGTTGTATGATGATGCTTGATTAATTAGTAGGACTTGTTATTATATATGATGATGTATGATGCGAGCATGCATGAGTTATTATATATATATATATATATATATATATATATATATATATATATATATATATATATATATATATATATATATATATATGCAGGTGAAAGTCCTTGCAAGGACTACATATAAGAGAGGACACTTCTCTCTATTAGCTAGCTAATAACAACCTAAAAATAACCCCCTAAACCCCTAAAACAGCCACTTTTTTAAAAAAAAAAATGAAAAACCTCCTGCTGACGCGTGGAAGCCTTTTGGTCCCGGTTTATGTCATGAACCGGGACCAAAGGCCCCCCTGCCTGGGCTGCCGGCTGCGGCCACGTGGAGGCCCATCTGTCCCGGTTCTAGTTTGAACCGGGACTAAAGGGTGAGGGTATTAGTAACGACCCTTTAGTCCCGGTTCAGGAATCGGGACTAAAGGCCCTTATGAACCGGGACAAAAGGCCGTTTTTCTACTAGTGTAAGAGTGAGGCACCACTAGGTGGCCGGCTACCTCTATGTGTTTTAAGGAAATTAAAGGCTTGTCCCTTTCGAGGTGACTACCTTTAATTTGAAGATCGACACCACACTGTGGTGTTCTTCTGGAAGGCTTGCACTTTGGGTCAATAAGAATCACCATGACCATGATTATGCTTAGCCATAGCATTTTCATCCTACATAATTTACTAAAGGTAAATTAATGCATGAGTATTTCATGCACCATATGGCTGACCTTTTTAAAAGGAAATGCGATGAGATGACATTTGGTGGGAGTAAGTATTTAACATGGGTCATGGACATAAAGATTTTTTCGACCCGGGGCCTTATTGCCACGGAAACTCCACCTGCAGAAAATGTCATGGCTATTTATAAATAGCTAAGAATATGCATATTTGCATTTATGTACCATCGCAATGGCTCAGTTCTCAACTGAGTATGTAATGGATAATGAACATCCATTTTTCCCTTTGAGCCTTCATTGAGGCAAGATATATTGTTATAAGCATCACATGAATGATTACTCATTCATTGTCAGGACTTCGAGTCTGTTGAGCCTTATAGTTCTGTTGTCAATAAATCAACATTATGTTGAGATTATGTGATAAGGCGGCTCCAGATGCATATCTAAATATAAGTCCTTATTGCACTTTACGTTCTCCTAGGATGATAAACAGAAATATCATCTTTGTTTCAGGTTTGCAATGCCTGAAATTCATGCTAGTGCTCTTAGTACTAAGCAATAGTGGTTAGAGAACCACGGGAGTTGAATGTAAGGTGAAGGAAAAATGACAAGCAGAAATGGAGTGTATATCTCAAAAGGGAATGTGTCATTTAATCTAAATGATCATAATGACAACTTTCAAGTTTGTCAAAGTGGTGGTTGTACGAAATGTTATACCAATGATTACCAATTGGTCAAGTATTGGGTTGAATCATACCATCGACTCACTGGAGGCAAATTATTTTAATGGGATAAGTTCGAAGTTCTACTTCAAAAGGAAACAACCAGAAAATATTCTGGCATGGTGGAAGGAGAATGGACTCCTCTATATTGATGATATGCTTGTGGAATGATATTCCAAAGATATTTTGGAGATCTCATGTAGTCTCCTAGTTGTCCCTAAATATCATTAGCCTGTAATTGTACTACTACATGTAGTATAAATTGCAACATATTGTCCCTCGGACATAAATAGTTGAGATAATTGAGTGTATGAGTCAGTTCATACTCAATCTTGTTGCATACATAATATTTTTCCCTCCTTTAGCATCATGGTATTGGACGATTAGAGAAATTATTGACAATTCTATTGGCCACAACTTGACAAGTTGCAATATTCCCAACAATCATCAGATTGTTTTCTGCACTACATGTGACATTGGGGAATTAATTTTAAGGCACTCTCACCTTAAAATTTGAAGTGAGCCAGCCAATATTCTTGATTGAATGCAAGAATATGTTTGGATTATTCAACCATTATCTGGGTTATCTTGGTACTTCATGGTGTTCATAGACGCATCTAGAAGATGGTCTTAGGTGTGTATATGCACACATAACCATGCATTTATTGAATTAAGTGCTCAAATTGACGAATTTAGAGCAAATTATCCTAACATGTGATAATTCCATTGGAATGGAAATGTCGTTGAAGTTGATTCACACACATTCAATGGTTATATTCAGTACATGGTACATAACCAGAATGGTTTGGCTGGATCTCTTATGAAAGAGATTCAATATTGCATAGCCAATGTTGCAGAATTGTGATTTACCAACATTTTGTTAATGGTAACATGTGGTCTCACACTCCGCATATTTGCTCTAAATGAGATCAAATGATATTGCACCCCCTTGCAGTTTGTACATGGAAATAAGTGAAGTATTTCTCATCTGCGGTAATTCGGTTGTATACCGATATCACCACCCCAGCGTACATCATGGGCCTTCACATATGGTTGGGATCTATGTGAGGAATAAATGTGGTATGTTCGTTAATCCGTTGAATACCTTAACCCTAGCAAGGGAGTTATTTGTAGCCCATACGCTGATTACTTTTGCAATAAGCACATTTTCTGGCATTAAGGGGAGATGTGTACCACAAAGAATGCCAGAAAATGGATAAGAAATGTCATAGACATTTTGTCCACGTACTTAAGAATCTGAACTGCATGTTCAGGTTATGAGAAATTTGCAGCATATTGCAAATAATCTGCCAAGTATATTTATCGATGGCAAAGGTGTCACTATGGTCAATTACTAGAACGAGTGGAGGTACCTAATAAACCACTCGTCTCCCTAGATGAGAGAAAGAGGGGGAGAATTCTGGTCGCATGAGATTAAGTTCTCATATGTTTCAGCGGAAACATGGGAGGTTGATTCCTCGATCAGTAAATATGATTCAACCTCGGGTTGAATGACACCTGAGGGATGCGCGGCATCCAAAGTCCAACACATATGTGCACATATTTTAGGTGTTGGGACATCGAAACACCTTGACTCCGTTGTTTTGGGAAATCACAAGGAGTGAAGAAGCATAATAGTAATTCCACGATGATATTGATTCATGAGAATCGTATATGAGAAAGTCTACATATGTCGACATAAAATTCTTCTTGAGAATTGCTAGAATCCTTTTGGGCCCTGAACCAAAATCCATGGAAAGTGTTATCTGCACTTATATTGGTTCAAATGAAAGGAAGCAATTAAGGAAGAGTGGCACTCGCTCATCAAAAGAGCGGTATTTACCATTGTAAAACCTGCTCCTCATAAGTATCTTTCAGAGGGAAGAGAAGTGAATTTTCGTTTGGAAACGAAAATAAATGAGGTGGTGAGAAAGCGAGGCTTGTAGCACAAAAGTTTTTCGCAGAGACCCAACATCAGTTACGATGTAGCATACCTTTTTGGTATAAGTGGAATTATGTTTCGATACTGAATGTCAATGGCAGTACATATCCATACGGTTGATGTATGTAATGTCTACATACTCCATGGGTCAATTAGTTTGGATGTATATATTGAAGTCATTGAATGACTTGATAGTATGAATCCAAAGGTAAATCGCAACATGCATGTGTGGAACTTCTGAAGTCATTCTATGACTTGAAGTAGTCGGAGATTTGTGTGGTGTAACCGACTGAGTGAGTTATTCCTTGACAAGGATTACTCTCATACTAATGATTGTTGACGTGTATTCATGAAGAAATCCTGGGTTGGATTTTACATCACCTTAATTTGTGGTGTCGATGATCTTATCATCAAAGTCTATATAAGACATGAAATACACACAATCATGTTAAGACGGATATTTGGGTCAAACCAAATTATGCTAAGCTTATGACTTGAGCACATCCCCCTAAGATATCAGTCTTCATATATCCGAAAGTATTGGAGAAGTTCAATATGGATATATTATATCAAAGACACATATGGTCATGTTATACCTAATATGGGATATAGATCCTTGATACATAGGGGAGATGGTGAAGTGATAGAGGAGCATGAATTGCCATATCTAAATACCATCGAAGCACTCATATATCTTGCGAAATATGTCAGGCCTGACACTATAGTTTTTGGGAATTTATTGAGAGTGCAATTCCCTAAAAGGTATAAGGTTTGTGTAAGGAATATCCTGGGATATATCCAGGGCACGAAGGGTCTTGATCAATTTCATTCAAAAAATCAAGATGGGACCATGGTTTGATATATTGATAGTGGCTAATTATCTGATCCCACAATGACATATCAAAGACTGGGTTTGCTGGAAGAGTACTTTGAAGGAAGTATTCAGATTAGACTCTAAACGAGTCCTTCCAGTGATGATTCTATTTCATTTGAAGCATCGGAAAATGTGGATGACTTCATAGAATGATTGGTCACATGTGAAATCATGTGGAGATTATCATTATCTACCAAGATAATGTCACTTGTATTGCTTATGGGTTATATTTATCCTTGTGAATTATAGAAATGTAAGAGGATCATATGCAAACAGATTATTGTGATATTCACAATATCTCTATCAATGTTTACATTCCAGAACTAGGTTCGTGAAATTGGTATGAGATATTCCTGAGGTTTGCAAAGTTCAGGGGGAGTAAAATCCCAAGTTATAACCCGTTGGTGATCCTCAAATCACTCATATTGTACTCTTTTTTCCTTTATGAGTTTTCCATGATGGTTTCTCATATAAGGTTTTTAACGAGGCAATATAAATACAAGTGCGGATATATGCCATATTGGTTTCTCCTTATTTTTTTCCCATCGGGTTTTAAAGGAGTTTTCGATGGCATATTATTATAAGGTTTCTCCACAATTTTTCCCACAGGGTTTTTGGAGAGTTTTCAGTTTGCAATATACATATGACGAATTGATCAAAGGGGAGTGTTGAGAAATAAAAACATGTGATCAATTGTATGGAAGGGATGCCTCCCAGGAGATGTCTGTTGGGGAAGAGGCGTCTCCCCAACACACCCCTTCACCATGTATATAAGTGGGTCTCCCACATTGCAATGAAATTAGTGGATCATTTGGATTCTTCATGTGTCTCTTTTACTTTCATTCTATAAAAGCACCCTATCAGTACTATACTGTAGTAGTATAACTTCGGGGAGCTGGCGACTGGTCCAGGTCAGAGGGGGAGTGTGGTGTGAACCGTGAACGGGCGCCACGCTCGCCCCACGCGCGCGGCTGGTTTGTGCTGCATGGCGACATCGTCACGTCCTCGATCCGTGCCGAGAGATCCAGTACGTCCGTGCTACTCGGCAATTCAGCGTGTGTGCCTGGGTTTGCTCGGGCCGATACGGAGATGATCTCGGGAGAGTGACCGACCACGGCAAAAGTACGGCGCGGTCGCAGAGTGCCCAGCCACCCCCAATCCGTCGGTGCCACCCGTCACCGCTGTCACGACCCGTTCTATGACAGCCATGGAGCCTGGCACGTGGAGTCCCGCACTAGCAACTCGTGTCCTCCCGAAAGAGCAGGGGCACAAAACAAAGAAAACTATCAACCGGACAGGCGGACACGTAGCGTATTAGGTTGATGACAGGAGACGACGAGCGGGGCCACGTGGTGGCCGGCGCGCGTACGTGGTGATCGCCGTGGCTGTCCACGAGGACGCCATCGTCCGTCATCCCAGCATGAGCAACCCTGCATGCGAGCGAGTCACCGCCCCACGCAGCTACGGACGAGGCTAGCAGCGGTGGCGTATCCGTAGACGCGTTTGCGCGGACGGCGCGAGGAGTGTGGGGGGGCACGAGCCGGCCATACGGCCTGCCTCCGCGCGATCTGGGGAGCGAATCAGCGGTGCGTCGCCGCCGCCGCCTGTGTGCTTGTTGATGGGTGGGGTGGGGCAGGCCTATCTTCGTCACGTGCCCAACGAAGCTATATATACATCGGCGGCCGCAGGTGGATTACAATATGATATTCGTCCGCGCGTACTGCTCCGGCTGGGGAGAGCGATCGAGCTCGGAGGGAAGGAGTGTGCTGTGTACGGGCGTCAGGCCAACTCCACCGCGCGATCCAAAACGGACACCCGTTTTGTCCGGTTTTTGTCCGTTTGGGTAGGAATTTGGGGTCGTGTTCGGGCCTGCCATGTGATACGGTGCCCAAATTTGCATCAAAATTAGTTTCCAACCCAAATATTTGTCTGAAAATTAAAATAGTTTTACAACCCAATTGAAATTATTTTAATAAAATAGTTTTACAACCAAATCGAAATTGTTTTGACTGAACATAAAATGGACCAATACATTTATTGGTTGCCAATGTGATCCCACACGTGCTCAATCAAGTCATTTTGAAGATTCAGATGAGTGTGCCAATCACGCATCTCACGGTGGAATTGAGCAAACTGTTCAAATGTGGTCGGGTCTTAGTGTAGGGGCTCAATATTTTCACCTTGATAATCAAATCCTTGGTTGAAGATACTCTCATCACGCTCGTCCTCGACGATCATGTTGTGCATGATCACACAAGCAGTCATCACCTCCCAAAGCTTCTTTTTATCCCATGACAGTGTAGGGTTTCGAACGATACCCCACCGGGATTGAAGCACACCAAAAGCACGTACCACATCCTTTCTAACACTCTCTTGCATTTGGGCAAATCTCTTTCTCTTCTCACATTGGGGTTTCGAGATTGTCTTCACAAAAGTTGACCACTGAGGATATATACCATCTTCTAGATAGTATCCCTTATTGTAATGGTGGCCGTTGATCTCAAAGTTGACAGGTGGGGAGTGGCCTTCTGCATGCCTCGCGAAGACTGGAGAACGCTGCAGCACGTTGATGTCATTGTGAGAACCTGCCATGCGGAAGAAAGAATGCCATATCCAAAGATCTTGCGATGTCACCGCTTCTAATATGACAGTGCATCCGTTAACATGCCCCTTATACTGGCCCTGCCAAGCAAATGGACAGTTCTTCCACTCCCAATGCATGCAATCTATGCTGACAAGCATGCCTGGAAAGCCTCTAGCTGCGTTGGTCGCCAACAATCTCTCTGTATCAGCGGCAGTTGGCTGCCTCAAGTACTCTGGGCCAAACACCTTGATCACAGTCTGGCAAAACTTGTACATTGACATCAGACATGTTGTCTCACTCATACGCACATACTCATCCACCAGATCGCCTGGAATTCCATATGCAAGCATGCGGATGGCCGCGGTGCATTTCTGGTATGAGGAGAATCCAACCTTGCCAAGAGCATCCGTCTTGCACTCGAAGTATGGGTCATGAGCAACCACTCCCTCTCGGATACAATTGAACACATGCCTTGCCATTCGAAAACGGCGACGGAATTTATCCGGCTTGAAGAGCGGGGTGTTGGCAAAGTAATCAGCATAGAGCAGGGTGTGGCCTCTCTCCCTGTTGCGGTTCAGGTTGGGAGCACGGCCAGGGACTGACCCCCTGTACCGAGGAAGCTGTCGTTGAATGTGGTCCTGAACGACCAGTGCAGCCACCACAAGATCTTCATCATGCGACGATGAATCGTCCGATGAACAAAGGAAGTGATGGAAGAAAAACTCGTCTCCACTGTCCATACCTTTGTGGGCAAAATGTCGAACACCTTGCGGTCGTGGTGGCGAAGAGGCCGCGATGATCACCTCGACGCAGCAGGGGTGGTTGCCGGCCGGCTACTAGCCGCTCTGGAGCTCTCGTCAGAAGCTGTCGAGGCCGCCGTGGTGCGTCGCCGGCGGTCCTGTCCCCTTTGCGGCCGGCAAAGACGGCGACGGCCAAAACTACGGCCAAAGCACGGGCGTGGTGAAGGCCATGTCGAGAAGTGGTTTGGTAGGGACGGCCGGAGGCTGCGCGGTGAGGAGGCGGCCGGAGAATAGCGGCGGCACCGACGGCGGGGGGAGGCGGGAGAGGGAGGGTGGAAGCGTTGGGAGCGGAGGGACTGCTAGTGTCCCCGACAGCCGGGCCAGGAGGGGGACAAGGGCGTGCTTCCAGGCCGTCCGCGTGCATCCGTTTCACCCCAAACCGAGCGCAAGTTTGGACAGGGGATGGGTCAAAAACGGACGAAATCCGGACATTTGTCTGTTTGAGGCCGTGCGCTGGGCCGCGTTATTCGTCCGTTTTACCCCAAACGAACGGGGCCGAACAGAATAGGGTCACGTGGTGGAGTTGGCCTTAGGCTTTGACTCCCAAGCGGCTTGTCTGTGCACGACGACACAATCACGTCATGGATCAGTCCCAAGAGATATAGTACACGAAGTTTCATTGTCTGGGCAAATGGAAGTATTTGTTCAGAAAAATCTTCAGGGAAATCATATCCCAGTACTAAATGGTGGTAGCAGAAGAAACGCAGCAAAATAGCTAATTCACAAACAACTCAGAACATATTTTTCACATATGTATGCACGATTCTATAAAATTGCCTAAGAATTATCCCGATTAAGAGCTAATCGCACCTAAAAATAGAACAAAATATGTATGGTTATTGAGTTTTGAGCTGGCGGTGAACCGGTGAGGAGTTGATTGGTCGATTAACACACATAAATCGCATCAATTGGATTTGTAAATGTAAATATGCTAGTGAGATAAATAAATTGGATATAACAAGGAAAGGACATGGTACAGGCGGTTTCCAGCCGCCCACAAGAGCTAGAAAATATGCAGCCTTAGCTCTGATGGCTAGGTTATTTGTGGTGAGATCTGTCCATCGAAGTTTAAGTCCTAGACTTGCCATGGGTGACTCCAATGTTCTCGTCTTTGTTTCTCCGGTAAAAAAAAATCAGCTCTCTTTGAGGTTCTTTGTGTTGGATCGAGTATTATGAATCTGAAATTGTTTGATGCGTATCGTATAATTAACTCACGGATACTTGTGGTGACATTGGAGTATCTAGGTGACATTAGAGTTGCTTGATGCGTATCATATGGTGTTATTTTAGTACGAACTCTTGGATAGATCGAACGGAAAGAATAATTTTGTGTTATTTTAGTAAGAACTCTTGAATAGATCGAATGGAAAGAATGACTTTAAGGTGGTTTCGTACCGTACAAACAATTTCTTCTTATGTTCTCTGCTAGATAAGAACATTGGAGTGATTCTTCGTTGCACATTGAGGGATGGTTATGTGATCCAATTATATTAGCATTGTTGAGAGATTTCACTAGTGAAAGGATGGAACCTAGGCCTCATTTTCATGCATTGCAATACTGTTTGTGCTCACTATTGTTACTTGCTACCTTGCTGTTTTTTCTTGTTACTATTACAAAAACCAATATCTACTATCATTACTACACTTGTATCATTATCTCTTCGCCGAACTAGTGCACCTATACAATTTACCATTGTATTTGGTGTGTTGGGGACACAAGGACTTTTTGTTATTTGGTTGCAGGGTTGTTTGAGAGAGACCATCTTCATCCTATGCCTCCAACGGATTGATAAACCTTAGGTCATCCATTTGAGGGAAAATTGCTACTGTCCTACAAAACTCTGCGCTTGAAGGCCCAACACGAGTCTACAAGAATAAAGTTGCTTAGTAGACATCAGATATCTATCTTAATAGATGATGTTTCGCTGATAAAACTTGCCTGGGAACTGAATATATGGATTGTGCATACCTCTGTAGTGAGATATGAGAGGGTATATATTGAGGCCAATACCAAAGAAACTAAACAAGGAGATGGATGCATCGAGCAAGTATGAGACAATGGTACACTACTCATGAGCACTACTGTTACTTCGGTTTGTTTGAGGTGCTAGAGATGCAAGTAGTTGCTCTTGCACTAAAAATTAGTTATGGGCGATGTGTCAGGACCGAGGCCTATCTCTCGTGTCCATCGTTTCATAGCTATTATGGACCTGCGAGGAACGGAGAAGCAACCTAAGCCATTCATTAAAAATTAACTCTTGATAAGCATGTATGATGCCGGGGTACACAACTCATGAGCACTACTGTTAGGTGTGTTAATTTTAAGGTGCGTGAGATACAACTAGTTCCTATTGGGCTTCACATTAATTAAATGTGATGTGTGAGGTTTGAAGCCTAGCTCACATTACATTGTTACATAGTTAGAACTATGCACATGCCGACCCGAACTCTTTAAAAAAAAATCTCATCTCTTCTTTCCAACTTTTTATTTATGTTTCCAACTTCTTATCACGCACCAGTGTACGTGCCAAGTCCACATATTACTTTAGGCATGTAACATAATACCTTTAATTCTCAGCCGTAAAAATTACTGATCAACGCGCTTTATATTTTCTTAGCTTATGTGGAAGAACGTGGTGTCTTATTTGACTTCTGTTTTAATTAAATAATAGATGGTCCTTGGAGGATGGATAAGCAACATAAGTTGTTCATCAAAAATTAACTCATGATATGAGATGGTTATGCCACTACAAAGATAGATTAGTCTGTTATGGTACACTAGATTAAGTAACATAGATTGTAGTTAAGTTCGTGCGTTACCTCGATCAGTTGTTCTTCACTCCTCAACGAGAATTGATAGTAGCTTGATAGTTATGGCAATGTGTTGTGGCAGTACTGCAGTTCTAGCTCGATTGTGGACTGCTCTGCTAAATGTAACTCTGGATCAAATGCCATAGGTACGTAGTGCAAGTTCCTAGTTTTGGAAATGAAAAAAATTACTCTACACCCCCACAATGCAAGTGCACCATAACCTTATTCAAGCACCAAGCTCGGACTGTCAAATTTGAATTAATATGAGCTTCAGAATGGCATGATTCACGGTCCAGTTTATATGATGAATTTTTGAATGCTAATGCTCTAGAGTCGGAGCTGGTGGTGTAGGCGGAAACACTCGCAACAACCCATCAACGGACAAATATGTTGATACGGATGCAGATAATGTTTCTATAGAAATTTCATATTAGAATGGTGACGCCTTTATTTGGCGTGTTCTTGGGTCTTGATCAGCTGGATGTCTACATGCCTGATCATTGGAAAATTTTGAGAAAATAGCACATCCCTTTTGTCACTCATTTCTAAGGAGGGTCGCCCAACAGAAGTTTTATATTCTGTCGAATTCGTCAGATGTTTGTATGATTATCAATGACAAGGCAATGAAGATCTAGCAGGAGAGAACATCGCGACCGAGGTGACCAGGCCGCAAAGTCCACCTGCAAGTGTGTCTACAAGGGTGATGAGGTGGGATACATTCATAACATGACAAACGAGGGTAAAATTGTTGCACATCTGTAGCAGCATATAGAGGGAAATAGAGTGAAATGTTCACTTGGACCAACGGTGAAACACGTGTGATCGATACTGCACACAGTATAGCTCATGAGGCACAAACAAATTAGCAAGACATTGAAATAGCAACAACATGGTTGAAATCACACTATTTTCAACTTAGTGAGGGCTCTAGTCTAGTAACTAGCCAGCTAGGAGACACTGAAATAGCAACATGGTGAAAATTACACTACGGTTAGTTTCTTTTATGTCTGCACTAGATTAAGTTGATGACAACTCCTTCGGTACTAATTAGTCTTAAGTTATGGACTGCATCGCGGAGAAGATGCCACACCTAGTGCAATGTCCTGCAAGTACCGGCAACTTGCCAAAATAGATTTACCTACGACTTGGCACGGTTGGCTAGCTATGACTTTCTTATTTCTTCTATTGTTGCTTGGTCAGTCTCCTGATAGTACAACATACTTAAATCATAGATATGGAGTTTAATCCCCCTGTTATAACTTCCTCGACAAATTCTCGCCTAAATAAGGATTCACATGTTCATTGTTTAATTTATTGCTCTTCTTCATTTTCCTTCTTGATGAAATGTTATTAGTACATAGCAAGATGAGACATCACCATGTATGGCTTAATCTAAACTGTATAAATCTCGCATGGACAATACAAGCCATCCTATTTGGCCTTGCAGCGTACACACATATCCGGTCAGAAAATGTGGCCAACTTTTCATGCATTTTTATATTGATTTCCAAAATTGTCAAACTAGATTATCATCATAGTTTTGATGTTTTTTCCTTGTCGCCACCCAACCCGACTCCTGAAGGAGCGTGAGTTGAGGGTCATATGACTCGTTTCAAGATGAAGCTCACATTGTCGGATAGTGGGCTCCTTTTACAAAAGTTAGGGTATGAGTGCACCTCTAGAGAAAGGGACTGTTCAAAAAGAAATTGCATTCTCCCACACAATGATAACCTTTATTTCGTTGCTTTCGTCAAGAAAACAGTCGACACTTGTACTACATATTTTGGGTATATAGCTTATCTTCAGAAAGGTGGTCTTTGGTGAGAGGAGAGCTATATCCGGAGCTCATCAAGATAGGATGACCTCCATAGCTCACCGGGGTTCCTCTAAGACAAGTGGCCTCAGTTCGTGCCGTGCATATTATTGGATAATGGTTTCAGAACCTGCCAGCCCTTGGACAAGCTATACAAGTTAATGTCATATTTTCCTGTAGTCATGAAGCCGTCAAAGATAGACGAGCACAAACGGGGCATAAGAGCCAGCCAGTTTCCTCTAATATCTCAGTATACAGTTGATAATTAACAAAACTGTACATGTGATACCTAGCTAAAGATGAGGTTTAATACATAAGAGCTACATTCTGATTATCGAGTAAGGAGCGTGCTAAAGGGATAATGTAAGCAACAATGGCAATATGTGAGAAGGTATATATATTGAACACAACACCAAAGGATCTCAAGAAGAAAAAACGAGACCATGCGACAAGTATGACACAAAGATCCACAAAGAAGTAAAGTGTTTGATAGGTTTGTTTTGAGGAGCGGTTGACATGAGGGCACATGCTTCACATTTTTTCTTCCTCTTTGGCAGTTGATAAAGTGTGTGAGCAACTGGATCTTTCATGCCGTTGGACCTGCTTAGCCTCCGCCTGGCCGAGGCGAGTTCCAGTTGGCTAGAAATTGTACCTGAGACAAGAAGGCGGATAAGCCCCACCAACTGCATGAACACGAGGCGCCACTAGCGACTCAATGAGTTTGTTTCCATTTAAACATTAGGAATTATCTCTATTTAAATAACAAGGAATCAGTGCCAAGAGAAAATAGTGAGTGACTAGCGAGTGCGGCATTTCGGTGCCCAGACTCATCTGCACCGGTCCAAAAAACAAATCACAAAAAATTCAAAAGATTTTAATCTTTTTTTGCATGGTAGACAATTTATCATGTGAGGTCCGCTCAAAATTTTAGCTCATTTCGACTTCTGAGAAGCTCTCAGCAAAAAAGACAAATCGGATCAGAACAGTGCATGAACAGTAAGCATTTTTACAGACCTCGAATTTGTTTTTTTGCCGAGAGCTGCTCAGATATCCAAATGATTTGAAAATTAGAGTGTACCTCATCCATCAAATTATCTACCACACACAAAAAAATTGGAATTTTTGAAATTTTTCTAGTATTTATTTTGATTTTTTTCGTAAGGGCGGGTGCAGCTGAGCCTAGGCTCAGAAGTGGATTACCGGTGACTAGCGCCCATTCGACTGAGAATCTCGCTCTGTCTTACATGTTTGTTCATCAATTCAAAATCATTTGCCGCGTTACTGAAAGATTGTTCATCTAGTGCTGCCAAACTTTTATGGTGTTTGTTTTCGTAGCAAATAAATAAGCCCAATTTTTCTTAAAGACAAAAGGCGGGCACTTCTCCCACGTCGGTGGCGGGGTGGGTGACGGCCGCACACCAGCACCATCGTCTGCAGCATCCATCCACCTGCTCGAGAAGTCGATGCCGCGGGAGCCGAAAGGAAAGCAGTCACGCACGCTCACCACCCTGGTAAACGCCCACCAGGAGGTCTTCTTGATCGCCAGTTATTCACCCCTACCTCGCTTTGATCCACCGTGCTCCAGCACCTCACCCAGCGGCGACAAACGAATATGCTAAGGCACTCTTCCTCATCTTCACCTATTTATACGGCAATCGCACACCTCGTCGTGTTCTCCTTGCGTCCAGACACGACAAGCTCTGCTAGAAGTAGCGCCAAGGCCAAACCTCTCTTCCTTCTACTTATTGCTCCAGCAGCCTGCAGCCTAGTAATAGCCTAATAGGCAATAGCTATAGTCTTCTTGTTCACAGCAGTGACCATGTCTTCCTCTGCCACCACGGCCAGTTCGAGAATCCAAGAAAGGTGGTGAAGAAGCAGATGTCGGAGGACCAGTCCGAGGGTCAGGGTGCCACCATCACACAGACCGAGCATCGGCAGCTAGTACCCATGCTCTCTCCGAATCACGCTAGACAACGAACTCTGAATTTCTCATGGGGCGCCGGTGTCGACCTTTGTCCTCGACAAATGCACGCATGCATGCTTTGCATACATCATTTATGTGTTTGCTGAAATGCTTTCTTATCTTCCGACGATGCAGGGCGCTTCACCCATCAGGACTTCTGGGAACAAAAGTGCATTACCAGGACAGGAGATGCTCATGTCCCATCAATCTACTTCAACCATCACAATAATGCAGAGGCGTAGGTTTCTATCCATTTCTAAAAATTAAAAAAAGTCCCATCTCGCACTGACGTTGCAACACAATTACTCTGTTGTCTGTTCTTGATTAGTGGATGACGGCAGGCAGGCATCGTGCATTCATAGATGCTGGCGTCAAACGACGTGCAGAAGGTCCTCCAACTCTGGATCAACCTCGCCTCCAAAGACTAGGTATCGTTTTTTAATGTCGTTTATAAGACATCACCCTTCTCTCCCTTTCATGCATATGGCTTTTGAATATCTTTCTAACTATGGGGTTCGAAAAGGGGGAGATGTCATCCCCTTTCCTGTTTCAAAACTGGGAAAGGTTGGCAAGACTCATTCCAAGCAGATATAGTATGTGCCCTCTGTAGTCTGATTGAAACTAGTAGTATCACATTCTTTTTTAAGCGCCTTATCTCCAGTTCTTTTGAATATCTTCATGCATCAACATATCATGTCGTTGATTCACATTTTTTAGTAAAAAGAAGGAAATTCAAATTCTTATTGTTATATACGGAGTATGCAGATAACTGAAATATTATCAGACAGTACCAAATCTAGCCTACAGAGCAAGGCATGCACAGAACTGTCGATGTGACTACAGAATACTGAAGAATGTTTCTAGATAAAGTGTGCTTCAAATCCTGGTCCGCAAGATCAAAGCCCGAGGGCGCCAGGACAAGCAGACATCTAGACGGATTTCAGTCAATCTGCGTGCCCATTACCATGCTTCCTTCCTCTTCTCATTAGAGCATCGTCATGTTGCGCACGGATACGAGAAAATAACCCGAGAAGTTGAAGCGAAGGCACATAGCAGCAGATGGAGATCCACCGAAACGAAAGAGCAGATCGGTTGAGATTCAGATGTTGATCAGATAATTGTAGTCTATAATTTTAGTCAAGACTAAATATGATTTTCTGTGGAAGATTATCATCACTTCGTCCCCATAAATCTTCGGGCTTTTTGCTCCTTTCATCAAGGAAGACAACAGGATCAAACGGAAATCAAAACAGGAACATCACAGATCTTAAAAGGCTCAGAAGAATGAATCGGTCTCTCAGCAGAGGGATAGAAATCCTCCGAAAATAGGTGGTGTTTTGATCATCACAGCCTCGAATTAGATCAAGCAAAACTAAACAAGAGCTGGAGAAACGGAAGATTCTGATTAAGAAGAGCTACAGGAAACAAGTTGCACACATCGCCGATTGACAAGCAAACCTGAGATGGTCACACAACGGCAGATGATGGAGGCGGGGATTACGGGATGCGAGAGCGCGCGCTATATAGAGGGTTTGTGGCCTAGGGTTTCGGGAAATAATATAACCTCATCTTACTGGGTTCATCTTGCGCCAGACTGGTTAATATTGGGCCAGTGAGGCTAGAAGATAATGTAACCTTTGAATAGACTGGACCTATGCTTGTTTGCCTATTAGCAATTGTCTTATTTTTTTGCAACGTGTTTGGTGTTCCTCAAAAATTGTCCTATTTAATTTCTCTCAATTTTTTTTTTGCAAACACTAGTAGAAAAAGGGTCAAACGTGAAGCACATTAGTGCCGGTTTGTATTTGAGTCGGCACTAATGTATACATTACTGCCGGTTCCAACGGCTAGCCGGGCCGCTTTCATTAGTACCGGTTCGTGGCGAACCTTTAGCCACGAACCGGTACTAATGAGAGTGGTGGCAGGATGTTGTCAAACTGGGGCCCCTCCAGCCCCTTTAGTACCGGTTCTTGGCACGAACCGGTACTAAAGGTCGTCCTACATAAACCCTTCGTCCACCCGAGCTCGCTCTATTCTTCCCCTTTCCCCTCTCCTCTCTGTTTTTCCCCTCTTCCTCTCGAGCTCATCACACATTTTGCCCAAATTTTGTCAAGATTTGAAGGCCCCCATCCATTGAAATGATCACAAAGGTTGGCAACTTTGTCCTTTCATCTCTCATTGCTAGATTTACTCTTGCAATGCTTTATATAGTGATTAATTTGTGAGTTTAGTAATTTGGGAGGAAATATATATATGTGCTAGTATTTGATTTATATGCAATTTGGGGTCAAAAATAACAATTAGTTTGCATATGTAGGTGTGGTTTACTTAGTGTCTTCTAAATCTCCGTCGTAACCACCGTCGATCGCCCGCACCGTCCCGCCGCCGGCACCACCTTATGGTGAGCCTCTTTGTTCATGAAATTTTATATAAAAATTGATGTTTGTGTGATTTGGATATATAGTTACTCGTATAATTATCTTACCCGTACGTTGTTTGTTATACATATAGTGGCATGGTTTTGATATCCGTCCCCGTCGGCCCTCGTCCTTGTTATGATTCGGATGTGGTATATATATTCTCTTTTAAAACTAGTTGCATTTCGTGTTTATGATAAATTATGCCCATCAAGTTGACATAGAAATTTTTTCTAGGAGGTATGTGAACCGGAAATTCCAACCGACCCTATTGTCGAGAGATTAAATTTAGTTGAAAGAGAAAACGAGTACTTGAAAGAAAAATTGAAAAGATTTTGAGGGGGAGAAGATGGAATTGGAGTTGCATGTTGCCGATGTCGTCGATGATCACAAGATCAAGATGGAGAAAATGCGCTTGAAGCTTAGAAAGATTAGAAAATATGCCATCGATAGTGAGGTTTGGTATCATTATGCTGTTGGATCCATTGTTACCTTAGTTGCGATCTTGACCGCATTTGTTATTGCATTTAAATGCTTTAGCTAGAGAGTTATTTGTTTGTTGCATTTAAGTGTTGTATGAACTTTATGTATGAACTTGTATTAATTTGGTCTATTCGGTGTTGTGTAATGAAGATGAGCCGGCAATGGATGTACGATGACCGATGCTCTCCCCAGTTCGTTGAGGGTGTGCATACTTTTCTGATTGCGGCTGAGGCAAACAAGCGGGCGGATGGTTTTATGCCTTGTCCATGTGATGGCTGTAAGAATGGTCACAATTACTCTACGTCAAGAACCATTCACGTCCACCTGTTTGAGTCCGGTTTCATGCCCCACTATAATGTTTGGACCAAGCACGGAAAAAGAGGGGTTATGATGGAAGACAATGAAGAAGAAGAGGACGACGACAGCTATCCTGGCCATGGGTTCCCTGAATACGATGATACAACAATGGGGGAAGAAGCTGAGCCGGTAATGCGGGAAGAAGCTGAGCCGGCAATGCGGAAGAAGCTGAAGAAGAGGCATCAGATGAGCCCGTTGATGATCTAGGTCAGGCCATTGCCGATGCAAAGAGAAACTGCGCAGGTGATTTGGAGAAGAAGAAGTTGCAGCGCATATTAGAGGATCACAAAAAATTGTTGTACCCGAATTGCGTAGGTGACAAGAAAAAGCTGGGCACCACACTGGAATTGCTGCAATGGAAGGCAGAGAATGGTGTATCTGACAAGGGATTTGGAAAGTTGCTGGTAATGATAAAGGATATGCTTCCAAAGAACAACGAATTGCCCGAGAGTACGTACGAAGCAAAGAAGGTTGTCTGCCCTCTAGGGTTAGAGGTGCAGAAGATACATGCATGCCCTAATGATTGCATCCTCTACCGCTGTGAGTACGAGGATTTGAACGCTTGCCCGGTATGTGGTGCATTGCGCTATAAGATCAGCCGCAATGACCCTGGTGATGTCGAGGGCGAGCGCCCCAGAAAGAAGATTCCTGCCAAGGTGATGTGGTATGCTCCTATAATACCACGGTTGAAACGTTTGTTCCAAAACAAAGAGCATGCCAAGGCGATGCGATGGCACAGAGAAGACCGTAAGAAAGACGGAAAGTTGAGAGTACCCGCTGACGGGTCGCATTGGAGAAAAATCGAAAGAAAGTATGGGAAGGAGTTTGCAGATGACGCAAGGAGCGTATGGTTTGATCTAAGCGCAGATGGCATTAATCCTTTTGGGGAGCAGAGCAGCAACCATAGCACCTGGCCTGTGACTCTATGTTTGTATAACCTTCCTCCTTGGTTGTTCATGAAGAGGAAGTTCATTATGATGCCAGTGCTCATCCAAGGCCCTAAGCAACCCGGCAACGACATTGATGTGTACCTAAGGCCATTAGTTGAAGAACTCTTACAACTGTGGAATAGAACAGGTGTACGTGCGTGGGATGAGCACATGGGGGAAGAATTTGACCTAAAGGCGTTGCTGTTCGTGACCATCAATGATTGGCCTGCTCTCAGTAACCTTTCAGGACAGACAAACAAGGGATACCGCGCATGCACGCACTGTTTGGACGATACCGACAGTATATATTTGGCTAATTGTAAGAAGAATGTGTACCTGGGACATCGTCGATTTCTTCCGAGCAGGCATCCCGTAAGAAAGAAAGGCAAGCATTTCAAAGGTGAGGCGGATCACCGGACGAAGCCTGGCCACCGTACTGGTGCTGATGTACATGATATGGTCAAGGATTTGAAGGTGGTCTTTGGAAAGGGTCCTGGTGGACAACCTGTTCCGAATGACGCTGACGGACGCGCACCCATGTGGAAGAAGAAATCTATATTTTGGGACCTGCCCTATTGGAAACACCTAGAGGTCCGCTCCGCAATCGATGTGATGCACGTGATGAAGAATCTTTGTGTGGCCCTGCTTGGCTTCTTGGGCGTGTATGGGAAGACAAAAGATACACCTGAGGCATGGGAGGACCAGCAACGTATGCACGGAAAAGACGGCATACATCAGGGTCATGCAAGCTACGCTCTTACCAAAGAAGAGAAGGAAATCTTCTTTGAATGCCTGCTCAGTATTAAGGTACCGTCTGGCTTCTCGTCGAATATAAAGGGAATAATAAACATGGCAGAGAAAAAGTTCTAGAACCTAAAGTCTCATGACTGCCACGTGATTATGATGCAACTGCTTCCGGTTGCATTGAGAGGGCTTCTGCCGGAAAATGTTCGATTAGCCATTGTGAAGTTATGTGCATTTCTCAATGCAATCTCTCAGAAGGTAATCGATCCAGAAATCATACCAAGGTTATAGAATATTTTGGTGCAATGTCTTTTCAGTTTCGAGTTGGTGTTCCCACCATCCTTCTTCAACATCATGACGCACGTCCTAGTTCACCTATGCGAAGAGATTAACGTTTTGGGTCCTGTATTTCTACACAATATGTTCCCCTTTGAGAGGTTCATGGGAGTCTTAAAGAAATATGTTCATAACCGTGCTAGGCCAGAAGGAAGCATCTCCAAGGGCCGTCAAAATGAGGAGGTCATTGAGTTTTGTATTGACTTTATTCCTGACCTTAAGCCGATTGGTGTTCCTGAATCGCGGCATAAGGGCAGACTGGATGGAAAAGGCACGCTAGGAGGGAAACAAATAATATGTATGGACGGACATTCTCTCACTGAAGCACACTACACAGTTCTACAGAATTCTGCCTTGGTGGCTCCGTATATGGATGAACACAAGAATTTGCTACGCTCCAAACACCCGGAGCGGTCTGATGACTGGATTACACGTGAACAAACCAGGAGTTTCGCCAACTGATTGCAAGCACGTACCATGCATGACACCTCTATTGAAGATGACCTGTACTTGTTGTTCCAGTTACCATCTTCGAATATAATGACTTTCAAAGGGTACGAGATAAATGGTAATACATTTTACATGATCGCCCAAGATAAGAAGAGCACCAACCAAAACAGTGGTGTCCGCTTTGATGCAGAAACCAAGACGGGAAAGGAAACATATTATGGTTATATACAGGACATATGGGAACTTGACTATCGACGTGGTTTGACGGTCCCTTTGTTTCGGTGCAAATGGGTCAATATGACACGAGGCGGGGTAACGGAAGACCCGCAGTACGGAATGACAACAGTGGATGTCAACAATCTTGCGTATGCAGACGAACCATTCGTCCTAGCCAATGATGTGGCACAGGTTTTCTATGTGAAGGACATGTCTACTAAGCCAAAAAAAAGAAAAGATAAGGAAGCGAATGCATCGTACGATGAGCCAAATCGGCACATAGTTATTTCTGGGAAGAGAAACATTGTGGGAGTGAATGACAAGACAGACAAGTCAGAAGATTATGAAAACTTTGATGAAATTGCTCCATTCACAGTGAATATTGACCCGAGCATCCCGTTAAATGATGAAGATTTTCCATGGTTACGGCTTCACTATCATCACTTTCTTCTGTGTTTCACACCCAGAAGGGAATCTCTGTAATAGTTAGGGTAGTTAATTATGTGTTTTGGCATTTGAAACGCGAAGAGATTTTATGTGCAAACAAATTCTTTCATGCGTTTACTGATTTTTAAAGTTAAGTTATTCACAAACTAGTGATTCACACTAATTTCAAATAATTCAAAATCTAAACTATTCAAATTTGAAAACTACGGGCACTAACAGAAAGTTTGTAATTTTTTGTACCTAAAGCAAAAATATTCACAAAGAAACTCTAAATACACAAAAAAAACTCAAAAATAAATAAAGCAAAAAAATAATAAAAAATCCCGCCTACTAGGCTAGAGCGGCCTGCATACGACTAGAAACCCAACCCGTTGTTGGGCCAGGATGCAGGCCCGCAAAGGCCCAGTAGGCCCATGGGGCAGCACAACACAGGTAGGCCCAGAAGGCCTGCATTTGAGAGGAGCTCGAAGGAGCACCCGCGGCTGGGTTTATAAACCAGTGCGGCTGCCCTTCGCTAGGCGAGGTGGGACTAAACTTTGCGCCCCTCGCCTAGCAGCGCACCCCCCTTTAGTACCGGTTCGTGGCACCAACCGGTACTAAGGGGGGGGGCCTTTAGTACCGGTTGGAGCCACCAACCAGTACTAAAGGCCCCCTTTAGTACCGGTTGGTGGCTCCAACCGGTACTAAAGGTGTCCCCTATATAAGAAACACTTCGAAAATTTTCAGTTTCTCATCTCCCACTTCTCTCTGCCGCCGCCCCGTCCCGCGCCGTCGCCGCCCCTGTCGCGCCGTCCCCGTCGACTCCGCGACGCCCCCGTCCTCGTCGCGTCGTCCCCGTCGACTCCGTGGCGCCCCCGTCGCCGGCCTATCGCCGCACCGGCCCGTCGCCGTCCCGGTCGCCGCACCGGCCCGTCGCCGATCCCCTCGCTTCGCCGTCGCCGTCGCCTTTGGATCGACCTCGCCTCGCCGTCGCCGTCGCCTTGACCTTGCCCGCGCGCGCTGTGAGCCCATCCCCCGGCCCCTCTCCTCCCTCCAATCGATCAAAGCCACACCGCGCGCCGGCGCCGACCGTAGCGCACACACACGCGCGCGCACACACACACACTACATGCACACACATACACACACACACTACACGTGCGCACACACACAATTTTTCTGTTTTTAGCTTTTAGTTTTTTCTGTTTTTCTTTTTTCATACAAAGTTTTAGATGAATTAATTAATTAGATTAGATTAATGTCAAATAGTATATAGAAATGTTAGTTATAATATAAATAATGTCAAATGTTATAGAAATGTTAGTTATATAGAAATGTTAGAAATTTTGGAAATGTTAGTTTTAGCTAGCTAGATGAATTAGATTAATTTCAAATTGTTAGACGATGATCGATGTTTTTTTAGTTTCTTAAATTTTTAGTTATAAAATTTAGAATTTGCATATATGAAATCATCACAATATCCATCATTTAAAAAATGTTACTTTACTTTTGCGGCATATAGTATTTGTTGTCGACGATGCCCGGCCCGCATCCTCGCTGTCGACACGTCCGCGACGACGTCCAGCTGACCCATGTCCGGGACTGGGCTCCGCTGGGCTGGCACTGGGAGGTGCTGCCTGGAGGGGCACGCCGCTTGATGAGGAACCCGGCCCCGGGTCCCGTCGTCGACCCTGATCTCGTTTGATGGTGTTCGCGTGGGCCAGTTTCGGTGCGGAGGGAGCCGGCCCCGCCGGAGGTGGTACGTCGTCGTGTCAGGGAGGAGGACGAGCACGTCCATCACTACATGGTTGCGTTAGAGGGCGGCAGGTTCTCCAATACCTGGCAGTTTCTTCAGGGATCTCACTTCAGCTATGATCCTGTGAGGGTTCCTTCTCTTTGGGTGTCCATCGCCCACGCCGCAGAAACCGCGAGTGTCCTAGATTCTTCTGTAGTATTCGATCTTTAATTAGCTACCTAGCCAGTGATGTACTATTCAATATTATATATTATTCGAGACGATGTATTCGAGATTAAATCTATTATTCGAGACGATGTATTCGAGATTATATCTATTATTCGAGACGATGTATTCGAGATTATATCTATTATTCGAGATTATACTAAATTGTTTTATATTTCTTTTGGCATAGTTAAATAAAAGCTAAAGGCGGACAATACCGACAAAGAGAGAGAACAGACCATGTTCGATATGATATGCGGGCCAGATGATGATCAGAATGAAGAAGATTATGACGGCACCGAATTTCTAAACAACACCGGAGAGGGTGATATGATATTCGATCGCGATGACCGAATTGATGAAGTCATGAACTACGACTATGACGATGACAAAGAACATGTTGATCCTGAAACAACAAACACCGGCGACGTATATATATTTATATAAGCAGGAATCTGGTGATCATCACATGTTTTAAATGAGTTGAAGATATATTAACGAATCGATCTTTCTTCTTTCAGCCATCCGGATCGAGCAAATCTTCAGGCAAAAGGACGAAACGAGGCCCAAACAAAAAGTTGAAGGAGGGCGTAAAGTACAATATCGAGGCATTCAAACCTAATGGCGAACCATTAGCGCCTAAGAAGATTGCGGACAAGTTCGTTTGTCAGTGCGGAGTTCTTGTGAAGGACCAACTCCCGATCTCCCTTCAAGAATGGAGAAAGCCAGCAAAGCCACGTCCAAATGTTACTTTTGTCGACGACAGTAAAAAAAACTGCTTTGGGATACTCTCATGGAACATTTCACCCTACCAGATCATTTCACAGAAGCAGATGTGCAGAAAGTCAAGGACGCTGCTTTTAGGAAGATGGCGGTTGCATTCAAGAACCACAAGAGATGTGAATGGGAGAAGTACGTCAAGGGAGGAAGGAAGACTCCAGTATTCGAGGGGATACTAGAGAATCAAAGTGCTCATTGGGACGATTTCGTCAAATTCAAGGATTCGGAATTAGCTAAGGAACGGTCGAGAATAAACAAGAAGAATGCCGAAAAAAAGGATAAGTTCCATAAGCTGGGGCCAGGTGGCTACGCGGTGGCAATGCCTAAGTGGGATAAGTCTGAGAAAGAGATGGAGGATGCAGGTGTCACCCCGGTTACTAAGAGCTGGCCCCCTAGGTGCAGGAGTTGGTTCTATGCGCATGGGGGGGGGGAGTTGGACCCGAAGACAGGCAAAGTTTCGACGAAGGCATGTCTAAACAGAGCTGACGATAACATACTTGTTGCAATAGAAGAGGCTCGAACGGGGGTGTTCCAGCCGAACAGAGAGAACGACGAGCTTAAGCGTGCCCTGGGAAATCCTGAACACCCGGGAAGAACACGAGGCAAGGGCGCTATTCCGTGGTATGAGGGGTTTTCGGACTGGAACGCCGACTACAGAACCCGTGCGAGAAGAAAGATTGCGGAGGAGAAGCAGAGGAAGATGGAGGAGGAGAAGAGAAAGCTGGACTATGAACGCCTTCAAGGCCTAGAATCAGCGCACGCAGACTTGGCAGACAAATTCCAGCGGCAGCAGGAGCAGATCGACTCACTTAGCCAGCAAAGGGGGTCTCAGCAGCTGCAACAGCTAGCGGATGATCCAGCATTGGATACCACCGCCCCATCCATGCCGAGAAGCAGCGTGGGTTCCGCCCCGTTTGATGCAATGCTGGATAGATACCCCGCGGATGACATCATGGAGAACACTAACTGCGAGCTATACTTCAAAATGAAGAACATATCCATGAAGGTGGCGGACGGCGTTGCTTATACAAATTCCCCCGATGCAACCTTCCATTGCAACCCGATTCCAGCAGGCTATGCTCGTGTCGTGGTTGATGAGGTGGTGGACCAATATTCGGGGCTAGATCTTGACATTCCTGGAGGTGACGAGGAGCACACACTCGGAGATGCCAAACATCGTATCATCCTATGGAGAAAGGATTGCATCATCTTTCGAAGGCCACCGACACCGCGTCACCCGACTCCTCGTTGAAGTCCGCCGCCGACTCAGCAGACTCCCGCTCCTCCAAGTCCCCCAATGCGTGAGGCCACTCCTCCTCCTCCAAGTCCGGCAAAGTGTCAGGCCACTCCTCCTCCAAGTCCGACACAGCGTCAGACGTCCACTCCTCCTCCAAGTCCGGCAAAGTGTCAGGCCACTCCTCCTCCAAGTCCGGCGCAGCTTCAGGCCACTCCTCCTCGTCCAACTCAGCCCCGCCAGTCGTCTCTGCCGCCTCAGCAATCGCAGAAGAGACACCCCGCAGCTATGGTGCGTAGCGGTACCAGTCGAGGTCATAGTACAGGAAGTACAGGCGGAGGCAAGCGATATAAATATGGTCCAAACCTCACTACTCCTCTTCCTGAGAGGGCTTACGACAGGACCAAGGAGCAAACCAATGCCATAGTGCGGGCAGAAGTTGACGCCCATTTTGGACCGAAACCGCCACCGCCGCCAAGGGAGAAAGTCCCTGTGGAAGTTATTGACCACTTCATTCGTATGGCTGAACCACCAGCTCCTAAGCCTGTTGACACAGACTATGAGCGCCACATCAAGAAGTTACATCGACAACGTCTATAGAAGGAGGCGAGCTTGAGCTCGAGCAAACAACAAGCAGCTGTCAAAAAATGCGGGAGACCCGTTGCCCAGCTGGGAGAACAGTGGGCGGAATCGATCCCCCTCTTGTTGTGCCGCCAACAACACGTGACAGTACGCGCGGCCAATATTATTGTGGGCAAACAGTTTACGTTCCCCAGGTGGGCGATGTGGTAATAACCCAGCAGCATATAATGCAGGCTGAAGAACTCAAGATCACTGTTGGACAACTCCTCGAGATCGAGGACATGCCTGTGCTTGCAGAGGAGGAAATAAAATGGAAATATGTCCGGGGCCAACCTTTGGTCAAGCCAGAAGATGTCAAGAAGCTCCCAACGAGAATGTATGAATTGCATCAATGGTACATGGACATTACCAAGAGATCCGATCGATAATCCCTCATGGTGCAAGTCAACAAGAATCATTACTACCATGAGAAACCTGTGACCGTTGAGTATTCTGAACTGTTTCAGTTATACAATCAAGACGCACTCGACAAATCTATCGTCAGTTGCTATTGTCTGTAAGTGATTTCTTTCTGTAATTTAAGTCTCAAGCTAGCAGTATTGATCCTTGATCAATCATTACCTGTAATTATCCTCACTATATTCTTTTCTGTGGTATTATACAGGATGAAGATGTATGAAATGACAAAAGGTGGACACTATGGCATTGGGTTCATTGACCCAAACACCGTTAATGAATACACATGGAAAATAAGCAAGCATTATGGAAAGCAGGTAGAGGACAACATGTTCGAGTTCTTGAAGCGCCTCAAATACAATGAAGATATACTACTTCCTTACAACTTTCAGTGAGTCACACTTTCTTGTACTACAAATTCTCTGTTTTTGCCTACTAGCTAGCTAGCTACATGTTTTTGCTTACATATGCCCGCTTAATTAAGACATGCAAACGTGTGTGCATGCAGATTTCACTGGATCTTGTGTATCATTAAAGTTAACGAAGGAACAGTTGAAATAGTAGACTCACTACTCAAAGAAAATAGTGACTATAACATCTTGTTTGGGATAGTCAACAGGTAATTTCAATCATTATTAACTATATATCTCGGCCTATTTAGTTCGTCATTTCATGATATGAACTATTTAATAACCCCTTTATTCATTTTCTTTGTCGGCGGGCAGGGCTTGGGCAAGGTTCATCAGCAAAACGGAAGGCGAATGGAAACGACAGCTGAGATGGCTTCGACCCAAGGTAAGTAATTAAGTAGTGCTAGCTAGCTGCCATCTTTTTAATATTATCATGCTTGATTAATTATTATCTGATCAAATTAAATTTCATTCTCGTAAAGGCCATAAAGCAGGCGCAGGGGACTGATCTGTGTGCATACTGCGTTTGCGAGAACATTCGCATGATGGCGTCCGAAAGGAGCAGATCTCAAAGACAGGAATGGGTACGCTTGTCATAACACTATTCACAATTTGTGCACCATTATCGATATCTAGTCACACAACTAATATACATGCATATTGATCTCCTTCTTAACAGTTCACATAGGTGCGCGACAAGCTCCTAGATACGGAGCGTGTACAAGCACTTCAAGAGGAAATAGCCGGATTTTTGCTCGACCAGGTCATAAATCCGAAGGGAGAATACTATTACCCCCTACCGCCCCCATCGACCAGGTCATGAACCACTTCAATTTGTCATCATGCTCCGAAGGCACCAATTAGGCTAATGCAACTGGCTCCGAAGGCAACATGCATATGTACGAGAAATTGTATATAGCTATACATGTGTGTATGTGTGAATTAATATGGTGGTTTGTGAGACATTGATGATCTATATATATGATTGGTTCTACTAGCTACCATATATGTGCATAACGTGTACAATGTGTAGTATCGTAAAATACCAGCAAACGAAAAAGAATTAAAATGGAAAACACAAAATTAAATGAAAAAGAAATCATAAAACCAAAAAACCCCCAAACATTTTAGTACCGGTTGGTCTTACCAACCGGTACTAAAGGGCTCCCGGCCCCCGGAGCTGGCTCGTGCCACGTGGTTGCCCTTTAGCACCGGTTCGTGCTGAACCGGTACTAAAGGGGGGGGGGCATTTAGTGCCCACACTTTAGTGCCGGTTATGGATCCGGCACTAAAGGGCCTTACGAACCGGTGCTATTGCCCGGTTCTGCACTAGTGAAAAGACACCCCGGGCTCCATGAGGTACATAAACATGAGCAGTACCATTAGTTATGTTGGAAAAAAGGGCAGTACCGTTAGTTTGGCTTTTCCTTAACGGAAAAACTAACGCCCAGACGTGTGGGCGTCTGCACATCGCCCACACGCCTCCTTCACCACTCATTTTGCCACGTATGAACATATGACATTATTAGAAATCTTTTTGGTTTTCGGTTTAAAAACTTTTTATCTCCTAATTAAAAAAGTGAATTAATAATCCGTGTTCACCATTAAATTCGTCTCGACGAGATCTTCAAAACTAGACCCCATGTTGATATGTTTCGACGAATTTTTTTTTTGCCCAAAAGTTGTCATGATGTCTACACTGTAGTTGCCATAGTGCTTAAACTAGAGTTGTCATGTGGAAATTTTAGTTTGTAGATCATAGCAATTTTAGCTTTTTAATGATGGCAATTTCAGTACTTCGACCATGAAAATATTATTATTTATGAATCATGGCAATTTTAAGTGCATGCATCATGGTAATTTTAATTTATGGTGCATGGCAAGTCTAGTTTCTTAATTTCCCGTTTTATAATATGTCAAAATTACTTTTAAATGTAGAAGAAAATAGCTGAAACATATCATGACAACTTCAGTATAAACATCATGACAATTCATGTGCAATAGACACGGCAACTTTTAACCAAAAAAAAGTCCACCGAAATATAGTGATATGAGATCTAGTTTCGAAAATCTCGTCGCGAGGGATTTAATGGTGAAAACAGATCCTCAATCGGATTTTTCATTTAAGAGATACAAAATTTCAAAAACAGAAAATCCAAAAACATTTCCACATGCATGCATGTGGTGACATAAATTAGTCTGTGTGCTATAGGGCGTGTGGGCGGGTTTGGCTCCCACCACACGTGTGGGCGTTAGCGTTGTCCTTCCTTAAGGGAACTAGCGATAGTATGGTTTGTTTGGAGGAGCGGGAGACACATCAGGGTAATTAACATGCTGCACCTTTTTCTCTTACTGGCGGTTTAGAGCATCTCCAGCCGTTGGCCCCTCAGGGGCTCGAAAAATCGCCGCCTGGGGCGACCCGGCGAAAAAATCGGCTTGGGGCCGATCTGGTTCCCAGCCACCGGCCCCAGGGTCGCCCCAGAAGGTGATTTTAATTTTTTTTAAAGACATTCAGCTAAATTTGGCAAATGGGCATAAACTTCAGCGACTTTAAAGAGTTTTTTACATAGCAAACTTAAAAAATAAAGGCCTAGTCTACAAGAAGAACGCGCTGAGCGCGGCGAAGTCGCCGCCATCGTCGTCGTCCTTCTCCTCCTTGACGCGGCCGCCCCTGCTGGATCCCTGCCCGGGGTCGCCCTGACGGACCGGTGGTGGTGCGTCGTCGTCGCTGTCGTTGTCGAGAACGACGACGCCTCCCTCGTCGCGGCCGCGGCGACGAGCGGCGAACTGCTGTAGGGCGCGGCACTGGCGCTCTAGCTCCGTCTGCTCCCAGTCTTTGCGCGCCCACTTCAAGGCCTCCTCGGCGGACAACCCCAACTCCGTCTTCACCCTGGCGAGGCCTGACTCGGTCTTGACGGCGGCGAGCCCCGGCTTCGTCTTCGGCCTGACGAAGCGGGGAGGTGCCGAGGAGGAGGCGCGCCCGCCATCATTGATGACGATGTTGGCGCTGCGTTTGTGCCGGCCGAGTGGCGTCTCGACGGGCTCGGCCTTGATGCTGAGCAGCGCCGATGACTCGGAGGAGGAGGAGTGGGAGGATGAGGAAGAAGAAGACGCGTCCTCCTCGGCATCCACTGGCCGCCGCTCCGGGGCGGGGCGGCAGGGTACCTCAAGGGCGGGTCGTTGCCGCCCTCGAGGTACTCGAGAACGGCGTGAAGCGAGCGGTCGGGGGTGCCCCACCACAGGCGGGGGCCCTCGCTGTTCTTGGTGCCCCACACCACCGATACCGCGTTGGTGGAGGCGAGCCGCCACGCCTGCCGGTGCTGGAAGTACGCCGCCCACGCCTCCTGGTTCTTGGCGGCGTACTGCGGGAGGGCCCGCTGCTTGTCTGTCAGCGACGCCCGCACGCGGTCGACCTCGGCGGCACAGTATTCAGGGCGCACGTCGATGTCGAGCACCGGGGGAATGGGGACGCCACCGGTGCTGAGCCTCCACCCCCCGACCCTGCGCGCATGTCGGGAGGCGCCAGGATGTTTGCCTCGAACAGCAGGTATGCTTCCCACTCGTGCAGCGAGCGGCGGCCGAAACCGTTGGCCGCCGCCCCTTCTCCAGGGAATCACTCGCCGCGCCGGCCATGAGGAATCAATGGAAGGCTGACCGGCGGCAGCCTTGGCATTGACTCCCCGCGGGAAACCGAGGCGTTGTGAGGACGATGAGGCGAGTGTCGCTGACTCGGCGGGCCCGCAGTTCGTTCGCGCCAAAATCGCTCGCCCCGGTGCCCCCGGGCGCCCCCAGAGCGCCGGGTTCGGCATGAGTCCGCTGGCGCCAGGTTCGGTCCAAACCAGCAAAAAAGGGGCTCCTAAGGGCGCGACTGGGCCGATTTTCGGGCGCCGGAGCGAAAAAAACGCTTTGGGGAGGAGGGGCTGTTGGGGGCACGGCTGGAGATGCTCTTATAAAGTATGAGGATGGCAATGTGTCGACTGCAACCTAACCTCAACATGTCATGATGTTGGGCGTGCTTAGCCTTACCGTGATTGGCCCGAGGCCAGATCATTCCTTGTTCCCTAATAAAAAAACATGAGAGCAGCTAGTTAGTGTGTATCCCTTTAAACCGCCCGTCGGAGGTCACTTTAGTGAAGCACGGGGGCGCATGAAAGCACGCCACGCCTTTGTTTTTCCTAGCGTGTTGCTGTGACACGGACGTGTGTCCTCCACGCAAAAGCACAAGCGTGGAGCGGCGGAGGAGAAGCACAAGTGTGGTACCTGCTTGCTCTGAAGCACATGCAACTGTAAGGGCAAAAACGATGAAGCGCGTATGTGCATCACCGTGAAGCGTAGATGTACCCCTGCAGGTGCAGCACGAGTGCGCTCAGAAAATGAAAATAAATTGAAGCACAGGTATGCTCCAAAGGTGGAGCCACAGGTGTAATTCGTCGTAGAACACTAGTGTGGTTCACCATGAAACATAAGTGTGCTCTGACGAGTGGAGCATGAATGTGCCCCAGAAGGGGAAAAAGTTGAGGCACTGATGTGTTTCACAGGGGTGTACCTGTGGGCTTCATCACAGATCAAAACTATTTGTCACCACATAGCATGAGTCTACCTCCGCGTGTGTAGCACACATATGCTACCTGCAGTGGAGCATATCCAAGTCAGAAAAAAATACAAGTACAGTGCAGTTCTTTCTTGGTGCGAGAGGAGCAACAGCGTTGGTGGTGACGCCCCAGGAAGACCGTAGTGTGGTGCTCTGCTCTATGGATTCCTCTTAGGCCCTGTACAATGGAGGTGCCTCCACAGGTGCTTCAGGAAAAAAACCGGGTTTTTTTGCTCGTTGGCGCTTGACCAGGTGCTTCAGAGAGCAACGGAAGCCAAAGTTTGCTTCCGCTTGGCACCGATGCTCCAGTCTTTTGATGGTATAAAAAAACATATTCCCTCTCCTTAATCACATGTACCGATCAAGCCTAAGCACCTGTACGAGGCACTGCCCATTGTAGGTACCCTTTTTTTCTAGGAAGCAAGCAGACTCTCTCTCTTTAAGCACCTGTACATAAGCATTCCCCATTGTACAAGGCCTTAGAGGTTGGAGCACTATGTTGTATCACCTATCTGTAAGATTGTGATTTTGTCCCTCCTTTTCTTTTCTATTAATCCTACTTTATCATTTTCCTTTGTATAGTTTTCAGTTTATGAAGTGTTTCAAGATGGTGTAAGCCTGTTGACGCATCACCCTCTCTAAACTGAATAGACATTGTGGCATTGATGAGACGCTTCAACCCATGTTGGTCGTCGTTCCCCACCACTGAGATTTCGTTCCCCCCTTCTTTCCTTCTTCCAATCTTCAGTCCAATTGTATGAACAGGAACAAACCTTCTCGTATGTTTGTAGATGAAGAAGAAACGGCTGGTGAGGGAGTCCTGGATTAGGGGGTGTCCGGATAGCCGGACTATACCATTGGCCGGACTCCTGGACTATGAAGATACAAGATTGAAGACTTCGTCCCGTGTCCGGAAGGGACTTTCCTTGGCGTGGAAGGCAAGCTTGGCGATGCGGATATATAGATCTCCTACCATTGTAACCGACTCTGTGTAACCCTAACCCTCTTCGGTGTCTATATAAACCGAAGGGTTTTAGTCCGTAGGACACAACAACAACAACAACAACAACAACAACAACAACAACAACAACAACAACAACAACAACAACAACAACAACAACAACAACAACAACAACAACAACAACAACAATCATACCATAGGCTAGCTTCTAGGGTTTAGCCTCCTTGATCTTGTGGTAGATCTACTTTTGTACTACCCATATCATCAATATTAATCAAGCAGGAGTAGGGTTTTACCTCCATCGAGAGGGCCCGAACCTGGGTAAAAACATCGTGTCCCTTGTCTCCTGTTACCATCCGCCTAGACGCACAATCCGGGACCCCCGACCCGAGATCCGACGGTTTTGACACCGACATTGTTGCTTTCATTGAGAGTTCCTCTGTGTCGTCACTTTTAGGCCCGATGGCTCCTCCGATCATCAATAACGACGCGGTCCAGGGTGAGACTTTTCTCCCCGGACAGATCTTCGTCTTCGGCGGCTTCGCACTGCGGGCCAATTCACTTGGCCATCTGGAGCAGATCGAAAGCTACGCCCCTGGCCATCAGGTCAGATTTGGAAGTTTAAACTACACGGCTGACATCCGCGGGGACTAGATCTTCGACGGCTTTGAGCCACAGCCGAGCGCGCCGCACTGTCACGATGGGCACGATTTAGCTCTGCTGCCGAACAGTGCCCTGGAGGCCGCACCCGCTTCAGCTCTGATCCATAATTCGGAGCCAACTGCACCGATCGAGGATGGATGGTTGGACACCGCCTCGGGGGCTGCAATCCCTATGGCGATTGAGCCGAACACCAGCCCTATCCTCTGCGAGGCTCGTGACTCCAAGGAGCCGGACTCCCCTCTGGACTCCGAGCCCTCCGCGCCCCTGCCGATCGAATCCGATTGGGCGCCGATCATGGAGTTCACCGTCGCGGACATCTTTCAGCACTCGCCCTTCGGCGATATTCTGAAGTCACTAAAATCTCTCTCTTTATCAGGAGAGCCCTGGCCGGACTACTGTCAGCAAGGTTGGGATATGGACGACGAAGAAATTCAAAGCCCACCCACCACCCACTTTGTAGCCACTATCGATGATTTAACCGACATGCTCGACTTCGACTCCGAAGACATCAACAGTATGGATGCCGATGCAGGAGACGATCAAGAACCAGCGCCTATAGGGCACTGGAAAGCCACCTCGTCCTATGACATATACATGGTGGACACCCCAAAAGAAGGAGATGGCGACGGAACAGCGGAGGATGACCCCTCCAAGAAACAGCCTAAGCGTCGGCGTCAGCGGCGCCGCCCTAAATCCCGCCAAAGCAAAAAACGGTGATGCCGGCACGGGAGATAATAACACTCCAGAGAGTGCCGAAGAAAACCCCCTCCAGTAAGATTCAACACAGGAGGATGGAGAAGCCAGCCCTCGTGAGAGAGCGGTAGACAGAGAGGTCGAGGACGATAATTATATGCCTCCCTCCGAAGACGAGGCAAGCCTCGACGACGACGAATTCGTCGTGCCAGAGGATCCCGTCGAGCAAGAGCGTTTTCAATGCAGGCTTATGGCCACGGCGAGCAGCCTCAAGAAAAAACAGCAACAGCTTAGAGCTGATCAAGATTTGCTAGACGACAGATGGACTGAAGTCCTTGCGGCCGAAGAGTATGAACTCGAACGCCCCTCCAAGAGCTACCCAAAGCGCAGGTTGCTACCCCGATTAGAGGAGGAAGCACCTAAACGTACATCATCAGCGCAGGATACGGCCGACCGGCCACCTCATGGACGCGACAGAGAGGCCTCTCGGCCCTCCACTCAAGCCGCACCCCGGCGCCGCTCAAAACATACCAAGGCACGGGAAAATACGCCAGACCTGCGAGATATATTAGAGGACAAGGCAAGGCAAACAAGATCGATCTACGGATCGCGCGGGCGCCCAACGGCATGTGACGGTGATCGTCACTCCGGATATAGTAAATCCGGCCGGGCCGAACACAATAGACAAAGCTCATTTGAGCTGCGTCGTGATATAGCCCAATACAGAGGCGCCGCACACCCACTATGCTTCACAGCTGGAGTAAAGGATCATCAAATCCCTGAGGGTTCCAAACCCGTGAACATCGAATCATATGATGGCACAACAGATCCTGCGGTATGGATCGAGGATTATCTCCTTCATATCCACATGGCCCGCGGCGATGATCTACACGCCATCAAATACCTCCCACTCAAACTTAAGGGACCAGCTCGGCATTGGCTTAACAGCTTGCCAGCAGAATCAATCGGTTGTTGGGACGACCTGGAAGCCGCATTCCTCGACAATTTCAAGGGCACTTATGTGCGACCACCAGACGCCGATGACCTAAGCCACATAATTCAGCATCCAGAGGAATCGGCCAGGCAATTCTGGACACGGTTCCTAACAAAGAAAAATCAAATAGTCGACTGTCCGGACGCAGAGGCCCTAGTAGCCTTCAAGCACAATATCCGTGACGAGTGGCTTGCCCGTCACCTTGGACAGGAAAAGCCAAAATCTATGGCAGCGCTCACGACACTTATGACCCGCTTTTGTGCGGGGGAAGACAGCTGGCTTGCTCGTAGCAACAATATGACCAAGAACCCCGGTAATTCAGATACCAGAGACAGTAGTGGCAGGTCGGGTCGCAACAAGCAAAAGCGCCGCATTAACGGAGACAGTGCTGAGGATACAGAAGTTAACGCCGGATTCAGAGGCTATAAATCCAGTCAGCGGAAAAAGGCATTAAAAAGAAATACTCAGGGCTCGTCCAGTTTGGATCGAATACTCGACCGCTTGTGCAAGATACATGGCACCCCCGAAAAGCCAGCCAATCACACCAACAGGGATTGTTGGGTGTTCAAGCAGGCAGGCAAGTTAAATGCCGAAAACAAAGACAAGGGGCTACATAGCGATGACGAGGAGGAGCCCCGGCCGCCAAACAACAGTGGACAGAAGGGTTTTCCCTCACAAGTGTGGACGGTGAACATGATATACGCAACCCACATCCCCAAGAGGGAGCGAAAGCGCGCGTTAAGGGACGTATACGCGATGGAGCCAATCGCCCCAAAGTTCAATCCTTGGTCCTCCTGTCCGATCACCTTTGATCGAAGGGACCACCCCACTAGCATCCGTCATGGCGGATTCGCCGCATTGGTTCTAGACCCAATTATCGACGGATTTCATCTCACTAGAGTCCTCATGGACGGCGGCAGCAGCCTGAACCTGCTTTACCAGCATATAGTGCAGAAAATGGGCATAGATCCCTCAAGGATTAAGCCCACCAAAACGACCTTTAAAGGCGTCATACCAGGTGTAGAGGCCAACTGTATAGGCTCAGTTACACTTGAAGTGGTCTTCGGATCTCCAGATAATTTCCGAAGCGAGGAGTTAATCTTCGACATAGTCCCGTTCCGTAGTGGCTATCACGCACTGCTCGGGCGAACCGCATTTGCCAAGTTCAATGCGGTACCGCACTACGCATACCTTAAGCTCAAGATGCCAGGCCCTCGAGGAGTAATTATGGTCAATGGAAACACCGAACGCTCACTCAGAACGGAGGAGCATACGGCGGCCCTCGCAGCGGAAGTACAAAGCAGCCTCGATCTCAAGGCAGTTCTCCAGTCCGGCCAATAAACGTCCGGACACCATCAAGCGCGCCCGGAGTAGCCTACAACAAGACCGCCTGGCACGTTCCGAGCAGGCGTAGCAATGCGGCCCCAACCCCAGCCCTCGCGAAAATGCGACACCAGTGCTTCGCGTACATAACTACGCTCTTGAAATACCATGGGCACAGGGGGAGGGGCACTATCACGGCACGCCCAAAATACGGCTTAAACCGTACTAGGGGTTGCCGATTTTTTAATTTTCTCTTATTTTCAGGACTCCATTCTTCGGAAGGCCTGTTCGGCAATACAATTGCCGCACAAACGATGCAAGAACCAGGGAAGCAGAAAAGCTACGCCGCATTATAGAACTCCCAGGGGGTCTTTATCACGAGCAATATACCTGTTTCACATACCATTCCGCAGCCTGCCCCTGGAAAGGACATGTTAAATAGTCCAACCTTTTGCTTATCGCGTTATTTGTATCGTTCTGCCTTGGTCCCAGCCTTTTCATAAACAATGCATAGCTTTTGTCTATTTTTGCATTCTTTTTTTACAACTATATGTTCATTAACGACATGTTGCACCCGTACACTTTGGTACGGCCAATACGCCAGGGGCTTCAGTACCCATCAATATGGTGTGATAAGTCCGAACACTTTAACAAGTGCGGCACCCCGAACTTGTAGCATTATATGCATCGGCTCCGAATCATGTCTTGGGTCAATATATAGTTGGGTTTGCCCGTCTCCTATGTTTTGGTGCCTTACGTTCCGCTATATCGGCTAAGGTAGCACTAGGAGAACTACTGCGATTGTGCCCAAGTTGAGCTGGGCTGAGCACCTCAGTAGAGAAAGCTAAAACTGACTGTCATGATGAAGCGAGAGCTGGTCGCTGGTCGAGAGGTTTTTCGAGTTCCTAAAGACTTATGCCACTTAGAGCGAGGAGTCGGCTTTGTCCGGCCAAGGCGTGGATAGCGCCCCGAACTCGGTCTTCCGAATACTAGGGGCTTCGCCGAAATTTAAAATTATAGAATTCTATGGCTAAGTGAGAGTGTTCAAGCATTATAGTCTGATTGCCTTGTTCGTTGTGCTGAGCGCCTCCCTCGAAGGACCCAAACATGGGAAAAAGCGCGCTCAGGTTTCTCCCGAACACCCCAGCACTAGTGGCATGGGGGCAGAAGCCGACGACTCGCCATCTCTCAAATTTGAAAAACGGCCGCACAGAAGGTAATATTTTAAATTCCAAAAGCATTGCTTAGCGCACATGAACAAGTTTTCAGCGCACAGGACAAAACGAGCGAGCTTACTCCAAAATTACATCCCTGGAACATTCATCCGCCACTAGGCGGGCACCCTTCAGAAGGTACTTATAATACATCTCGGGCTTGCGATGCTCTTTCACCGGCGGTGGCCCATCCTTCACAAGCTTCTCAGCATCCAACTTGCCACAGTGCACCTTAGCGCGGGCAAGGGCCCTACGGGCACCTTCAATGCAGACGGAGCGCTTGATGACTTCGAGGCTTGGACAGGCCTCCACCAGCTATCGCACCAGCCCGAAGTAGCTCCCAGGCAGAGCCTCTCCAGGCCACAGCCGAACTACGAGGCCCTTCATGGCCTGTTCGGCCACCTTGTGGAGCTCGACCAGTTGCTTCAGCTGGTCGCTCAGGGGCACAGGGTGTCCGGCCTCAGCATACTGAGACCAGAACACCTTCTCCGTCGAGCTTCCCTCCTCGGCTCGATAGAATGCGGCGGCATCGGACACGCTACGGGGTAAATCTGCGAATGCTCCTGAGGAGCTCCGGATTCGGGTAAGTAACAAGTAACTCACTTTTACATGTTTGCTTTGCATAAAGAATGCCTTACCTGCCGCTATCTTTTTCACCGCATCCAACTCCTGGAGGGCCTTTTGGGATTCGGCCTTGGCAGACTTGGCATTTTCAATAGCCGTCGCAAGCTCGGACGCTCGTGTCTTTGAGTCAAGCTCCAAACTCTCATGTTTTTTCATGAGAGCCTGGAGCTCTTGCCGTACCTCGCCAATCTGGGCCTCATACTTCTCCCGCTCGGTGCGCTCCGTGGCCGCCCTCTTCTCGGCCTCGGACAGCGCTTGCTTAAGGGTCGCCACCTCAGACGTGGCCCCTACAATAACCACATTAATCCTGTCATCTTTTGCAATTGCACTTTTTATATATTTCAGTAAGGCTGCAATTGCACTTTCAATAACCACCGCTCGAGATCCTGCTTTAGCGTACCCACCTCCGCAGTCAATGCGGCGGACGCTAGCAGCGAAGCCTGCATACACATATTGACTCATTTTTTGTTAGACTCCTGCGAATTTTACTAGATCCTCTATTTGGCTTTTCTTTCCGAATGCCAAACAGAGCATCAGGGGCTACTGTCTATGCTGTAATATTTTTTACATATTTTTTACATCAAAGCCTGTTAAAAGGCTGGCACAAGCTTCAGTCAGTCCGCTTTTGGCGGACTGAACCTTCTGGATCACCGCACTCATAACAGAGCGGTGCTCCTCGTCGATGGAGGCGCCGTTAAGCACCTCCAGCAAATTGTCCGGTACCTCCGGTTGGACGGAGGCCGGCTCGGTAGACTTGCTCCTCTTGGAAGGAGGCTGCCTACCGGAGTCCGGAACCGTTGAAGGTTCCGGCACGGATTCCGGCTCAAAGCCAGACTCGGAGCCCTTTGGGGATCTATCCCCTTTACTCCTGGAATCCGGGAGGTCGCCTTGCGGCGCCTCCGGGATCACCTCCTCCTGACTTGGAACCTGTTGGGACAACACACTTCGGCGTTGTCCGTAGGGCAGGGGGAGGTAGCCGCCGGAAGTGAATTCACATCCGATGAATCCAGGGTGCCGCTCGACGACTCATCGAGCCCGGCCTTGGGCAGACTGCATAAATCATATTCGACATAAGGGAAGGCTGTGCAATAAGGGAATTCTATGAATTGCTCTGGTATCCAGATACTTACGATTTCGCCGGGCGCTTGGCCCTGTGCGGCCACTCCTCTTCGTCGTCGGCGGCGTCGGCGGAGTAGTCCGGAGGAAGGGTCTTCCCCTTCTTGGACCCTTCGGCCTCCCCGGTCGGGGCGGCCCTCCTTTTCTTTCCTCCCCCCGCAGGAGGGGGAGAGGTTTCTTCTTCCTCCTCCTCGTCTTCACGGGAGGAGCGCGTCTCGGATCCGTCGGATGATGAATCTGACACCTCCAGGCACCGGGCACTCTTTCGAGTCTCTGTGGCCTTCTTCTTGGCCTTCTTCTCCAGTACTACATAGGGTGCCAGAGCCAGCAGATTCGCTAAGCGAGCATCGGCTGGGTCTTCGGGCAAAGGAGCCGGACAGTCGATCTGTCCGGACTTCACCTGCCAATCCTGTCAAAGGTAAGGGAGCTTAGATCCCGCATAGATTCAAACTATGAAAAACTAATACCCTGTAAAAGGTAAAAGTAGCTTACCACACTAGCGTGACGCTGCGTGCTGAATCCGCGGTCCTCGGAAGCGGATGCAGGAGCCTCGGCGCCCTTCAAAAGCAACTTCCAGGCGTCTTCGTACGTCGTGTCGAAGAGCCTGCTCAGAGTTCAGTGCTGCACCGGGTCGAACTCCCACAGATGGAAAGCCCGTTGTTGACACGGGAGGATCTGGCGGATGAGCATAACCTGGAATACGTTGACAAGCTTGAGCTGCTTGTTCACCAGGGTTTGGATGCATTTTTGCAGTCCAGTCACCTCTCCTTTGTTGCCCCACGACAGGCCCGTCTCTTTCCAGGACGTGAGCCGCGTAGGGGGTCCGGACCGGAACTCGGGGGCTGCGACCCACTCAGGGTCGCGCGGCTCGGTGATGTAAAACCACCCCGATTGCCACCCCTTCAGGGTCTCCACAAAGGAGCCCTCGAGCCATAGGACGTTGGCCATCTTGCCCGCCATGGCACCTCCGCACTCCGCTTGGTTGCCACGCACCACCTTTGGCTTGACGTTTAAGGTGTTGAGCCATAGGCCGAAATGGGGGCGGATGCAGAGGAAAGCCTCGCACACGACGATAAACGCCGAGATGTTGAGGACAAAGTTCGGGGCCAGATCGTGGAAATTCAGGCCGTAGTAGAACATGAGCCCCCGGACGAATGGGTGGAGAGGGAAGACCAGTCCGCGGAGGAAGTGGGGGAGAAACACTACCCTCTCATGGAGTCTTGGGGTGGGGAGGAGCTGCCCCTCTTCGGGAAGCCAGTGCGCGATGTCGTTAGACAAGTATCCGGCCTTCCTCAGTTTTTTGATGTGTCCCTCCGTGACGGAGGAGACCACCCGCTCCGGACATGGCTGGAGAAGGTTGAGGTGGGAAGTGCGGACTTGGGCACTGGAGCTCGAGTGCGCGGAAGATGGATAGGCAAAAGAGGAAGAAGGCGTAGGTGAAAAGGTGGATCCTTATCCCCTTATATGGGCGGATGCAGCTATGCGTCCCCACCAGCCTGATAAAACTCGCCTACCTCCCAAGCGCCGTAATCAATGGCGCGGTTGGGTTACCCACGTCCGTATTGATGAGGATCCCATAAATAAAGGGGACACGATATCTGCTTTGACAAGACGTAACAAGGAACCGCCTCGCGAAATGCGCTGAGGTGGGGGAGTAAAAACGATTCGAATAAAGGCTTGGCCGTAGTGTGATGTCACGCTACGGAATACGTCAGCAGATTAGATTTGTGTAAATATTATTCTCTCTACGGCGATATGTGGAAACTTATTTTGCAGAGCCGGACACTGTCCTTTGTGTTCAAAATCTTCTATGAAGTACTTGGAGGAGGAACCCACCTTGCAATGCCGAAGACAATATGCGCGCCGGACTCGTCGTCATTGAAACCTGGTTCAGTGGCTACTGAGGGAGTCCTGGATTAGGGGGTGTCCGGATAGCCGGACTATACCATTGGCCGGACTCCTGGACTGTGAAGATACAAGATTGAAGACTTCGTCCCGTGTCCGGAAGGGACTTTCCTTGGCGTGGAAGGCAAGCTTGGCGATGCGGATATATAGATCCCCTAACCCTCTCCGGTGTCTATATAACAACAATCATACCATAGGCTAGCTTCTAGGGTTTAGCCTCCTTGATCTCGTGGTAGATCTACTCTTGTACTACCCATATCATCAATATTAATCAAGCAGGAGTAGGGTTTTACCTCCATCGAGAGAGCCCGAACCTGGGTAAAAACATCGTGTCCCTTGGATCCTGTTACCATCCGCCTAGACGCATAGTCCGGGACCCCCTACCGAGATCTGCCGGTTTTGGCATCGACAGCTGGCTTACCACTCACTTAGGCATTCAGAGCTTCGGTGCCCAACTATTGAAGAAGGCTCAGACTGATGGAGTTGTCCCAAACAAGGCACATACCTGACCTCTTTCCGCTCCTGGAGTCCTTGCATGCCTTTAATGCATGTAATCTTAGTTTTTGGACTTTTTATATGGTTCATTCTAAATTCATGTGGTGGTTGCAGAATGTCATAGCGCGTGTGTTGCCGTTGTCCCTCTCAATAAGTACCTCACCGGTGGTTACACACAAGAGCGCCCACGAACTGCTCGGCCAGGGGAGAAAATAGAGCAGTGGTGTTCAGTTAGAACAGAGGACGACACATGGTCAGGTTTCAGGAACCAATGCCTTCATATTTTTCTCTTTCTACTAAGTGCTGGCTAAATAAGCACAACCCTCTTATTACAAGGTTAGATCAACTCAACACCAGCAATAACGGCTTGAAATGAGCTAGGTTGGCCAAGACTAGACATTATGGATTTGGTACTGTATATACACTGGAAAATGATAGCATGGTCTTTGTATGGTTATTTTTTGAATTAACAACATTGTACGATCTTCCTTGGCAGTGCACATACTAATGATTACTGCTCAAGCATGTAGATGATACATTTTTGGCAACTGGATCAATAACCATGCCATTACTATACAAAAAGGATGTAGATCTATAGACTAATACTCCTATATTGGTTTGGTTTCTTATGCATTTATTACCTCTTCGCACATATAACTTGTGTCTTTTGCTTCTTAAGATTATTGCCTGGTATGGTGTCCAATAAATTCAGAGATTGCCTCTGAAGTGGTTTGTAGCTACAAAGATGATAATTTAGAAAAACATAGATGATGACTAGTTATCGAGAAGGACAATAATTTTTTTATTTCTTCTTCATGACAATAAAGGTCAAACAAATATCTTCATGATTATCAGAATGAAATAAAATTGATGGACAGTGTCACTCCATTGATAATTAACTAGAGCTAGCAGCGTGTTCATCTAGATAATTACATTTTATTCTTAGAAGAATGGACAATGCTAGAATTAGTCTGTGCATTAGAATTATAATCATTAGTGACGAATTACCTCACAAAGTGTTAGATTATTATCTAACGATCATACATCAACTAGACGCGAGATGGTCAAAATCTTCATGCACTCAACACTCATTTTACTGAGTTATTTTAGCAATACTCATTATAATATGTGGTCAATACATAGTTTTGTTACCCCGTTACAACGCACGGGGCCTTTTGCTAGTAATTATTAAAATATGTGAAAATCCGTTAAACATTTAGTGACATGGATCAATACATAACAATTTACCCCCTAGCATTACAATGAATAAATTTCGTTTCTCCGACGTACATAAGGAATATCGGAGAAACTTTGCTCTGGAATCCATCAGTTAGATTAGAGGCATTGGAAAGAATGCGAATACATTGAACAATGTGTGCTCTCAAATTAGCAACAGCCGATGAAATGCTAATTTTCAATTTGCATGCGCACATAATTTAATGGAATGAAGCGATTGTCATTATGTATACTAAACATTTATAATTTTAACAATTTTTTTGTAAAATCCCAACAGTAGTAAATTTTATGTAGGGTGTTAGAAAGTTACATTAGTTTTTTTCGATGCATTGTACTAAAAAATATTTAATTCAAATCCAATTAAATGGGGAAAAATGATAAAATTGCAGTCTCGCATTAATTTGTGATATTTGAATATGTTGTATATGTGTGTGTGCATATTTAAATACCTTGCTAGGGATGTCTAAAGTTATGGCGTTGGAAATATCTTGCAAGTTATATATTGCTAGTTTACTATTAGATATACACAAACGGATACGTGTAGAGTGTATGGGTTGTATACGAGACGATCACTGGATTGTCAGCATAGTGCTCTATCCCCCTTTTTTTCTTTCATGTAAATCAGGTTGTACATATTACGATGGGTTCAATAATATGTTAATCACATGTGTCTACTTTTTAGTTAGTTATGAAATACAAAGCAGCCTAGCGAAACCAGTTGCCTTCGATGTGTTGTCTTATATCTAAAAATGTGCACACTATCGATTTGTGGTGTTGATATTTATTCTAGGAATTGTATTAGTGACAATGATGAACCAGTCAATTACAACCTCCCTCCCGCTCGGTTTGCTACTTAGCTACATAGGCATATTGCAAACTGCATCATAATTTACATCCAGGTCAGCATTGATCAGAGGGTGTTTTAGAGTTTCGTGTACAACTGGTAATTATGGTGCACAATTGTAGATTGTATCTTGGATGTACTTGTTCTGTGATTTTTACTACATTTGCACTTTCCACTCTTCACAAGAGCACAAAAGCACCATTTTCGTTTGATTAGTACCATTCTCCATATTTACTGTTCGCTGTGGTCTATGAACTACACATTGATTTTTGAGATCCTGGTTGTCTCTGTTACTTTTGTGTGTTGTGCACTATATACAAGGTTATACATTTGAAATTCTAGTCCGCCCAAAATGTTCGAGTGCCTAAAACTGAGGAAAAATGTTGTTATGTGATTGGACAACTCTATGAAATGAGTTCTATAGATTTCCCCAAACAATATCTACTTAAGATAATCATGGAAGGCAAAAAAATTTACTGGTGCCAAAGGTCTCAAAAACATATAGTCGCTTCCTAGGTTGCACCAATAGCCAATAGGCAGTGGGTGGTGGGCCCACCAAACTTTTTGTGTTTAGTTTTTTCTCTCCATATGACACTCCTCAACATTTCTCCCTCTGTCGAAATTACAACATGATTGGTTTAAAATTTTGAAAATCCAAAACTTGGAAGTTTTAAAAATGTAAAGTGTTAATTTTTGAATGTTTAAAAATGTCCAAACTTTAAAATTTTAAAATCTTTAAAAAACAAAACACCAATATTTTTGTAATTTTTTTAAATTAGGAAAGTTTGACATTCCAAAAGCTAGGGCCGTTTTTTCCCCTTGCGTTTCAACGGGATAGCAAAACTATGTATTTGCCACTTATCACATACGCATGTGAGTTTCATCCAATCCATTCATCCTTCCACCTTTTTTGGACTATCATAAGGCATACACCCTTGTGATTTCCATCACCATATGACGCACACAACAGTTATGAGAGGCTACTCTCAGTATCATGTTAATATCTGGCGTCAAAAATAGATAATAATTTATATTCAAGTAAAATGGGAAAAGCTTTGCCTCCACTTTTTCTACCTCTCATTCGAGGCTTCTTCTATTCTGCAGTTGATGAATGCCCCCCCCCCCCCCTCGAAAAAAGGAAACAAATTAAAGCTCGTACACCATCCCTGCCTCCCCTGCCTCTTGGTGAGCTTTTTCCCGAACGCCAATCACATTATCTACCTCCAATTAGTGATTGGTGGTGCCTATAACTTCAAATTTTAGTAAGAAAAATAACTAATTGTGTATATACATTGTAATGCAATACATTGGACTTTCATTATAGCAAATTTATTGACAAAAAATACCTGATCTATCCATTTGAATGGAGAGTCGTTGTACCAAGTAATAAAACTTTCTGAATTGATTGTTAGGGCCTCAAGATTGTCCAAATAGATTGTTATGTAGCCACAACAATTTGCAACCAGTACACGAAGCCGGCTAATTGATTCGGCTCGGGAAGCTATTTTAGTTAGCCAGCTTTCGTATTAGCCTCTCTGTTTCCTTTCTTATTTCTGCCACAGTGTCGTGTCGTTTGAATTAGCCTCTCTGTCTCCTTCCTTATATCTGCCACGTCTGATTTCCTTCCTTATTAGTATAGCCCACAAATTAGCCTCTCTCTTTCCTTCCTTATTTCTGCCACGCCCCATTTGATTCATGAGACGGCTTCGTGATACCTAGGATATTTAAGGACGAATATAAATTCATTAGATTTGTTATAAAATAGTGAGGTGGGACTAACTTGATATCTGCATCAACCTTAACAAAAGCGCACAATAGTATCTAATCGGTCGGTTGTGTTATGATGTAACCAACGGGATTTTGAGTTCGATTGCCTTGACCAGCATTTATTTTTGCCTTATACCGCCGGGCCGCCAGAAAGCTTAGATGGGCCACGATATGTGGGCCAGTAATTCGCCTACCATTTTCCGCAAAAGGCATAATAAATCAAATATCTGCCTTGGTTTATTATACGCAAGTAACACCATTATTAGACAAATTGATGTTAGATTAGATGGTACACACATGCTCCATTTAGATTAGATGGTACACACGTGAAGCATACCGTCCATAGCGCAACGAATATAACATTCGGTTTGACTTTTTTTTTAATTTACCGGGTAAAGATGACCTATAGAGAACTAAGAAAGGTTTCTCCCTTTATTATTAGGTAAAGATAAAGATTTATGAAGTTTTTGATTTTTTTTAACACGGCTCAAATACGCATACATACGCACATACACCCACCCATAAGGATGCATGCACGCATACCCTACACTGGTGAACGGGAGCTCCTATTGGGCGTTGTAGGCGCCCGTTGGAGAACTGGCGCCTACAGCGACCAGCCATGGGCCGCAGCCCATTAAAAGATCGCTCGCTCGCTCGCCGAAAAAACAGACTCGCAACGTTGGCTTTTTTGGGCTGTGCTGCGCCGCTGGTTCAGGAAAAAGACCGGCCTCCGGTTTTTTACAAGTTTGAATATGTTTGTGAAAAAAAGATCATCGATTTTGAACAAAAAAGGTCACAAATCGGAAAAAAGTTCATCAATTTTTAAAAGTTTCATCTGATTTGAAAAAAGTTCATCAGATTAAAAGATGTTCATCAAATTAAAAAAAAATCATTGTATTTGGAAAAAAAGTTCATTGAATCAAAAAAAGTTCATTGGATTTTAAAAAAAAGTTCATCGAATCGAAAAAAGTTCATTGGATATTAGAAAAGGTCCATCAATTTTTAGAATAAGTTCAGAAAATGTTAATAAGTTCATTCACTTTCAGAAAAAAAGTTACTCAGTTTGGAAAAAATTCATTGAACTCGAATAAGTTCATCGAATTGAATTTTTTTCATCAATTTAAATAAAAAGTTCACGAATTTGAAAACAAATGTCGTCTATTTGTAGACATTTCACGCATTTGAGAAACAAATAAGAAAGCAGGAAACAAAAAAAAGGGTAACAAACACAGGAAAACAAAGGTATAAAAATACGGAAAGGAGGCTTATATTCACAAGTTAGGGCGTAGTGGTCCGTGGAGTTTCCATCAACTGAGAGATCGTTGGTTCAATTGCAGATTGTGCACGCTTTTCCGGGAGCTCCTATTGAGCGCTTTAAGCGCCGCCGAAGTAAACCGGCGCCTACAGCAAACGACAAGTGGGCCGGCCCACGAATGCACCTGCGCAGAAATTGTTTCGCGAAAAAAGACCCACAAAAACAAGAGAGTAGGAGGACCCGAACTCAGGTCGCTTCTTGAAGGCATCGTTCAGCTAACCACTTCAGCTCGTCGATCAACTTGACTAAAACGAACACGAATGCTTAAAGAACTATTGCAGCCGCTTTATTTATTACGCAAGAAACCTTACATTTTTTATACTTTATATGAGTTTATCAAATTTCGAGAAAAGTTCACGATTTGGAAAAGTTCATCGTTTCTGACAAAAAGATCATCCTATTTGATAAGAAAAGTTTATCTACTAGAAAAATCCACCAATTTTGAAAAAAGTTCACAAAATGTGAAAACAGTTCATCAGTTTTTTTAAAAAGCTAATAGAATGTTTAAAAAATTCATTGAATGCAAAAAGAGTTCATAGAATTTTGGAAAAAGTTCACCGAATTTGAAAAAGTTCATCGGTTTTCCAAAAAGTTCATCAAAGCTATGAATAAGTTCACCAATTTTTTAAAAGATAAAAAAATTTGAAAAGAAAAAGTTCATCGAATTTGAAAAATGTTCATTGAATTTGCAAAAGTTCACTGAAGCTATAAATAAGTTCACCAAATTTCTGAAAAGATCATAGAATTTGAAAAAAAGTGCATCGATTTGGAATAAAGTTCATTGAATTTGAAAAAAGTTCACTGAATTTGAAATAGTTCATCAGTTTGAGAAAGTTCACCGCAGCTATAAATAAGTTCACCAATTTCTAAAAAGATCATAGAATTTGAAAAAAAATTCATCGATTCGGGAAAAAGTTCACAAATTTGAAAATAGGTTCGTCGAATTTCAGGAAAAGTCCATTGAAAATAAGTTCATTGGATTTAAAAAAATCATCAAATTTGAACAAAAATTCATCAAACTGGAAAAAGTTCGTCAAATTTGAAAAAAATCATCAATTTTTGTAAATAGTTCACTAAAAAAGTTCATTGATTTTGAAAACAAAATTTCAACAAAGTTTAAAAAAGCATCATTGATTTGGAAGAAGTTAACGCATTTAAGAAAATAAAAAAAAACATGAAAATCGATGAGGGAGGAAACCTGGAAGAAGAAAAAAAAGAAAAACAGATAATGAAGATGGAAAAAAGGACAAAGAAAAAAGAATACAGAGAAAGAAGGATAAAGAAAGAAAGAGTTGCACAGGACCAGATCCTACTCGGTAGCGTGTTGGTTGTGCAAACGATGTTTCGCGTGGGAGGTCGCTGGTTTGATTCCTTTCCAGGCAGCTTCATTTTTTGAAAATTGACATACGCATTGTTGGGAGAGACCACTGTCCTCCTAACTTTCCAGCCATAGATTGGTTCATGAAGTTTCAAAATTTTAAAATTCAAAAACCTAAAAGTTTTGAAAATGTGAAGTTTAGACGAGCCATGATATGTGGGCCAGTAATTCGCCTACCGTTATCCGCAAAAGGCATAACAACATTAAATATCTGCCTTGGTTTATTATAGGCAAGTAACACCATTATTATGCAAATTGATGTTAGATTAGCTGGTACACACGTGCACCATTTATCTTTAGGACTCAAGGTCCTTCCTGTCATAAAAATTATTTTCTTTTTGACGTTGTGACCCAGTCGTGAAGCGAATATAACGTTTGGTTTCACTATTTTTAATTTACCGGGTAAAGATAACCTACGGAGAACTAAGAAAGGTTTCCCCCTTTATTATTAGGTAAAGATATGGAGAACTAAGAAAGGTTTCTCCCTTTATTATTATGTAAAGATAAAGATTTATGAAGTTTTTGATTTTTTTAATAGAGTACAAATACAGATGGGCATACATACGCACATACACTTACCCATGCACGCACACCCTACACCGGTGAACACCTCAATAGACGGAGCCGGCACATCATCTTAGGATTGACGAAGTCGCCACAGACGTCTTCATTGTCAACAGGAACGTCTCCTCCCACTAGACGCACATCACTAGAAGGCCTAAAAATATCCAGAAAAATGCGAATGCCAGTGTCAAGCCTAAGACTTGAACTCTGGTGGGCTGGGGAGACCAGTGTCCTCCTAATCATCCAACCATAAATTGGTTCATGAAGTTTTAAAATTTTAAAAGTCAAACATCTAATTTTTTTGAAAATATGAAGTTTTAATTATTTGAATGTTTTAAAAAGTGTCCAAACTTTCAAAAAGTTAAAATATTTTAAAGAACATCAATATTTTTTTAAAGTTTTCGAAATTAGCAATGTTTGACATTCCAAAAGCTAGAGCAGTTTTTTCCCTTACACCTATAAGTTACTTCCAAAGTTTCGGGAAAATAGAAAGGCTGGTAATCAATCCAAAATATTATAAAAAAGGAAAGAGGCAGCCAGGGTCTTTCGTGCTGGATGCCCCATGGGCAGAGAATGGGTTGGCTCAGAGAGATTTACTGTAGATAAACGTTTGCTGCCAGACCGCTGGCCAGGGTTTCGGTCGGTCGCTCGCTATGCTGCTGCGGGCCCAACTCCTTGCATCATGCGCCATGCGGACTGCCTGTGGCCCCATGCACCCCTCTCCATCCCTAACCCCTACCAAGGACCAAGGTGCACCCACACCTTTTCCCTTTTCCCCGTCTTGGTCCATGGCCGCAGCTTCCTCCTCCTTCCCGGTCGCGGCCATGGCCATTGCCAACGAAGACACCTAGTTCGCAACCAGCCGCACCCTCCCTCCATTCTGCCCTTCCGCCTAGCGAAGCTGTGCCCGGCCATGGCCGGCGCCAAAAGGGTTGCGGCCATGATCTGCCGGTGCTGCAACCATGGATCTGGGATGCTCCAACCAGTGGGGGGCGAGGGAGGGGGGCTGTTACCGGCGCCGCGTTTTGCTACAACCTACGGCTGAACCACGACCTCGTCGACGGCGTGGGTTGTTGTGAGCTACAACTATGGACAGGTAGTGATGGAGCTGGTGACGTGGACTACTACGGCCACAACGTTGTGGTGCTACAATCAGCGACTGGCCATGCTGGAACGGCTATGCAGTGTGCTTGAACTGTGGCGCAAAATGCTACATCACAGAGACTACATGCTTGGAACCGGCTGCCAGAGCTGCATCCAGCGATATATTTTGCTATATTCGGCATCGATTTTGCAAGAACCAGTCGAGTGTCGGCTACGACCCGCCGGCGCGGAAAAGATGCAACCAGGGCGAAAAAACACTATGACCGGTGCATTAATTTGCCACGGCGGACTTTTAAGTTTTGCTCGAACCAGTCAAAGATCACCGCGGCCGAGCTGTATCCATGGTAAAAAATCCTACGGCCCGCACTTGTTTTTGTTGGAACCAGCATCAGAGCATCTCTAGCAGACCCAGCATCCCGCCCGAACCCGCAAAATAACCGCCAAAATATGGGTCGACGCGGAAAATCCTGCCTGATCAGACACCGCAAACGCGTCCGACCCGTAAATTTTTTTGCAGGGCGCTGCAAAAGATCTCCCCCGGCCTCTAGATTCATAGGGTGGGAGGCTGACCTGAGCTCGGCCCCTATCTGCTGCGAGATTTGGCGGGAGGGACATTTTTGCGCGGCCGTTCCCGCTCCCTCACCCTCCGCCACTATTGCCCCCGCCCCGCCCACTCCGGTGCATCTTCCCCAGCAGCCCTTCGCCGCCATGGATGACTCTCTGCCGTCCCCCGTCACCGTCGAGGTCGCGCACGCTCAATCGTCACGGGCGGATCTCGTCACCGGCCATGTTGGCCCCGCCATCGCGCAAGGCACCACTACGCCTGCCCGCAAGCGGCAGGGCAACGTGGTCGTGCAGGGCGGGAATCCGGCTGCCCCCTCCGGGAAGGCCCGTGCTCCGGGTGCCAACGCCGCTGCGCGATCCTGGCCGGCGGCGGAGAAGGTCGGCAAGGTCTCGGGTGTAAAGCGGAAGAAGATTCCGGAGTGATGATCGACCAAGATGATGCCAGACGTGGTCGTCACTTTTGCAAGACCCTCTTTTGCGTTTGTCCGACAAAACTAAGCTTTTATTTGCGCGTGAACTGTGTTCTATTGTTTGAATTTGAACTTATTTGTCAGAATCGATGTCAAATTCGATCATTTGGCGTCTTCGGTTTGCGGGTCGACGCGACGGTGCCGAAGCAGACCCCGCGTAGCTGACCCGTAAAAGAGCATATTCAACGAATATCCTTTTTTACGGGTCCGTTTTTCGGGGTCTGAATCTGACCTCGCCCACGCCGACCCGCATATACCCTTTTCCGCGAATTGTAAAAGACTTATGTGGGTCAGGATTTTGCGGGGTCTGCTAGAGATGCTCTAAGCATCGGGATTTCTTAGAGGGGGAGCTCGAGGATGATGGTACAACCGGTGGCTGAGGTTGCCATGGCCAGGTATATGTACGTTAGGTACACGCATACAGGTCTTCGAGTGAAAGAAAATGGAAGCCAATCTCAGCTCCTCGATCAGTTTCTGGCATCCTAGCCTAGGAAACTAAAAAAGATACGGTGGGCCTGGCCCATGTATGCACGAACGTGGAGACCAGAGAGAAAAGGAATTGGTCGATTCGGTAATCACGATTTGTTTCTTAAAAACTAATCACGATTTCCTGTAACTTTGGATCGGTCGTTCCCTGCCCTTTTGGCTATTCTGCTGTTCCTATTCATCTAATCCTCTTCAATTGGTAGATGGCTGCGGATAGCTCTGGCGACTCGCCGGGCGCCCCGCCTGGCGGCTCCACCTCGTCGGGGCTGCCGCCGTCCGTTTCCCCAACGCCTCCAACCCCCGCGTGGTCTGAGCCGTCGCTTGCTCCACTCCTTGGTCGTCGGCCTGGTGTCTCCTTCGACGGCAAGCGGAGGCGTGGGCGGAGGGCTGGGTTCCGCGTGGTTCCGCGTCCAGGTGAGTCATTTCAGGAGCGTGTCCTCTCCTCTCTTCACTCCAGTGTGGTCTACACCCCCGGCTCCGATCCAGCTGCTCCACTGGGGGTGGTCTGGGTCCTCGCTCCGGCGACGGGCGCTCTTTTTTCGGTCGTCGCCATCTCTACCCTGCTCTCGCTCTACTTCTGCAAGAGGTCTGCCCGCCTTGCCACGGTGCAGGTCGAGCCTCTCGTCTTCTCGGTTCAGGTCGCTAGTTTGGCCGTAGCGCGTTGCATGGTGGACGCCGGCATTGGAGGTGCAACGGCTGTGCAACTCCGGCTCTTTATGTCGGTGGAGGAGGCGCGTGTTGCTGCCGTGCTAGCCCTAGCGGCTAGCTCGAGCGCTCCCCCTACGGCCGCATTCAAGCCAGGGTTATGGCGCATGGGCGTCGTAGCCTTTCGGCCCATAAACGCCTACCCCCTCCCATGTCGTGTCTCCCTGCTCTCCTGCCTAGTCCCATCACCAGCCACGTTTCTCACGCCGATTTGCCTGGCGCCCCAGCTGGCTTGACTCGGGCCATGCCTGCTGTCTCGGGAGGGGAGACGGGGGGCGCTGCTGTCGCTAATCCTGGTGACCCGGCGCTGTCTCGCGCCGCGCCGGCTGCTGGCGATATTGACAGGGCTTTGAATGTGGGGGCCCAAGATCTTTCTCCCCGTCCCACCTCCCCCCGGTTTCTGGTCCAAAGATAGGGAGCCCGTACCGCGCGGTGTTACTATCCCCACCAGCCCCAGCCCCTCTCGCTAAACAACACCTTGCCCTCCCCCCTCTCTTCCTTGACGGGTGTTTTCGCTGCCTATCCACGCTACACTTCGTCAGAAATTGTAGGGATCCGGTCCGCTGTCGTCGATGTCGCCGTTCCGGCCACCGCGCGCGCTCCCGCTCCTGCCCCATGGCTCCGCCCTGTCCGACCGCCTTGGCTGGCCATGCCGCGGGCGCCCCTGCCTCTACCCCCCACCCCCACCCCCACCGCCTCCGCCGCGTCGCCAGACCCCATACCCATCCGCTGCCCATTGTCCCGCCGGCTCCCTGTCGGCCCTCCAGCTTGCCCCCGCCGCCTGGAGGGTGGCGGCTGTAGCTCGTCCGTCCGCTCCCCCCCCCCCCACCGTCTCCGAGGGACATCTCCCTCGACGATGTGATGCGTTCCCCGCCCCCGTCCCCTCCCAACGCCGGGGGCGACCTCGGGCATCCGCAGCCGGTGGGGCTGGGGCGCGGGCTCCCCCCTCCGCCGGAGCTGCTCCGTCCCTGCGAGCCTCCTTCTTTTGGGAGCTCGTCGCGCCTCTCCTCCTCCTCCGGGACCGACGCCTCCTCTGGCAGCGGGGCGTCCGTCGCCGCGGAGTCGCAGAGACCGGATGCCATGGACGTCTTCATGCCTGCTGGCGACCCGGAGGCGGCGCTCCGTCTTGCGGTGGTCTCCATTGAGCCTCCCAGTGCCTTCGTCAACGCCACGTCCGCCGTCCAGGCTGCCATGCTGCGCGACTTGGGGCACCTGTCCTTTGACACGGTGCCCTCGTCCGTTGGCGCTTGCTACATCCACTTCGCCTCCTGGGCGGACAGGGAGGAGGCCATCGCTCACCAGCCCCTCCCCTTCCAGGGGGCGCGCATCGAGATCCACCGCGAAGAGCTGTTCGGCCGTGTTCCTCAACGTGCTCGTCTATGCGCCCTGCTCGCGGCTACGGGCTTCCCAGCCGAGTTCATCAACCCCACCTGCATCCCGACTGCGTTCTCCGGGTTCAGCCGCATCCTTGAAGTCGACCCACGCGTGCTATCTGGCCAGGAGCTCGCCACCGTCCGCGCGGTGGTCCTCCTCGAGCACACCAGGGACATCCCCTGTGACGTGTGGCCTTGGGGCGGGCCATGGGGGACGCGTCCTATCTCCATCGGGCCGGCCGCGGTTTGGCCCATGGCGCGCTCCTTCGGCACCGACGGGGAGTACGTGCCCTTCTTCAGCTTCCCTCCACCCCCTTCGCCCACAACAGGCCGGATGGACCGCGTCGCCATGGCGACATCCCGGTCCCTGTGTTTCGCAGGGTGGACCATCTCTTTGGCAGTGGGGGGGGGGGGGGGCGACGGCGCTCTCGACTCCGTGCTGCGCGTCCTGGACGCCCCCCCGCTGCCACGTCCTCACCTTGATGTCGCGCCTTCTGCTGGACCGACCAACGGCGATGCCTGGGTGCTGACACTGTCGACCTCCCTCTCCCCCCACTCGTCGGTAACTCCCCGCTCTTCGGTGACAATCCTTGAGCTGCCTGGCGACGTGGGCTGCATGGCGCCTGACAAGGAAGGCCCCCTTGGCAGCGGCTCTCCATGCGGTGGTGGGGCCCCCGTGCATGGACGCTTCGGCTGCTCCTCCCCTTGGGGCTGCGTTGGGCGGGGGCGTGGGGGACGGGATGGGCGGTGGGCGCCGTAGTGCGCGCCTTGCTCTTGCTGACTCCGGTGCTTTTGAGCCCATTGCCGACAAGGCTGTCAAGTGTCGTGCTCTGAAGGACGCCCTGGTTGGCTGCTCGCCCCGTCTGCAGGCCAAGGCTACGCGCGACCGTGTGCTTGACGCTGTCGTGCAACCTCTCGCTGCGGCTTCGGTGGCGGGTCTCCGTGCTGCTGCCGCCGTCAAGAAGGCTCGGGTGTCGGCTACTCCTCCATGATGCACGACCTCTTAGTGTTCTGCCCCTCGCTCGGTCGAGTGTGTGCTCGCCGACGCCCCCTGCTTTATCCTCCTCCCGCCAGTTTGGTTGGCATTGTATCTTACTTCCTACTGAGTGTGTGCATGTGCGTGTATGTGGGTAGCTGTACTGCCGCTTGAGTGTATCGTTGTGCCCATGACTAACGTCTTTCGTTGTCTTTCCTTCCTGTCTTGGAATTTTCAAGGGCTTGGCGACCCGGACAAGTGTGATCTTGTCCGGGACGCTCTCTACGCCGGTCCTTCTGTCGTTTGTCTTCAAGAAACTAAGCTTGCTTCCCTGGATAATTTCAAAGCCCGCTCTTTCCTCCCCGCTTCGTTCATGGAGTTTGTCACTAAAGACGCCGATGAGACGCGCGGGGGGATCGTTACGGCTTGGGACCCTCGGGTTTTGTCTCTTGACACCTGCATTCGGTCGCGCTTCTCTCTCACGGCCTCGCTTTATTCTACTTGCTCTGACCTGGCCTTCTCCGTCACCAACGTCTACGCCCCTGCCAATCACTCCCTCACGGCGGCTTTCATGGACGACGTGCTTGCCCTCGCACCCTCCGTCCTGGGGCATGGCTGGTGGTCGGAGACTTCAACCTCATCCGGTGGGCGCATGAAAAAAACAATAATCGCTTTGACGGGCGACGTGCATCCACTTTTAACTCTTTGGTCAACACGGTGGGGTGGCACGAGCTGCCGCTGTCCGACAGGTTGTTCACCTGGTCGAATAAACGGGATCCCCCCATGCTTGCTAAGCTTGACCGGGTTTTCTTCAACTCGCATTGGGATGTGCTCTTCCCTGACTCTTCTCTCGCCTCGCGTCCCCGTACCACCTCTAATCACTTCCCCCTCGTCGCCTCTGTCTCCACTCGCCTCCCTCAGGCGGGGCGTTTCTAGTTCGAAAACTCGTGGTTGTTGGACCCTAGCTTCCTCCCCGCGGTCTTGCCTGTGTGGTCGCGTGTGCCCCGGTCCCCCTGTGCCGCGTCCCGTCTTGCCCGTCAGAAGAAAAGTATCAGGTCAGCTGCCAAGGTATGGAAACGGCACCACAAATACATTCCTGTTTTTGACACAACTGCAAGTTTTTGGTGGACCTGTTTGACATCCTAGAGGAGCACCGGCGACTCTCGGCTGAGGAGCTGGCGTTGCGCGGCGATGCCCGTCTGGCCCTTGCCAACTCGGTGGCTCGCCAGGCTGCTTTCTGGAGGCAGCATGGGAAATGTCGATCCGTGGCGGAAGGGGACGAAAATATCGTCTACTTCCACGCCCGTGCGTCGCATCGCCGTCGTTGCAACACCATCCGGGTGCTCGCGGTGGGAGGGGGCGAGCTCGTCTCCCACAACGACAAGGAGGCCGCCCTGCGATGCTTCTACGCAAACCTGCTGGGCCGGGCTCCCCGCGCGTGATCTGGTGGCGCTTTACGCAGGCGCTCCGGTGGTAGATGGTGCATCGCTGGTTGCGCCGTTCTCCCGCTCCGAGGTCCGGGCGGCTGTCTTCGCTCCCGACAGGACCAGCGCGCCGAGGCCGGACGGGCTCGGCCCGACCTTTTACCAGGCCGCCTGGAGCGTGGTCGCCGACGACCTGCTCACCTTCTTCGACACCGTCCACAACGGCACTGCGCGTCTCGGCGGGATCAACCGCGCCCTCATCGCCCTCCTTCCTAAGAAGGAGGGGACCCCGGGCCGCGGCGACTTCCGTCCCGTCTCCCTTCAGAACGGGGACGTGAAGATCCTCTGTCGGGGGCTCACCACTCGGCTTCAACGGTAGATTGGGCTCTTGATCGACGATGACCAATCCGGGTTCCTGCCTGGGCGAAGTATCTCGGAGAATTTCGTCTACGCGGCGGAATTTATCCAATGCTGCAAGAAGAGGGGGGCGCCGATGCTGGTGTTCAAACTCAACTTCGCCAAGGCCTTCGACTCCATCGCCTGGCCTAGTCTTCGTCGGATCATGGAGGTGGGGGGATTTCCCGCTATGTGGTGTGACTGGATGGACCTCATCCTCTCATCCTCCACGGCGGCGGTCCTCCTCGACGGGGTGCCCGGGCGATGGTTCGTCGTCCCCAAGGGGCTGCGTCAAGGCGACCCCATATCCCCGTACCTCTTCCTCCTGGTCGCCGATGTGCTCCAGCGCATGATCCGCTCCGACGGTGAACTGCAGCACCCTCTGGTCGATGGCGCGCCCCCGGTGGTGCATCAATATGTTGATGACACGCTTATCATCATGCGTGCGGCCCCCGAGGGCGCGGCCCGGCTGCGGATTGTCCTCGACCTCTTCGCCGAAGCTACCGGGCTTGTCATTAACTTCGCCAAGAGTACTCTGGTTCCCATGCATGTCGCCCCTGAGGTGCAGGCGGCCGTTGTGGCATCCTTCGAGTGCTCCATCGGCTCCTTCCCCCATACCTACCTGGGGCTGCCGGTCTCCAGCGACAAGCTTACATTGGAGGACTTCGCCCCGATGATCGCCAAGGTCGACCGCTACCTTGCCGGGTGGCGGGCAAGGCTTCTATCGCCCGCGGGCCGCCTGGTGCTCATCAACTCGGTCCTTGACTCGCTACCCACATATGCCATGGCCGCCATGCGGCTGCCGCCTAAGGTCCTGCATAAGCTCGATGGCCTACGACGCGCGTTCCTTGGAATGTGGCGGATAGAGCGTCGGGCCCCCAGTGCCTGGTTGCATGGGACCAGGTCTTCCGGTCGAAGGCGGAGGGCGGTCTCGGGGTACGAGCCCTAGGTGTGCAAAACGACTGCCTTCTCCTCAAACTGCTGCACCGCCTCCACTCCAACACGCCGTCGAGATGGGCCTCCTGGGTCTGGGGCCAACTGGCGGGGCGGTCACTCCTTGGAGCCGGGCGCTCCCCCCTGGTGGGTGAGCACTGGTCGGCCCTCCTGTGGCTGCTCTCGGTGTACAGAGCTCTTACCAAGGTGGAGGCGGGGGATGGGCGCGCGACCTCCTTATGGCATGACCAATGGCTACCTTGCGGGCTTCTCCGGGCGGCCTTCCCCGCCTTGTTCACTCATGCCGCCTGCCCCGAGGTCACGGTCTGGGAGGCGCGCCGCCGCGGCGTTCGCGCGCTGCTGGTGCCCCGGCTCACCCCGCGGGCGGCCTGGGAACTTGAGGTGGTTCAATGGCTTGTGGCGGCATGCCCCCCTCTACGTGAGCCCGACGTCCGGTCTGTCACGCTATGCACGGGTCGTGGCGGTGGGTTCTCTTCTCGGGGCGCCTATGATCTCTCCCACTACGGCGGGGTGGCCGCGCCCGCTGCCTCCTTCCTTTGGTCTTCCCGTGCCCCCTCACGTGTGAAGTTCTTCAGGTGGCTGCTCACCCAGTCTCGTGTGCATACGCGGGACGTGCTGCTGCGTAAAACCATCCTCACCTCGGCGGAGGCTGGGTGCCCCTGCTGCGATGCGGAGCTCGAGACGGCCGGCCACCTCATCTTTGGGTGCCCGTTCGCGGTGCAGTTTTGGCGTAGGATCGGGCCGCCCTCCGCCACGGGCTCGGTTCGTGCGCTTCATCGCTTCGACGTGTCGCCGGTTATCGGCACCAACTGTCCTGCGAGCTTCGTCCTTCTCTGCTGCTGATGGCTTTGGAAGCGTCGCAATGCAATCGTCTTCCGGGGAGACGCGATGTCCCTGGTTGCTACGCTCAAAGCCTGTCGAGATGACGCGGTGCTCTGGCGTGGCCGGATGAAGACCGACGATCAGTCCCACATCGACGTTTGGTTGTCTGTCCTTAGCTGAGCCGCGAGACTCGCGAATCCTGAGAGTTGCGCTCCGCTCTCGCCCCCCTTGTAACGACTGAACTCTCTGGTGGCTTTGCCCTTTTACGCAATATATACAGGTGGTGGAAGGGCTTCCCTCCCCCCCCCCCCCCTTTGAAAATTCAAAAAAAATCCTCTTCGATTCTGCCTCCTCATGAACGAAGCGACGATTGCGCCAGGTACCTCTAGTCGCGCCTCTTCCCCCTCATGTTCTTCTACCTGTAATCATGTTTCTTTCCTTTCCAATCCTGATTCCCAACTTGTCAATCGATCGAACAGGTTAACAGGGAATTGTTGTTAGGGTGCTCGAATCATTGCACACACGTAGCCAGATTAGATTACCAGAGAGAAGGTGCTATACTATGCCCTAGCAGATTGTCATTACATTAGATGATGTTCTATACAATATTTTAATTAGCTTCGCACTAATTTTATAAGCTAATGTGTTCCTTCAATTTCAGGAGAGGTCACGTCGAGTTCGGGTAGAAAGTATGCATCCGGAAGTGATAAAAGAAAAAGGGAAAGGAGGCAGATGAGGAGATAGAAGAATTGAGAGGATCTCCTTTTAAATATTATAAGAGCGATGCAAGCACTCTAGGAAATTCAGATTAGCTGGCGATAGTTCTTGCGGGTGACCAAACTATGGCAATCAGGAAGATGATGGTCATACTCCTATAGAAGGAAATGTTGACGTCAACATGGATGCTAGCAATGTGAGTGATCATGAGCCCATATTTATTTCTGTTGCATATCGGATTTTCTTTACTATGCATGTGAATGAAAGTTTTTCAAATTTGAATTTGTTGAAGAACTACCTGAGATCTACTATGTCGCCATAGAGGTTAAATGGCTTGGCAACTTTATGCATTGAGAAAAAAATTGCTTGATGAAATTGATGTTGACACAATCATTAGCGATTTTGCATCTTGGAATGTTAGGAGAAATTTTGAAGGTTATATGTAATACATTATGTGATATGCACAATCACTTTGGATGCACTTAGTTATTTTCTTTGATACAAATTATATCTACATATGATGATTATCAATTAGACATTTACATGATGGGCCCCGAAGGGTCCTGGATTGTAGTTTCGCCACGGCTCCCAAGACCACAGGACCGGACCACGTAGCCCTTGCACGTGGCGTCCCGCAAGAGCGACTCGTGTCCCGCAAAAAAAAAAAGCGGAAAGCTGAGAAGCGAATGACCAACAGGGCACGCAGTGGATTTGGATGGTGAGAGGCGACGACGAGAGGTGATCCGATCGTGACATCGTGTCGTCGTGTGGGGCGACGTTGTAGCCGGCGCGATGGTCACGGCGACCTGCGAGCGCGGATAGGGAGTGACGGCCATCGCGGTGCGGGCGCGCAGCTAGTCGAGGCACCGCCCAATATCACGCTCGCAGCCGCGGTGCGTGGACGCGTTCGCGTCTCGTCTGCGTTTGCGCGGGCGGCGCGCCCATACGCCGCGCTGGCGACCGAATCAGCGGCGGGTCGCAGCCGCTTCGTGCAGTGCAGGGTGGGTGGCAGCCCATGCCATCTATCGGTAGTATACTGTAGTATAACTTCGGGGAGGTCAGGTAAGGTGGTCACTGGTCAGAGCGAGCTCGACCAGAGGCAGAGGGGAGTGTGGTGTCAACGGGCGCCACGCTCGCACCACGCGCGCGGCTGATTTGTGCTGCATGGCGACACCGGCACGTCCTGGATCCGTGCCGAGTGAAGAGATCCAGTACGTACGTGCTACTCGGCACTTCAGCATGTGTGCCTGGGTTTGCTCGGCCCGATACGGTCAAGCGCATGTCATGAGAGAGTGACCGACCACGGCAAAAGTAGGGCGCAGTTCGCCGGGCCGTGGAGTGTGGTTTACCGGCCGACAGCGTGCGGTTCGCCGGGCTGCGTGTGTTGCTTTGGCTAGGAACTGGTTCACCAGATCACTCCTTCAACAAGAGCTAGCTAGATGTGCATGAGTTTCACGCGTTTATGTTTCGGGCAGTAGAATTAACGAGCACCCACAAAGGACAAGCCATCAAGCTGTTTTTCTGCGCATATGTCGTTCAAGTGGAAGAATAAGATGGGGCACTATGCCTTCTCCAACTCCTTCCGATCTGCTGATCAAGTCAAGCGAATAAGAGCAGTGGAGATTACCTTTTCTTGCTAAACTTTCCCATCAGTGCCTAATATGTGTGCTTTTCTTCCTAATGGTGTATTTATTTCTTACATGAGGAAGTGAATAGCAGTGATTACTGCACATGCTTATACATTTCAAATGGAATGCTACGTTAAATGGTATAGCGTTCAGAGGTCTTAGTTTTTCTGAACGGTCTAATAATTATTCAGTTTACTAAACTGATGAACTGCTTCTTTGGGTCTGAATTTGCTGAATTGTCGAACGGTCTAAGAATTATTCAATTTACTAAACCGCTAAACTGCTTCTTTGGGTCTGGATTTGCTGAATTGTCGAACGGTCTAAGAATTATTTAGTTTACTAAACTGCTATAAACTGCTTCTTTGGGTCTGAATTTTCTGAATTGCTTCTTTGTGTCAAAATTGAATAATCGTAAAATACCAGCAAACGAAAAAGAATTAAAATGGAAAACACAAAATTAAATGAAAAAGAAATCATAAAACCAAAAAAAACCAAACCTTGTAGTACCGGTTGGTGTTACCAACCGGTACTAAAGGGCTCCCACCCCCCGGAGCTGGCTCGTGCCACGTGGTTGCCCTTTAGCACCGGTTTGTGCTGAACCGGTACTAAAGGGGGGGGGGGGCTTTAGTGCCGGTTATGGACCCGGCACTAAAGGGCCTTACGAACCGGTGCTATTGCCCGGTTCTGCACTAGTGCACTAATTCCCTTTTTAGCCCTCTAAAAAAAGGAAAGTATCTCTCTTCTGATTGCATGCATATCTCCTTGTAGCAAAAGAAGGAAAGTATCTTTCTTTCCGGCACTTAGTGATTTGCTTGCCACTAACCAAATTTATCAAGGGTAATTTTGTTTTAACACCTCTATATTTATGTTCCTTGGTCACCTTGCCAAAAATAATACACCTTATATGAAGGAACAGATGAAGTATTATTTTAAGGGCGCTACTTTGGGCTCTAGCCGCTACAAGAAATATTCACGGCCAGTTTCCAAGTATTGTTTCTTTACTGTCGCGAGTCAACCCACAAAAGTATCAAAATATAACCCAATTAAACAACATGCTTGAAATTTGTTACGATAGCAGCGACACAGCGACATCTGCACATGTAGCGACCAAGAGTGAATTAGACGTAGATCATATGGCCAGGCATGTCTAGAACATGAAAACGGGCAGTTCGAGAGACTGGTGTCCTGTCAAAGGTCCTATGGTGCACGGTTATAATGTTTCTGGTGTGGCGACCTTGCAACCATTATAGCGCTACTAAAACCTTGATCATTATTTATACTAAACTTGTATACCTCTAACAAATTTTTTTATAAACTCACAACCGTAACTAATTTCCCATAAGGTGTTGAAAATTACATCAGTTTTTTTTATCAATGCATCATATCTTAAATAGGCGAAGTATCTTGTGAAAACCAGATTTCAATGAAAATCAGGAAACTCACCGCGTGGGCCATCGGATCAACAAGGAATGGCACAGATCTAGTGTGGGATTGCAACCAACCACTTAAACATGAATTAGCAAATAACCCCCAATTTGATCAATAATTAGCTGTATTATTTGGGGCAGAGAAGAAGTCGGGTTCTCATTGGTTCCTCCCAGGGAAGAAACCCTCTCCGCCGTCGGGCTATGCCAGCACCGCGGATGATGCCCCATGGCTCAGCTACCACACGATGATGACTGGATAGCAGTGGCATCACTACCACGCTACGACAACGCAGTGGCCGCGACTCTACCGTCACGTGCCAGTGCCGATGACTAGACAACTGGCATCAGCAGCAGCTGACGACAATGTAGCGACCGCGACTCTACCATCACGTGTTGGTGCTGGTGACTAGACGATCGGCCTCACCTCCACGCCATGGTAATTCGATGGCTACTGCTTTTCTACCACACGCCGATGACTAGTCGGCAACGACTCTTCCCAGATACAATGGCAACTAAGGGTAGTGGCATCATCCCCCACGCGACAACACACATGTGTGCTTGCGTCCGGCATGAGCCGCTTGTGCTTCCAAGCTCATTTTTCGCAGTGCCTTGTCTAGAGATATTACTGAATTTATGTCGTGTCTTGTGTGAAGATGTTACAGATATTTGCACTTTAGTTGTTGACTGACAGTTGTAAAAATCTTCTAAATTTAGCCATAATTCATCTTGTAAAGAAGTGATTCAGCATATTAGGTTGTCTTAACCAGAGCAACAACATCCAGTAAAACAAATTATAGCAGTATATTACTTGGCTGACATCTTTCTAAAGTTTTGTAAAGTTTACTAAAATAAGCAAATACACATGATTGCACAAAGCCCATTCAAATTATTACGCAGTAGTGCATCAACTAGACATGTCTTTTTCTAAAGATAAAGCAAACTCGGTATTAAGTAAAAGATGAATTTTACAATATTGATCGGGGAAGATGACTTTGTATATCATGGTGTCCTCCATCGTTGCAATCATGTGCTTGCATATCCAAATCACAACCAAGCTCAGGTTTTGGCTCCATTAATAATGTAACATCACATGGTTTGGTATGATCAATTTTTATCCAAAGAAATAGAATAATAGAAACAGAAATCCGGCACAGTTTGTATATTGTGCACCAATTCAACTAAGTGAACAAAAAATATAGTAAATGATTCATGATTTAGGGTTCCTCAGGCAAACCGTAGTTCTTTTTATAACTAGGCGCTCGTCCCTACATTTTTATTTTGTCTACTGCTCTCAAATAGGATTTCTTTATTTATATTAAACATTTATACCTTTAACAATTATTTTTTGTAAAATGTCAACCATAGCAAAATTTCATGTAGGGTGTTAGAATGTTACATTAGTTTCTTTGATGAATTGTACCTTAAAAATATTTAAATCAAATCCACTTAAATGCAAGAAAAATTGGTAAAATTAAAGCCACGCTTTAATTGGTGATATTTGAATATGTTGTATAAGTGGGCGTGCATCTTTAAATACCTTGGTAGGGATATCTAAAGTTTTTCGCATCGGAAATACCTTGCAAGTTATTGCTAGTTTACTATTAGATATACACAAATGGAAACATGTAGAGTGTATGGGGTGTAGACGAGACGATCACTGGATCGTAAGCATAGTGCTTTATCCCTTTTTTCATATCACAATGGGTTCAATAATATGTTGATTACATGTGTCTACTTTGTATACAAAGAAGCCTAACAAAACCAATTGCCTTCGATGGGATCGTCTTATATCTAAATGCGCAGACTATTGGTTTGTGGTGTTGATATTTATTATATGAATTGGATTGGTGACAACGTGAACCATTCAAGAATTAACAACCACCCTCCTACAGGGTTTCCTACCTAGTTACATAGGGGTGTTGAGGAGTGCATCATAATTTACATCCAGGTGGGGATTTTCCTAGGGTGCTTTTAGAATTTTCTGTACAACAGGTAAGTATGGTTTACAGTTGTACACTGTATATTCTTGGATGTACCTATTGTGTGATTTTCACTACATTTGTACTTTTCACTCTTCACAAGATCTCAAAGGCACCATTCTAGTTTGAATCAGTACCATTCTCCAGATTTATTGTTCGGTGTGGTCTATGACCTGGACATGGATTATTTTGAGATCCTTGTTGTGTATATTGCTTCTATATGGTGTGGACTATTTAAATGGTTATACATCTGAATTCTAATCCAGCCAAAATGTTCGAGTGTATTAAACTGCGCACAATTGTTGTTATGTGATTGGACAACTCTATGAACTTATAATTATTTGAATGTAAAAAATGCCCAAAATTCTAATCCCGCCAGATTGGTTTGCGAAGTTTTAAAATTCAAAAACCTGAAAGTTTTGAGAATGTGAAGTTTTTAATTATTTGAATGTTTAAAAATGCCCAAACTTTCAAAAAGTTAAAAGCTTTTGAAAACAAAAATATCAATATTTTGAAATTTGAAATGTTTGACATTCCAGAAGCTAGAGCAGATTTTGTTTCCCACTTACAGCTGCAAGTTATTTCCAAAGTTTCGGAAAATGGAAAGGTTGACTATGCACGGACTTGGAAAAAGATAGGAAAGATCACCTGATCGCAGCCAGTGCTTTTCGTGCTGGATGGCCAGGATTGAGACGGCCCCGTGTGCAGGGAATGGGTTGGCTAGCAGCGATATCTCTACTATTAAAGGGGGATCGAACGTCGTGATGGTTCGACCACCGGTTCGATCCCCCCGCCTCGTTCGACCTACCATCTTACGATCCCGCACACAAAAAAATGCAGGGAACAACCCACGTTCGACAACAAATGAAAAAAAAGAAAAAAGAAAATGGAAAGAACCGGCACGAGGCACGTTCTCCATCTTCTTCTCCGGCATGTCTGTCTCCGTCCTCAGATCTCAGCGCCTCCTTCCCCTTGTCCACCGGACGAGGCCCTCTCCATCGGTCCAATGCGACGGTGGGGATTGCCGGATGGGGTCGTGGTGGTCTGACCACGGCGGTGGATGCGGCGACGGAGGTCTACGAGCAGGAGAGGTATGTGCGCTACAACTATGAAGGCGACGACAAAGACCAGGGAGGAGGAGGAAAGGTATGCGAGCTACAACGGTGGAAACGGTGGTGAAGGTCAAGGAGACGGGGGAGAGGCGCGCTCTCAGATCTGGGCAGTGTGTGTAGGGTGCTCGCTAGAATTCCCCACTCGTGGAAGCAGGCGAAGTACCGCACCTGCCACCTAACATGACTGCTCTGAGTATTGGTTAAGAAGATTTCCAACGCCAAATCTGGTATCACCTTGCCCCTTCTGCCCTTCATTTCTAATTTTGAAAACAATCGGAGTTAAACTACTTTATATGACCAAGTACTCACTTCCCTGTTGGATTTCAGCTTCACGGAATGGATTGTTTGTATGACAGGGAGGTTACAAGTGACGGACCACAATTTTGCAAGGTGATTTACTTAGGCAAAGCTAGAATTTTTGTTTGGTTTAGTGTTAACCGCTGAGCAGTCTTGTTGTGTCCAACTTGGTGATAGCAAACTACTGCATACTTAAATAAAGACTGCCATGTCAATTTTGATGTGTGCAGAGCTCTTCTACTTCTCTTTGTTCTCAAAGAATTTTGTACTGTAGGCTATACTACTGAATTTTAGGGTCGCAGCAGCAAGGGCGAGGTGGCCGAGTGTGGGGAATGCAGGCATAGACAAGATGATGTGCTGCGGTTACCAGCTACACACCTATCACTGCCTCCAGTCAGATTTGGGCGACTGGCGTTTTGAAAAAATATACAAAAGATCATGCTGGGGCATGCGATGACACCTCACACACTGACACCAAGTAAAACCTAGATCAGACGGCAAGGAGATATAACGGTAAAGAAATAGTGGAAGAGACATGAAAGAACCCATTTAAAGATAGGTTGTTTTATGAAAATTATCAAGATTATGTATCCTTGCGGTCATATTGCTACAACCGAAGTTCATTTATTCATGCCCTACTTCTATCTATCTTGCATACATGTCTGAAAACACACATGCTTGCAGTATTTAAAGTGATGCACAACATCATCATCAATATGAGATGCTCAGACCAGCTGCTTTAGGATACGAGCATGTTTAATATAATGTCCTTGTCATACCAAGAAGGATTTAGCTGAAGGTTTGTGATTGAGGAGAATGAACCGGTGATATTAACCTAAAGCGAGGGATGGAACACCTCTTTGAAATGCTCTGCAAATGGAAACATCCATGAATATGTTGATCCTCATTTTTTTTCGGTCTCAGTGGATAACAGTAATATGCAGAGCTGGAGGAAGACAGCGTCGTTGCTCTTCATGTGTGCCTGCTGAATGTGAGGACACAGTTGCTCCATTGTTTCAAACCTTTATTTCCATCCGTCGGCTCTACTGGTAGGAACCTTGGTCAAGACAAAATTGTGAACTCATGCATGGCAGTGGCAGCAAAACATAGTCCAAATGTCAATAGAAAGAAAGTGGGAGTGTGTAGTGGTAATAAAATGGGAAGGGAGCCACCCCATATGTTTGTGACAACATAGAATGAAGAGTTTGTCTATATATTTTTGTTATGTACAAATGAAAGGGTTGGGATTGTAATTGGTGAGTCACTAGGGGTGCATGTTGATAGTAAGAGAGCTAGGACTTAAATACAATCTAAGCAAAAATTCAGATTATGATTTTATTTATCTTTTCATGGAAATGTTTTTAGTCCGTGGCAACGCACGCGCACTCAGCTAGTACTACTACTGTACGTATCGATTTACGGCCAAAGTGAAACCGGAAAGGAGGACGAGTAACCGAACAAGACGGCACACGGCAGTGTGCGGCGTGGTGCCCATTCATCCTCCCGGCCGAATCCGGCGCTCCCACCGATAGATCGCCGCCGTCACGACACGCTCAAGCCAGCGAGCCAGGCAGGCAGGGCGGCCGGCGACGGACGTGACTACCCCTTCAAGCTCCGCACGTCGTGTCCCGCAGAAATAGCGGAAGCAGAAAGGCGAATGACCAACCGAGCACGCAGGGGATTTGCTTGGTGACACTTGACGACGAGAGGTGATCCGGTCGTGTCGTCGTGTGGGGCCACGTCGTAGCCAGACTACATGGTAGCAGAGGCGTGGTCTCAACCAAACACAAGCTTCGCTGTGGCCGGGTGGCTAGCGCGCTACGTTCGAAACCTGGCGCGTGCTATTTTTTGTTCACTTTATTTATTTGTCCAGTTTGTTGGAAACTTTCAAACAAGTCCGAACAAAAAAAATTCTCTCACGTTAACATTTTTCCCGCAAAAATAAAGGATATTTATGTGATTACGTATAAAGCAAGGGGGTTTTCTGCAAAAAATATGCTACGTCGGCACTTGACAGACGGGCCCCAACAGTCAGATACACTGTCAATACGTATAGATACGCGTTTTAGCCTAATTTGCAAAAACCCGGACCAATGTTGGTATTGACATGTAAAAATTAGCAATCGTGGTATCAATCTGCATGTGATGCCCGAATTGTGGTACTTCTGTGCAATTAACTCGAGCTACTAGTAGTACGTGAAATTTCAGTGTTTGGCAGAAGAAAGTATTTGCTGAAAAATCTTCTGGAAAATCATATATATCCAGTAATAAATACTCCTGCAAAATTCAATGTCAGCACAGACATTAGGGTTTGCTAATGCACTAGCAACCCAGAACATATTTTGCTTTGGACGACAGGCAACCAAGAATTAGTTTATTCTTAGTCCACACAGGGTAGCAGTTTCCTCGCAAAAAAAAAGGGCACCAACTAGCATCAATCTGACATAGAGATTCATGCAAAATATTCCTTTTCTTTCAGCTGTGAAAATAAACCTTTCAAAAATGTTTCCAATACATGGACAACTTTTTATACTACAACAAACAATTTTTCACATATGTATGAACAAATCTATAAAATTGCCTAAGAGTACCCATATTGGGAGTAACTTTAGCAGTAACATAAGGTCCAACTCAGTAAATTTGTTTATGTGGCAATGATCTAATGAGAGAGATGAATTGAATAACATAACTAGTTACTCATAGTATGAGTAATATCACACATATCAAGATAAGATGAGTCGACAAGCTAATAAATGAAATGTTGCTTGACATCACGCATATTTGCTCACGACTATGAAGGTAGTAACATAGACTACTATGAGTAGTATAAGAAATAGTGACGAGTGCTTATCGCTCCAAAAAATAGAAGAAGATAAGTACGGTTATTTAGTTTTGAATCGGCGGTGAATCAGCAAGGAGTTTTTTTTCTTTTTTTGGTAATCTTTCAATCTATTAATCTCCAATCATGGCAGTATAGCGCACACAAAAAATAATTCAGATTTTAGACCACTTAACGACGACTACGAGCACTGAAGTGAGCCGAAGGCGCCCCGCCGTCATCGCCCATCTCTCGCCGGAGCCGGGCACAACTTGTTGTAGCAAACAGTCGGGAAGTCGTCGCGCTAAGGCCCCATGGTAACAACGCACCAGAACAACAACCGCCGTCGATGAAGAGAAGTTTAGATCGGAAGGATCCACCTTCAAGACACATGAACAATGACGAACAAAGATCGGATCCGAGCGGATCCACCAAAGACAACCGCTGACTGAATCCCGCGAGATCCGCCGGAGAGGCACCTTCACACACCATGCAACAATGCTAGATACACAACCAGGACGGGGGCAAGGCAGGGAGAACCTTATTCCATCTTTCAGAAGCCCCCGTCATCTCGTCTTCCTGAGAAGGACACAGACCCTAACAAAACTTGAAAAAACACCTAAACACGGAGCCCTCCCACCGACAAGGACCTGAATCCACCACACACCCATGGTCGTAAAGCCACAGGAGACGTGGTAGATCGGCGGGGCCGATGACGGAAGGCAGAAATCCTAGCCGCCTTTCCATGGAGGATAGACAAAGGGAGAAAACGTATATTACCTAACACGGCGAATCAGTGAGGAGTTAATTAGTCAATTAACGCCCATAAATTACATCAATTGGATTTGTAAATATAAATATGCTAATGAGATAAATAAATCTTTTATAACGGAGAATGGGCATGGTACAATCAGTTTCCTGCTGCCCAAAAGCGCTAGAAAAAAGGCACTCTGGCCGCAATTTTCTAGATTTATTTTGTTTTTTCTTACCATACTCATTTAGTAGTACGGTGTGTCCATCAACTATGATGTGCATGTTACTCATTCTATCAGAGCAACTCTAGCAGGACCCACAAAACGCCCGGCCCGCAAAAATTCCGGCGAGTATGCGGGCTCGGCCCAATTTTTCGGCCAGAACAGAGCCCGCATACTCACCCGGCCTGTAAATTTTTTTGCCGCAGCCCGCAAACCGCATGCCCCGAGCACTATAACTGCGGTTCCGCGACCCTTTTGCGGGTCCAAACCCTATCCCCCGCCGCCGCGAGCCACCCGATTCCCCTTTCCCCTCTCCATATTTCTCGCCGTCGGCGACCACCCGCCCCGCCTCTAGCCGCCATGTGGGGCCGAATGTGGAACTCCGGACACGGCTCCGGCAGCAGATCCAGTCGGACGGCGCGAGGAAGCGCGGCGCCCGGAAGTGGACCAACCATGGAATGTCGCCGCCGGTGAGCTTCAACCGCCGCGAGACGGAGGAGTACGACCGCTGTCGCGCATCCTTCTCCTCCGCGAGGTATTCCTATGCCGAGTCCTCCTCGTCCTCCAGCATGGGCTTTCTCCCCGTGAAGAGGGAGTGGTCGGACGACAAGGAGGAGCCGGCGCCGTTCGCCTTAGTCCCGGTGAAGGAGGAGCCCGAGGAGTCCGCTCCGCTCGGCCGCCGCGGAGTCGTCGGGCCCGAGGACTATGTCGCGGACTTCGACGCCGTTGCTGCCGCCATCGCCGAGCGGAGCGTGCGCGAGGAGGCGGAGCGCCGGCGCCACGTCGAGGAGCTCAAAGCCCTCGAGTGGCGGCAGGCGGTCGCCGACAACGTCGCCGCCAACGAGAAGGCTGAGGAGTGGCGCCGCATCCGCACGGAGCAGGCAGCGAAGTACGTCGACCTGTGCAGCTCCCGCGAGGAGGTTGAGCGTCACTCAGCCTCCACGGCGTCATCCATTTTGCCGCGAGCTCGCCGCCGTCAGATCCAACCCCCACTACTACTAGTTAATGTAGCATGTAGTATGATCTATGCTTAATTTGTTGATCATGTAGTATGTATGAACTCTGTAGTATGTGATGTGATGAACTATGTTTGTGCAATTTCTCCCGCGAAGGTGTTTTTTTATTATTATGCAGGTTTAGATACGGTATTTGATCGGCCGCGCATGTTTTCGAGCCGCAAACGCGATCTTTGTGAAACCGCAAACGCGTTTTGCGGGTCGAATTTTTGCGGGGTCTGCTAGAGTTGCTCTCGGAGATGTTCATAGTGTAGGATGTACATGCATGCATTTATCGGGGGTGTGCTTGCATATATGTGTGTGTTTGTGTCTATATTTTGTTTCTAAAAAAGGCAGTCTTTCTTTATTTGGAGGGTAAATGTCGCCACTTTATTAATAATAACTTAAATGAAGTTCGGAATCTCGTCTGGGTTCACATCCAGAATACAATCAGGTCCGTGTGGGATTTCTTCATTCTCTCCCTCTCTCGATGCATCTCGGGCGAAGAAATGGCATGTTGGCGCCAAACACATGCCAGAGCGATCCAAAGGTTGACAGACCCGATCATCCGGTACAGGAATAACCGATCACACTCCCTCGTTGTCTGGCCCTATGCCTAGGGTCGTCCCTTTTCATAACACCAAATGTGACAATGTAGGACGCACGCAAGCAATCATAGAACCAATCATCCGCATAATGATTTTTCAAATCGTTCAAGCTAACTAGCATGTGGTTTTTCATTGAATTTACACTATATGTGCGTGTCTCAACACGGGGTTGGGCCCTTGTTGCCACAATGACAAGACGTTGTTGGAGTGGTGATAGGATGAGGAGGATGCATAAATGGGGGTCTCATGTGCTGAACCTAGAGTCAAAACAAATTTGGTGCTATCATTGATCCCATTAGAGCAACTCTAACAGACCCCGCATCCCGCCCTGACCCGTAAAATAACCACCAAAATGCGGTCGGGGCGGAAAAAGCAGCCCGATCAGACTCCGCATCTCGCCCGGCCCGCAAAAAATTTTAGGGGGCTCGGCAAAATCCCGAGCCCAACCCGGGAAAACGCGGGTTTCCCCCTCGCGGCTGCGGTGCCCTGCATATAAGCGGAAGCGGTTTATGGGGGGACATTTCATCCCGCGCTTTCTCCCACCAACCACCTCTCATCTCCCCCCTCGCGCTGCCGCCGGCCGCCGCCCAAGATTCCGGCGACCGCAGCTGGCAGGAGCACGCTGGAAGGCCGCCACGCGCATGAGGCCTCCCCCCCTCCGCCCCCCCCTGCGTTGGTGGCCCGCCGGATTTGCAGATCTGCGGCACTTCATCGCGGGCCGCTCAATTTGGCATTTTCGACCGCCGGTTGCTGCACCAAGCGATGGAGTGGTCGGGGAGCCTGTCCCGCAGCCCAGGCAACATCGCCCAAAGTTTGCGGGCACGGACTCGTCCGGCCGTCCACCGGGCTCGGCGCTCGCGCAGCGTCTTTGTGGCTTGCCGATGCCGCTCATAGAGTGTGACGACTGCACGCGGAAAGTGCTATGGCTCACTTCGAGCACGCCGAAGCACCCCGGATGGGTGTTCTTCAAATGCGAAAACGACGGGGTACGTGCACTTGCGGTAGCTCGTTTCATAGTTCATTCTTTAGTTCAATTGCGGTGGCTCACTTCGAGCTTGCTCATTCTTTTGTGTAGGACGATGGATGCTCATTTGGGTTTTGGGAAGGGCAATACATTGATTTGTTGATAGAAAGAAATTCAATAGATGTTAGTGCACTCCTTAGTACAATCGAAGGCAATGATGCGGCTACATGTGCAACTAGAGGGGAAGCAACATCTACTTCTTCCGAACCAAAGATGAAGAAAGAAGAATGCAAAATCAAGAATCCACAGATCAACAACGAATGCATGGAGAAGATATTAGTCCAACTAGTGGAGCAGTTATGGAAGCTGGAAATCTTCTATAATGCATACTTGTAGTTCTTGTTTTCTTTGGTCTTGCTATTCTAGCAAAGATTTGGTGATGCCTTTTGTATCCAATGTTGTTAATAAAGCAAAGCAATGCAATATGCTAGATCAAATTAAGTTGCAAATTTAAGTTTTGCCGGCCGGGAGGAGCTGCGTCAAATCAGACGCCGCAACCCCAACCCGTAAAAAAGTATATTCTGGGAACATCCTTTTTTACGGGTCCATTATGCTGGGTCTGCAACTGCAGCCGTCCATGCCGGCCTGCAAAGACGTTTTTCCGCAAACTGCAAAAACGTTTTGCGGGTCGAAAAGATGCAGGGTCTGCTAGAGTTGCTCTTACAGCATGAACCAGTGAAAGTTGACCATCGGCCTATTGTAAATGCCGCCCGATGTGCAGAGGGACATCTTGTACACAGCGGCATCTGCTCCGAGCATGAGTCAAAAAACACAGGAGCGAACCCTTTACAACAGCAAGAGGGTGCTTGGATCCAAGGGACTATTTTTAGTCTGACTAAAAATAGTCTCTTTTAGAGGCTAAAGTTCCAATCACTCCTGACTAAAGAGAGGCTAGGACTAGTCTTGAGGCTAAAATTTTTTAGTCATAGGAAACCTACTAAAATGTGTATTAGCCCTCTCTCTCCTCATTTAATTCCTCTACTTTAACACATGCGAGTTCCGAATTGGATGGTTTGAAGGATAATAAATGCTCAATAACTTGATTTTAGTCTCCTTAGTATTTGGATCCAAGCATGGGTGAGGCTAGCAAGTTTTAGTCCCACTACTTTTAGTCATGGGACTAAAACGTATCCAAGCACCCTCCAAGTATTTCTCTAAGTCAAAACCATTAAATAAACATAAATTTATGTGGGCACAACATGGGAAGTCGGTTTTTTTTAGGGTTACTACCATGACTCAAGCAGCAACATTACAAATCGTTGGACTAGATATTCTTAATCTGGTTAGGGACCCTGTGTTCTTTGCTCGACCGGCGAGGCCATGAGCAAGCTTGTTCTGCTCTCATCTGATGCACCCAACTTTGGAGGAGTTGAAACCATTCAGCACCGATCGAACATCTGCATTTATTGGGAAGAGACTCGATTGGTTGGTTTCACAAGGTACTATTACTCTCTCGTTTCCGCTTTACAGGGCTCAAATCTGAAATCTCGCCAATCAAAGCATATGATGAGTGTGGAGAAACGTACGTACCTCGTACTTAAACCGGTCTATTAATTTAGATTAATTGTAATGCATGCATACTTCGCTAATAAATGAGTAACATGCATTTGTGAGTTCCCTTTAATTTTTTGCATGCAAAGAATTAATACGTCTTGCAATCTCAAGGAGTGTTTGGTTCCAGATACTTTTTTGTGTTGGAACTAGAAAAAGTCCCTAGCAAACCAAACAGGGTGGGACTTTTTTGGTACTTTTTGCTAAAAGTCCTTAAAAGCACCTCCTTGAGAGTCTTTTTCAAAAAATCCTAGGAATTAGAAAAAGTTTTAGGACTAAAAAATCAAACACCACCTCAATAGAAGATGGAGATGAGCCCTTTAAATCTAAAAAATGAAAAAAATAAGATAAGCCCTCTAACACAGAAAGGAGGGAGTAGTGCCTTGGACACAGATAGGTAGTCTATCTCCACCTCGATTCGGCCATTACAATACTTCGCCAGTTCCCGAAGCCTGTGCAGCACTGTCAGGCCCTCTGCCTCCTCTACAGACCTACATCGGTACAGATTATATCCCATGAAGAAGTAAATCAAGCCCAGATGATTCGTGGCCACTCCACCGCCCACAGTTGACCCGTTTCTGCATCAAAAGCTACACATGTCTTTAACTTAACAGAGCGATTGGCGGACATGAGGGCATCTCCAACGGTGACCTGTAAATCATTGTATCTGTCTAGATCGTGTTGTTTGGACCGCGGAAGCCATCCAAAATGGGCCTGTATCGGTTGCAGGACAGCCCGGGCACGTTTTCTTCTGAAATTGGAGACAAAATGGGAGAAGGTTTGCGGGAGTCCGGACAGCAGACACGTAGTACTCCGACACCCCTGGCCCACCCAATACCCCCTCCCCGTCCCATTTCCTTCCACTCCGCCCTTATCCCCCTTGCATCTGCACTCTCCACCTCCGTCGTTGTTGCTATACGTCTCCGGCTGCCACGGAGGCATTGTCGGACGTCCGCAACCAGCACCGACGCGCCCACTCGCCTTTCCGACGGAGCCGTCTACCTTGGAGCCGTTTGTACTCAAGTACACTCCGCCCCGCTGTCGACGACCTCCATGGCGGACACCACACCTGACAGGTGTTTGGTCAAATTCCATTGAGCTTATTTTCAAATGATATGTCGTTTTTTAGAGTAAAAAAGATGGTGAGCTACTCGACCATGGAGGCTGAGTTGTTTTGCGATGCGTGGTTGAGCGTATCCACGGATTTTGTGATGTGACATTGCTTGTCTTGATCCATTAATCTCTCAGACCCAGTAGATCGTCTCCTCCACACAATCTGATTTCGGTCACATTTGCTCTCTCTAATTCCCCATTCCCCACTAGATTATCGGACAATCCGGATCGCACCTTCGATCGCCTCTAAGTCGCTCCGACATGGCTCCATAAACTTCGTTCCCCGTTGTCATTCTGGTTGGTTTGTTTGTGATGCTCGGACCTAAGCCAAGCAGAGAGCAGAGGAGCAACGTGGATCGACAGGCTTCCACTGGCGTGGCGTGCAGCTACTTCATATTCTTTGTTCTACTCCATTAGTGATCTTTGTTGAGGGTGTATTTTGCAAGGGGAGACTCTATGGTGAGCCTAAATTAGTTGATGCTCTTAGATCTGTGATTTGCCTCTTTCTTCTTCTATGGAAAGTCAGTTCTATGCATATCTACACTCAGTTTTAATAAAACTTAAACTCCTTCCCAATTCGCTAGCATATACAACCCATCTCTTATATATAGATGCCCACCTCCATTTTCCTGTCGTTGCGCTGGAGATGCTAAACCAATAAATGATTGATCACCGTTCGATCCACTGGTGCGCTCTCCCATGCCGAATGCGGTTTCTCGTGTCTCATTTGGGTCATACGAATAAATATAATTATTTATACTAACCATTTTGCAACTAATTTTTTGTAAAATCACACCCATATCTAATATATCATGTTACATTGAAGTAAATAATTTTTAATTTATTGTATCTTTAAAATCCATCTATATGAGACAAAAATCAAGACAAAGTTGCACACGTTCTCATAGTAATTTATGGCATTTGCATGAATATATTCTATATCTTTGTGTGTAACTTTAAATATCTTGATAGAGATATTTTTTATGTATGGTATAATAAATATCTCCATAATCACTTTCTACTTTATGATTATATGTATGCAATAGAAAAATATAGAGTACATAAGGTGTTTACAAGGAGATTGTCAATGAATCTTCGGCATACAAATTTATCTTATTTTCGGGTCAAGCAAGTCTTACATATTACAATAGATTCAATACATTATTGGTGAATGGTGATGCATGTCTATTTTTTTACTTGTACTAAAATAACAGCATTAAGATTAAATAGCCTTCAGTATGACTTGTACTTACCGAAGATAGATTAGCTGCTAATAACTACACTAGCCGGTGCCAAATCAGATTTATTTGTAACTACATGGTGTGTACAATCTGCTTGTGGTGTAGGTTCATTTCTACAAATTTGATTTTCAATTTTTAGATCTCTAGCAAGTAACCTTTACTCGTTTGTTTGTTCACGCAAGTTTTTTTATGGAAAATAATAATAGTCCGGCACCACTTCTCTAACTTTCACATGCATATCGTTATTCCTCCCCTTCCTATCTCCGGTGGACAGAGAAATTGGCTGCTTACTGGTACAAAATATTCCGAATGGTTTTGAATTTATTTAGTAAACCTATATACCATATGCATTCCATATATAACACCGGCTAGTAAGTGGCCGGTCTAAGATTTAACCAATGTGGGAGAAACCATGGACAAAAATTACAAGGAGTAGCCATTTGTTTCGAAGCACATTACAAATGATTAATAAAGTCTTATGACATCATAATTCTAAAACATGGATACAAAATTTGCCGAAAGTATAATATACTCCCTTCGTCCAAGTGCCTAAGTCACATTAGGAGGTGCAGCCCGACCTAGGTGCAAGAAGATTGCATGAGAAGGAGAAACTGGATCGGTCCTCCTTCCAGTCAAAGTCCTGACTTCTCTCTTCTAAACACATCAATTAATCACAACAATTTAGAGATGTTGTTTTAGCCACTCCATGCAGGCCCATGCACTTCATGCATGCAAACCAGGTTTGAATTCTTGCCTAATCAACTATGCATGCATTGGTCATTGCTCGTAAAAAATAGGAGGGAAATGGTTTCCACAGGGAGCTCGCAGGCAAATGAGGTTGGGAGGGGATCGAGATGGTAAGTTAATAAACGACACCTAAACGTTTTGGGAATACCTGATTTATCTAAGGTGACTTATGCACTTGAACGGAGGGAGTGAGAGATGGGTTGAACAAGCCTTTTGGTTGCATTAAGATAATTTGATGTTTGGCCGAATCCTAATACTACGCTTTTGTGGCTTTAGTTTTATGCTTCCTCCTTCTCATTATGTAGGGCATGTAAGCTTTTAGCAAGGAAATTAGCATAAAGTTGATCACAAATTACTGAGCCAAGCATAAAGAAAGTTTCCTCCATGATATCCTTCAACTAACGTGGTTGGCTGGTCCGCGGTAATCAATGGTTAGCTTAAGCTAACTGTACAGGAGAGAATATCAGGAGTTGAGTGCGAAAACACCTCAGATTCTAGGATTTTCCCAAAAAGGTTAGGGGCCTAAGATTTTAGGAAGGAGGGAGTAATATTTAGGGTGCACGAAAATTAGTGCAATGGATTAATGGACATACATGAACACACTAGTAAAAATATGTTTTGTAAAATGTTTGATCTTTTATATAATGAGTGATCTTATTGATTTAAAATGTAGCATCAAGTGGATATTAAGCAAGATGGGCAACATCCGACTTTCACATAACTAAGATCATACAACCAAACACCAATTGCCTGCCAAAAAAAAGTAAAAGTAACTAATATATCGGCAACCGTAGAGTCATATGACACTATGCCTAAGTCAAAGGAGGTGATGGACCGATCCAAAGATTATGCTGACACCCAACCTGGGTAAAAACCTCCATAACCACTCGCTTCAACCAAGTATACACAGCCTTAAACGGCAGTTAGTACTCCTTTTGTGTTCAAAAAAAAAGTGTTCAAAAAAAAAGTTAGTACTCCTTTTGGTGTAACATAGACCATGTAGAAAGCGAGAAATATTAGCAACCCTTGTGGGCGGATACAAATTGAACGCTATTTGGACGACTGACTATGCAGATAGCGCAAACTTGCACTAGATAAAGAGGTGTTTGATTGTCTCGTCATGAGTACAAAATCTGCAATTCTTACTTCCTTGCCAATTGTGACGAGCGAGGTTGTCTTTGGTTAGCAGAACTCTTCTTCGAAGATACCACATGGAGATTTTAACTTCTAATGGAATACTCTACTTTCAAAATTTCTCATTATTATTCACTGGGACCTCAGAATGCATGAGCACAAAGTACACAAAATCATCTGTGGAGAACTCAAATACAGTGAGATTGCAGCGAAGCACATTCTGTCTTCGTGTCGGGTTAATAGAATCCAATCGGGATAAAAGGCTTTGCAAAATGTTTGTGGGGGTCATGGGCTTTGGGACCGAACTCCTCTAGGTCGCGACCTCGAGTCTTTGAAACTACTGTAGATTATAAAGTTGGTAGTCTATAAATCTGTAAATGTTTATGGTAGGGATCAAACCAAGATAGCTTTAATCCTGAAAAGAATTCAAATTATTTATATTAAGAAAATAGTGTGAAAAATCGTCTAACCCTTTTCGGTTACCACGGTAATCTAAGCGCCCCCATCCACCATTCCGGCCCATTCCGCCGTCCGCCGAAGCCGAAGGAGCGGGCGGGGACTATCTTCATCTCGTCGGAGTCGCCCACGCAATCGATGGTGTGGCCGTCCTAGCTTGGATCAGTAGGATGACCAGCAGTTCAGCATGTGCGCATAGGTTGCCTCGGACCGGTGCATCGACCTAGGGTGAACGTGAATCCTGGCAGTGACCGACCACGGCAAAGTACGGCGCAGTCGCAGAGAGCACATCCACCCATCGCCCGCCGTCACTACCCGTCGAGGCAGGCTTGAGTCAATTTCAAAAAAAAAAAAGGCAGGCTTGAGACCTCGGCACGTGGACTCCGTCCCTGGCGACTCGTGTCTCCCATGAATCAAAAGCGGGAGCACAAAAGGACACAACGAACCGGGCAAGCGGACACGTGGTGGATTTGTTTGGTGACGAGAGGGGGATTCGGTCGTGTCGCCAGGCGGGGCCACGTCGTAGCCAGCGCGCGCGTGGCGTTCGTCGTGGCTGTGGACGAGTCCGTCATCGCGGCGTTGGCAACCGCGCGGCCGGCCAATCGAGCGAGCGACGGAGCCACCGCCCCACGCAGCTAGTAGTTTTTTTTTTTTTGAAAAGAACGCAGCTAGTAGTAGGAGCGTAGTGGCGGTATACCTGGCCATACCTCGGGCCGGGCCTAGCCAAGCCCGACGAAAAAAACTCAGGTCCGAGCCCGGCCCGGCCCGGCCATCGGGCCTGTTTTCTGGGCCCGAGCCCGGCCCGAACACATAAAAGCCCGTCGGGCTTCGGGCCGGCCCGGCCCGACCTTCAGAGAAACGCAAAAACGACGGGCCCGGGCCCGAGCCTGGCCCGGTGGCAGCGTCGGGCCGGACCGGACTTCCCATGGCCAGGTATAAGTGGCGGGCGGTGCGCGCACGCGTTTGCGCGGGCGGCGCGAGCCCTCGCGCCGCCCATGCGGGATACTACGGCCTGTCTCAGCGCGGCCAAATTTCGTGTTTTGATCCTTTTGTGAAACAAAATCGAGATCTCACCCCAGTCTTTAAACATTTCGCGATCTGATCCTTTTGCTACCGCTAGACCCTCAGGCGATAGGGTTGCACAGTCTACCGCCGTAGGTTCCGGCAGTAGGTGTGCCTGACGGCTGTCAATCCGTTAACGGCTGCTTACGTACCTACCGCCAACGTCCACGGCGGTAGCCCACACAAACCTACCGCCGAGTTCCCTGGCGGTAGGTTATCATAAACTTAACTATTTTGATTTTGTCTTCAATTTTTTTGCCATAAGACATAACATAAGAAACAATAAGCACAATTTTATAGACATAACATAGTATGATCACATCCAAATTTTTTTGCCATTACGGACTAAGAAACAAGTACCAAATAACATAGTTTGATCACATAATATAGTTTAACCAAATAACATAACATAGTACGAAGGCAACATAAAAAGTTTAACAAGTTCAACGGTCATCGACCACATAAAAGGTTTCATCCATAGGTAGCAATCAAACATGACGATCATCAGCAGCCACACGCATATATAGTTTAGATGATATCGATGACGATCATCATCTTCAAGCCTTAACGGTTGGTTTTTCTGATAGTAATAAAGATGGCCTATCCAACATGAAGATTCTTGTCAACGAGGAAGCTCTTCCACCCATCTGTGCTTAAATTTGTGTGGCCGTCCGTGTCCACGCCGTACGCACAAGTAGTGACGGGGCCCCTTATGGTAAGGCGTATTCCAGCATAGCCTTCTTCATCAGCCTCGATGCCACAACTCTCAGATAGGCTCTTTGGCAATTTCTGAATAAGAAATACATATATCAATTAATAAGTATGGATTATCTAAACTATTAACAATTCCTTGGATTATACACTAATAACATACCATCTCATGTCGATCGATCATGGTAGTTGTCAGACGGGTCACGAATGGCGCCCCGATCAACTCAGCACATGGCAGAAACTTGTCCCATAGGTTGTACACTTCCTGTTCGCTCAGCCTCACTCTTTGAGCATAGATGGCTTCCTCAAGTGGGTCTTCATCTTCATAGTCCTCATCAAGTGGTGGTGGTAGCGCCATGTTCCTTATATAAGCATTGATTGGATAAAGTTAATTAAACATGAATATTTGTTCTAATGCAAGCAAAACAAATATCTACAATATTCACACAATAAATCATTAGGTATGGTGGTGGTGGTGGCTATAAGAAAGACTAAACCTAGGGTTCATCTAGGTTCTAGGGTTCATCTAGGTTCTAGGGTTCATCATATCAACTAGATAGGGTTCCTCGTATTGCTATAAGAAAGACTAAACCTAGGGTTCATCAACTAGGTTCATCACATTGCAATCATCTAGGTTTAGGGTTCATCATATCAACTAGATTGGGTTCCTCATATGGCTATAAGAAAGCGGAATGATTGACTCAAAGTAATTGAGGGATTGGAGGAGCTTACCTTCCTCTTTCCGTAGCCATCTCGATACGCAAAATTCGTGAATCAACGAAGAAGATCGGAGTGGGGAAGTGGATGAGATGAGAAAATGGGCGAGAGGAAGAAGAAGCGGCTGGGTGGGTGGGGATTAGGGGTTGTGGTGGGGTGGGCGGGCGGCTGGCTTTATAAATGCCCAAACCTTACCGCCATAGGGCGTGGCGGTAGCAGACCACAACCTACCGCCATCGGGCCCGGCGGTAGGATGCCTCCCCACCACGCCGATCTTCTAACTTCTTTTGTCTTCAATTTTTGGCATACAACATTTAAACAGCATATGTATGACATATAAAGCACACAATGTATGATATATGATGCACACACCACAAATCTATAAATAAGGTAGGTTCGATACACCACAAATCTATAAATAAGGTAGGTTCGGTACATAGCAAATTAACGAAACAGTTTCACGAGCAAATTCATATGGTTCACGAAGCAAATATGCAAGTTTTTAGTTCAACGACACGGCAGCAACTTCAGTCCTTCCTTCCCCTCTTCCATGTTCGGTCCTCGTTATCCTTGGATCGCTTCTCGGCCGCCGTCTTCTTGCGGGCCGCAGGATGTGCTTTCTAAAACGGGGATGGACTTTTCCAGTTCTTCTTCAGCACATTCCTCTTCTCATGCTGGGTTGGCTGAGTTGGTGGAGGTCCATCGTCATCATCGTACTCCTCCTCCTCCTCCTCATCCTCATCGTGCTCTTCCTCTTCGTCATCATGTTCTTCTTCTGCGCCCTCTTCTTCCTCTTCCTCGGCATCATCATCGTCGTCGTCGTTCTCCTCCTCGTCATCTTGACCCGCCCTAGACGACGAGGGTATGGCTCGATGAAGCGAGGCTACGCATCGGTGCAGGAGGAAAAACATCCTCAGTGTTTGTAGCGCATCCAAGGAGGCCTACAAGCCGGCGTGCTTTGTTGACGTATTTCTGCAATGATAACGGAAGAATATGTTAGACTTCTCGAATGTCCAATGATAACGAAAATGAACTCCGTATTACCTTCATCGTTTCCCTCAACTTGTTCTCGCTAGCTCGAGTCCCAGGGACAACACTAAGTGCATCAGAGGCATGAAAAATGCATTTTTTCAGCTCCGAAGACTGCAAAGTAATAAAATGATTCAATAGCACGAAAAGCTGATTTCATCCAACCGTCGGTTTGAAAGAGGTAAAAACAACATACCACTCTGTTCATGAGGGGTCCGTACTCCCTAAACCCACCTTGAAGTTGTCTGATGCTCTCGTTGTAGGTTTCATTCTCCGAGGCATCATCGAACAGGTCTTCGGCATCTGTTGTCGTCCACTGGGGCCTCAGATGCAGACGATGCTTGATTCCATCATCGTACCACAACATGTGATCCTCGTAGCGTCCCAGTCAATCACTCTCCTCTCTGTGTCTTTGCGTCCTTTCCACTCGTTCCATTCATTCACGTATCTCGCATGTTCGGCTTCCCAATCCGTGATTGATTGATTGTTCTTCCTACTCATCCTGCAATGCGTAAGAAAGAATGTAAAACAACCTTCTTGTATGAATGTAAAGCATGAAAACAATAACTTAGAATCAATGAGGACGGCTTGTGGTACTCACTGGTGTAGGTCGTATCCACCAGTATCGTGGTCGACTGGTGGTGTGTGTTGCGCCTTACCAAATTGTGCGGCAACGCGCTGTGGCAAGTGGTACTCCACGGCATAGACACAAATCATGGGCACGATGCACCGGAAGAGCAGCCGGTCCTGCTTGCACATTCTGTTCAGCTCGAACCCCCACTCTCGATCATCACTATACGGCCGCCAAGTAATCTATAACCAAGCAATGGTAAGCTCAAGTGAAAGTGTTATCGAAACAATGGTAAGCTCAAGTGAAAATGTAGTTCTTATACCTGGAAAGGCGTGAGAGCATCAAGCTCGTTGCTGAAGATCTTGTACAAGGCCTTCGATTCGCCCATGTAGACACGCACCACGTCCCAAGTGTATGCGACGGTCGGGTACCGATCATCTTCGTCATCTCCGCCATAGTCCGTCCATGCACGCGAGCGCATCTTCTCCGGACGGCCCACCGGGATTCGCTCCCACATCCAAATGGAGAGGCCCCATACACATCCACACATAACGGATGTGACTTTCGCTCTCTGGGTCGAGTCGTCAAGCTACCAACCAAGTATAGATGATAAGATGTCAAAATATAAAGCAACACACGTCAGATATTTGAAAGAAAGTGATATTCACTTATCGAACGGTATAGGTAGGCAAGTCCGGCGCCCCCCCAGCTGTACCCCGCATCCCAGTCCTCCAGGAAGTCGAGATACATCCATAGGGAGAGTTCCCGGAGCAGTCCGGAAACACTACCTCCGTGAGAATGTACCACAGGTAGGCCCTGGCGTACTGCTCCACCACCCGGGGCTCGGCACCTTCCGGGCACTTGCTCCGGTGCTCGAGGAGCCATGACAGCGGTATGCCGGAAGTCCGGTTGCTCTTAGCGGGGGGCAGTCGCCGATGAGGCTAACAACCCTCTCGGGCCAGTTCGCCCTCTCCACTCTTCCTGTGAGAGGACGACCCTCCAGCGGTAGTGCCGTAATCATCGCCCAATCCTCGAGGGTGATGGTCATCTCCCCGCATGGAAGATGAAAGTTGTGCGTCTCTGGCCGCCACCGGTCGATCAAAGTCGTGAGAGCTGAGTGAACGAGCGTCGGCGGCTTACGCTTGAACTGCAGGACGAAACCCAATAGTCGGGCTCTCCTGAAGAACGATGCGTACCGATCGTCGTACTCCATCTTAACCGTCGTCTTGTGAGCCCTCATCCGCAGTGGCGGCAGCATCTGTGAAAATCAATAACCAAAGCATAATTAGCATGGACATAATAGTTAGCAACTTGTTTTCATCAATTCGAAAGATTTGGTTTAATATGCTAATTACCACTCCATTCTCAATGAAACGGGCACGGTGACGCTTGTCGAACCTAGGGTCAAGCATTGTGTACATTGTGCCTATGTCGTCCGCAAGAGGTGGTCTCGTAAAAGAATTGCATGAGCACATCAAAAGATTTTTCAACATGAACTAGAGTTCAACATTAACTACGAAACACATCGATGCATAACAAAAATTGAACCTATGAGTTCAATCTTTATATAATCATATATCAAGATTATTATGAACTAAATACAATACATATATCAAAAACTAAATAAAATACTTTTATGAAGATGCAATCAGCATGGGTTCAATGCATCATAACACATATTTCTCCAACAACATCCAACATGCATAATCTCATTTTTTGTTAAAAAAATGAACTAGGGTTCATCTTGAGGATTCATATACTACATATAACAAATATATCAAATATTCATCTCCAATATTTGCATCATCCAATACTTGCATCATAGCATAGGAACATGCATCATCCATCATATAAAAAAAACCATTCAAATCAATTATGAACTAGAGTTCGTCTTAACACAACCATAGCACAGGAACATGCATCATCCATCATATAGTTCAAATCTAACACATTATAACATCTAGAATCAACCTAAATCAATCCTAGGGTTAAAAAAATTCAAATAGGAGTGATTTCAAACGAATAATGCGACGAATCGAAAGGTGTTTGATTAAAACTTGTTGGAGGGATTGAAAGAGCTTACTTTTCTTTCTTCGGGGCCATTTCGATCCGCAAAATCTGTCAAGAAAAGAAGAAAATCTGAGGGGGGTAGTGGAGGGGAAGAGAGAGAGCGACTTTGAGCAGTTGCTCTGTTCTTCGTGGTGGGGGCCGCTAGGTGGGGGGAGAAGGGGGTGGGGGCGGCTGGCCCGCGGTTTATATATGCCCACACCCTACCGCCGGAGTCTCCGGCGGTAGGTTCAGACAACCTACCGTCGGGTGGGGCGGCGGTAGGGTGTGACGGAAGGGGCACGACGACCGTTATCGTTGCTGACGTCGAAAAGTTTGCTACCGCCGCAGCTCTCGGCAGTACGCTATATGATCCTACCGCCGGGCCACCTGGCGGTAGGCAAAATGATCAAATCCCAAAATGTTTTCAAACTGGGGTCAAATCTCGATTTTGTTTTATAAAAGGGTCAAAACACGAAATTTGGCCTCTCCGCGCGGCCTGGCGTACGAATCAGCGGCGGGTCGCCGCCGCTTGTGTGCTTCTGTAGGGTGGCACCGCCTCCTCACGTGCCCATGCTGCGGGAGTGTGGTGTGAACGGGGGTCACGCCTGCCACATGCGGGGCTAGTCCATGGCGGCACCATCGCGCCATCCTTTGTCTCCAGCCTCGCTGTTTTGGGAAAGCAGTAAGCAGTATGTATGCGGGTTGAGCAGAAAAGAATTCCGTTCTTTGAGCAACCAAATGAACACACCTTTTTATATCTATCTGACTAGGAAAACAAATTAATTATGTGCTAACATAAAACCAGTAAACAGGAAAACAGACAAACCCGCCGCATCTCTCCCAAGAAAAAACCTTAGTGTTCCTCCTGTCGGCGTTGTTGCCGGTCTGCCTGGTCTTCGGTGGTCCTAAGGCTTCCGTGAGTTTGTTTAGGGCTTTTGCCCTACTCAAATAAGAGACACTGGCAGCTCTCTAGAGATGAAAGTAAGATTCTTCATAATTAGCATAACAAGTACTAGAATACAACCCAACTTGACCTCAACCGCCTCCTCCAAAAAGCTAGGGTACTTTGCCTTCCGCCAACGCTGGCGCCGATCCGTCCCGTCTCCGGTAGCCTTATGGTCATGGAAGCGGAGTGGATCTCGCCCCTTGTCGATGGGAGGCTCTGTTTTAGAATTTTTTTTCGAGCTTTCTTAGGGTTAGTGTCCTGCTCAGGAAGGCGAGACGGCGGTGGCTCCCTGAAGATGGAATAAAGGCCTCCCTGCCCAGCCCCCGTTCCGGTGATGCGCCTAGCATAATCGGTGGGCGTGTGGAGGTGTGTCTCCGACGGATTTGTTTTTGGTGGATTTTCTCGGATCTATTCATCGTTCGTCTTCGTTCGTGTGTTTTCAGGTTGGATCATTTTGATCTATACTCTTCATCTACAGCAGTTGTTGTTTTGGTGCGTTGGTTCTATGGGTCCTTAGCACGACGACTTCCCGACCGTCTACTACAACAAGGTTTGACCGGCTCCGACGAGGGAGGGGCGATGACAGCGGCGCGCCTTTGGGTCGCTTCAGTGCATGTAGTCGTCGCTAGGTGGCCTACGAATCTGGATGTAATTTTTATTATCTCTATCGTTCGTTGTACTACCATGATTAAAGATGAATAGATTGAAAAAAAATCCCAAAAAAAAGGAAATAAAATTTCTTTCCGTCTTGCCTCTGTTTCGGTGACACGTCTAGCGTTGGATCCGGTTTCATTCATCTTTGTTCATGTGACCACGAGTGAATCTTTTTAATCTATACTTTCTCTTCACCGGTCATGATTGATATTCTGTTGCGCCGGTCCTATGGTGTCTTCACTCAATGACTTTTCGATTATATATTACAACAAATTTTGCCGGGATCCAATGAGGAAGGATAATGACAGTGATGTGTCTTTCGCACGCTTCAGTGATTGTAGCCATCATTAGATAGTTTACGGACAAACATGTAATTATTATTTTGGTGCTTAAATGATGAACAAATCAATAGTTAGAAAAATCAGTACTCAGGAGCACTACTACTGTGGCAAGGTACGGGCAGCGGCAACGATTTGCAACCGCCCACAGGACCGGAAAAGGCATCCCCTGTCGCCATCTCCACGTGGCCCTCCCCCCTTCCCCTCTCCTTCCAGAAATGGAAGAGCGATTCATCCCTCCCGGGCGAACGAAACTCCGCTGACGCAAACACGCTTTCCCTATCCATCCACCCGTCTCGCGGCCTCTGCTCCCCGCGCCATGGACACACTTCCAGCTCACATCTCAGGCCAACTCCATCGCACGATCCCAACGGACGTCCGTTTTATTCGAATTCTGTCTGTTTGGGTAGAGATTTAGGGTCGTGTCCACGCGTGTCTTGGGATGAGGTGGCTGTGCGCCCAGCGCACGGACGCATCCCGGCCACATCCTGTCCACGTACATTTTTCTTTGCAAGTCCTTAACTTCTTTTCGTCATTCATTTTCTGTACATGAAAAATACATCATCACATTTTGACTAGTAAAGCAAGACCAAAGAAATCAGAACAACAATAATACATTTTAGAAGATATCCAACTTCCATAACTGCTCCCTTGAGTTGGGTTAGGGCCTTCTCGATGCAATCATTATTGATCTGTGGAGAAGGCTCGATCTGGCATCCTCCTTTCTTCTTCAAGCCAGAAGTTGATGTTGCTTCCTCACACCTAGTCTCGTGTCTTGCCTCTAATCTAGCAACAAGTGCACTTGTCTCATCTACAGCATGTATGCCAGCTAAAAGTGCACGAACATGTACTAAATTTCGCTCTACCAATATATCGATGTACTCTTCTTCCCAATACCAAAACTTGCATCCATGCTACACAATAAAATTTGTAGTTAGCACAACTAGTCAAAACTAGAGCACAAACCGAAGCTAAAAAAACCCACATACCCCATCGTTTAAGCACTTGATGAACACCCATCCGGGATGTTCCGGCTTTGTAGACACGCGGCGCACGACCATTCTTGGGCAATGGTCGCACTTAATGAGTGCCAACGGTGCACCGGCGAGCTTTTGGGCACGCACCGAGCCCGGCCGACCGCCATTCGTGTATCTGCCAGCGGACCACCAACGGTGCAGATCCGAGCGGCTAGAGGAGGAGCCATTGCCTGCATGTGGCCTTGCGGCCCTGCCAGGGCCTTCCGGCGAGGTGCCTGGCAGTCCATGGCACGGCCCGGCCTCCCACAGCCGGGCGAGCTCAAGACCGACCTGATCCGCACCAAATCCGGCCGGCAGGTGTGCCAACCAGGTGGCCGTGGTTGGGTAGCTCGGCGGCGTCGAGGGGAAGGAGCTGGGCGAGCGCGCGTCCGAACTGCACGACTGCAATGGCAGCGGCAGCGGCAGCGAGGGAAAAAGTGGGGTAGAGTAGAGGGGGGTACGGCCGGAGGGAGGGAGGGGGCGGATAGAACAAGGCCCGCCCTGTGCCACCGACGGGCGGGCCAGGGAAGGACACGTGCAGACGGCCCGCGCGTCCGCGTGGTGTCCGATTCACCCCAAAAGCGGCGCAAACTTGGGCCGCGGATGGGTCAAAAGCGGACACAAAACAGACAAAAGTCCGTTTGCTCCCGCGCGCTGGGCCGCCTCGTTTGTCCGTTTTACCCCAAACAGACGGGGCCGGACAAGATAGGGTCGCGCGGTGGAGTTGGCATCACCCCCTCGCTTGGGGTAGTGGAAAGGCCCAGCTGGCCCCAAATCTGGAGAACCCGCGGGCAAGAAATGAACAGATTAGTCGTGTCTTCAGAGGGTCCAGCACATCGTGGGCAGTAGGCAGTATCGTACATGTGTTTGAAGGACAGGTTTGCACTGGTGTTTAGTCGGCCGCGAAACAGCAGCCAGGCGAACAGTTTGATCTTCTGCGGAGCTCTGGACCTCCTGATTAGGTCAGCATGATCATCCTCAGTATCTTCATGCAGCAAGATCTTGTAAGCAGCTTTGGGATGGCGACACCATCACGTCTACCAAGAGAATAGTACACTAAATTTCATTGTTTTGCCTGCAAAATCAAGTAGTATTTGTTCAGAAAAATCTTTTGGAAAATCATATCCCGGTAATAAATACTCCCAGAAAGAAATGCAGCAAAATTCTGTGTCACAAGCAACACTGAACATATTTTATTCGACGACACGTAACAAAGAATTAGTTATTCTTAGTCAACACCAGGTACCAGTTTCCTGGCACAAAAAAGGGCGCTAAGTAGCATCAATCTGGCATTAAGATTCATGCAAGATTTTCCTTTTCTTTTAGCTCTGAAAATAAACGTTTCAAAAATATTTTCCAATAGATGGACAACTCTTTATACTACGACAAACAATTTTTCACATATGTATGCACAAATCTATAAATTTGCCTAAGAAATAACGACTGAGTGCTAGTCGATCCCAAAAATAAAACAAAATAAGTATGGTTATTGAGTTTTGAGCCGGCAATGAACTGATGAGGAGTTAATCAGTCGATTGCACCATAAATCACATCAATTTGATTGGTAAATGTAAATATGCTAATAAGATAAATAAATTGGATGTAACAAGGAATGGAGGGCTCCTTTGACCTAGCCAGCCGTCCTTTCAAAAAACTAGGGTACTCTGCCTCCCGCCGGCGCCGGCGCCGGTCCGTCCCGTCTCCGGTGGTTTTAGGGCCATGGAGGCGGAGTGGATCTCGCCCCTTGCCGGTGGGAGGGCTCCGTTTTTAGATCTTTTTTCGATTTTTGTTAGGGTTTGTGTCCTGCTTAGGAAGGCGAGACGGCGGCGGCTCCCTGAAGATGGAATAAAGGTCTCCCCGCCTAGCCCCCGTTCCGGTGATGCGTCCAGCATCATCGGTGGGCGTGTGGAGTTGTGTCTCCGACTGATCTGTCCTTGGTGGATTTGCTCGGATATGTTCGTCGTTCGTCTTCGTTCGTGTGTCTTCAGGTTGGATTCTTTTAATCTACACTCTTCATCTGTGGCGGTTGCTGTTCTGGTGCGTTGGTTCTATGAGGCCTTAGCACGACGACTTCCCGACAATCTACTACAACAAGGTTTGCCCGGCTTCGATGAGGAGGGGCGATGGCAGCGGCGCGCCTTCGGCTCGCTTCAGTGCTTGTAGTCGTTGCTAGGAGGTCTACGGATATTGATGTAATTTTTATTATTTCTAGTATTCTTTATACTACCATGATTGAAGATGAATAGATTGGAAGTTTTTCCCGCAAAAAAAAACAAGGAATGGACATGGTACATGCGATTTCCAGCCGCCCACAAGAGCTATAAAAGAGGTAGCCTCTGGCTGCATTTTTTTAAATTTATTTTAGGTTTTCTGACGCTACTCATTTAGTAGTATGGTGTGCTTATGTATGTAATGACTTTGTAAATCTCAAGATCCGCCAACTCGGTCTATCAAAGATGCTCATAGGATAGGATGTACTTTGTTTCTACAAAAAGGCAGTCTTACTGAAAATAGGATATCAGTGAGGGATTGCTTCACTCTCTTCATCTCTTGATGCATCTCAGGCATAGAAAAGGCATGTTGGCACCAAACACAGGACAAAGCGATCCAATGGTGAACAAACGCAATCATCTGGTATAGGAATGACCGATCACACTCCCTCGTTGTGTGACACTATGCCTAGCGGTGTTCTTTTTTATAACACCAAAAACAACAATGTAGTATGCAAGCAAACAAACGGAGAACCAATCGTACTCATAATGATTTCCCAAATCGTTTAGGCTACCTAGCATGTGGTGTTTCATTGATTTTTCACTATATGTGTGTGTCAACTCGGGGTTGGGCACTTTTGGAACAATAACAAAAAGTCGTTAGAGTGGTGATAGGACGAACAGGATGCATAAATACACTTCTGGCGAACCCATAGTCAAAAGAAATCTGGTGCTATCATGTATCTTATGTTGGGGAACGTAGTAATTTCAAAAAAATTCCTACGCACACACAAGATCATGGTGATGTATAGCAACGAGAGGGGAGAGTGTTGTCTACATACCCTCGTAGACCGATAGCGGAAGCGTTATGACAACGCGGTTGATGTAGTCGTACGTCTTCACGGCCCAACCGATCAAGCACCGAAACTACGGCACCTCCGAGTTTTAGCACACGTTCAGCTCGATGACGATCCCCGGACTCCGATCCTGCAAAGTGTCGGGGATGAGTTCCGTCAGCACGACGGCGTGGTGACGATGTTGATGTTCTACCGTCGCAGGGCTTCGCCTAAGCACCGCTACAATATTATCGAGGATTGTCGTGGAGGGGGGCACCACACACGGCTAAGAGAACGATCACGAAGATCAACTTGTGTGTCTATGGGGTGCCCCCTGCCCCCGTATATAAAGGAGTGAAGGAGGGGAGGGACGGCCCTCTCTAGGCGCACCCTAGGGGAGTCCTACTCCCACCGGGAGTAGGATTCCTCCTTTCCTAGTCCAACTAGGAGTCCTTCCAAGTAGTAAGAGTAGGAGACAAGGAAGGGGAAGAGGGAAGAGAAGGAAGGAGGGGGCGCCGCCCCTCCCCCTAGTCCAATCCGGACTAGTTAAGGGGGGGGGGCTGCCTCTTCCTCTCTCCTAAAGCCCAATAAGGCCCATATACTTCTTCCCCCGTATTCCCGTAACTCCCTGGTACTTCGAAAAATACCCGAACCACTCAAAACCTTTCCGATGTCCGAATATAGTCGTCCAATATATCAATCTTTACGTCTCGACCATTTCGAGACTCCTCGTCATGTCCCCGATCTCATCCGGGACTCCGAACGCCTTAGGTACATCAAAACTCATAAACTCATAATATAACGGTCTCCGGTCAATAACCAATAGCGGAACCTGGATGCTCATATTGGCTCCTACATATTCTACGAAGATCTTTATCGGCCAGACCGCATAACAACATACGGTGTTCCCTTTGTCATCGGTATGTTACTTGCCCGAGATTCGATCGTCGGTATCTCAATACCTAGTTCAATCTCGTTACCGGCAAGTCTCTTTACTCGTTCCGTAATACATCATCTCACGACTAACTCATTAGTTGCAATGCTTGCAAGGCTTATGTGATGTGCATTACCGAGAGGGCCCAGGGATACCTCTCTGACATTCGGAGTGACAAATCCTAATCTCGAAATACGCCAACCCAACATGTACCTTCGAAGACACCTGTAGAGCACCTTTATAATCACCCAGTTATGTTGTGACATTTGATGGCACACAAAGTGTTCCTCCGGTAAACGGGAGTTGCATAATCTCATAGTCATAGGAACATGTATAAGTCATGAAGAAAGCAATAGCAACATACTAAACGATCGAGTGCTAAGCTAACGGAATGGGTCATGTAAATCACACCATTCTCCTAATGACGTCATCCCGTTAATCAAATGACAACTCATGTCTATGGCTAGGAAACTTAACCATCTTTGATTAACGAGCTAGTCAAGTAGAGGCATACTAGTGACACTCTGTTTGTCTATGTATTCACACATGTATTATGTTTCCGGTTAATACAATTATAGCATGAATAATAAACATTTATCATGATATAAGGAAATAAATAATAACTTTATTATTGCCTCTAGGGCATATTTCCTTCATCTCGTTACTGTGTAAATCGGTAAAGTTGGTCAACGCATTGGTATAAATGTCGGCCGATGTGCAGATGAACGTCTTGTACACAGCGGCCGCTCTGATCATGAGTCAAAAAACACAGAAGCGGACTCTGTGCAGTGACAAGTATTTTATTAACTAGAAAAGCACCAAAAATTACAACTCTTTCGCAATTGACTAACATATCCACCACATTTCTTATACATTCGATTCACATCTTCATATTCTCACAGTTGCGCTAGAACTGCTAAATTGATACACGCTATTATGCCCTGAATGCGTTAAATATAATCCAAACTAGGCAGACGTGCACCCTCCCATGCCGAATGCGTTTTCTAATGTATCTAATCCAAACTAGATTTCAGACATGTGTATAAATATCATTATTTATACTAACCATTATATAACTATTTTTTGTAAATCACACTCAAATCTAATATATCATGTTAAATATAACATTGAAAAGTAATATATTTAATTTAGTGTATATTAAAAATTCATTTACATGGGAGGAAAATCAAGACAAAACTGCACACTTTCTCATAGCAATTTATGACACTTGCATGATATATATATTTGTGTGTGACTTTATATATTTTGATATAGATATTTTCAATGTATGGTATAATAAATATCTCCATAATCCTTTCTAGTTTATGATTACATGTATGCAAATAGAACAAAGTACATAAGTTGTTTATGAGGAGATTGTGAATGAATCTTCATCATACAAATTTATCTTATTTTCAGGTCAAGCAAGCCTTACATATTACAATAGATTCAATACTCTATTGATGATGCATGTCTATTTTTTACTTGTACTATAATAACAACATGTAGATTAAATAGCCTTTAGTATGACTTATACGATATTTATCGAAGATAGACTAGCTGCCAAGGTCTTGTACAATGCAAGGTGCTTGGTAAAATAAACCGAGCTTTTCTTAAGCATCGATGCTTATTCTTACAGGATGGGTGCCTAATTAAGTGTTTTCCCTTTACAAATAAGAACTAGGATTAAAAAAACTGATTTATTTATTTAAGCACTTACCCTAAGCACATTGTGTTGTACCCGACCTAATAACTACACTAGCCGGGGCCAAATCACATTTATTTGTAACTAGATGGTGTGCATAATAGTTCTGGGTGTGGGTTTATTTCTCCAATTTTGATTTTTAATTCTGAGATGTCTATTTGCTCATTTGTTTGATCATGAAGGGGACCAATAAACTCGGACAGGGGCAGTGATACTAACCGTATACTACGTGGAAATAGGATAACCGGCAATTCAGCATGTCGGGGCCATACATCGACCTATGGTCAACGTGAACCCAGCCAGGAGACTAGGAGAGAGTGACCGACCACGGCAACGTGCGGCGCGGTCGCAGAGAGCACATCCATCCATCTATCCCCGAATCCGCCGCCGCCGCGCACGACCCACCCAGCATCGCCGCCGTCACGACCCGTTCAAGGCAGGCTTGAGTCCCGGCACGTGGAGTCCTTCCCTAGCGACTCGTGTCCCCATGAATCAAAAGCGGGGGTACATAAAAGCGCACAACGAACCGGGCAGGCGGACACACGGTGGATTTGTTTTTTTACTAGCCATAATGGGTAGAAACATCACCATTTTACTACTCTTTGTTACTACTTCTATAGTGGGAAGTAACATATTTGTAGTAACATGCAACACTTCCTTTATTATACTATAGACTCATCTTGCCTTGATATGTGTGATGTTACAGTAACTAGCTAAGTTACTAGAACTATCTCTTTCTTCATTAACTCATTGCCACATAGACAAATTTGCTGAGTTGGACTTGAAGTTACTGCTAAAGTTACTCCCACTATGGCTAGTCTTATGAGGATGGTGGATTGGGTTGTTGACGAGAGGAGATCCGGTGATCGGGTCGATGTGCGGGGCCACGTCGTAGCCGGCGCGCGCGCGTGGCGTTCTCCGTGGCCGAGGATGAGGCCATCATCGTCCGTCATCGCAGCGTGGGCAAACGTGCGGCCGGGCAGTCGAACGAGCGATCTTGCCAGCTACCGCCCACGCGGCTAGTAGGAGCGTAGCGGCGGTGCGCGAGCGGCGTGGTAGGGTGTGGCTGGGTTTTGCCCTATAAACCTTCTGTAACGAAATATGCAAGGGCCTTGGCGGTAGGTTTACCCTACCACTCTATCGCCATTGGGTCTGGCGGTAGGTTGTCTGACCCTACCGTCACAGCGCCTGGCGGTAGGATCCTCTATTTTGTTGTTTCAAGTTCATTTGGTTGCTTCTTTTCAAATTCAATATGACAGCAATATCACAGCAAGTTTCACAAATATGACAACATCACATATTTTAAACAATTAAACTTGGACATCACATACACATAGTAGCAAACAAATAGTAGCAAACAGAGTTCAACTAATTAGTAAACGGAGTTTCACAAATAGCAAACACATAGATCCACAAATAGCAAACGCATAGTTCCACGTAGTTTCACACGGCAAGTTTAACCAAACGAAGTTCAATCTAATAGCAAACACATAGACAATCCAACTACAAGAGCCAACTATCGAAGATCATAATCAGTTGCTCCTTCCTCTCCTAGAGGTACGGTCCTCGTTACTCTTTGAACGAGTCTCTTCAGTCTTCTTCTTGGGCCGTCAAGTAACGGGTCTCTGGAAAGGGTCCGGACTCAGCAAATCCTTCTTCTTCGGATTCCTCTTCGGCAGCTGAGATGGCTGAGATGTTTGAGTTGGTGGAGGTCCATAATCTTCATCATACTCCTCCTTCCCGTTGCTCTCATCCTCCTCATCCTCCTCCTCCTCCCCTTCTTCATGTGCAGCCTCCTCATCCTCCTCCTCCTCCCCTTCTTCATGTGCAGCTTCCTCCTCCTCCTCCTCCTCCTCCTCCTCCTCCTCCTCCTCCTTCTCCTCCTCCTCCTCCTCAGCCAACCTAGACGACGAAGGAACATGGCTCGATGACCCGATGAGACCCTGTGTGGCTACAAGATGATAAGCTTCAACCGACCCAGCTCCAGCACACCCAAGCAGCCCTACTAGCTTGCGACAACGCTTCACGAACTTCTGCACTCACAATGAAACAAGGGCATAATAAGTATCAGATTTATGATTGCAAGTGAACAAGATGCATCTGTTCAGAGAAGGCTGAAATTGTACCTTCATCGTCCCCCTCATTTTGTTCTCAGATTGTACGCTCCCGGGGATATCACCTAGTGCATCTGAGGCTTCAAAGATGCATCTGTTTGGCTCACCAAACTGCAATGGTATAAGTCAGTCACCATGACGAATACAATAATTTAAATACAGTCGTCGGTTCAAACTTACCACTCTGTTGATGAGGGGTGCAAACTCCCTAAATCCACTTTGCATGTCTCTGATGCCGGTACAGTAGGCCTCTTCCTCGGGGTCATCCCTCTCCAGATCCGCGATGTCTTCCGCCGTCCACCGAGGCCTGAGACGAAGACGGTGCTTTTGGCCATCATCGTACCACCTCATGTGTCCGTCACTTTCCTCTCCACGTCTTTCCGATACCTCCGTCGGTTCCACTCCGTCACATGAATCTTATGCTCCTCTCCCCAGTCTATGATCGACTGTTTCTTCTGCCGGCTCATCCTGTAAGGCATAGGCCAGAAGAAACAACATCATAAAGTCGCCACGCAATGAAATCATGGGCACAGAGAATAAAGTGCTCACAGGTGGAGCGTGTGGCCGCCGGTATCGGTGGGCTGGCCCGGTGGGGTATGCTGATACACCCCAAACCGCGTGGCCACGCGGTGTGGCAAGTGCCACTCGACGGCATACAAACAAATCATGGGCACGATGCACCGCCAGAGACCACGGACCGCATCGCGCATCTCGTTCAGATCAAAGTCCCACTCTCGGTCATACGGACACCAGTTTACCTATTACATATACGTTAGTAAGTTCCCACTCTCGGTCAAAAGTGGAATCAAAGAGAAAGGTGTTCAGCGAGTTCATATACCTTTGTATACGTCAGAGCGTCCAACTCGTTGGTGTTGGTCTTGTACGAAGTCTTGTTTAGGCCCGTGTAGAGTTTGACAACGTCCCACTCATAAGCTACGGTGGGGTGTCGAGTCTCGTCACCGTCTTCGCTATAGGCACCCCACAGGCGTCTTGGCAACTTATCCGGACGCCCCACCGGCGGCCGCTCCCACATCAAAATGGAGAAGGCCCAGAGAAAGCCACCCATATTGGACTTGTCTCCCGTCGTTTGCGTTGCGTCATCAAGCTGCAAAACATCAAATGAGGATCAGATATAACAAAATGTCATGGACACACTTTCATAGGTAGGTAGGCAATTAGATACTCTCTTACCGAATGGTATAGGTAGGCGAGAGATGCGGTCCCCCAACTGTACCCTGCCTCCCAGTCCGCTAGGAAGAAGAGATACGACCAGTTGGCAGAGTTCCCGGAGTTGTCTGGAAACATGACCTCCGTGAGAATGTCCCACAGGTAGGCCCTCGCGTACCACTCCAAAGTCGTCTCGCCGGCGCCTTCGGGGCATTTCTGCCGGTGCTCCGAGAGCCAGATCAATGGCACACCGGATGTACGGTAACCCTTAGTAGCGGGGCAGTCGCCGATGAGGGTGGCAACCCTCTGCTGCCAGTTGGTCCTCTCCACTCGCCTGGTGAGTGCGTGACCCTCGATCGACATGGTAGTAATCATCGCCCAATCCTCGAGGGTCACCGTCATCTCCCCGCATGGCAGATGGAAAGAATGGGTCTCCGGTCACCACCGGTCAATCAACGCTTTTTAGAGCTGCGTGGACAAGCGTCGGCGGCTGACGCTTGAACTGCAACGCAAAACCCAACAGACGGGCTTTCTTGAAGAACGACGCGTAGCGCTCATCGTAGTCCATATGCCCATGAACCCCATGACCCCTCATGCGCAGTGGCTTGAGCATCTGTCAAAAAGTGAACGCCAAAAGTTAGGAAATTATTTCCATCAATCCGGAAACTTTGATCAATATTTCATTCATATCACTTACCTCTCCGTTCTCTATGAAATGGGCACGATGACCCTTGTCGAATGCCCGGTCAAGCATGGAGTACCGTGGGCCGATGTTGTCCGCAAGAGGTGGCTTCCTTAATAGAGTTTCATAAACAAAAGCATCATAAGCATAAGCATACATAAACAAAAAATGAAATCGAATCATATCAAAATCATATCAACACGCATCATATCAAAATAAAATCTTAAGCATATTCCTCCAACAACATCTACTACACATGATGGATCAAATCAAATCAACATGCATCATATCAAAAATAAATCCTCCAACATACATCATATCATCATATTTTAGATAATTTTTCCAAACAACATCTTCATATCATCATATCAACATGCATCATAAAACTAGGGTTCATCTTCACACTACATCATATCATCATATCAACATGCATCATCAAACTAGGGTTCATCCTCATATCAACATTACATCATAATTTTTTTAAAAAAAAATTATGAACTAGGGTTCATCTTCAAACTAACATATGAACTATTGATTAGAGTTCATATTCAATACCACTAGTTCCTAAAGAACTAAGAACTAGAACTACAATCAAACGAAAACAATCTTTGGTGAAAAAATCCAATCTATGTTCAAAAATATGAGGGATTTCAAGCAAATAATGCGTCGAATCGGAAGCAAGTTTGCAAAAACTAATTGGAGGGATTGGAGGAGCTTACATTTCTCTCTTCGGGGCCATCTCGATCCGCAAAAATGGTGAAGAATCGGTGAAGATCCGAGGGGGAGAGTGGAGGAGATGAGAGACACTACAGGAATCAGCTATTTTGCCGTCTGCCACGGCGGACGGCAAAGGCATGAACGGCGAACGGCAAAGGCCTTTGCCGTCCGCGGCGGACGGCAAAAGGCTCCGGCAAAGTAGGCTACGGTAAACAGCTATTTTGCCGTCTGCTTCCTGGCGGCTGACGGCAAAGGCCCTTTGCCGTCTGCGGCGGACGGCAAAGAGAGCGGACGGCAATAATTGCGCTGTCAGTCCGTTAAGTGGCTAACGGCACGCCTTTGCCGTCCGCCGTTGACGGCAAAATTTGTAGTGTCTTTGCCGTCCGCCGTATGATGTCATCTACACGTCACTACATGGCAGGTTCTTTGCCGTCTGCCACTGATGGTAAAGTCTTTGCCGTCTGCCACTGTAGGCAAACTGGCCAAATGGGTCAGCTCCCAGGAAGCACAGCTGGATGCCACGTGTCTTCTTTGCTGTCCACGGCAGACGGCAAAGAGCCCGTTGCCGTCGGTGGCAGACGGCAAAGAGCCTGCATATTTGCTCTTTTATCTGTTTTTTATTAAATCCAACAATTTTCATCACAAATATATATGACATATATAGATATATTTCAAAAGGCCATTACAGAGCAAACATATAAGATATCCAACACATAACTTCATCATCCAACCATATATATTACATGCATAGTTCCATCATACATAACAAGTTCAACATAGAGGCATCCAACCATATATATATTACAATAGTTTCATCCAACGATACATGCATAGTTCAACGATACAAAAGAAACAGAGAAAGGGATAAGGAGCACTCCATCTATGCAAGCTTTCGTCAAGTGAATGAAATCTGCAAAATGAAAAATAAGAAAGTTAGAATAAGAAGAGTAGAACAAGAAGAAGAGTAAAACAAGAAGAAGAGTAGAACAAGAAGAGTAGAACAAGAAGAAGACTAGAACAAGAAGAGTATGTCATTTATGAGCTAACTTACGTGAAATGGATCATATATGAGCTAACTAAGTTGAAATGGGTCGTTTATGAGCTAGCTAAGGTGAAATGAATCATTTATGAGGTAACTTAGTTGAAATGTGTCGTTTATGAGCTAACTAAGGTCAAATGAATCGTTTTTGAGGTAACTAAGGTGAAATGGATCGTTTTTTAGCTAACTTAGGTGAAATGGATCGTTTTTTAGCTAACTTGGGTGAAATGGATCATTTATGAGCTAACTTGGTTGAAATGGATCGTTTTTTAGCTAACTTAGGTGAAATGGATCATTTATGAGCTAATTTAGTTGAAATGGATCTTTTTGAGCTAACTTAGTTGAAATGGATCATTTAAGAGCTAATTTAGGTGAAATGGATCGTTTATGAGCTAAATTAGTTGAAATGGATCGTTTATGAGATAACTTAGGTAAGATGGGTCATTTTGGAGTTAACCTAGGTGAAATGGGTCATTTTAAAGCTAACGTAGGTAAAATGGATCATTTAGGAGCTAATCTAGGTAAAATGGGTCATTTTTTAGCTAACTTGGATGAACTAGATCATTTATAAGCTAACCTAGGTCAAATGGGTCATTTTAGAGCTAACTTAGGTAAAATGGATCGTCTATGAGCTAACTAAGCTAATTATGCAATTTTTGACATAAGTAAGCTAAGTACAGATCGTTTTAGAGCTAACTTAGGTAAAATGGATGGTTTTGGAGGTCAGTAAGCTTATTAAGTCATTTTGGAGGAGAAGAAGCTAAGTCTAGGTCATTATGGTAAGCATTGGAGGAAATAAAGCTAAGTCTAGGTCTTTATGCATGTGTTAAGAAAAACACTAGATAAACTTACCAAGATCCAGGAGGTGTACGAGCGGGGTGGCTCGTGTCGGTAGCTGGAGAAGGATCGTGCGATGCTTGTCTGGAGTTACGCTGCACCAAAGATCATTTCCAATGTCTTGTTAGCATGATGACACTCAAATGTTAAGACTAGCAAGTAATGTCCATTCAAATAAAACTCACCGTGGTCCTAGGAGCAATCACTGGCATCGGCGGAGTGGTCTGACCTGTCTTCTCGCACACAGACTGCACATTTGGTTTTGACGACTCAGTCATACTAGTTAGTAATGAGACAAACACTACATGAATCTTTTGGCTAATCTGCAGAAGAAACTTACCACAAGAAGCTCGTACATGGCCCTTGCCTGCATGTCATTCCGTGCCCTCTCCTCCTCCATCATCTTTGCCGTCCTCTCCTCCAACTCCCGCTGCCTCTCCGCCGCCTCCACTAGAAGTTTCTCCGTTCTATCTCTCTCACTCTGTATAGCAGCCTGCAACACCACTCACATGACCATTTGTAATCATTGATGGAAGCGCACACAATGTAATGGAGAAAGATAACTGAGTACGTATCACTAACTTTGATGGCGAGTTGCATTGGCCGTTCACGAGGCCTTATCTCAGGAGCGGAGCTCGACTGGCGCGCCTTGATCTCCGGGAGAGTGCTAGGACAACGAATAAGTCCATCTCCAATGGCAATGGAGCCATGGGACCTCCCGCCACCAGATATCATCACCAGCTCTGGATCAATGGGACCCTGGCTCGGGTTAAAGTCCTCCCCTTTCCTCGCCTTCCCCTCATCTCTATATCTCACGAGCTTGTTGTGGGAGGAGATGTTGGTGAAGTTGTTTGCATCATCGAGGTCAGACTGAGAGAAAGCCTTGACTTTCTTGAAAGAGGTAGTGTGGGCCATGGCATACAGGTCGTACACCTCTGGCACCTTATCCGCCTTATTGTAGCGTGCCTGAAGGAGAGAAACAATGAAAATTAGTAATTAAAGGGCTCAAGCTAGCATGATGAATGAATTGCATGAATCATGAAGCAAACCACATACCCAGTTGCGCCCGAACTGATATAAGTTGGAGCTGCCTTGATGGTGTGGCACACCTTCCATTTGGGCACGTTTTTCCTTGGCCTCCTTGTGGAGGGCTAGCCATTGTTTTGAGCACCACTCATCGACCAACACCTCCCAATAATCCATCCGATCCGCACACCATCTCGGAGGCGCGTAAGTTAGCAAATAGAAACTTGAGCGCTATGGCTAAGAATTACTAAATGAAGAAACTTAAGTAGAGAAGGCCTTAAGAATTACCTTCATGTACTGCTCCTTACTCAGGAACTTATCGCGGCATGCCGGCTTGGTCTTCTTGATACCACACAAGGCGTAGTAGTCTCGAACTGCCTGCACCCGAGCCTCGTGCCGTAAGTTCTGGAGCAGGCGCTTGCAGACTTTCTCGATAACATGTGCCGCGTCCTCCTCGTATCCCTCCTCACACCTGTAGAATGTCTGCAATCAAATGAGACAATATTGATTAGTACAATTAATAACTAGCTAGTTGAAGATTTTTAAATGTGTAAAGGAGAAATTACCCAGAACTTTCTGATCACCATGTCTGCCCTTGTGTCGCACACAACACCGTCGATAATCTCATCCGGCGGGGCCGGGGCAGCCACGTAGTGCTCCCAGCTCAATCCAAGCTCTGGAAGCCGACCCTCACCAGGCAACGTGACAAACCCCGGGAAGTTTTGCCGGCAAAGAACTCCAAGGACGGAGTTGGGCCGGCGGACACTATGATGATGGTCCCAACCCCTGCAGCATGACAAGGCCAACGCATTAGTTATTTGAAGAAACGTGAATGCAGAAGGTACAAAAATATTAAATGCACTTACTTACCTCTCCCCATTAGGGAAAATCAACCACCTCTGCTCGCGGGTCACCGGCACGGACGGGAGCCGTGTAGCACCACGCTGGTAGACGTTGCCCCCCTCCTCCCCCTCCTCATCAGTCGGCTCCCCGCCATCATCAGCATGGCCACTCGGCTCCCCGCCATGCTCAGGCTGACCCGACCAGGTACCCCATCCAGACGTGTGCTCCTCCGGGGTCTCGTGGGCCGAAGTCTCGTGGGCCGAAGGCCCGTCGACCCGAGGCTCGTGGGACGAAGACTCGTGGACCGGAGGCTCGTGGACCGGAGTCCGTGCAGCCTCCTCCTCAGACGAGTCCACCCTAGCAGTCACGTGCTCGGGTGAAACAGCTGGGGGCGGTGGCGAGGAAGGCATCGTCAGAGTCACCCTACCTCCTTCTCTCCCGCGACCACGTGCTCCACCTCCTTTCTTCTTCTTACCTCGTCCCCTGCTGGGCACCGCGGTCGACGAAGAAGGGCCCGGCGGTGTCGCCATACTGTCAAGCAACGCTCGGCGGAGAGGTGCGTGTGGAATGGAAGACCTCACACCACGCGCCGATGAAGAAGGGGCCTCGGCGCGTTCCCGACCAGCGCCCACCATCTTTCAACACCTGCCATGACAAAGAATAAATAAAATTAGTACAACATAAAAAAAGTACCGACATGAATAATAATATGTATATCACTTAAGTGTATCATCATCAAGTACAACATGAAAAAATTGAATACCTGACACTACTAATAATCTCGATCAGTATCATCAATAAATGCATAATCATCGTCATCACTATAATCAATGATGGGCTCATAGGGTTCATTGGCATCAACATGTGCAAGGCCACCTTGACGTAATCGGTCAAGCATTGACAGGTCATCCGCAGCAGTAACCTCTTCTTGTTCCGGCTCTTCTTGTTCCTCCTCTGGGGTGATGTCGGATTCATTGTCGCTGTCTACTTCAATGTTTTGGGGTGAAGTATAGCGGTTCTTGAAACGCTTTTTGGAAAGACGTGTCTCTTGGAAGAATTCTCCTTCGTATGTGTCTGGGTTAATGTGAGGTTCATAATCCTCTTCCTTTGGGGGAGAAAGTCTAGCACGTGGCGGCACTTCATAAACGACATCCCAACCTTTCAGATTTGGATTAGTTTGGCAGGCCCACGGTAGATAGAATACTTGGGTCGCCTGTTGAGCCATAATATAGACATCAGGAACATCTAAGTGAGTGCTTTGGTTGATTTCAACTAGCCCTATATGTTCATGAGTCCTTCTAGTCTCCTTCGGCTGAAACCAATAACATTTAAAGACTACGACATTCAGTGGGTTTTCACCATAGAACAGAAGTTCATAAATTGCTTCAACTCTCCCATAATACTCGGTACCTCCTTCGCCGATAGCAGATACACAACAATTTGTAGACTTTCGGTCGGCCATAGATAGCTCTTTGCCATAGGTACGAAAGCGATACCCGTTGATGCCGCACTTCTATCAGGTTGTTGAAGATATACAACGAAATGGTCCGCCATTCTTCGTTATACAAAGATACTGGATGTGAAACACTAGCTGGTGCGATATTCCCTTTGAATAGGCTGAGGTTGGATCCACCCTTTTTAGGCTCGTCAGCATTGTACCGAGGCTTCGGATTATGCAAATGACGATTTTTGGCTTCGTAGTGCGCTGTTACGAAGTTTGCCGCCTCCTCTGTGATGAATGCCTCAGCCATCGATGCTTCAATTCTACGTTTATTTTTACATTTTTCTCGAAGCGTCTTCTGCATCCTCTCAGTTGGGTAGCACCAATGATTTTGCACGGGCCCCCCCAATCTTGCCTCGGTCGGGAGATGCAAAATCAAATGCTGCATTGGATTAAAGAAGCCCGGTAGAAAGATCTTCTCTAACTTGCAGATCAACTCCGGCGCCAACTCTTCCATTTCTTCTAGCACGCCAGGCGATAGTTCTTTCGCACAAAGAACACGGAAGAAATAGCTGAGTTCTGCCAGTACTAGCCATTCATCCTCTGGGATGAAGCCACGCAACATCACCGGCATTACCCGCTCAATCCATATGTGCCAATCATGACTCTTGAGACCAAATATCTTCAGTTTATCAAGATTCGCTCCCCTCTTTAGATTCGCTGCATACCCATCGGGGAACATCAACTGCTGTTGCACCCACAAGAGAATTTCCCTCATAGCTGGCCTTCCAAGATTGAACCATGCCTTTGGCTTCGTCCAGTTCTGCTTTCCTTTCGGTTCTTTCATGTTTTGTAACGGCCTATCACATAGCGCCTCCAGATCGACTCTAGCCTTAGTATTATCCTTTGACTTCCCATCTATGCCGAACAATGTACCAAAAAGTGCCTCGGCGATATTCTTCTCAGTGTGCATCACGTCGATGTTGTGTGGGCAAAGGAGGTCTTTGAAGTAAGGCAGATCCCATAAGCATGTTTTGTGAGTCCACGCGTGCTTAGTATTATACCCCTTGAAGTACCCTGGACGTTGTGGATCTGGCTCGAGAGCGTTTAACTGATCCAGGGTCTGTTGGCCTGACAACTCTACCCCTGATGAAGTTATTCTTGTCTTTCCTGAACTTATGGCGAGGATCCAGGAACTGTCTATGCATGTCGAAGCAAGAAAACTTGCGACCGGCCTGAAGCCAATGAAACTCAAGAGCTCCCTTGCATGTGGGGCACGGGAACCTTCCATGCACACACCAGCCAACGAATAGTGCATACGCCGGAAAGTCATGCGTCGAGTACATGTACCAGACACGCATTATGAAGTTCCGTTTGCTAAAGGCGTCGTATGTCTTGAACCCATTATCCCAGGCTTCTTGCAATTCGTCCTTAAGCGGCTGCATGTACACATTCATATTTTTGCCTGGATAGTTGGGTCCTGGAATTATCAACGTCAGGAAAATGTTCTTTCTTTGCATAATCTGTCCGGGGGGGAGATTGAGTGGAAAGACAAATACGGGCCAACAACTGTATTGGGCTGCCGTCATACCAAACACACTGAACCCATCCGTGCTGACGCCGACTCGAGGATGCCTCGGATCTGCCGCTTTGTCAGCATGTAATTCATCAAACTTTTTCCACGCAACACCATCCGATGTGTGTACCATCATCAGATTCCCATCTGCATCTAGTTCGGTTCTTTTGCCTGTTTTGTGCCATGTCATCTGTCTGGCCGTCTCTTCGACCATGAAAAGACGTTGAAGTCTTGGTACGATTGGCATATACCAAAGAACACTAACGGGGATTTTGGTCTGTGTCTTCTCACCCATACCGTTGTCTACCACAATATACTTGGAAGACATGCAAATGGGACAATAGTTCAAGTCCGCATAGTCAAGCCTAAATAAGGCACATCCTTTCTCACAGGCATGTATCTTCTCATAGGGCATCTTCAGTGCACGGAGGATTTTGTTCGACTGGTATAGGTTTCCAGGCATTACATGGCCTTTGGGTAGAAAGCGTCCAAATACTGTCATAATTGCGTCATAGCATTCTCTGCCCAAATTGAACTGAGCCTTCAGAGCCATTACTTGTGAGATGGCATCCAACTGACAAAGCTCAGTGTGCTCGTGGAGCAGACGTTTCGAAGACTCCTACATTTCATTGAAGGCCTTTGCAGATTCCTCCATCTCCTCGTCCGAATCCCGAGCATCATCATAGCCTTGCACCATGTTTTCCATCCCGGTACCATGCTCGTCGGTGCGACGATGATCCACCTCAGCTCGGTCACGTTGGGCAGACTCACCATGAAATGTCCACACCGTATAATCGGGCGTAAAACCACTCTTCTGCAGGTGTTTGCCCATTTCAGCCTCTGTCTTCTTTTCCCAATTGCCGCACCGGAAACAGGGGCACCAGGTTTTCTTTTGGCCATTTGCAAATGCGGCTTGCACAAACCCCTTAGTTTTTGTGAACCATTCAGCGCTCCATTTGTTCTGACCAGTGTGACCGGTATACATTCAAGCACGGTCACTCATCTTGACTTTCAGAGCTACTGGGCACACAACAATTATATATGTAATTCACCATGTATATATTCATCAGTTGATCTACTTTGTCAATTTTATTATGTCCATGCAACCTACACTCTAATAGGTAATGATAGGTCCTAATCCCACCCGTGTATGTATAGATTGGGTTCATTTTCCCATGCTATGCTCCGGATCCGACGCAAAATTTCAGCAGCACCTCCCCGCTGTTCTCCTGATACACGTCTCGGCAATAAACAGAGAGGATGTGTACCCGGAGAACAACAGGGGAGGCACTGACGAAATATATGCGTCGGATCCGGAGCAAAGCATATGGGAAAACAAACCCAATCTACACATACTCGGGCTGTCCATGGATAGCGTTGGACAATTCGAAAGAATCAAGGTTATAAATATGCAAATGCATGCATATTTATAACTATGACGCTTTCGAATGGGAGACACATATTGGTTACGCATACTGATGATTCAAGACACATATATAGCTAGCTATCAAGTTTCACCGGAATAGACCAAATAATTAATGGGGGAGGAGGACTTATCATTTGTGCTCACCCACGAACGAAGTGGCAGAGCTCGTCAAACGCACGGCGAGGTCGTCGAACACCAAACCTCGCAGCGATGAAACAACTGCACATTTAAAACTACACGGTCAACACAATTATATATGATGTTTTTCATAACAAAATCGAAAAATATATGACCTAACTAATAATTCACAAATATATGACCCCGTCGGCCTCTGGAAGGCCAAAGAACACCTTTTCGGGAGGTGTCGATGGTCGGGGTGTCCTGTCGGTGTCGGGGTGCCGTGTCGGGGTCGGGGGGTCGGGGTGTCGTGTCGATGTCGGGGTAGTGCCGTGTCGGTGTCGGGGTGTTGTTTCGGGGTCGGGGTGTGGTGTCGGGGTCAGGGTGTCGGGTCAGGCTCGGGGTCGGGGTGTCGGGTCAGGCTCGGGGTCGGGGTGTGGGGTCAGGCTCGGGGGGTCGGGGTGTCGGGGTCGGGGTCGGGGTCGGGGTGTCGGGGTCGGGGTCTCGGGGTCGGGGTGTCGTGTCGGGGTGCCGGGTGGGGGTCTTTTTTCCTTTTCTTCTTCTTCCTCTTCTTCCTTTTCTTCCTCTTCTTCTTTTTTCTCCTCCTCCTCCTCTTCTTCTTCTTCCTTTCCTTTTTCCTCTTCTTCTTCTCCTCCTCTCCTGTTTTCTTCTTCTTCTTCTTCCTCTTCTTCTTTTTTCTCCTCCTCCTCCTCTTCTTCTTCTTCCTTTCCTTTTTCCTCTTCTTCTTCTCCTCCTCTCCTGTTTTTTTTCTTCTTCTTCTTCCTCTTCTTCTTTTTTCTTCTCCTCCTCCTCTTCTTCTTCTTCCTTTCCTTTTTCCTCTTCTTCTTCTCCTCCTCTCCTATTTTTTTCTTCTTCTTCTTTTTGTTTCCTAAAACTGAACTAATGCTAAAACTAAACCTAAATCTAATCTAAACATAAACCTAGAACTAAAAAAACAGAAGAAAAAAAAGGAAAAAACTAAATCTAAACCTAAAACTAAACTAAAACTAAAACTAAACCTAAAACTAAACCTAAAACTAAAACTAAATCTAAACTAAACATAAACCTAAAACTAAAAAAACAGAAGAAAAAAAGGAGAGGTAGAGCTCACCTGGGCCGGTGGAGGAGGTGGCCGGTGGAGGAGGGGGGCGGGGCGGCCTGGAGCGGCGGCGCCGGTCCCAGGGCGGTGGGGCGCGGGGGGGCCGGGTCGCCGAGGGGGCTGGGCGCGGCGGCGCCGAGACAGGGCGGGGGGGGGGGCGATGGGGCGGTGGGGCGATGGTGCGGGGGGACGGTGGGGCGGCGGGGCGGTGGTGCGACCGGGCGGCGGCGAGTGGTGTGGGAGGGAAACAGAGAGATAGAGGGGGGTTGGGGCGCGTCGGCCGTTAGATACGTTCCGTTAATCTTTGCCGTCCGCCACCTTTGCCGTCCGCTATTGTGCGCTTTGCCGTCCGCTAGCGGACGGCAAAGAGGGGGGCCGTTAAGTATTTTTTAACCCGCTCCTCAGTGGGGCCCCCTCCCTCTTTGCCGTCTGCTAGCGGACGGCAAAGATTCTTTGTCGTCAGCTAGCAGACGGCAAAGAACAGGCTGATGGCAAAGGCTTTCTTTGCCATCAGCCTGTTCTTTGTCGTCCGCTTTCAGGTAGCTGATGGCAAAGAGCTTCTTTGCCGTCTGCTAGCAGACGGCAAAGAGCTGGCAGATGGCAAAGTAGCTGATTCCAGTAGTGAGATGGAGAGAGGGGAGACTTGGGGGAGAAAGGTCCGCGAGGTCTCGGGCGAAATAACTGCCCGGACCCTACCGCCAGGGGTCCTGACGGTAGGGTTAGACAGGCTACCGCCAGGTCCCCTGGCGGTAGGGTGTGACGGAGGGGGACGGCGGCCATCCCCGCGTGCTTACATGGATAAGTTCCCTACCGCCAGTGGCCCCGGCGGTAGGCTGTCTAACCCTATTTTATCACGTTCTGGTGATTTTTAACAATTGTTTTCGTGAACAGAAAGTTTCTGGAAATTACAGCAAGATCAAATAACTATCATCCAAGAAGATCCTATAGGTTTAACTTAGCACAAACACTAATTAAAACATAAAACCACATCTAAACAGAAGGTAGATGGATTATTTATTCCTAAACAGAAGCAAAAACAAAAAACTAAAAATAAAATTGGGTTGCCTCCCAACAAGCGCTATCGTTTATCGCCCTTAGCTAGGCATAAAAGCGAGGATAGATTTAGGTATTGCCATCTTTTGTAGGCAATCCATAAGTGTCTCTCATAATAGATTCATATGTTAGTTTTATTTTCTTCCTAGGGAAGTGTTCCATTCCCTTCTATAATGGAAATTGGAATCTAATATTACCTTCCTTCATATCAATAATTGCACCAATCATTCTATGGAAAGGTCTACCAAGAATAATAGGGCAAGAAGGATTGCAATCTATTTCAAGAACGATAAAATCTACGGGCACATAATTCCTATTTGCAACAATATGAACATCATTAATTCTTCCCATAGGTTTCTTAATAGCGGAATCCGCAAGGTGCAAGTTTAGAGACCAAACATCAAAATCGCGGAAATCTAGCAAATCACACAAAGTTTTGGTAACAGTGGAGACACTAGCACCCAAATCACATAAAGCATAAAATTCATGATCCTTAATCTTAATTTTAATAGTTGGTTCCCACTCATCATAAAGTTTTCTAGGGATAGAAACTTCCAACTCAAGTTTTTCTTCATAAGATTGCATCAAGGCATCAACGATATGTTTAGTAAACGCTTTATTTTGACTATAAGCATGAGGAGAATTTAGCACGGATTGCAACAAGGAAATACAATCAATTAAAGAGCAACTTTCATAATTAAATTCCTTCAAGTCTAGAATAGTGGGTTTAGCAACATCTAGGGTTTTATTCTTTTCAATCCCACTTTTATCAATTTCATCATCAAGATGCAAAAACTCCGAATTTTTGGAACGCCTTCTAGGTAAAGGTGGATCATATTCAGCCTCATCAAGATTCATATTGCAAAACAAAGATTTAATAAGGGATACATGAATAACTTTTAGATCTTCGTCTTGATTTTCATAGGAATTGGAAGAACACGCTTTAATAAAGGCATCTTTTGTAGCACGCATCCTAGCGGTTCTTTACTTGCACTCATCAATGGAAATTCTCATGGCTTTGAGAGACTCATTGATATCATGCTTAGGAGTAATAGATCTAAGCTTTAAAGAATCAACATCAAGAGAAATTATATCAACGTTCCTAGCCAATTCATCAACTTTAAGCAATTTCTCTTCAAGCAAAGCATTGAAATTCTTTTGCGAATTCATAAACTCTTTAACACTAGTCTCAAATTCAGAGGGTATCTTATTAAAATTTCCATAAGAATTGTTGTAGAAACTTCCATAATTATTAGAAGGATTACTAGGATAAGGCCTAGGATTAAAGTTCCCTCTATACGCGTTGTTACCAAAATTATTCCTACCAACAAAATTCACATCCATAGATTCATTATTATTCTCAAGCAAGGTAGACAAAGGCATATCATTAGGATCAAAAGAAACACTCTTAGTAGAAAATAATTTCATAAGTTCATCCATCTTTCCACTCAAAACATTGATTTCTTCTATCGCATGCAATTTTTTATTAGTAGATCTTTCAGTGTGCCATTGAGAATAATTAACCATAATATTATCTAGAAGTTTAGTAGCATCTCCTAAAGTGATTTCCAGAAAAGTGCCTCTCGCGGCCGAATCTAAAAGATTTAAAGAAGCAAAATTCAATCCGGCATAATTTTTTTTATAATCATCCACAAATTCAAACCATGAGTAGGGCAATTACGTATCATTAATTTCATTCTCTCCCAAGCTTGTGCAACATGTTCATGATCAAGTTGCTTAAAATTCATAATGTCATTTATAAGAGAGATGATCTTAGCGGGAGGAAAAATACTTAGAGATAAAAGCATCTTTGCACTTGTTCCAAGAATCAATACTATTTTTAGGCAAAGACGAAAACCAAGCTTTAGCACGATCTCTAAGCGAAAAAGGAAATAGCTTCAATTTAACAATATCATTATTGACATCTTTCTTCTTTTGCACATCACATAAATCAACGAAGCTATTTAGATGAGTAGCGGCATCTTCACTAGGAAGGCCGGCGAATTGATCTTTCATAACAAGATTCAACAAAGCAGTATTGATTTCACAAGATTTAGTATTGATAAGAGGATCAATCGGAGTGCTAAGGAAATCATTATTGTTGGTATTGGTAAAGTCACACAATTTGGTATTATCTTGAGCCATCGTGACAAGCAAGCAAACCAACACACGAGAAAACAAAAAGCAAGCGAGAAGAAGGCAAACGGAAAAGAGAGGGCGAATAAAACGACAAGGGTGATGTGGGGGAGAGGAAAATGAGAGGCAAATGGAAAATAATGTAATGTGAGAGATAATGGATTGTGATGGGTACTTGGTATGTTGACTTTTGTGTAGACTCCCCGGCAACGGCGCCAGAAATCTTCCTGCTACCTCTTGAGCACTGTGTTGGATTTCCTTGAAGAGGAAAGGGTGATGCAGCAGAGTAGAGTAAGTATTTGCCTCAGTTTTTGAGAACCAAGGTATCAATCCAGTAGGAGGCTACGCGCGAGTCCCTCATACCTACACAAAACAAATAGCTCAACGCAACCAACGCGATTAGGGGTTGTCAATCCCTTCACGGTCACTTACGAGAGTGAGATCTGATAGAGATGATAGATAATATTTTTGGTATTTTTGGTATAAAGATGCAAAGTAAAATAAAAGGCAAAGTAAAAAGTAAAGAAATAATAAAGTGATGGAAGATTGATATGATGAGGATAGACCCGGGGGCCATAGATTTCACTAGTGGCTTCTCTCAAGAGCATAAGTATTCTACAATGGGTGAACAAATCACTGTTGAGCAATTGACATAATTGAGCATAGTTATGAGAATATCTAGATATGATCACGTATATAGGCATCACGTCCGAGACAAGTAGACCGACTCCTGCCTGCATCTACTACTATTACTCCACTCATCGACCGCTATCCAGCATGCATCTAGAGTATTAAGTTCAAGAAAACAGAGTAACGCCTTAAGCAAGATGACATGATGTAGAGGGATAAATTCATGCAATATGATAAAAACCCCATCTTGTTATCCTCGATGGCAACAATATTATATGTGCCTTGCTGCCCCTACTATCACTGGGAAAGGACACCGCAAGATTGAACCCAAAGCTAAGCACTTCTCCCATTGCAAGAAAAACCAATCTAGTAGGCCAAACCAAACTGATAATTCGAAGAGACTTGCAAACATATGTTGGAAATATGCCCTAGAGGCAATAATAAAAGCATTATTATTATATTTCCTTATTCATGATAATTGTCTTTATTCGTGCTATAATTGTGTTAACCGGAAATCGTAATACATGTGTGAATAACAGACAACAAACATGTCCCTAGTGAGCCTCTAGTTGACTAGCTCGTTGATCGACAGATAGTCATGGTTTCCTGACTATGGACATTGGATGTCATCGATAACGGGATCACATCATTAGGAGAATGATGTGATGGACAAGACCCAATCCTAAACATAGCATAAGATCGCATAGTTCGTTTGCTAGAGTTTTCCAATGTCAAGTATCCTTTCCTTAGACCATGAGATCGTGTAACTCCCGGATACCGTAGGAGTGCTTTGGGTGTGCCAAACGTCACAACGTAACTGGGTGACTATAAAGGTATACTACGGGTATCTCTGAAAGTGTCTGTTGGGTTGACATGGATCGAGACTGGGATTTGTCACTCCGCTTGACGGAGAGGTATCACCGAGCCCTCTCGGTAATGCATCATCACAATGAGCTCAATGTGATCAAAGTGTTTGATCACGGGATCATGCATTACGGAACGAGAAAAGTGACTTGCCGATAACGAGATTGAACAAGGTATTGGGATACCGACGATCGAATCTCGGGCAAGTAAAATACCGATTGACAAAGGGAATCGTATACGGGATTAATTGAATCCTCGACATCGTGGTTCATCCGATGAGATCATCGTGGAGCATGTGGGAGCCAACATGGGTATCCAGATCCCGCTGTTGGTTATTGTCCGAGAGCCGTCTCGGTCATGTCTGCATGTCTCCCGAACCCGTAGGGTCTACAGACTTAAGGTTTGGTGACGCTAGGGTTGTAGGGATATGTATGTACAGTAACCCGAATGTTGTTCGGAGTCCCGGATGAGATCCCGGACGTCACGAGGAGTTTCAGAGTGGTCCGGAGGTAAAGATTTATATATGGAAAGTCATCATACGGACATCGGGACAAGTTTCGGGGTTATCGGTATTGTACCGGGACCACCGGAGGGTCCCGGGGGGTCCACCGGGTGGGGCCACCTACCCCAGAGGGCCCCATGGGCTGTATGAGGGAGGGAACCAGCCCATAGTGGGCTGGTGCGCCTCCCCCCCATGGGCCCATGCGCCTAGGGTTTGGGGGAGGGAAAACCCTAAAGGGGGCGCCCCCCTTGCTTGGGGGGCAAGGCCCCCTTCCCTGGCCGCCGCCCCCCCTAGGAGATCTCATCTCCTAGGGCCGGCGCCCCCCTTGGGGGTTATATAAAGGGGGGAGGGGAGAGGGGGCTGATCACCCATTGCCCTGGCGCCTCCCTCTCCCTCTCCAACACCTCCTCCTCCTCCATTGAGCACGGCGAAGCCCTGCCGGAGTACTGCAGTTCCACCATCACCACGCCGTCGTGCTGCTGCTGGAACCTTCTTCCCCAACCTCTCCTTTGCCTTGCTGGATCAAGAAGGAGGAGACGTCATGCTTTCCGTACGTGTGTTGAACGCGGAGGTGCCGTCCGTTCGGCACTTGATCATTGGTGAATTGGATCACGGCGAGTACGACTACCTCATCCACGTTCACTCGAACGCTTCCGTTGCGATCTACAAAGTGGTATGTAGATGCTATCTAATCTGAATACTCGTTGCTAGATGAACTCATAGATGGATCTTGGTGAAACCGTAGGAAAAATTTTAATTTTCTGCAACGTTCCCCAACAGTGGCATCTTGTGCTAGGTCTATGCGTAGTTCTTCTTGCGCGAGTAGAACACAATTTGTTGTGGGCGTAGATATTGTCAACTCTTCTTGCCGCTACTAGTCTTATCTTGATTCAGCGGTATTGTGGGATGAAGCGGACCGGACCAACCTTACACGTACGCTTACGTGAGACCGGTTCCACCGACTAACATGCACTAGTTGCATAAGGTGGCTGGTGGGTGTCTGTCTCTCCTACTTTAGTTGGAGCGGATTCGATGAAAAGGGTCCTTATGAAGGGTAAATAGAAGTTGACAAATCACGTTGTGGTTTTACGTAGGTAAGAAAACGTTCTTGCTAGAACCCTAATTCAGCCACGTAAAACTTGCAACAACAATTAGAGGACGTCTAACTTGTTTTTGCAGCAAGTGCTTTGTGATATGATATGGCCAAAGTTGTGATGTATGATGAATGATCTATATGTGATGTATGAGATGTTCATGCTATTGTAATAGGAATCACGACTTGAATGTCGATGAGTATGACAACCGGCAGGAGCCATAGGAGTTGTCTTTATTTTTGTATGACCTGCGTGTCATGGAGAATCGCCATGTAAGTTACTTTACTTTATTGCTAAACGCGTTAGCCATAGTAGTAGAAGTAATAGTTGGCGAGCAACTTCATGGAGACACGATGATGAAGATCATGGTGTCAAGCCGGTGACAAGATGATCATGGAGCCCCAAGATGGAGATCGAAGGAGCTATGTGATATTGGCCATATCATGTCACGTTTATTATTTGATTGCATGTGATGTTTATCATGTTTTGCATCTTGTTTACTTAGAACGACGGTAGTAAATAAGATGATCCCTCGTAATAATTTCAAGAAAGTGTTCACCCTAACTGTGCACCGTTGCGACAGTTCGTTGTTTCGAAGCACCACGTGATGATCGGGTGTGATAGATTCTAACGTTCACATACAACGGGTGTAAGACAGATTTACACACGCAAAACACTTAGGTTGACTTGACGAGCCTAGCATGTAGAGACATGGCCTCGGAACACAGAAGACCGAAAGGTCGAGCATGAGTCGTATAGAAGATACGATCAACATGAAGATGTTCACCGATGTTGACTAGTCCGTCTCACGTGATGATCGGACACGGCCTAGTTGACTCGGATCATGTAATACTTAGATGACTGGAAGAGGGATGTCTATCTAAGTGGGAGTTCATTAAATAATTTGATTAAATGAACTTTATTATCATGAACTTAGTCTAAATCTTTACAATATGTCTTGTAGATCAAATGGCCAACGTAGTCCTCAACTTCAACGCGTTCCTAGAGAAAACCAAGCTGAAAGACGATGGTAGCAACTATACGGACTGGGTCCAGAATCTGAGGATCATCCTCATAGCTGCCAAGAAAGATTATGTCCTACGAGCACCGCTGGGTGACGCACCTGTTCTCCCTGCACAACAAGACGTTATGAACGCTTGGCAGTCGCGATGCGATGATTACTCCCTCGTTCAGTGCGGCATGCTTTACAGCTTAGAGCCGGGGCTCCAAAAACGTTTTGAGAGACATGGAGCATATGAGATGTTCGAAGAGCTGAAAATGGTTTTCCAAGCTCATGCCCGGGTCGAGAGATATGAGATCTCCAACAAATTCGTTAGCTGTAAGATGGAGGAAAATAGTTCTGTCAGTGAGCACATACTCAGAATGTCTGGGTTGCACAACCGCTTGACTCAACTGGAAGTTAATCTCCCGGAAGAAGTGGTCATTGACAGAATCCTCCAGTCGCTTCCACCTAGCTACAAGAGCTTTGTGATGAACTACAATATGCAGGGGATGGTAAAGACCATTCCTGAGGTATATGCTATGCTGAAATCAGCAGAGGTAGAAATCAAGAAGGAGCATCAAGTGTTGATGGTGAATAAAACCACTAAGTTCAAGAAGGGCAAGGGTAAAAAGAACTTCAAGAAGGACGGCAAGGAAGTTGCCGCGCCCGGTAAGCAAGTTGCCAAGAAGAAGCCAAAGAATGGACCCAAGCCCGAAACTGAGTGCTTTTATTGCAAGGGAAGTGGTCACTGGAAGCGGAACTGCCCCAAATACTTAGCGGACAAGAAGGCCGGCAAAACCAAAGGTATATGTGATATACATGTAATTGATGTGTACCTTACCAGTACTCGTAGTAGCTCTTGGGTATTTGATACCGGTGCAGTTGCTCACATTTGTAACTCAAAGCAGGAGCTGCGGAATAAACGGAGACTGGCGAAGGACGAGGTGACGATGCGCGTCGGGAATGGTTCCAAGGTCGATGTGATCGCCGTCGGCACGCTGCCTCTACATTTACCTACGGGATTAGTTTTAAACCTCAATAATTGTTATTTAGTGCCAAGTTTGAGCATGAACATTGTATCTGGGTCTCGCTTAATTCGAGATGGCTACTCATTTAAATCCGAGAATAATGGTTGTTCTATTTATATGAGAGATATGTTTTATGGTCATGCTCCGATGGTTAATGGTTTATTCTTAATGAATCTCGTACGTGATGATACACATATTCATAGTGTGAATACCAAAAGAGTTAAAGTTAATAATGATAGTCCCACATATTTGTGGCACTGCCGCCTTGGTCACATAGGTGTCAAACGCATGAAGAAGCTCCATGCAGATGGACTTTTAGAGTCTCTTGATTATGAATCATTTGACACGTGCGAACCATGCCTCATGGGTAAAATGACCAAGACTCCGTTCTCAGGAACAATGGAGCGAGCAACCAACTTATTGGAAATCATACATACCGATGTGTGCGGTCCAATGAGTGTTGAGGCTCGCGGTGGCTATCGTTATGTTCTCACCCTCACTGATGACTTGAGTAGATATGGGTATGTATACTTAATGAAACACAAGTCTGAGACCTTTGAAAAATTCAAGGAATTTCAGAGTGAGGTTGAAAATCAACGTGAGAAAAAGATCAAGTTTCTACGATCAGATCGTGGAGGAGAATACTTGAGTCACGAATTTGGCACACACTTAAGAAAATGTGGAATAGTTTCACAACTCACGCCGCCTGGAACACCTCAGCGTAATGGTGTGTCCGAACGTCGTAATCGCACTCTATTAGATATGATGCGATCTATGATGTCTCTTACCGACTTACCGCTATCTTTTTGGGGCTATGCTTTAGAGACTGCCGCATTCACTTTAAATAGGGCTCCGTCGAAATCCGTTGAGACGACACCGTATGAATTATTGTTTGGGAAGAAACCTAAGCTGTCGTTTCTAAAAGTTTGGGGATGCGATGCTTATGTGAAGAAACTTCAACCTGAAAAGCTCGAACCCAAATCGGAAAAATGCGTCTTCATAGGATACCCTAAAGAAACTATTGGGTATACCTTCTACCTCAGATCCGAAGGCAAGATCTTCGTTGCCAAGAATGGATCCTTTCTAGAGAAAGAGTTTCTCTCGAAAGAAGTAAGTGGGAGGAAAGTAGAACTTGATGAAGTGTTGCCTCTTGAACCGGAAAATGGCGAAACTCAAGAAATCGTTCCTGAGGTGCCTGCACCGACTAGAGAGGAAATTAATGATTATGATCAAGATACTTCTGATCAAGCTCCTACTGAAATTCGAAGGTCCACAAGGACACGTTCCGCACCAAAGTGGTACGGCAACCCTGTCTTGGAAATCATGTTGTTAGACAACGGTGAACCTTCGAACTATGAGGAAGCAATGGCGGGCCCGGATTCCGACAAATGGCTGGAAGCCATGAAATCCGAGATAGGATCCATGTATGAAAACGAAGTATGGACTTTGACTGACTTGCCCGTTGAGCGGCGAGCCATTGAAAATAAATGGATCTTTAAGAAGAAGACAGACGCGGATGGTAATGTGACCATCTATAAAGCTCGGCTTGTCGCTAAGGGTTATCGACAAGTTCAAGGGGTTGACTACGATGAGACTTTCTCACCAGTAGCGAAGCTGAAGTCCGTCCGAATCATGTTAGCAATTGCCGCATACTATGATTATGAGATATGGCAAATGGACGTCAAAACGGCATTCCTTAATGGTTTCCTTAAGGAAGAATTGTATATGATGCAGCCGGAAGGTTTTGTCGATCCTAAGAATGCTGACAAGGTGTGCAAGCTCCAACGCTCGATTTATGGGCTGGTGCAAGCATCTCGGAGTTGGAACATTCGCTTTGATGAGATGATCAAAGCGTTTGGGTTTACACAGACTTATGGAGAAGCCTGTGTTTACAAGAAAGTGAGTGGGAGCTCTGTAGCATTTCTCATATTATATGTGGACGACATTCTTTTGATGGGAAATGATATAGAACTCTTGGACAGCATTAAGGCCTACTTGAATAAAAGTTTTTCAATGAAGGACCTTGGAGAAGCTGCTTATATATTAGGCATCAAGATCTATAGAGATAGATCGAGACGCCTCATAGGTCTTTCACAAAGCACATACCTTGATAAAATATTGAAGAAGTTCAATATGGATCAATCTAAGAAAGGGTTCTTACCTGTGTTACAAGGTGTGAAATTGAGCTCAGCTCAATGTCCGACCACGGCAGAAGATATAGAAGAGATGAGCGTCATCCCCTATGCCTCAGCCATAGGTTCTATTATGTATGCCATGCTGTGTACCAGACCTGATGTAAACCTTGCCGTAAGTTTGGTAGGTAGGTACCAAAGTAATCCCGGCAAGGAACACTGGACAGCGGTCAAGAATATCCTGAAGTACCTGAAAAGGACTAAGGACATGTTTCTCGTTTATGGAGGTGACGAAGAGCTCGTCGTAAAAGGTTACGTCGACGCTAGCTTCGACACAGATCTGGATGACTCTAAGTCACAAACCGGATACGTGTATATTTTGAATGGTGGGGCAGTAAGCTGGTGCAGTTGCAAGCAAAGCGTCGTGGCGGGATCTACATGTGAAGCGGAGTACATGGCAGCCTCGGAGGCGGCACATGAAGCAATATGGGTGAAGGAGTTCATCACCGACCTCGGAGTCATACCCAATGCGTCGGGGCCAATCAAGCTCTTCTGTGACAACACTGGAGCTATTGCACTTGCAAAGGAGCCCAGGTTTCACAAGAAGACTAGGCACATCAAGCGTCGCTTCAACTCCATTCGTGAAAGTGTTCAAGATGGAGACATAGAAATTTGTAAAGTGCACACGGATCTGAATGTCGCAGATCCGTTGACTAAACCTCTCCCTAAGGCAAAACATGATCAGCACCAGAACTCTATGGGTGTTCGATTTATCAGAATGTAACTAGAATATTGACTCTAGTGCAAGTGGGAGACTGTTGGAAATATGCCCTAGAGGCAATAATAAAAGCATTATTATTATATTTCCTTATTCATGATAATTGTCTTTATTCGTGCTATAATTGTGTTAACCGGAAATCGTAATACATGTGTGAATAACAGACAACAAACATGTCCCTAGTGAGCCTCTAGTTGACTAGCTCGTTGATCGACATATAGTCATGGTTTCCTGACTATGGACATTGGATGTCATCGATAACGGGATCACATCATTAGGAGAATGATGTGATGGACAAGACCCAATCCTAAACATAGCATAAGATCGCATAGTTCGTTTGCTAGAGTTTTCCAATGTCAAGTATCCTTTCCTTAGACCATGAGATCGTGTAACTCCCGGATACCGTAGGAGTGCTTTGGGTGTGGCAAATGTCACAACGTAACTGGGTGACTATAAAGGTATACTACGGGTATCTCTGAAAGTGTCTGTTGGGTTGACATGGATCGAGACTGGGATTTGTCACTCCGCTTGACGGAGAGGTATCACCGGGCCCTCTCGGTAATGCATCATCACAATGAGCTCAATGTGATCAAAGTGTTTGATCACGGGATCATGCATTACGGAACGAGAAAAGTGACTTGCCGATAACGAGATTGAACGAGGTATTGGGATACCGACGATCGAATCTCGGGCAAGTAAAATACCGATTGACAAAGGGAATCGTATACGGGATTAATTGAATCATCGACATCGTGGTTCATCCGATGAGATCATCGTGGAGCATGTGGGAGCCAACATGGGTATCCAGATCCCGCTGTTGGTTATTGTCCGAGAGCCGTCTCGGTCATGTCTGCATGTCTCCCGAACCCGTAGGGTCTACACACTTAAGGTTCGGTGACGCTAGGGTTGTAGGGATATGTATGTACAGTAACCCGAATGTTGTTCGGAGTCCCGGATGAGATCCCGGACGTCACGAGGAGTTTCGGAGTGGTCCGGAGGTAAAGATTTATATATGGAAAGTCATCATACGGACATCGGGACAAGTTTCGGGGTTATCGGTATTGTACCGGGACCACCGGAGGGTCCCGGGGGGTCCACCGGGTGGGGCCACCTACCCCGGAGGGCCCCATGGGCTGTATGAGGGAGGGAACCAGACCATAGTGGGCTGGTGCGCCTCCCCCCATGGGCCCATGCGCCTAGGGTTTGGGGGAGGGAAAACCCTAAAGGGGGCGCCCCCCTTGCTTGGGGGGCAAGCCCCCCTTCCCTGGCCGCCGTCCCCCCTAGGAGATCTCATCTCCTAGGGCCGGCGCCCCCCCTTGGGGGTTATATAAAGGGGGAAGGGGAGAGGGGGCTGATCACCCATTGCCCTGGCGCCTCCCTCTCCCTCTCCAACACCTCCTCCTCCTCCATTGAGCACGGCGAAGCCCTGCCGGAGTACTGCAGTTCCACCATCACCACGCCGTCGTGCTGCTGCTGGAACCTTCTTCCCCAACCTCTCCTTTGCCTTGCTGGATAAAGAAGGAGGAGACGTCACACTTTCCGTACGTGTGTTGAACGCGGAGGTGCCGTCCGTTCGGCACTAGATCATTGGTGAATTGGATCACGGCGAGTACGACTACCTCATCCACGTTCACTCGTTGCTAGATGAACTCATAGATGGATCTTGGTGAAACCGTAGGAAATATTTTAATTTTCTGCAACGTTCCCCAACAACATAACCAATCATACATAAAATAATTCAGAGAAGATTCAAATATTGTTCATAGATAATCTTGATCATAAACCCACAATTCATCGGTCTCGACAAACACACCGCAAAAAGAAGATTACATCGAATAGATCTCCACGAGAGAGGGGGAGAACATTGTATTGAGATCCAAAAAGAGAGAAGAAGCCACCTAGCTACTAACTATGGACCCAAAGGTCTGAGGTAAACTACTCACACTTCATCGGATGGGCTATGGTGATGATGTAGAAGCCCTCTGTGGTGGATTCCCCTTCCGGCGGAGCTCCGAAATAGGCCCCAAGATGGGATCTCGTGGATACAGAAGGCTGCGGCGGTGGAATTAGGTTTTTGGCTCCGTATCTGATCGTTTGGGGGTACGTAGGTATATATAGGAGGAAGGAGTACGTCGGTGGAGCAAGGGGGGGCCCACGAGGCAGGGGGCGCGCCCTAGGGGGGCGCCCTCCACCCTTGTGGCCACCTCCTTTCTTTCTTGACGGGGCTCCAAGTCTCCTGGATCATATTCGGTGAGAAAATCACGTTCCCGAAGGTTTCATTCCGTTTGGACTCCGTTTGATATTCCGTTTCTTCGAAAAACTGAAATAGGCAAAAAAACTGCAATTCTGGGCTAGGCCTCCGGTTAATAGTAATATAAAAGTGGAAAAATAAAGCCCAATATGGTCCAAAACAGTAGATAATATAGCATGGAGCAATCAAAAATTATAGATACGTTGGAGACATACCAGGCATCCCCAAGCTTAATTCCTGCTCGTCCTCAAGAAGGTAAATGATAAAAAAGAATTTTTGATGCGGAGTGCTACTTGGCATAATTTCAATGTAATTCTTCTTAATTGTGTCATGAATATTCAGATCCGAAAGATTCAAGACAAAAGTTCATATTGACATAAAAATAACAATACTTCAAGCATACTAACTAAGCAATTATGTCTTCTCAAAATAACATGGCCAAAGAAAGTTCATCCCTACAAAATCATATAGTTTAGTCATGCTCCATTTTTGTCACACAAGAATGCTCTCATCATGCACAACCCCGATAACAAGCCAAACAATTGTTTCATACTTTAATAATCTCAAACTTTATAAACTTTCACGCAATACATGACCGTGAGCCATGGATATAGCACTATGGGTGGAATAGAATATGATGATGGGGGTTATGTGGAGAAGACAAAAAAGGAGAAGGTCTCACATCAACGAGGCTAATCAATGGGCTATGGCGATGCCCATCGATTGATGTTAATGCAAGGAGTAGGGATTGCCATGCAACGGATGCACTAGAGCTATAAATGTATGAAAGTTCAACAAAAGAAACTAAGTGGGTGTGCATCCAACTTACTTGCTCACGAAGACCTAGGGCATTTGAGGAAGCCCATCGTTGGAATATACAAGCCAAGTTCTATAATGAAAAATTCCCACTAGTGTATGAAAATGACAAAACAAGAGACTCTCTATCATGAAGATTATGGTGCTACTTTGAAGCACAAGTGTGGAAAAAGGATAGTAGCATTGCCCCCTTTTTTTGGGCCTTCGTTTTTTTCTTTGGTCATTCTCTTTTTTTTTCTAGCGAAAGAAAATAAACCACAACTTCAAGGTACTGTAATGAACTCATTATTAATTTATATTGGTGTTAAGTATACTGTATTCCAACTTCTCTATGGTTTATAAACTCTTTTACTAGCCATAGATTCATCAAAATAAGCAAACAACACACGAAAAACAGAATCTGTCAAAAACAGAACAGTCTGTAGTAATCTGTAACTAACGCAAACTTCTGGAGCTCCAAAAATTCTACCAACATAGGAAGACCTAGAAAATTTGTTTATTGACCTGCTGCAATTGGAATCAGTATTTTATCACGTTCTGGTGATTTTTATCAATTGTTTTCGTGAACAGAAAGTTTCTGGAATTTTCAGCAAGATCAAATAACTATCATCCAGGAAGATCCTATAGGTCTTACTTGGCACAAACACTAATTAAAAATATGAAAACACAACTTAACGGAAGCAAGATGAATTATTTATTACTAAACAGAACCAAAAAGCAAGAAACTAAAATAAAATTGGGTTGTCTCCCAACAAGCGCTATCGTTTAACGCCCCTAGCTAGGCATGATGATTTCAATGATGCTCACATAAAAGATAAGAACTGAAACATAAAGAGAGCATCGTGAAGAATATGACTAGCACATTTAAGTCTAACCCACTTCCCATGCATTGGGATTTTGTGAGCAAACAACTTATGGGAACAATAATCAACTAGCATAGGAAGGCAAAACAAGCATAACTTCAAAACTTTAAGCACATAGAGAGGAAACTTGATATTATTGCAATTCCTACAAGCATATATTCCTCCTTCATAATAATTTTCAGTACCATCATGAACGAATTCAACAATATAACCAGCACCTAAAGCATTCTTTTCATGATCTACAAGTATAGAAATTTTACTACTTTCCACATAAGCAAATTTCTTCTCATGTATAGTAGTGGGAGCAAACTCAACAAAACAACTATCATGTGATTGAAAATTAAGATCAAGATGACAAGTTTCATGGTTATCATTATTCTTTATAGCATACGTGTCATCACAATAATCATCATAAATAGGAGGCATGCTTTCATCATAATAAATTTGCTCATCAAAACTTGGGGGACTAAACATATCATCTTCATCAAACATAGCATCCCCAAGCTTGTGGCTTTGCATATCATTATCATCATGGGTATTCAAAGAATTCATACTAACAACATTGCAATCATGCTCATCATTCACATATTTTATGCCAAGCATTCTATGTAATTCTTTTTCTAGCACTTGGGCACAATTTTCCTTCCCATCATTTTCATGAAAAACATTAAAAATATGAAGCATATGAGGCAACCTTAATTCCATTTTTTTGTAGTTTTATTTTATAAACCAAACTAGTGATAAAACAAGAAACTAAAAGATTCGATTGCAAGATCTAAAGATATAACTTCAACACTCACCTCCCCGGCAACGGCGCCAGAAAAGAGCTTGGTTGACAGGGCACTACAAGGATCCGGGTCTATTGCAACAAAATCGTTTGTTGCAATACATGCTGTTTCGTGGCGATAAGTACCTATTGCGACGAAACGACATTCGTTGGCAGCCATTGCGACTGGACACATGGTAATAGGTTATTACCACGAAAAAGCAATTGTGGCAATAAAGTGTGCTATTGCAACAACCATGCGGGCAGTTGCCACATGTTTTCCCGTGGCAACACTCACTTCATGCCACAATTTGATTTGTGGAGATAGCTTTAATGCAACATGTAACGAATTGTGGAGACTGATATCTCGTTGCGATAGACATTTGTGGCAACAACCTATGCCAACGACGACCATTTTGTGGCGCAATACTCTTCCGTGGCAATAGTCAATTGTGGCAACAAACTATGGCAACAATCCTTGTTTTCGTGGCATTAGGCATGTTGCCACGACCCACTATACTTGTGGCAATAAACTATGGCAACAATCCTTGTTTTCGTGGCATTAGACATGTTGCCACGCCCCACTGCGTTTGTGGCATTAACTTATGGCAACAAATATTCGAATCGTCGTAACAAGAAATTGCAACGTACTTGTTTTTATGGTGATAAATAGGTATCACAACAGGTAAAAACTTTGTAGCTAGAAATTATTGCGACAATTTACACTTTCCGTGGCGATACTCTATTTCAACAAACTTACTTTGGTGGCGCAAAACTGTTATCGCATCGTGAAATTTTTTGTGGCGCCAAGCTATTACAACAATATAAAGTGCTCCGTTGCAACATCCTAGTGCAACAAAACAGATAGGCGTAGCGAATGAGATATAACACAACACTATATTTTTAGTGGTGCTAGCATGTGGCAACCGAAAGTGGGTTGTGGTAATAGTCTATTGCAACCTAAAAAATACAGGCTTTCGATTACGATATTCAAAACCATACGTATAATATGCAGATTCATAAAATTCATAATTCTCATAGCAAATATCCATCAAATGAAAATCAAATGTAATTTAGCCATCCTAATTAACTTCGAAGACTAATCTGCCCGTGATTTAGAGTCCAATCCAGCTAGTTCTTTGGATCCTGCAATCAAGAAAAAAAGTTCTAGTTAATTAGTCGAACATAACATACGTCATACAATTATTCCAGCCCCATTGTTAAAAACTATCGCCAGACTAACTGGACTAATATTGTGTCAGCCAGCATGTAACTAAGGGATCAGAACAACTATACAAGTGTAAATGTCTAAAGCATAACCACAAGTACATCTACTAAAAGCTTCTTTTTTGAGAAAAAAAACATTGGTTTTAACTTAACGGTGCCGGGCTGAATCACCCAAAGCACAGGCAGCCACAAGGGCTGGTACATCGGCCTCCCATTCCAAATAGTGGTTAGGTTCTAACATCCTACCAAGACTAGCAAGCTCATGAGAGTTTGCCGAGCGACAACATACATTTATTTCATAATAAGAAAACCATAATTTGAGCGGGTACTTGGTATCCTCAATAACAGCAGCATGGGCTGACAAGTCAACCTTATTGATATTAAGTGATTCCATCAGGAGTTGCGAGTCCGTTTAAAAAACGACCCTCACGACCCCCATATCAGCGGCAAGAGATACTACATGGGACATTGCAGTGGACTCATCAGCGACGGCATTACGCGCATGCTCATGACATCCTGCTCATGCATACAGAATGGTGCCATTGTCCGATCGTACATCTACTAAAAGCTACTGCTATTGATTTAAGTTAAGACTAGATGTATAGTTTCAGTTAAGTTCATGTCCCTAGCTAGCACATATTCCTTTTTCGTTTAAGTTGTGACTCGATGCAGCAACACATGGTAAAAGAGAAGAAGTAGCTAGCTAATTATGAAGACCAATGACGTATAAAATGCAGGTAAACATGAAGAGAAAGCAAGGTTGTGACTTAGCATTGCTTTAAACATTCGAGAATGCCTTGCTGTAGCTTGTATGAGCGCATTTGAAGAAATAGCAGTTGGCCTTGAACCTGGAGTCTTATTAGGACTAGATCTATGTAAAAGAATATTTTGCAAGTTTGGATTACTATTTTCTTTGTCAACCCTCTTCGTAGGCACCTGCAAATAGAAGTGCACTTTTAGCAATGCAAGTAAGCAACATAAATCCTACAAGATCGGAAGCATATGACTGTAATCACCTGCTGGGTTCCCATCTGTTGGCTCAATTCTACAAACTTTGCCATCATGTTTCTTTCAAATTCAAGTCTTGATGTTCGCTCCTCTTGCAACAATCTGCCCCTTTCAGCACACTCTTCTTTTAACCTCTCCTCAAGTTGTTCCCTCTCAGCACGCTCCAAGTTAATCCTCTCTTGTGTGTTTGCACGTTCAGCTTGTAGTTGATCTTCTAATTCGTTGACCTACTGGCTGAGCTGAGAGTTTCGCTCCTGGGTGGCTGCTGTAGCACGAGCTTGCTCTTTGATCTGGATACGAAACCTTTCAGAAGCAGTTGAAGTTTTGTCCATGTATCCGTACCCACGAGGCTGCGATGACTTGCATTCCAGAGTGTCTTTGTAAGCGGTCTGGAAAATATTGTTTTTCTGCTCACTTGAAAGTGGACCTTCAGTTTCAGTTTCTTTGATTTTAACCTCTTCAAGTGCTTTGTCCTAAAAATGGAAGGAACAATTATAGGTGCAGCATCAATATTGACACTATAAAAGATGAAACAAGAATAACACGGTCCAATGCATGAATAATCGCATCTGATGATGAAACATGCCGAATGCACATCATTGACTAACTATAGAATAACCAAAAGTCAGTGTACTCACGTAAACTTTCTGGGAATCTGTGTTAGACCATGTTCCATCGTTCGTGTGGGTGAGTTCCCATAGAGCAATACAATCTGGCTCTTCTCCAGTTTCCAAGTTTCTCTGCAAGTAATATACCAATGAGATGCTTGAAACATGACACCATATTTAGCAGCGAGGCATACATATTTAGTTGGACTCATACCTTCTCAAAACTAACTTGTGAGTAAGATTTTGATCCGATTATGTGTTTTGTCTTCTGTTTCTTACGGTTATCGGCGTTCTTTTGGCTGCGATCCTATCAATTCATTGAAACCAAATATAACCAGTGAGACTAGCCATTTCATTTTCACACATAATAGACAAACTGTGATCTTAGAGATAACCTAAAATTTTGAATCAGTGCCAAAGTACTCAATCATCCATTCCCACTCTTCTGGTTGCAAATCTTCCGGCAGATTAGCCAATCTAGCTGCATCTGTTTTGTATGCCTTGTAAGTGGAGCTTAGAGTTGATCGTCAGCCTCTATATCGCTCTTTCGCAATTTTGAGAACTTTTTCTTCTGTTTCTGGTGTATCTTCCAAGTCCCATCTGTCCTGTAAAGCATACAACAAATAAATATACATAAGCAGTGCATTATCGATGGTAAAATAAGATAACACATGTGAAAAAGATTGTACGCGCTATCATATCTGCAACAATGAGTCGATGAATGGTAGGGTGAATGTCCGACCACGTCCTCACTCCAATGAGTGGTAACTTTCTTTTCATTATGACTACCACGTCATCCTTGAACGAATGATAGTTCATTCCTACTGTACCACCCAATTTTTCAGAGAATGTAATATTTAGCTTTTCAGATCCATTGGCAAAACGCTTCTTAGATGCTTTAAAACCTTTTAGAACACCTCCCCCTTTCTTCTTCTGTCCACCAGCTTCTACAGCCCAAATCATACAAGAAAAACTGTATTACTCGGTATTAGATTGTAAGAAATGATGACACAAATGTAAACGAAAGCAAGTACCATCCTGTAGTAGTGCACGGTTGCGGCGAGCATGGGATAGCCATTCAGCAAGGGAACACATGTCATTAGCAGACACTGGAGTGTCAGATTGTTCTGGAGTTCCTGTAAAAGATTTAGTAGTCTTGAAGGTTTAGCTATTTAACCCACACCAAGATTTTATGCATTATAGCAAATGCTAAACAATTTACCAGATCTGGGTTGTCCACGTTGGTTTTTGTATGCCGTTATACTTTCCATCCTTGTTAAGAGAACAGAGCCTTTCTTTACTGCACACAAAGACAATCATGGGACTTAGCATTAACAAAGCATTGATGTTCTGCACCATTCAGATAGGTGACTATGAAGTAAGGATGTTGTGTACCAGGAGCATCCTCCGTAAAATTCATCATTGTGCCCTTGTGTAGGTAAACCAAACATAAAATTTTGAGTCAATGTAAGAAGAAACGCAATACATTAAGCAGGCATAAAATCAAATCAGTTTAACTCATATTAAAATTTGAGGCAGCTCAAACTGAATGAAGCTCAAGGTCAAGCTGCAGAACATGACTCATGCTCAGCTTGTAACGATGTCGAGTCAATCTCGAGCTAAATGAGACGGCAAAAAGTATAAATCTATGTTGATTATTCCAACTAGATAAGGCGCAACACGTTATAAGAAAGCAATAAAAACAAAATATCTATTAAAAACTCATATTATAGTGGTCTGAATAACATGCAGAGGATGCACTAAACCTGAACCCTAGGTTCTCTTGACGTACATTATTCAGAAGTATTAAGCATATGTGAATGAACATGAAAGGCGATGTATCAGTGATAGGTTGTTCATGAAAATACTACTCTGAATCAATAGGAAAAAACATTTCCAATGTGACTCGTGTAAGACCAAATATCTATTAAAAATCATCTTATAGTAATCTGAATCAAATGCAATGCAGAGGATGACTAAACCTGAATCCTCTACTCTGTTGACGCACATATATCATCTAATATCTACATAGTGGTGCTCAAACAGCCAGTGGCGTACCGTGACAAGCTATAGGGGCGGGGGGGGGGGGGGGCAACTTTTAAACTGGCAGAAAAATATGCATAAAAACTTATACGAATAACATGAATTCACAAGGCAATTGAACATATGGCAGTCGTCTCATCGGCAGTTGTCGATTTGTCATCTTAACAACACAAGCTTTGTACATACAGAGTACGCCATCGGCAACTTTTAAACTGGCAGAAAAATATGCATAAAAACTTATACGAATGACATGAATTCACAAGGCAATCGAACATATGGCAGTCGTCTCATCGGCAGTTGTCGATTTGTCATCTTAACAACACAAGCTTTGTACATACAGAGTACGTCTATACCTTTCAGTTAATGGATCCAATGCTCAAAAAACAATGTTGATAATAATTAAATTGGCAAGAGATGATCCACGGATGGGCTGCACCAAAACGCTTAGTAATTAGCAACAAAATACAGTTTTGGAGGGGGGGGGTCACGACCCCCTTTGGCCTCCACGAGTAAACAGAGCGAACCAGGAGCAGAGATGCCGGAGAGGCCTGCAAGCACGCTGGGGTCGGGTGAGGCAGCAACCAGCGCCTGGCCACCACGTCACGACGCCGGCGTGCACAGCCGAGACGGCTGCGGCCATGAACCAGGCCGGGAGGCCCCGTCGAGCCCCAGTTCAAGGCCGAGGAGAGCTCCATGGCGGCCAGCCTCCAGGCCAAGGTGAGGCGCTCCGCCGACCCTCCAGGCCGCGAGTGCCTCCGCCGAGGCGGCCAAATCGAGGCGCGATGGGAAAATGCCACCGGCGGCGGCCATGTCCCCTGTCCGGACTTCTTTTCTACGACCAAGCGGCGAGCGAGGAGAGAAGGGGCAGCCCCTCTGAATCGGGATCGAGAGAGCCGCGCATCGAGGAGCAGCTCGCGGGGGAGGGGGTTTGATCCCGGACGGAGGCGGGCGCAGAGGAGAGGGAGGAGGGGGAGATCGAGGGGGACTGGATTTTTCATCGAGGGAGGAGATCGGGAGGACTAACCTGACGCCGTGCAGCTGCTGTGGTTCGCTCTGTTGACGCCGTCATGACGCCGGCGGCACAGATGAACAGAGACGAGAGCTCAGATCCAATCCCCGGTGAAGACGCCGTGATTTGGTCTACAACTATATATTCGTGGGTTGTTACGAAGGTATTTAGCGGGAAGCTAATTTTTTGGTGGGAACAAAGACGCTAATTTGGGACTTTTAGCGGGAGGTTAAAAAATATTGACGCAAACAACAGTACACCTAAATTAAATTAGGTGGTGGGAAAGTAATTCTTTTTTATTAAAAAGGTAATTAATTTTTGAGGGAATTTTCTATATTGTAAATATATTTCGAGCTGGAGGGAATACTAATTTTTTTTGTAAAAAGTCATATGGTGGTAAAAAAACACCAAGTCCGAGAATTGTGAAGGGCGATCTGAAGCCCTCCCTGTACCATTCTCGCCGTTGATATTTGTATAGTCATCGCCATTTGAGGAAGCCAATTAACGAACGAAAAAGAGCGCCGGTCACCGATACACAACCTCAACGACTATCAAGCACCTATAAGATGTGCAAAAAGGGGATCCGTTTAGAGCCGACGAAGACCACCAGCACGAGGAGCGATAATCTTGGAAGATGTGCGACAGATATGCCGGACCGAGGACTCCAAGACCATGCCTCCAGGAAGGGCACGACCACAAACGTCGTCACCGTCCGATCCAAAGATCAAGTTTTCACCCGGAGTAAGACGAAAGGAGTGAGGGGAACAAGACGTCCATGGACGCCTTCACCGTCAACCAGTGCACGGACTGGGTAGGTGATGTACCACGGTGCTTCAACCCCTCCGCCGCAACCCCGGTCGGCCAACCACCCGCAGCCAATTAGGAAGGTATTGTTTCATCATGGATTGTCAAAAAATTGTGCCTTGGTCAACTGTTGGTCAAAGCAGAATTTTTTTGGCTAGTTCTCAACAACATGTCATAGAAATCTCATGCGACCATCACTTTAAAACTATAGGTTATACTCTTGTCTCGAAACATAAGTACTGATGGGATGGGTTGATGAGACGGTCGATCTATGTCAGTCTCGATCTGACATTCCGATCTTGAGATGGGATGATCTCAACATCTTTTATTTTACCGGACAATCCGTCGAGGGTTTGTCCATGGCAGAGTAGGTTCGACATAATTATGTCGCTTTTGTTCAAACGATAAACATAGAGATTCAACTATGTAAATTAAACAGCCCTGCATCGCGACGCCTTTGCCTGTCGGATCCGTCCTACATCGGATCCACGCGCAAGGGGCGAACGAGCCCTGTCGCCGCTGCCGCTGGTCGGGCTTCACCTAGTCACGCCCTCTAGCAGCGGTAGGGGGAGGGCAGGAGTGGGAGGCGGGGCACTAGGAGGCGGTTAGCGATCTCTCCCATTGCCTGCGAGAGCGACTCGGGAGGGTCCTCCGCGCCACAGTAGGTCGAACATAATTTGGAATTTTTTTTACCGAAAAAGGGTTTCCCCCGCATTGTATTACAAAGCAACCAACACCGATAACATCGCAAAGGCTGGGGCGAGCAGCACAACAAGCCCAAAGGAATAGAGAAAGAAAGAAGAAGAAACAAATGCCCAAGGGGCCCATATCTGGACTGAGCGGGCGCCGCCAGACCCCGCTGCAGCGCCACCTCGCCGCCAATGGCAGCACCGCCGCCCAGCTGATCTCCTGCGCACCGGAACACCACCGAGAGGTGAATGGCCAGGGCTGCTAGTGTCTCCCGGGCCAGGCCCGGAGGCGGGCGCCGACGACGGCGGTGGGGAGGGAGGGGAGAGGAGGGCTTGGGGAGAAGGGGGCCGGGGCACGTCCGGTCGCCCGCGAGGATACTGATTTGCGTATTTGTATAGTTCTTATTTATACGGATTTATTGCAACGGCTCCCGGGTGGATGGACGGAGAGCTCGGGAATGGAGCGCACGGTCTTGGAAGCTTTCGACGGAGCCGCGACCGGAGTCGACCCGGTCGTCGAGGGTAACCCGATCATCGGAGGCGACGTTAGTGATCACATGGGTGGTGTAGGACGTCAATACGTGTCGATTGTCGAGCGGCATCGGCTCCGGGGTGGATGGACTGAGAGCTCGGGAATGGAGCTCCTGGTTGTCGTGCCGACATATGCTACCTACACTACTTAATTAGGTAAAAATATGCAACCAAATTACTATATAAATATCAGTTTAATTTTAAAAAATATGCAAAAATAATGAGATCATTTGGATTTGTGGTTTAAAACTTGCAGATAATCAATGTTTGGTCAATAAAATTACTATCTTCTTTCAAACAGAGAAAGAAGGGCCACGTCGATCACATATTTCAGCAATATATTTTTGTGTGTGGATATATTTCAGTAATATACGCTATCCGACTTTCAAAAAAAAGTACTAATACTATTGGTCGCCAGCTCTGAAGGGAGTTGATCATTCCACTGGGTTATATCAGTCCTTGCGTTATATGTAGACGGACTCAAGCTTATTGAGCGAAAGTTTTTGCTAGCATATAAAGGAAAAAATCGCGCGCTGGATCAGACGCCTGTCTGGTGGAGCGCGCAGGGCTCGCGCGATGTGTCAGACCCGCGTCTGGTGGATTGCGCTGCTGTTTCCTTCGCTCCTTCTTTCCCACAATCGTTTTCCTCTTTCTTTTTCACGCGCCGGACCCTAGTCCTAAAAAATAAACTACCCCATAGCAACCCGGGCCGTACCTGGATCCCCTGTTCCGCCGCCGCGCGACCCGAGCGCTGGCAGCATCCAGCAGCCACATCATGGCGGCGCGTCTAAGCAGCCCACGTCGGCGCCTCCCTGCCGCTCCCCTCTCCCTCTAACCTTGCTCTGCCACCCGTCGCTCGGCGCCTTCTGCCCGTCGGCCTCCTCCTTCCTGGATCTCGGCTGGTCGATCCTGCCCGTGGGCGCGTGTCTGTACCGCCCGACACCTCAACTCCGGTGCCAACGGACCTGCCATCCTGCTCACCTGCCCGGGTCTTCCATGCGCTTCAGTGCAACGCCCTGCAGCAGCTCTCCCGTGGTCAGCCGTCCCTTTGCTCAGCGCCGCCCAGACTGGCTCGTCTGTCTCCCTTGCGACCAACGACCTGAACAACAATAGTATGATTATCCCCTCATGTTTCTCTCTGTTTTTTTCATTGCAAGTACAACAAATTTAGATTGAAAATACATCACATGAGCATTAGTACTGTGCTATACATACAACATAAGGATGCTGATTTTAGTTTGAAAGTAGCAAACTAATTTTCCCTTGCTTGTTGTTTTATCGGTAGCTACTTTCATGTTCTTCCACATCTGCAATAATAAGATGGTTCAGGAAAATAATAAGATAGAAAACCCATGCAAATTTCAAAACTGAATCTGATGAACATGAATGCCGTTCATATACTTCAGTTCAGTTCAATCTGTTCCCTGCTCATATGCTTATATAATCGCAAAGTTGCTGTCTCGGGCTCCTTGGCTTAAGATGGTGTCTTCTTAGTGATGTTGCTCCAAAACATTTTAGGCTGCTTCACACTGAACCTCAAACCAAAGGGAAATTAAACAAAAAACACACTGAATGGAACTTAAGCAGAAACACACAGGAGCTTTAATTGAGTGAATCATTCAAATTAAACCATCTATAAAAATTCATATATGGCTGCAACCATTCAACTGAAACTCCTAAAGTAAAATTGCATGACAAGTATCATACACTGAATCAAGTAAAGAATCAAGCAAGTATCTTGAATCTGATATGTAGCATGAGGTATGTAGAACAACACATTCGTGGAGATCAGTAGCATAAAGGTATGCTATGTTCTTCAGCATAAGTCAAACAATCTGGTTGTTAGTTTTGAGCCGTGATCTCTTCATTGTCTCTGAATTTCTGTTTTTGCATTATCTAGCCAACTACTAAACTAAACTTATTTAAACTCATGTCACGTATACTACCATGTGACAGTAGTACTATTTCTTCTTCCATCAACCAAATTTTGCTTTACAATGTATAGATAAATTTTGCTTTACAATGTATAGATAAATTTTGCTTTACCATGTGACAGTAATATTGGTATGTATGTATCCCTGTTGTCTTGTCTTGTAATGCAGCTAGTGATGATGTTGGCTGTAATTTAGCTACTAAAGCAGCTGTTATGTTTTTTTAACAGGACTGGCTTTACGGAGATAAGGCAAAAATGACACGAGATAAGAGCTGGATGGACAGGGAAAGAAATTCTGTTGAGTGGCAAACTGGCATGAAGGATTTCTTGAATTTTGCCTTTGATGGTGCTCACCCAGACTCAACAGTCCCATGCCCATGTAGGAGATGTCTCAATGTTGTTCCAAAAACGAAAAAGGAAGTTCATACTGACTTGTTGTTCAATGGGATGGATCCAACCTACACTCACTGGATATACCATGGTGAACAATCCGATGAGGGAAGCATGTCTGAAGATTCTGATAATGAAGACGCCTTAGATGATGGTGCTGGGGTATGTGACATGCTCAATACTCTCATAAGGGGCACAAACATGGAAAGCAGTGCAGACATTGGTGAAGGTGCGGGAGACATTCATGTGGATGCTTCCAGCGGTGATGAAAGGAACCAAGAGCCAAATGCAACAGCCAAGGTCTTCTTCGAACTATTGAAAGAGGCAAAAAAAGAGTTGTACCCAGGTTGCAAGGATTTCACGAAGCTATCTTTCATTTTGAAGCTTTACCAAATCAAGTGTGTGTCTGGGATGACCAATAGAGCATGTGACTTAGTTCTGCAGATGTTCCCACATGTGTTGCCAAAGGGTCACTGCATCCCTACTAATCTTGGAAAAGTAAGGAAAGTGATCCGAGATCTTGGGCTGGACTACAAGAAGATACACGCGTGCGTTAATGATTGCGTGCTATTCCGTAATGAACATGCTGATGCAGAAGAGTGTCCTGTCTGTCATGCATCTCGATGGAAAACTACTCCTACCAGTGACGAAGACAATGCATCAGGCCATAAATCAAAGAAGCCAGTGCCACAGAAAGTTCTAAGGTATTTCCCACTCATTCCAAGACTGCAAAGGTTGTACATGACAGAATATATGTCATCACATATGAAATGGCATAAGGAGGGTCGGGTGGATGATGGCGTAATGAGGCATCCTGCAGATTCGAAGGCCTGGAAGCATTTTGATAAGAAATATTATAAGAAATTCTCAAAAGATGCTCGCAGTGTTCGGCTTGGCCTTACTTCGGATGGATTCAACCCCTTTGGGCTCATGAGTATATCACACAGTACATGGCCTGTCATTCTTATTCCATATAACTTGCCACCGTGGATGTGTATGAAACAACAAAATTGGATTATATCAATGATTATTACAGGACCAAAGTCAGTAGGAAATAACATAGATGTGTACTTGCAGCCCTTGATTGATGAATTGAATGTTCTATGGGAGGATGGTGCTGACACATATGATGCTGCAACTAATTTTTTTTCCAGATGTATGCATGCTTGCTGTGGACCATCAGTGACTACCCAACTTATGCAATGCTGAGTGGTTGGAGCACAAAAGGCAAGCTAGCATGCCCGTATTGCCACAAACATACAGATTTTTTATGGCTTAAGTATGGTCGAAAGCATTGCTACATGGGACACCGACGTTTTCTGCCCAGGACCCACAAATGGCGTCGAAACAAGTGTTTGTTCAACAACAAGACAGATAATAGAGAAGCTCATGTGACACTTACAGGTGAACAAGTTGTGCGGGAACTTGATAGCATTCAGCATGCACCATTTGGATGGTCAAATAAGAGAAAGCGACCGGAAACTAATTGTTGGCATAATTGGCGGAAGAAAAGTGTATTTTTTCCAGCTCCCATATTGGAAGCACTTGCTTGTCAGGCACAATTTGGACGTTATGCACATCGAGAAGAACATTTGTGACAGCATTCTGGGGACTTTGCTTGAGATGCCCAAGAAATCAAAGGATGGTGTGAAGGCTCGTCTTGATATGGAGGACCTGAAAATTAGGAAGGACCAGCATCCAAAGCCCGGTAAGCATAAGTACGACATAAAGAAAGGTTGCTATACTTTAAAAAAGGAAGAAAAGATAATGCTCCTCAAGTTTCTGCAGAGCATTAAGATGCCAGATGGCTATGCATCACACATTAAGCGATGTGTAGTCCTCGATCAGTGCAAGATTATTGGACTCAAAACTCATGACTGTCATGTTATATTTCAGAAACTTCTTCCTATTGCATTGCGCAAGATTTTGCCCGAGAATGTTGTTAACCCATTGCTTCAGTTGAGTAAATTCTTTTCTGATTTATGCTCCAAGGAGTTAAGGGATGAAGATTTGGAGAGGTTGAGCAAAACAATTCCAGAAACTCTATGTCATCTCGAGACGATCTTTCCACCAGCATTCTTTGATATAATGATGCATCTCCCAATTCATCTTGTTCAAGAGGCCCGATTGGGAGGGCCTGTCTTGTACAGATAGTTGTATCCAATTGAGCGATACTTGCGTACGCTCAAAGGATATGTGCGTAACAAGGCTCAACCAGAAGGTTCTATTGTAGAGGGGTACATACTTGAAGAGTGCATGACTTTTTGCAGTCGATTCGTTGATGGAATGCCTACCAAGCTAAGTCAGTCCGAACGTCATGAAGACGGAGGTACAGATCAACCATCAACAGGAATTAGCATCATGAGTACAGGTGATTACTCCAAGAAAGGTTTTGTTTGTGAATCATTGTCTTTGGCTGAGATTAATCAAATGAGGCATTTCATAATAACAAACTGTGAGGAAACTGCGTCGTGGATTGAGTAAGGATACTTATGTATTTATTTCATCACATCATGATATGAATTAACACTTCCCTATTCAACTAACAATCATTTCTCTTTGAAGTGAACATCTTGAGGAGCTGACAAGTAAAAATTCTCCTAATCCTAAAAGGCAGCACAAGGAAGAGTTTGTTGGCTGGTTTGAGAGATGGGTAAGTTTATTTTGCATTTTGACTAACGTTCCTCGTAATAACGTACCAACCTACACTCACACATATTCTATTCCATGAAACAGATCATAGAACTCCACAATGATGGGAAGGTCAGCAATCTTATTTATGCGCTAGCTAAAGGACCTGATCACCTAGCCCGTGTATACAACCGTACAGTTCTGAATGGATATTTCTTTCGGAATTCCTATATCGAGCAGGACTTGAGTACCCAAAATAGTGGCGTCATAGTCAAGGGCGATGCAACCACAGGAAATATTGATTTTTATGGGGTGATCAAGAAAATCATATTTCTTGATTTTCCTCCTGATAAGGAGGTTGTTCTATTCCAGTGTGACTGGTTTGATGTGCCTCCTGCCAAAAGAATTGAGAGTAAGGGGTATAAGAAGGACAAATATGGAATTATTGACCTTGACACTACTCTACACCCATTCCAGGGAGACCCTTACATTCTAGGCCTCCAAGCTCAACAGGTTTTCTATGTGAGAGATGTGAAGAACCCTGATTGGGCAGCTGTTATTAAAATGAATCCACGCAATTTGTTTGCTCCTTCTGTTTTAAATGGTGTAGGCCTTGATGAAGCTGTTGAAGCCGATGAAGGTGGTGAGGCAGACGTACTGGATGTCGTCGATGCAGAAATTACAGTGCCAAAGATTACAGTACCTGAAGAGATCACTAGTTGGTGCAGAAATGATGACGAAGGATCCAGCGTTGATGTTTCAGTCATGGAAAATATAAAACCTATAGAGTTTGAAGATGTCCCGTTCGAATCTGATGATGATACGGATGATGATGAGGCTTACGTAAATGATGGGCATGTTGCTCCTTTGGGACAAGAAGAATCAGATGATGACCAAGGGTTCTTTATATAGTTTTTAATCTCTTGGTAAGATGCTTTTCACATGTTTAAGCCATGAATATAAGTCCCTGAACTTTTTTGATGGTTAACTACGAGTAGTATCTCTCCTGAAGTTTAATCTAATGTGAAACAGGTTCAAGTAAGGTACCCCCTGCATAGTGTCATCTATTGTGGCAAATGAGAACAAAAGCTAGTGCCCAACACTAACAGTTTGGTGATGAAGAGAAGAGAAGAATAGTTGCTGTTCTTTTAGTGATGTTGCTATTTTGACAGTGATGCTATGTACGCACTATTGCTATGAACTTGTGGTGTTTAGTGTTGTCACTATTTCATTACTTTGCCGTCAACTTATGGTCTTTTGTGTGAACAATCTATACAAGTATGGCTGCTGAAGCTTGTGTGCTTTCATGTTGAAACTTGTGTTATATATCTCGCTGAGATGGTTTGTTATATCCTACTAAAATCTTGTGGCATATGTCCTTATATATATATATAGGGATTGACTATTCGTCACCCTGGGTGAGGAATAGTTATTCTTCACCCCCCTCTATTTTACCATCAATACACCGTAATTTTACGTTCCGTAAGTTTTGTCTTATTTCCGACATAAAAAGAGACCGTCAGAAAATATACAATCGTCGTAAAAAATATTTTATGTTATGTAAAGTCACAAACGTAAAAACATAGTGTAAAATACACATAAACTGCAAATTTTGTTATCTTATGACCTATATTTTGATTTTCTTATGCGAAATTTCACGTAGTGAATCAATATGAATGTAACTATTTGAATTTCAAACGTAATTTAATTATGAAATGATCGTAAGATTACCTCGAGTGAAGAATAACTTATTCTGCATCCTGGGTGATGAATATATATATATATATATATATATATATATATATATATATATATATATATATATATATATATATATATATATATATATAGAACATGGATTTGCTATCAACACTTGTTGTGGAGGTGGCTATCGGAACCGTTTGTATGCATCGTGATTCGCACCCTTGAGTGGATAAGGTTCCGAATTATTGATTTGCTGATTTTCGCCATGACCAAAGCGGATATGTCAGATGAACCTTTTGTTGGAAATATGCCCTAGAGGCAATAATAAAAGTATTATTATTATATTTCCTTGTTCATGGTAATTGTCTTTATTCATGCTATAATTGTGTTATCCGGAAATCGTAATACATGTGTGAATACTAGACACCAATATGTCCCTAGTAAGCCTCTAGTTGACTAGCTCGTTGATCAATAGATAGTCATGGTTTCCTGACTATGGACATGGGGATGTCATTGATAACGAGATCACATCATTAGGAGAATGATGTGATGGACAAGACCCAATCCTAAGCATAGCACAAGATCGTGTAGTTCGTTTTGCTAGAGCTTTCCAATGTCGAGTATCTTTTCCTTAGACCATGAGATCGTGTAACTCCCGGATACTGTAGGAGTGCTTTGGGTGTACCAAACGTCACAACGTAACTGGGTGACTATAAAGGTGCACTACAGGTATCTCCGAAAGTATCTGTTGGGTTGACACGGATCAAGACTGGGATTTGTCACTCCGCATGACGGAGAGGTATCACCGGGCCCACTCGGTAATGCATCATCATAATGAGCTCAAGGTGACCAAGGTTTGGCCACGGGATCATGCATTACGGTACGAGTAAAGTGACTTGCCGGTAACGGGACTAAACGAGGTATTGGGATACCGACGATCGAGTCTCGGGCAAGTAACCTACCGATTGACAAAGGGAATAGTTTACGGGGTTGCTTGAACCCTCGACATCGTGGTTCATCCGATGACATCATCGAGGAACATGTGGGAGCCAACATGGGTATCCAGATCCCGCTGTTGGTTATTGCCCGAGAGTCGTCTCGGTCATGTCTGCATGTCTCCCGAACCCGTAGGGTCTACACACTTAAGGTTCGGTGACGCTAGGGTTATTAGGAAGACTTGTATGTGATTACCGAATGTTGTTCGGAGTCCCGGATGATATCCCGGACGTCACGAGGAGTTTCGGAGTGATCCGGAGGTAAAGATTTATATATGGGAAGTTGTCATACGGACACCGGAATATTTCGGGGGCATATCGGTATTGTACCGGGGCCACCGGAGGGGCCTCGGGAGTCCACCGGGAGGGGCCACCTCTCCCGGAGGGGCTCATGGGCAGTAAGGGGAAGGGAACCAGCCCATAGTGGGCTGGTGCGCCTCCCCCCCAAGGGCCCATGCGCCCTAGGGTTTGGGGGAACCCTAAAGGGGGCGCCCCCCTTGCTTGGGGGGCAAGCCCCCTTCCCCTTGGCCGCCGCCCCCCCTCTAGATCCATCTAGAGGGGGCCGGCCCCCCTTGCCCCTTCCCCTATAAATAGAGGGGTGAGGGGAGGGCTGCACACACAACTAAAGGCGCAGCCCCTCCCCTCCCCAACACCTCTCCTCCTCCGTACGCGCTTGGCGAAGCCCTGTCGGAGTTCTGTTGCACCAACCTCACCACGCCGTCGTGCTGCCGTTGGAGTCTTCTTCCTCAACCTCTCCTTCCCCTTGCTGGATCAAGAAGGAGGAGACGTCGATCGTCCCGTACGTGTGTTGAACACGGAGGTGCTGTCCGTTCGGCACTTGGTCATCGGTGATCCGAATCACGACGAGTACGACTACGTCATCACCATCCCCTTGAACGCTTCCGCACGCAATCTGCAAGTGGTATGTAGATGCAATCTCTCTCCCATGACTCGTTGCTTAGATGAACTCATAGATGGATCTTGGTGAAACCGTAGGAAAATTTTAATTTTCTGCAACGTTCCCCAACAGTGGCATCATGAGCCAGGTTTATGAGTAGTTCTCTATTGCACGAGTAGAACACAAAGTAGTTGTGGGCGTCGAATTGTCAATTCTTCTTGCCGTTACTAGTCCTATCGTGGTTCAGCGGTATTGTGGGATGAAGCGGCCCGGACCAACCTTACACGTACGCTTACGTGAGACCGGTTCCACCGACTAACATGCACTAGTTGCATAAGGTGGCTGGCGGGTGTCTGTCTCTCCCACTTTAGTTGGATCGGATTCGATGAACAGGGTCCTTATGAAGGGTAAATAGAGATTGACAAATTCACGTTGTGGTTTTAACGTAGGTAAGAAACGTTCTTGCTAGCAACCTATAACAGCCACGTAAAAACTTGCAACAACAATTAGAGGACGTCTAACTTGTTTTTGCAGCAAGTGCTTTGTGATGTGATATGGCCAGAAGTTGTGATGAATCATGTGATGTATGAGATGATCTTGTTATTGTAATAGGAATCACGACTTGCATGTCGATGAGTATGACAACCGGCAGGAGCCATAGGAGTTGTCATTATTCTTTTATGACCTGCGTGTCGCCATGTAAATTACTTTACTTTGTTGCTAAACGTGTTAGCCATAGTAGTAGTAGTAATAGTTGGCGAGCAACTCCATGGAGACACGATGATGGAGATCATGATGATGGAGATCATGGTGTCGTGCCGGTGACGAGATGATCATGGAGCCCCAAGATGGAGATCGAAGGAGCTATATGATGATGGCCATATCATGTCACTACTATATAATTGCATGTGATGTTTATTATGTTTATGCATCTTGTTTACTTAGGACGACGGTAGTAAATAAGATGATCCCTTACAAAATTTCAAGAAGTGTTCACCCCTAACTGTGCACCGTTGCTAAAGTTCGTCGTTTCGAAGCACCACGTGATGATCGGGTGTGATAGATCCATACGTTCACATACAACGGGTGTAAGACAGTTTTACACATGCAAAACACTTAGGGTTAACTTGACGAGCCTAGCATGTACAGACATGGCCTCGGAACACGGAGACCGAAAGGTCGAACATGAGTCGTATAGAAGATACGATCAACATGGAGATGTTCACCGATGATGACTAGTCCGTCTCACGTGATGATCGGACACGGCCTAGTCGACTCGGATCATGTAACACTTAGATGACTAGAGGGATGTCTAATCTGAGTGGGAGTTCATTCATTAATTTGATTAGATGAACTTAATTATCATGAACTTAGTCTAAATCTTTACAATATGTCTTGTAGATCAAATGGCCCACGGTAATGTCAGCCTCAACTTCAACGCGTTCCTAGAGAAAACTAAGCTGAAAGATGATGGCAGCAACTACTCGGACTGGGTCCGGAACTTGAGGATCATCCTCATAGCAGCCAAGAAAGATTATGTCCTAGATGCACCGCTAGGTGATGCACCATTCCCAGAAAACCAAGACGTTATGAACGCCCATCAGTCACGCACTGATGATTACTCCATCGTTCAGTGCGGCATGCTTTACAGCTTAGAACCGGGGCTCCAAAAGCGTTTTGAGAAGCACGGAGCATATGAGATGTTCGAGGAGCTGAAATTGATTTTCCAAGCTCATGCCCGGGTCGAGAGATATGAAGTCTCCGACAAGTTCTTTAGCTGCAAAATGGAGGAAAATAGCTCTGTCAGTGAACACATACTCAAGATGTCTGGGTTGCACAACCGCTTGACTCAGCTGGAAGTTAATCTTCCGGATGAGGCGGTCATTGACAGAATCCTTCAGTCGCTCCCACCTAGCTACAAAAGCTTCGTGATGAACTACAACATGCAAGGGATGGAAAAGACCATTCCCGAGTTGTATTCAATGCTGAAATCCGCGGAGGTGGAGATCAAAAAGGAACATCAAGTGTTGATGGTGAATAAAACCACTAAGTTCAAGAAAGGCAAGGGTAAGAAGAACTTCAAGAAAGACGGCAAGGAGGTTGCCGCGCCTGGTAAATCAGTTGCCAGGAAGAAGTCAAAGAATGGACCCAAACCTGAAACTGAGTGCTTTTATTGCAAGGGAAATGGTCACTGGAAACGGAATTGCCCCAAGTACTTAGCGGATAAGAAGGCCGGCAACACTAAAGGTATATGTGATATACATGTAATTGATGTGTACCTTACCAGTGCTCGTAGTAGCTCCTGGGTATTTGATACCGGTGCTGTTGCTCATATTTGTAACTCACAGCAGGAGCTGCGGAATAAGAGAAGACTGGCGAAGGACGAGGTGATGATGCGCGTCGGGAATGGTTCCAAGGTCGATGTGATCGCCGTCGGCACGCTATCTCTACATTTACCCACGGGATTAGTTTTAAACCTCAATAATTGTTATTTGGTGCCAAGTTTGAGCATGAACATTGTATCTGGATCTCGTTTAATACGAGATGGCTACTCATTTAAATCCGAGAATAATGGTTGTTCTATTTATATGAGTGATATGTTTTATGGTCATGCTCCGATGGTTAATGGTTTATTCTTAATGAATCTCGTGCGTGATAATACACATATTCATAGTGTGAATGCCAAAAGGTGTAAAGTTGATAACGATAGTCCCACATACTTGTGGCACTGTCGCCTTGGTCACATTGGTGTCAAGCGCATGAAGAAGCTCCATGCTGATGGACTTTTAGAGTCTCTCGATTATGAATCGTTTGACACATGCGAACCATGCCTCATGGGCAAAATGACCAAGACTCCGTTCTCCGGAAGAATGGAGCGAGCAACCAACTTATTGGAAATTATACATACTGATGTGTGCGGTCCAATGAGCGTTGAGGCTCGCGGAGGATATCGTTATGTTCTCACACTCACTGATGATTTGAGTAGATATGGCTATGTCTACTTAATGAAACACAAGTCTGAGACCTTTGAAAAGTTCAAGGAGTTTCAGAGTGAGGTTGAGAATCAACGTGACAGAAAGATCAAGTTTCTACGATCAGATCGTGGAGGAGAGTACTTGAGTCACGAATTTGGCACACACTTAAGAAAATGTGGAATAGTTTCACAACTCACGCCGCCTGGAACACCTCAGCGTAATGGTGTGTCCGAACATCGTAATCGCACTTTATTGGATATGGTGCGATCTATGATGTCTCTTACCGATTTACCGCTATCATTTTGGGGATATGCTCTAGAGACAGCCACATTCACTTTAAATAGGGCACCGTCTAAATCCGTTGAGACGACACCGTATGAATTATGGTTTGGAAAGAAACCTAAGCTGTCGTTTCTAAAAGTTTGGGGATGCGAGGCTTATGTCAAGAAACTTCAACCTGAAAAGCTCGAACCCAAATCGGAAAAATGCGTCTTCATAGGATACCCTAAGGAAACCATAGGGTATACCTTCTACTTAAGATCCGAGGGCAAGATCTTTGTTGCCAAGAACGGAACCTTTCTGGAGAAAGAGTTTCTCTCGAAAGAAGTAAGTGGGAGGAAAGTGGAGCTTGATGAAGTACTGCCTCTTGAAACGGAGAATGGCGCAGCGCAAGAAAATGTTCCTGTGGTGCCTGCTCCAATTAGAGAGGAGGTTAATGATAATGATCAAGATACTTCGGACCAAGCTTCCACTGAACTTCGTAGGTCCACAAGGACACGTTCCGCACCAGAGTGGTACGGCAACCCTGTCCTGGAAATCATGTTGTTGGACAACGGTGAACCTTCGAACTATGAAGAAGCGATGGCGGGCCCGGATTCCAACAAATGGTTAGAAGCCATGAAATCCGAGATAGGATCCATGTATGAAAACAAAGTATGGACTTTGACAGACTTTCCCGATGATCGGCGAGCGATAGAAAACAAAATGGATCTTCAAGAAGAAGACGGACGCGGATGGTAATGTTACCATCTATAAAGCTCGACTTGTCGCTAAGGGTTATCGGCAAGTTCAAGGGATTGACTACGACGAGACTTTCTCTCCCGTAGCGAAGCTGAAGTCCGTCCGAATCATGTTAGCAATTGCCGCATACTATGATTATGAGATATGGCAAATGGACGTCAAAACGGCATTCCTTAATGGCTATCTTAAGGAAGAACTGTATATGATGCAGCCGGAAGGTTTTGTCGATCCCAAGAATGCTAACAAGGTGTGCAAGCTCCAGCGATCCATTTATGGGCTGGTGCAAGCATCTCGGAGTTGGAACATTCGCTTTGATGAGATGATCAAAGCGTTTGGGTTTATGCAGACTTATGGAGAAGCCTGCGTTTACAAGAAAGTGAGTGGGAGCTCCGTAGCATTTCTCATATTGTATGTGGATGACATACTATTGATGGGAAATGATACAGAATTCTTGGAAAGCATAAAGGCCTATTTGAACAAGTGTTTTTCAATGAAGGACCTTGGAGAAGCTGCTTATATATTAGGCATCAAAATCTATAGAGATAGATCAAGACGCCTCATAGGTCTTTCGCAAAGCACGTACCTTGATAAGATTTTGAAGAAGTTCAAAATGGATCAGTCCAAGAAAGGGTTCTTGCCTGTATTGCAACGTGTGAAATTGAGCTCAGCTCAATGCCCGACCACGGCAAAGGATAAACAAGAGATGAGCGTCATCCCCTATGCTTCAGCCATAGGATCCATTATGTATGCCATGCTGTGTACCAGACCTGATGTAAACCTTGCCGTAAGTTTGGTAGGCAGGTACCAAAGTAACCCCGGCAAGGAACACTGGACAGCGGTCAAGAATATCCTTAAGTACCTGAAAAGGACTAAGGACATGTTTCTCGTTTATGGAGGTGACGAAGAGCTCGTCGTAAAGGGTTACGTCGATGCTAGCTTCGACACAGATCTGGATGACTCTAAGTCACAAACCGGATACGTGTATATGTTGAATGGTGGAGCAGTGAGCTGGTGCAGCTGCAAGCAGAGCGTCGTGGCGGGATCTACATGTGAAGCGGAATACATGGCAGCCTCGGAGGCAGCGCATGAGGCAATTTGGGTGAAGGAGTTCATCACCGACCTAGGAGTCATACCCAATGCGTCGGGGCCGATCAAACTCTTCTGTGACAACACTGGAGCTATTGCACTGGCCAAGGAGCCCAGGTTTCACAAGAAGACCAGGCACATCAAGCGTCGCTTCAACTCCATCCGTGAAAATGTTCAAGATGGAGACATAGAAATTTGTAAAGTGCACACGGATCTGAATGTCGCAGATCCGTTGACTAAACCTCTCCCTAGGGCAAAGCATGATCAGCACCAGAATTCTATGGGTGTTCGATTCATCACAATGTAACTAGATTATTGACTCTAGTGCAAGTGGGAGACTGTTGGAAATATGCCCTAGAGGCAATAATAAAAGTATTATTATTATATTTCCTTGTTCATGGTAATTGTCTTTATTCATGCTATAATTGTGTTATCCGGAAATCGTAATACATGTGTGAATACTAGACACCAATATGTCCCTAGTAAGCCTCTAGTTGACTAGCTCGTTGATCAATAGATAGTCATGGTTTCCTGACTATGGACATGGGGATGTCATTGATAACGAGATCACATCATTAGGAGAATGATGTGATGGACAAGACCCAATCCTAAGCATAGCACAAGATCGTGTAGTTCGTTTTGCTAGAGCTTTCCAATGTCGAGTATCTTTTCCTTAGACCATGAGATCGTGTAACTCCCGGATACTGTAGGAGTGCTTTGGGTGTACCAAACGTCACAACGTAACTGGGTGACTATAAAGGTGCACTACAGGTATCTGCGAAAGTATCTGTTGGGTTGACACGGATCAAGACTGGGATTTGTCACTCCGCATGACGGAGAGGTATCACCGGGCCCACTCGGTAATGCATCATCATAATGAGCTCAAGGTGACCAAGGTTTGGCCACGGGATCATGCATTACGGTACGAGTAAAGTGACTTGCCGGTAACGGGACTAAACGAGGTATTGGGATACCGACGATCGAGTCTCGGGCAAGTAACCTACCGATTGACAAAGGGAATAGTTTACGGGGTTGCTTGAACCCTCGACATCGTGGTTCATCCGATGACATCATCGAGGAACATGTGGGAGCCAACATGGGTATCCAGATCCCGCTGTTGGTTATTGCCCGAGAGTCGTCTCGGTCATGTCTGCATGTCTCCCGAACCCGTAGGGTCTACACACTTAAGGTTCGGTGACGCTAGGGTTATTAGGAAGACTTGTATGTGATTACCGAATGTTGTTCGGAGTCCCGGATGAGATCCCGGACGTCACGAGGAGTTCCGGAGTGATCCGGAGGTAAAGATTTATATATGGGAAGTTGTCATACGGACACCGGAATAGTTCGGGGGCATATCGGTATTGTACCGGGGCCACCGGAGGGGCCTTGGGAGTCCACCGGGAGGGGCCACCTCTCCCGGAGGGGCTCATGGGCTGTAAGGGGAAGGGAACCAGCCCATAGTGGGCTGGTGCGCCTCCCCCCCAAGGGCCCATGTGCCCTAGGGTTTGGGGGAACCCTAAAGGGGGCGCCCCCCTTGCTTGGGGGGCAAGCCCCCTTCCCCTTGGCCGCCGCCCCCCCCCTCTAGAACCATCTAGAGGGGGCCGGCCCCCCTTGCCCCTTCCCCTATAAATAGAGGGGTGAGGGGAGGGCTGCACACACAACTAAAGGCGCAGCCCCTCCCCTCCCCAACACCTCTCCTCCTCCGTACGCGCTTGGCGAAGCCCTGTCGGAGTTCTGTTGCACCAACCTCACCACGCCGTCGTGCTGCCGTTGGAGTCTTCTTCCTCAACCTCTCCTTCCCCTTGCTGGATCAAGAAGGAGGAGACGTCGATCGTCCCGTACGTGTGTTGAACACGGAGGTGCTGTCCGTTCGGCACTTGGTCATCGGTGATCCGAATCATGACGAGTACGACTACGTCATCACCATCCCCTTGAACGCTTCCGCACGCAATCTGCAAGTGGTATGTAGATGCAATCTCTCTCCCATGACTCGTTGCTTAGATGAACTCATAGATGGATCTTGGTGAAACCGTAGGAAAATTTTAATTTTCTGCAACGTTCCCCAACACCTTTACCCATAGAGCCTCCTGAAATGGCAGCCTAGTGCCTGCGTTTTCAGGCTTGGTCAGAGCAAGGTTGCAGAAAACTTTTGAAGGTGATGGGCATGGCTAGTAGCTACTTCGGGCAACCATTAAAGTATATGCTGGGGTGTCATCTACTAAAGGTTCCATCAACAAGCTTGCTAGTCTGGGTATGTAAAATCTAGCACTTCCATCTTGCATTAGATACGGTTTAGCACTGTTTGCCATCCGATGCATTAACTATAACTTGGCCCCCGAACCAACAGTTTTGAATTAACTGTCGTCGTTTATTAGGATGCTTGAATCCAAGTACATTCAGGCAATGTGCCAATTCGTACAGTCGGGTAAGTGGTGTTGTAGCAGCTATGTTCATTTGTTTGCATTACCTTGAATCAAAATCACTTCAAAACACACTAGCGATGTTGACTAGTACTCCCTCTGTCCCGAAAGTACTTGTCATCAAATGGACAAAAAGGGATCTAGTGAATGGCTCTATACAGAGGCAGAATTCTTTCATGCGAACTGCGTCGGTAGAACTAAAACATGCTACCATGTCTTGTCTTTGCAGTATTGTGACAAACTACAACGACATCACTCACTCTTTTCTCTAGTGAATATATATGCGACAAGCTTGGACCTTCAGAAGAAAGCAAGAGTTGTATATTTTGTTGGGTATTAACAATAACCATGCCATGTTTTTTTTATTGACCCCGACCACAAATGGCGACATTACAAGGCAACGCAAACGACGATGCATCGGAGAAACCTGGCTGTAGACGCCCACGATAGCTTAGTTTCAGTGCAAACTGGCACCAACACTTTGTCTGATAATGTGCTGTAGACGTCCACCATCCAGAAATTGTGTGAGTGTCAGGTTCCAAAAAAAATAGTTTGATGAATTAGATGTCGGTTGTCAGTTAAACCTTGAATCAGTAGCTAGCTCGGATCGGTTTCCCCAGTCCATTTTTTCTTTCCGTAAGAAATAAGGCGAGAGGCCGCGACTTGTGCGTGCCCGAGCGCAACTAGTTCAGGCGGTGGCCACGGTGAGCACGCCCTATCCGCGAACGTGGAATGGCACTTTCGATCTGTGCGGGGTAATGGCGTGCGCATCGGCCGGCCCGTTTCGATCCAACAAACTAAGAGAACGAGAAAGAGAGAAAAGCAGCCAGGCATAATTGATCATTTGATATACTGTGCATATTACATAAATGAAGATGGTCCGTAGAGAGGTTTCTCTGATGAGCATTCACTTTATGCCACATGAGTGGGATCACGGACCGCCCTTGCTGTATGCCGAACAAGTTCATGGGAGTGCAGACAAAAAACGTCAGGCAATCTCTCATCCCCATATTCAAGGAGCCATGACGCAGGCGTTTTGTTTCGGGGGATGAGCATTGACTTTTCTCTAGTAAAATCCATGGTACTATAGCGCAGTAAGATCATGCTATAGCGCAGTAGTGCACTGCCCACGAACAGAGTCACGGATTCATATCGATGTGTTTTGAAAAGGGACACGACAACATATAAGAGCACTCAATGCGCGTCCGCGGCACAACCCGCTAGATAATTTTTTTCACATAAAATAAAGGAAAACGCTTATGACCGGTGCGCCGGTCGAATTTTCAGCTGGACGCGAGCCACGCTGCCCCCCCCCCCAGCCCATTGAATCCACACCCCGCGCGAGATGCATTTTTTCTTGGGCCCACGTGGACCACCCATCTTTCCTTATCTTTTTCCCCAACCGCATCTCTCCCCGTGGCCATGTTTCTTCTTCCTTTTGCCCCGCCGTTGCTGGCCGTGTGCTCCGCCAAGCCTGGGGACTGCCCGACTGCTGCCGGCCGGTGGCTGCTTGCTAGTTGCGCGATGGCTAGGACGCGATGGTCGCAAATGCTGCATCGGGGGGGGGGGGGTAGGGGAGTCTTGGAACCGATGGTCGGCAATAGAATTTGCAATGGGCGGCCATGGGTTCTGCCGCCGACGTCCTTCACTGCTATGGAGATGTCCGGGCAGACGACCCATCGGCGTTGGTGTAGGCGACGAGCTTGGTTGGCGAGGAGGCAGCAATGAAGATGTCGTGGGAAGTAGTGTTGTGGTCATAGCGCAATATGCGATTGACCACGACAAGAGGACTTAGCGCAATATGCGGTCCCCACAATTTGGTGTGGGTGAGATTCCGACAAATATAAAAGGAGGGTTTTCACTCGTCGAGATGGCGGGGACTGCCGAGGGGTATGGGAATGCATATAGGAGGTCCAATGTTATATACATATGGTTTCGACCGTGAGAAGAGGAAATCTCACCTATCATGTCGATGTTGTGATGAGTGATGAGTTTACAAATCTATTGGTGGGACCATATGCGTGCCGATTTGTTTCGTCGTTGTATACATATGGTCATGTAAAGTTCCTCGCGCGCCACAAAGGGTTCCCCAAACGGTTCCATGAATGTGGGACACCAGTTCTTCACATAGTCTATATTCGGTTCTATTCCCATCAAAGACGGTTCTTCCCTCGTAGTTTTTGCGGTTCTTTATAGCGACCTGCGAACCCATTATCGTGACATGTGTTTTTGAGTGGGTTCAACAATGGGTCCATGAATGTGGGACACCAAATCCTCACAAAAGTCTATTTTCGGTTCCCTTCTCAACATAGAAGGTTCTTCCCTCGTAGTTTGGGCGGTTCTTCTTGGCAACCCGTGAACCCATAATCCCGTCGGGCGTTTTTAGTGGGTTGATCAACAGTTCCATGATTGTGGGACACTGGTTCCTCATAAATTCTATTTTCGGTTCCCTTTCGATCAGAGACGGTTCTTCCATTGTAGTTTTGGCGGTTCTTCATGGTGACCTGAGGATCCATTATCGTGTCATGCGTTTTGAGTGAGTTGAACAACGGTTCCATGAATGTGGGACATCTGTTCTTAACAAAGTATATTTTCGGTTCCCTTCCCATCAAAGATGGTTCTGCCCTCGTAGTTTTCATGGTTCTTCATGGTGACCCGCGAGCCCATTATCGCGACGTGTGTTTTTAGCGGGTTGAACAATGGTTCATGAATGTTGGACACCAGATCCTCACAAAGTCTATGTTCGTTCCCTTCCCATAAAAGACGGTTCTTCCCTCCTAGTTTTGGTGGTTCTTCATTTCGACCCGCGAACCCATTATCGCATTGTGCGTTTTTAGTGAGTTGAATAACGGTTCCAGCAATGTGGAACACCGCTTCTTCGCATAGTCTTTATCCGGTTCCCTTCCCATCAAAAACGGTTCTTCCCACGTAGTTTTTGCGGTTCTTCATAGCGACCCGCGAACCCATTATCGTGACGTGTGTTTTTTGAGTGGGTTCAACAATGGGTTCATGAATATGGGACACGGATCCTCAAAAAAAGTCTATTTTCGGTTCCCTTCCAGTCAAAAGTCGAAACTCAGGAGAGATCACTAGCTCTCCCGCTTCCAGTTGATGTCAGATATGACGTTAAGCTACGAGTGTGATTTTTCGAAAGGATCGCGATTTAGGATACATAGAAGTGGGTCACTGTGTGCATTGTGGAACCCACTATCGCGTCATGCATTTTTGAGTGCATTTAACAACAGTTCCATGAATGTTGGACACTGGTTCCTCTCAAAGCCTAGTTTCGGTTCCCTTTACATCAAAGACGGTTCTTCCCTCTTAGTTTTGGTGGCTCTTCATGGTGACCCGTGAACCCATTATCCTGTCGTGCATTTTTTAGTGGGTTGATCAACGGTTCCATGAATGTGTGACACTGGTTCCTCACAAAGTCTATTCCAGTTTCCTTCCAATCAAAGATGGTTCTTCCCTCGTAGTTTTTGCAGTTCTTCATGGTGAGCTGAGAACCCATTATCGCATCGTCCATTTTGAATGAGTTGAACAACGGTTCCATGAATGTGGGACACTGGTTCCTCACAAAGTCTATTTTCAGTTCCCTTTACATCAAAGAAGGTTCTTCCCTCGTAGTTTTTGCGGTTCTTCATGGCGACCTGTGAACCCATTATCCCCTCGTGCATTTTTTAGTCGGTTGATCGACTGTTCCATGAATGTGGGACACTGGTTCCTCACAAAGTCTATTTCGATTCCATGAATGTCGGTTGATCGACTGTTCCATGAATGTGGGACATCCCGAGAGCCGTCGTCGACGTGTCTATCATCTCAGTAAAATCCTTCCTCGTTCGTTTCACTGATGATGGGTGGCGCGATCGAGTTGCATCTGTGAGGGTGTTCCACGATGACCGGTCCACACCATTCCGCGCCCAGGATTGGACTCCCGACTTCGACGTTGAGCTCGTTCGTCCATGTTACCGCGTGCGCGTTCTCCTTGAGCGAGTCCCTAAGCAGACAGGGCCCAGGAGGAGGGCGTTGGTGCATGTGCGACGACCGTAGGGGACGTAAAGGCTGCTCGACTAGCTCTGTGACAAGCAGTGCAACAACGTGTGGGTGGACACCATGTTTTTTGGTATACTAGTTTGAGGGATGGCGGAGCTTGGTTTGGCATGTTATCGTCATGGTTTCGGTCCTACGCGAAATCCTCAAAACCAGCACTCATACATAGTTCAGAAAATTCACGCAGGTTCATCAAAAAGCATGCCTTGGTTTATTAGGTTGGGTTGCTTAATAATAGGGAGTGAAACAAAAAGAAATTTCTTGCTATAAAAAATAATTATTAGATGGTCGGTGTTGTAATTGTATATATCATTCTCTCCTGTTCCTCTCCACGGGTAAAAAAAAGAAGAGATAATCATCACACGGAAAAAGAAAAAAAACATTTCACTCGGGTTGCATTTACTCTTGAGAAGAAGAAAAAACATTTTCGGAAAAACGTAAATGACGGAATAAAAAAATACGTAGCACGACCAAAATTTTCTTTTTTTTTGCATTGGCATAAAAAAGAATAATAGTTTAACATGGTACATCACAGCGAAAAAGGTTGTTTGCTTCGAACGTACCAACATTAGGTGGCAGGATCTAGGATAATTATGCGAATTATAACAAGTCTCTAACATCAAACACTGCGGTACAGCGAAAATGTTACACGCTGGTTACCCCTGAGAAAAGAGGTTGGAGATGAATATCAAGCTTGGGCTGCCAGCTTGCTGTGATAGGCAAGACTTTGGTCACCACTTGGTTGTCGTTTCTGTGGAACAGGTTTGATGAGTGATGACTAGCGTCTCTGTGTCGATGGTGTATGCGCGAGTCATGAAGCCGAAGCTCACGGAAACGTGCCGCGCACCCTCATCCGCTGACAAAACATTTATTGAGTAGAAGGAAGTGCCTTTCTAGGAGTGGATTTTGTGACGTGGCAGGGAATGACCCGGTTTGCTGACTAAGCTTGGATTTGAGGACAGACACGCATGAATTATTTTTTGATTTGCATGGATCGATGGATGTATATAAGCACGTGGGCAACGAGCTAGGTGCCGGGAAGGCGCGGCGGGCGTGGATAGCGGCAACAGTGGCGCTGCGGACCTGCGGTCGCGGCCGGCGTGGGCGCCAACCTTACTAGCCGATGGTGACCCGGACCGTTCGCTTGCTCGAGCGCCGCCGCCGTTGCCATGATGCCATCTCGAATCCAAGTGCAAGACAGCAGGACGTGTCCTCAGGAACAGCATGGCGGTGCGCTGTCCTTAGCCTGGCCGACAGATGGTGCTGGAGATGTGGTGCATTGAGCCGGTCGTTGGTAGGAGCAAGGTGCACGCCGGGTGCAATTGGAGCATGTGACGAGGGACGAGCAAGGGATCCGCGCTCTTGTTCTCGCGCTCTGTCGTCTTCGAACAGGGAAACGTCGTGCTTCAGGTTGAGAAGAAAGAGGAAACGAGACCGCACATGGTCGCCGAGCACCATCTCGACGGGGCAGCTTTCGTCCATCTCATGTTTCTCTTCGTGTTGGGCAAAATTTGTCTTCAGAGGGTGTGGGCAAGGTGATAATGGAGATGTGGGTGTGGCCTGTGGATGAAAGGCTTTTAGAAAACTCACGGCCTCTTCCTTTTGTGCCACGAGCTGTGGATTCTCAATTCATCCTAGACATAGCAGCGCATTGGACGGCGTGCTAAAAAGGACATCCTGCTCCCGAGGCGGAGCGGCCAAGGGAGTTGCTTGCCCACCAGGTCCTTCTATTATTTTTTTACCTCCAGAAAACATGGAGGGGAGCTTGTGTGTCATGTGAAGAAAAAGATGTATTGAAAAAAAAAAGGTTCGAACCTTCAAAGAAAAGTTCTACAAGGCCTTCCTGCAACCGCTCGGGGCGAAGGCCCGTGGTCCAAGCCTGCTAGGACCGCGCGCTTGGCAGCCTAGTGCTGGCATCCTGTAGCCGGCGTGGTCCACTTACTCTAAAAGAGGAAATAACCATCAAATGAACTATAAAGTGAAAATGCAAATGAGGTAAGAGGAGGGACCGGATCCCCACGCGCATGAGCGCTTGTGATTGCAGCCACGCCAGCGAAACTTTATATCTTTGCTTTTCTCTCTCTCTCTCTCTCTCTCTCTCTCTCTCTCTCTCTCTATATATATATATATATATATATATATATATATATATATATATATATATATATATATATATATATATATATATATATAGGGTAACGCTATTCTAAGCGTGAGTATAGAATAGCTTATTCTACACCCCCTAGTAACGCTATGTACAAAATCTAGTAAAATGGTGTACAAAATATAGTAATTCAAAAAATATTTTTCTTATCATCTAAGTTTGCAATTTAGTACATTTTTACGAAAATTACTATATTTTACATAGTGTGTTACTGTATTTTGTATGTACCATTACTGGGGTGTAGAATAAGCTATTCTACACTCATGCTTAGTTTAGCGTTACTATCTATCTATCTATCTATCTATCTATATATATATATATATATATATATATATATATATATATATATATATATATATATATATATATATATATATATCTTGATGTAGTGTTGTGATCCGCTGATGAATTCTTGCTTGAAATTAGGCTGGGATACAACTGTTATGCTGCTCAATTGGTGGCTGAAGAGCTGTTTAAATGGAGCCTGAGAGTGTTTGAAAATAGCTAGTATGCAGCTTTGCTCAATTTCTCTGTTTAACACACAATTTTATATGGAATCTCCTTTTTTATTAACAGCACACATAAATACATATAATCACATCAAGCAAGATAAAGAAAAATTAGGAAGAGAATGTGTGCTGCTCAGTGCTCACGACTCACCTTTGTGAGAAGGGCACTGAGCTTGCCGTCTTTTCGGTGCCGAGGACGACCTTGCTACCGGTGGAGGTCAGTAGAGCAAGTGAAGGGCGTCCGCAAGTGTGCAACGCTCTGCACGCGCGTAAGCGAGCGTTCCTCCGAGTTGTGGTACCACCGATGTCCACTTTGCAAGATATGTGACTAAAAGGCAACTTAGGTGCAAGTTGAGGTACCTAATGTGTTAATACCTCTATAAACTAGTACGCCCCTTTAATCATATCCTAAGAAATAGTATGATAAGTCAAGCGAAAAACCAGGAGCACTGTAGAGAATATCATTGCAATATACTGCTTCTTTTTGGCAACACTAGAGGATTGTGGCATTATGTTGTACGTATTACCATGCATGCTCAATTTGTCGTAATATGTAATAGTTATTGCAACGCTATGAAGATGAGGCAAAAGTCACCCTATTACAACCAATACATGCTTTGTTGCAATACGAAGCCATGTTTTTTGCAACAGTATCTATGACTAGTGCCACAAGTCAGAATTGTTGCAATATATGTCTAAATATAACCACAAAGATGTACTTTGTTGCAATACCTAGCCTTTATTGCAACAAGATGACACATTCACGCAACGGGACGGAACTGTTGCAATCACTATCATATTGCAACGTCGATGCACCTTGTGGCAATACATGGCTTCTATTGCAACAGAACGAGCACTTAGCGCGATGAAACTAAATTGTGGCAATATGTAGATCCTGTTACCACAAACTGGAATTTTGTGGTAATATAGCATTTTATTGCAACAAAATATAGTTGTAGCAATATTTGTTGTTGCAATAGACCGGAATCCTTGTAGTGGGGTGTGAGTGCCGCTTACCTAGCCTCCCCGGCAACGGCGCCAGAAAAGAGCTTGATGTCTACTACGCAACCTTCTTCTTATAGACGTTGTTGGGCCTCCAAGTGCAGAGGTTTGTAGGACAGTAGCAAATTTCCCTCAAGTGGATGACCTAAGGTTTATCAATCCTTGGGAGGTGTAGGATGAAGATGGTCTCTCTCAAACAACCCTGCAACCAAATAACAAAGAGCCTCTTGTGTCCCCAACCCACCTAATACAATGGTAAATTGTATAGGTGCACTAGTTCGGCGAAGAGATGGTGATACAAGTGCAATATGGATGGTAGATAAAGGTTTTTATAATCTGAAAATATAAAAACAGCAAGGTAACTAATGATAAAAGTGAGCGTAAACGGTATTGCAATGCTAGGAAACAAGGCCTAGGGTTCATACTTTCACTAGTGCAAGTTCTCTCAACAATAATAACATAATTGGATCATATAACTATCCCTCAACATGCAACAAAGAGTCACTCCAAAGACACTAATAGCAGAGAACAAACGAAGAGATTATGGTAGGGTATGGAACCACCTCAAAGTTATTCTTTCGGATCGATCTATTCAAGAGTTCGTACTAGAATAACACCTTAAGACACATATCAAACAAAACCCTAATGTCACCTACATACTCCAATGTCATCTCAAGTATCCGTGGGTGTATGATTATACGATATGCATCACACAATCTCAGATTCATCTATTCAACCAACACAAAGTACTTCAAAGATTGCCCCAAAGTTTCTACCGGAGAGTCAAGACTAAAACGTGTGCCAACCCTTATGCATAGGTTCATGGGCGGAACCCGCAAGTTGATCACCAAAACATACATCAAGTGAATCAATAGAATAACCCATTGTCACCACGGGTATCCCACGCAAGACATACATAAAGTGTTCTCAAATCCTTAAAGACTCAATCCGACAAGATAACTTCAAAGGGAAAACTCAATCCGTTACAAGAGAGTAGAGGGGGAGAAGCAACATAAGATCCAACTATAATAGTAAAGCTCGCGATATATCAAGATCGAATCACTTCAAGAACACGAGAGAGAGAGAGAGAGAGAGAGAGAGAGAGAGAGAGATCAAACACATAGCTACTGGTACAAACCCTCAGCCCCGAGGGTGAACTACTCCCTCCTCGTCATGGAGAGCGCCGGGATGATGAAGATGGCCACCGGTGAGGGTTCCCCCCTCCAGCAGGGTGCCGGAACAGGGTCCCGATTGGTTTTTGGTGGCTACAGAGGCTTGTGACGGAGGAACTCCCGATCTCTTCTACTCCCGATGGTTTTAGGGTATATGGAGATATATAGGCGAAAGAAGTTGCTAAGGGGAGCCACGAGGGGCCCATGAGGGTGGAGGGCGTGCCCAGGGGGTGGGCGCGTCCCCCTGCCTCGTGTCTTCCTCATTGCTTCCCTTACGTACACTCCAAGTCTTCTGGACTGCTTCCGTTCCAAAAATAACTCTCCCAAAGGTTTCATTCCGTTTGGACTCCGTTTGATATTCCTTTTCTGCAAAACACTGAAACAAGGGAAAAACATAAACTGGCACTGGGCTCTGGGTCAACAGGTTTGTCCCAAAATTAATATAAAAGTGCATAATAAGGCCCATAAACATCCAAAACAGATAATATAATGGCATGAATACTTCATAAATTATAGATACGTTGGAGACGTATCAAGGGGGGCCGGGGGTCGAAATAAATGTGTGTGCTTGTATATTTGTTGGCCTTGGAATTTGGAACTTGTAGTTGGCATTTGAAATTGGAACGTTGCACTAGAAATCTACCATTCCTTGCTTATACTTCTAATTAGTAAATGCTATTTAAGATAATATTGGGACCCAAAGTTTTAGGGGCCCTGTGCAATCGGACACTCTGCACATGCTTACCGTCCGGCCCTGCTCGCGGGCGGCGCCATCGAGGACATACGTCCGTACGAGTTGCCGCTGTGGGATCTCGGGATGCACCACTGCACCGTGCATCTGGTTTTCTGGGTTTAGCCTATGCATCGCATGACGTGATCAATCATCAATGGTGCCCCATCTGCAAGTCTGTAACACGATCGAACAGGTGATCAACAAGAAGACGTGGGACTCCAGGAAGACGTGACGTGGTGATCACAAGAAGAACATGTGATCTTGGAGTCGAAGACCACCGCCGGTGATGGACACTCACCTGGGTGGAACCACTTCATGTAGGAGTTGAAATGGAAGAAGGGCCCTCTGAACTTATTCTGAAGAACTAGAAGCATAATCAGTACAAAATGGATGGACGCTCGTGATTCTTTGGCGCGAGTGCGGATCAAACGGATTGCGTCGTCCAATGGCACAGCTGTTTGTTGTCATGTTGTTGCGGCTGTTCTTAGGAAGCTACAGTAATCTGACAAAGAAATTTGCGGCGTCGAACTTCATAAGGGGTGATTGTAACAAATATGCTATTGTATCAAACCTCACATAGATTGGATAGCCATCATGGAAGACCAATAATAGCTAGAGTTTTCTCTTGGTTTGGTGGCTTTGTCTCACCAACGAACCTTATCAACATAATGTAATATTAATAATAGGATATTTGTTTACAGAGTGATATATGAAAATTTCAGAGATAACACTTAATACATGTAGTTCCTATAAATTTTAATATGCTTCTAGGGTCATGATAAACTATATGTTTCATGTTAAAAAAATCATTTTTTAGGCGATTGCATGTACCAATTCTTGCTCTACAAAATTATACGAAGAAGTCCATGCTATTCAATTTATATTTAAATTCCTCTGAAAGGATGGACGATTGTACTGTGCCAGCATATGTGTACATTTTATTGTTTTTGTCCATCGCAAAAAAAATGTATTTTTTGTATATATGAAGTTGCATCGACCACCAAAAAAACGTATGATGCTGAATGTTGCCCTTATAAAGTATCCACGGAGTTTCATTGCTACAAAAAATGTAAGAGTTCTGAGGGCATTTAAAATGGTTAAATTAATTGGTAAACTGAAAATAATTGGATTAATTGGGAAAATAAAATGATAAGGGACATTTTGGCCACAATGAGACAGAGTGACCGTTACTATTAAATTGGAAACAAATTGAGAAATAAAATTAAAAGCATATATAATATGTTCAATTAACTAAATCTCTGAGTTGGTCTTCTTCACTTCAAATATCTTCAGAAAATTCTTTATTGTTATGGAATATAGATTTTTAAGTTCTTTTGTATGTATGCTCCATTTCATAATATTTGTTTTTGATTATCTGTATGTGTGTTTCCTCTTTGTATCTCAAAACTGAATTTTGACCACAAATTAGACCCAAAAAATTATACTTTTCAATTCGTATTCGATTTTTCATTTTCATGGTATAATTTTAAAGTAAAGAAGTTATTTATATTATGGTTTCAATTTATGGACAAAGATAAATTTTGCATTGTGTGTGCGCATTGTTCATCGGAATGGGGGGAATACCATTTTTTGTATTAAAATTTTATACCATAAAAAATTATTATTATTGTAAAATCCCAACCATAGCAAATTTCATTCAGGGTGTTAGAAAGTTACATTGGTTTCTTTTGATGCATTGTACCATAAATATATTTGAATCAAATACATTTAAATGCAAGGAGAAAAAAATAAAATTACTATTTTGCATTAATTTGACATATTTGAATATGTTGTGTATGTCTGTGTATGCATCTTTAAATAGCTTGCTAGGGATTTCAAAGTTTATGGTATCGGAAATATCATAATAGTTATTGCTAGTTTATTATTAGATATACACAAATGGAAACATGTAGAATGTATGGGGTGTATACGAGGGAATCACTGGATCGTCATCATAGTGCTTTTATCCCTTTTTTCGTGTCAAACACGTCGTACATATTACAATGGGTTTAATAATATGTTGATTACATGTGTCTACTTTGTACTTGCTTCTGGAATACAAAGCAGCCTAACAAAACCAGTTGCCTTTGACGGGATCGTCTTATAACTAAATGTGCACACTATTAGTTTGTGGTCTTGATATTTATTCGACGAATTGGATAAGTGACAATGATGAAGCACTCAAGAATCAACAACTGCCCTCCCGCTTGGTTTGCTACCTAGCTACGTAGGGGTGTCGCGGAATGCATCATAATTTACATCCAGGTTGGGATTTTCCTAGGGCGCTTTTAGCATTTCGTGTACAACAGTGAAGTATGGTTGACATTTGTAGATTGTATCTTTGATGTACTTGTTGCGTGATTTCACTACATTTCTACTTTTCACTCTCCACAAGATCGCAAAGGCACCATTCTAGTTTGAATCAGTACCATTCTCCAGATTTATTGTTCGGTGTGAGACTATGAACTAGACAGAGATTTCGAGATCCCTTTTGTGTCTATTGCTTCTGTATGTTGTGGACTTTTGACATGGTTATACATCTGGAATTCTAGTGCCGCCAAAATGTTCAAGTGTCTTAAACTGAGCACAATTGTTGCTATGTGATTTGACAACTCTATAAAATGAGTTCTACCAATTTCCACAAACAATATCTACATAATATATTTGTGGAAAGTAAAATTAATTATTACTGCCGGAGGCCTCAAAGACATTTAGCAGCATCAGAGGTTGCATCTATATAGCCAAAAGGCGGTGCTTGGTGGGCCAACCAAACTATTGTTTTAGGTTTTCTCTCTCACTTTTGACACTCTCAATATTTCTCTCTTGTAGCAATTACAATGTGATAGGTTTGAAATTCAAAAACCTGAAAGTTTTGAAAAATTGAGGTTTTAATTATTTGAATGTTTAAAAATGTCCAAACTTTCAAAAGGTTAAAAAGCTTTTAAAAATGCAAAATATCAATGCTTTTGATAGTTTTTGAAATAGGAATGTTTGACATTCCAAAAGCTAGAGCAATTTTTTTCCTTTATTGCTGTAAGTCATTTCCGAAGTTTTGTAAAATCGAAAGGCTGACTATGCATGGACTTAATTTTTTTTTTTTTGGAAAGAACGCCGGATCGCGAATTACCTACATGGCCTTTCATGTTGGATGGCCAGGATTGAGATGGCTCCCTTGTGCAGGGAATGGGTTGGCTTCGTGCAAAAAATGTTTCGCGAAAGCATAGGAGCATAGCTGTATACTGAATCGATTTACGGTCAAAGTGAACCCAGGAAGGAGAACAAAGTAGGTGGCAGTGTGCGCGTGGTGCTCGTCCTTCCCCCTGCCTGAATCCGGCCCTGCCACCGGTGCATAGCAGCCGTCACGACCTACTCAAGGGAGCCAGCCAGCCACAGCCAGGCAGGGCGACCAGCGACGTACGTCACTACCCCTTCAAGCCCCGTACGAATGACAAACCGGGCACGCAGTGGATTTCATTGGTGACAGGTGACGACGAGAGGAGATCCGGTCGAGTCGTCGGGTGGTTGCGGCGACCTGCGAGCTCGGATAGGGACTGACGGTCATCACGGTGCGGGCGGGCAGCTAGTCGAGCCGAGCCACCGTCCCACGCCAGCGGCGGTGCATGGAGGCGTTTGCGCCCCGTCTGTGTTTGCGCGGGCGGCGCGAGGGCACGTGCCGCCCAAACGGCGCGCTGGCGACCGAATCAGCGGCCACCTGTTGAAAAATAAAAACATGTGATCAATTGTACGGGAGGATGTCTTTTAGGAGGTGTCTGTTGGGGAAGAGGTGTTTCTCCAACATACCCCTTCAAAATGTATATAAGTGGGTCTCCCACATTGCAATGAAACTAGTGGATCATTTGGACTTTTCATGTGTCTCTTTTACTTTCATTCTATAACACGTTATCTAATCATATATCTTCTATTCATCTTATGCATGTACTACTCGCCCTCGAGCATGTGTACATGGAGACACCGATTGCTACTCCAAGCAGGAATCGGGAGGAATTTTCAACGGGGATGGCATCGATTCTAGTCCTGGCGGTGGAAGCCATCAACGTGATCACTGCGGCCTTTTGGCCCGCACTGGATTGCAGCACGGCAGGCGGCGGCTGCGCGTGCACGCACTTGCACGACTCCCAGCGCTGAGCTTGTGGCATGACTTCAATGCCTGCAGCGCATGCGACAGCGCGTGACTTGCAGTCAGCCATGTCATATCTCGGTCCTGTAGCGACTGAGACAACTGCTCTTCGCGGATCGGTGGCGCACGCAACAGCGGATCCGATCCCTGCCTCCATCGCACGGAGATGCCGAGAGCACCGGCGGCGGTTAGGGGAAAATTCCCCTCAGGATTGATAACCGCACGGGTAAGGAGAAACATGTCTCCTTGTCTATTTTACAAATTAGCCTTTGGTTTATTCAACAACCCCTTACAAGTCCCGCAGTTTCTGTTTTAGCCCTCAGGCTTATAAGACCGTGTGGTTTAGCCCTCGATCTTATTGAAAATTGCAAACGAGTCATCGGGCTCGTTGGACATAGAGGTTTAGCCTCCAGGCTTACCGTTTTCAGCATTTTAACCATGTGGTTATTGATATTTGCGTTTTATGCCCCAGGCTTCAGAGCAAATATACATGATAGACCACAGGGTCTTGCTGAATTGCATAATAATTAATTATGCATCATTTTACATCATGTAAAATGACCGTTTGAGGCCCCCAAGTCCTCATATATGTTGCATAAGTATGTTTATACTTCTGCATTTATTCGTATTACATGAGTAATACTATTGCAAAGCAATATATTGATTTCATTATTGGCAAGAATATGGAACTTGCTTGCAAATTTGGGGAACATAAGGTAGAGAAGCGTATGAAATTGCCTGACTATGTCAAATTTACATTTGTCACAAGGAATCGACAAATGGCATCTACTGCTTAATTGCAGATTATCCAATGTTATTGTGAGGTCTATATTATGTCAGTCTGACATAATGACTACCTTCAGTTTTGCACACAACTTATGGATTGCATGATGGCAACGAATCATTTTCGTTCACAACTGCGAGGTCTACACTACCATGTGGTGATTACCTTCAATGTGTTTTTTTTAATTAACACGAGGTTGTGAGAAGCTCCATAAGAGTGAGATCTACACTATTTAGTGATTATCTCCATGTGTTCGAAGCAAAAGTGATGGCACAAAACTTATGACAGCCATTATGAGGCCTACACTGTTGATGCCTACCTTCATGATGTTTTTCCAAATACTTGTCAATTTCATAGCATTTGTCATTGGTTGTGACTATAGTGTCAAATACTCCATCAGGAGATGAATCCAAGGCAATGGTGACTATGCTGCATATTATGCTATGAAGAGAATTATGCAAAACACTTGCATATTTTGGTGATTACCTTTTATGCATACACAACTTATGGGACGTCATCATAGCTATGAATTAAGTTTCATGCACAACTGAGAGGTTCATGCCATTTTATGGTGATTACCTTCATGTGTTATAAATAACATAAGGTTGTGGAGGCTATGATCAATGGGAACTGTCCATAACACTAGTAGAAAAGGGGGCAACGGTCCAGGGTGGGTTAGCCCATTAGTCCCGGTTCAATCTAGAACCGAGACCAATGGGGGCATTGGACCCGGTTCGTGAGCCCAGGGGCCTGGCCGGGCCACGTGGGCCATTGGTCCCGGTTCGTCTGGACCTTTTGGTCCCGGTTGGTGCGACGAACCGGGACTAATGGGCCTGGCTCCTGGCCCACCACCATTGGTCCCGGTTCGTGGCATGAACCGGGACCACAGGCTACCCTTTAGTCCCGGTTCGTGCCAGAAACCGGGACTAAAGGGTCCGCCCTCGTTGCACCCAGAGTTTAGTCCCACCTCGCCAACCGAAGGGCGCCCACACCTGCTTATAAGCCTGTCCCTCTCTGCATTATTGAGCTCCTCTTAAAGTGAAAATAGATGCACCTATAGAGGAAAATTGGACCTAAATTCATAAATAGAAATGAATTATGAATTTATGTTTAATTTTCTCTATAAGTGCATCTATGTTCACTAACAGAGAAGTTTTTATTTTTTGTGACCTAAAAGAAAAAAGACATCGCTAAAAAACTATAAGTATTTAGTTCTAAGTAAAAATGAAAAAATAAATAGCAAAAAAGAAAAAAAATGCCTATAATATTTGTAAAGTTATTCATAAACTAGTGATTCACACAAATTTTAACTATTTTAATTTCAAAACTAATGGCACTAACTGAAATTTTATAATTTTTGTGACCTAAAATAAAAAAGAAATCACTAGAAGACAAAAAAAGTGCCACCTACTATTAAATACTCCCTCCGTTCCTAAATAATTGTCTTTCTAGAGATTTCAACAAGTGACTACATAACTAGCAAAATGAATGAATCTACACTCTAAAACATGTCTACAGACATCCGTATGTTGTAGTCCATTTGAGATGGCTAGAAAGACAATTATTTAGGAACGGAGGGAGTAGCAGGAAAAAGATTGACTCAAAAATCAATTTTAACTATTCTACAAAGTGTTTTCACACAAATTTAGTAAACTAGTAATTCATAAACTAGTGATTCACACAAATGTTAAAAAATTCAAATTGAAACTATTCAAATTTTAAAGCTAATGGCACTAACAGAAAGTTTATAATTTTTGTGACCTAAAACAAAAAATAAATCACTAAAAAACTATAAGTATTTAGTTCTAAGTAGAAATGAAAAAATAATGGCACTAGTAAAGTTAATCACAAACTTGAGATTCACACAAATTTTAAAGAATTCAAATTTTAACTATTCTAATTTGACACTAATGGCACTAGTGAAGTTAATCACAAACTTGAGGTTCACACAAATTTCAAAGAATTCAAATTTTAACTATTCTAATTTGACACTAATGGCACTAGTAAAGTTAATCACAAACATGAGATTCACACAAATTTCAAAGAATTCAAATTATAACTATTCTAATTTGAAAACTAGAATCACTAACAGAAAGTTTATAATTTTTGTGACCTAAAAGAAAAAAGAAATCACTAAAAAAACTATAAGTATTTAGTTCTAAGTAGAAATGAAAAAAATAAATAGGACAAAAGAAAAAAAGATGCCACCTACTGGGCCACCACGGCCTGAATACGACTAGAAGCCCATCCGTGGGCCAGGATTCAGGCCCGCAGAAGGCCCAGCAGGCCCACAGGCATAGCGGTGTGAGATTAGGCCCATAGGCCTGCAGTTCTACGGAGTTCGATGGAGATGGCGAGGCAGCGCTTATAAACAGGTGCGGCGGCTCGTCAGCTAGCGAGGTGGGACTAAACATCCCACCGCACCGCGGCTTTGGCAGGTGCAGGCCTTTGGTCCCGGTACGTGGCACCAACCAGGATCAATGCCCCCCTTTGGTCCCGGTTCGTGGCACCAACGGGGACCAATGCCCCCCTTTGGTCCCGGTTGGTGGCACGAACCGGGACCAAAGGGGGGCATTGGTCCCGGTTGGTGCCACGAACCGGGACCAATGCTTCGTCTATATAAGTAGCACTTGTGAAATTTTCATTCAGTTTGTTCTTCCCCGCCCGATCGACGACGCCGCCAGGCTGCGCCTCGCCGCGCGCCGTCCCGCGCCCCTCTGACGCCGTCCCGCGCCGCCCCGACGCCCTCTCTGCCCCGACGCCGTCGCCCGTGCCTCGCCGTCGCTGTCGCTGCCCCGTGACCCCCTGCCTTCTCGCCGTCTATGCCGTGCCCCTCACCGTCGCCGTCGCCGCCCCGCGCCACCCCGACGCCGTCACCCGTGCCTCGCCGTCGCCGTCACCGCCCCGTGCCATCCTGCCTCCTCGCCGCCGACGCCGTGCCCCTCACCGTCGCCATCCGCCGCCCCTGCCGTCGCCCCCGACCGCGCCGTCCGCCCGGCTTGCGTAATTTCCTAATTTAATTGGAATGTATAGTTAATTTAGTTGTATAGTTAGGATGTATAGTTAATTTACATATATAGTTAATTTGTTATACTTAATTTAGATGTATAGTTTAGATGCAAAAGTTAGAATTTTTTTCTGTTCCTACATTTTTTTGGTGATATTATTGTTGCATATGCAAAAGTGAGTGTGTTCATATATATGCAAATAATATGTCAATTTTTTCATAGAATTTTTATGATTTTTTTGTTGTAATTTTGTTCATAGAATTTTTATTTTGTTCATAGAATTTTTATTATTTTTTTCTGTTGTAATTTTTGTTCATATGTCAATTTAGATGTATATGTTCATATTTAGAAGAAAAAGAAGGAGAGAAAAAAGGAAAATAAGAAGAGGAAGAAGGGAGAAGAAGAAGAGGAGAGAAATAACAGGAGAAATAAATAAGAAGATGAAAAAGAAGAAAAAAAAGAAGAGAAGAAGAAGGAATAGAGGACAAGAAGAAGAATTCTTCTTGTTCTCCTCTATTATTCCTTCTTCTTCTCCTTTTTTTTCTTTTTTTTTCTTCTCCCTTTTCCTTTCTTCTTCTCCTCTTTTTTTCTTCTTCTTCCTCTTCTTATTTTTTGTTATCGGGTATGTCGTTGTCGACATACCCCCCTCCCTGATAATTAACTTTTAGTAATTAGTACTACTTAGTTGATTTAATAAAACTGGTTTATTTTACTATAGAAGTAGTTTATTTTTAGCAAAAAAACTAATAGAACTAGTTTATTTTTTAGTTAAAGCAATTATTCCCGGATCGACGTGGACGATGCCTATCCCACGTCCTCGTCGTCGAGTCGGGGGCGGACGACACCTGCTTGACCAGATGGGCCATGTCCGGGACTGGGCTCCGCCGGGGGGCGTAGCTTGGTAAGGAGCCAGCCCGCCGTTGACCCGATCCTTGTTTGGTGGCGGTCGCGTGGGTCAGTGACGGTGCCGAGGCTTCCGGACACCGCGAAGGTGGTACGTCACCGTGTCAGCGAGGAGGACCAGCACGTCCGTTGGTACATGGTTGCGTTGGAGGGCAGGTTCGAGAATACCTGGCAGGTTCTTCAAGGATCTCACTGGAGCTATGATCCCGTGATGGTTCCTTCCCTTTGGGTGTCCACCGCCCGCGCTGATACCCGTCGGGCGCTACGGTTCTAGCTGTACTGGCGATATGTATGATATATAGTATTCGACGTGTATTAGTGATAATATTCGATGTACGGACACATGGAGATGATGTAGTTTTTCTTATAATTGAAGGCATCCTAATTTGAATACTACTTAATTTTACGATTTGATTTTTCTTATTGAATGCTCAAATTAGAGAGCACTATGCAAGGCATATGCATATGATTAGTTGAATAATAATGATCTACTTTAGTCTTTGAATTATGAACGTATAGGAAATGTCATCATCGAACGACGAAAGTCTCCCGGGGGAGTGCGACTGGTGCCACGACGATCGAGGTGAGTGCGACAGGCCTCACCTGGACGATGGTCGGCGCTTCAGCATTAAGCTCGAGGAGACCTTCGAAGTTGAAACGGTACGCAATGACGATGAAGTTATTACTATGTTTTTCAACAGCTTATCCCAGAGGATTGTGTGCCTCATTTGATGTATCAGAATGGCGGCAGCCTTCGTGTTTTGAACATATATCCAGGTCATCCTACGAATCTCAACTGTCCATATCGGATTTCTAAAACAAGTGGAGACATGACAATCAAAGGATGGAAAAAATGTATGGACAGTCGTAAGGAGCTTCTTGGAAGCAAAAGGAAGCGAGGCGCAAGAATTGGAGACAGGATGATCTCCATTCTTCATAATGGAGAGTCAGGGTCTATATTGTTTTATGCTATTTTACCTTAAGTGTGTTTAGGTCCGATCCTACCTGATACTGATGATCATGTGCTAAGAACAATTATGTAGGGTTGGGTTCGATGACTATGAGGATGATGATCGTATGACTTATTATTAATAACGAGTAGAAGTTGTATGATGATGCTTGATTAATTAGTAGGACTTGTTATTATGTATGATGATGTATGATGCGAGCATGCATGAGTTATTTATATATATATATATATATATATATATATATATATATATATATATATATATATATATATATATATATGCAGGTGAAATGAACATATGTAGTCCTTGCAAGGACTACATATAAGAGAGGACACTTCTCTCTATTAGCTAGCTAATAACAACCTAAAAATAACCTCCTAAACCCCTAAAACAACCACTTTTTTAAAAAAAATGAAAAACCTCCTGCTGACGCGTGGAAGCCTTTTGGTCCCGGTTTATGTCATCAACCGGGACCGAAGGCCCCCCTGCCTGGGCTGCCGGCTGCGGCCACGTGGAGGCCCATCTGTCCCGGTTCTAGTTTGAACCGAGACTAAAGGGTGAGGGTATTAGTAACGACCCTTTAGTCCCGGTTCAGGAACCGGGACTAAAGGCCCTTATGAACCGGGACAAAAGGCCGTTTTTCTACTAGTGTAAGAGTGAGGCACCACTAGGTGGTCGGCTACCTCTATGTGTTTTAAGGAAATTAAAGGCTTGTCCCTTTCGAGGCGACTACCTTTAATTTGAAGATCGACACCACACTGTGGTGTTCTTCTGGAAGGCTTGCACTTTGGGTCAATAAGAATCACCATGACCATGATTATGCTTAGCCATAGCATTTTCATCCTACATAATTTACTAAAGGTAAATTAATGCATGAGTATTTCATGCACCATATGGCTGACCTTTTTAAAAGGAAATGCGATGAGATGACATTTGGTGGGAGTAAGTATTTAACATGGGTCATGGACATAAAGATTTTTTCGACCCGGGGCCTTATTGCCACGGAAACTCCACCTGCAGAAAATGTCATGGCTATTTATAAATAGCTAAGAATATGCATATTTGCATTTATGTACCATCGCAATGGCTCAGTTCTCAACTGAGTATGTAATGGATAATGAACATCCATTTTTCCCTTTGAGCCTTCATTGAGGCGAGATATATTGTTATAAGCATCACATGAATGATTACTCATTCATTGTCAGGACTTCGAGTCTGTTGAGCCTTATAGTTTTGTTGTCAATAAATCAACATTATGTTGAGATTATGTGATAAGGCGGCTCCAGATGCATATCTAAATATAAGTCCTTATTGCACTTTACGTTCTCCTAGGATGATAAACAGAAATATCATCTTTGTTTCAGGTTTGCAATGCCTGAAATTCATGCTAGTGCTCTTAGTACTAAGCAATAGTGGTTAGAGAACCACGGGAGTTGAATGTAAGGGAAGGAAAAATTACAAGCAGAAATGGAGTGTATATCTCAAAAGGGAATGTGTCATTTAATCTAAATGATCATAATGACAACTTTCAAGTTTGTCAAAGTGGTGGTTGTACGAAATGTTATACCAATGATTACCAATTGGTCAAGTATTGGGTTGAATCATTCCATCGACTCACTGGAGGCAAATTATTTTAATGGGATAAGTTCGAAGTTCTACTTCAAAAGGAAACAACCAGAAAATATTCTGGCATGGTGGAAGGAGAATGGACTCCTCTATATTGATGATATGCTTGTGGAATGATATTCCAAAGATATTTTGGAGATCTCATGTAGTCTCCTAGTTGTCCCTAAATATCATTAGCATGTAATTGTACTACTACATGTAGTATAAATTGCAACATATTGTCCCTCGGACATAAATAGTTGAGATAATTGAGTGTATGAGTCAGTTCATACTCAATCTTGTTGCATACATAATATTTTTCCCTCCTTTAGCATCATGGTATTGGACGATTAGAGAAATTATTGACAATTCTATTGGCCACAACTTGACAAGTTGCAATATTCCCAACAATCATCAGATTGTTTTCTGCACTACATGTGACATTGGGGAATTAATTTTAAGGCACTCTCACCTTAAAATTTGAAGTGAGCCAGCCAATATTCTTGATTGAATGCAAGAATATGTTTGGATTATTCAACCATTATCTGGCTTATCTTGGTACTTCATGGTGTTCATAGACGCATCTAGAAGATGGTCTTAGGTGTGTATATGCACAAATAACCATGCATTTATTGAATTAAGTGCTCAAATTGACGAATTTAGAGCAAATTATCCTAACGTGGGATAATTCCATTGGAATGGAAATGTCGTTGAAGTTGATTCACACACATTCAATGGTTATATTTAGTATATGGTACATAACCAGAATGGTTTGGCTGGATCTCTTATGAAAGAGATTCAATATTGCATAGCCAATGTTGCAGAATTGTGATTTACCAACATTTTGTTAATGGTAACATGCGGTCTCACACTCCGCATATTTTCTCTAAATGAGATCAAATGATATTGCACCCCCTTGCAGTTTGTACATGGAAATAAGTGAAGTATTTCCCATCTGCGGTAATTCGGTTGTATACCGATATCACTACCCCAGCGTACATCATGGGCCTTCACATATGGTTGGGATCTATGTGAGGAATAAATGTGGTATGTTCGTTAATCCGTTGAATACCTTAACCCTAGCAAGGGAGTTATTTGTAGCCCATACGCTGATTACTTTTGCAATAAGCACATTTTCTGGCATTAAGGGGAGATGTGTACCACAAAGAATGCCAGAAAATGGATAAGAAATGTCATAGACATTTTGTCCACGTACTTAAGAATCTGAACTGCATGTTCAGGTTATGAGAAATTTGCAGCATATTGCAAATAATCTGCCAAGTATATTTATCGATGACAAAGGTGTCACTATGGTCAATTACTAGAACGAGTGGAGGTACCTAATAAACCACTCGTCTCCCTAGATGAGAGAAAGAGGGGGAGAATTCTGGTCGCATGAGATTAAGTTCTCATATGTTTCAGCGGAAACATGGGAGATTGATTCCTCGATCAGTAAATATGATTCAACCTCGGGTTGAATGACACCTGAGGGATGCGCGGCATCCAAAGTCCAACACATATGTGCACATATTTTAGGTGTTGGGACATCGAAACACCTTGACTCCGTTGTTTTGGGAAATCACAAGGAGTGAAGAAGCATAATAGTAATTCCACGATGATATTGATTCATGAGAATCGTATATGAGAAAGTCTACATACGTCGACATAAAATTCTTATTGAGAATTGCTAGAATCCTTTTGGGCCCTGAACCAAAATCCATGGAAAGTGTTATCTGCACTTATATTGGTTCAAATGAAAGGAAGCAATTAAGGAAGAGTGGCACTCGCTCATCAAAAGAGCGGTATTTACCATTGTAAAACCTGCTCCTCATAAGTATCTTTCAGAGGGAAGAGAAGTGAATTTTCGTTTGGAAACGAAAATAAATGAGGTGGTGAGAAAGCGAGGCTCGTAGCACAAGGGTTTTTCTCAGAGACCCAACATCAGTTACGATGTAGCATACCTTTTTGGTATAAGTGGAATTATGTTTCGATACTGAATGTCAATGGCAGTACATATCCATACGGTTGATGTATGTAATGTCTACATACTCCATGGGTCAATTAGTTTGGATGTATATATTGAAGTCATTGAATGACTTGATAGTATGAATCCAAAGGTAAATCGCAACATGCATGTGTGGAACTTCTGAAGTCATTCTATGACTTGAAGTAGTCGGAGATTTGTGTGGTGCAACCGACTGAGTGAGTTATTCCTTGACAAGGATTACTCTCATACTAATGATTGTTGACGTGTATTCATGAAGAAATCCTGGGTTGGATTTTACATCACCTTAATTTGTGGTGTCGATGATCTTATCATCAAAGTCTATATAAGACATGAAATACACACAATCATGTTAAGACGGATATTTGGGTCAAACCAAATTATGCTAAGCTTATGACTTGAGCACATCCCCCTAAGATATCAGTCTTCATATATCCGAAAGTATTGGAGAAGTTCAATATGGATATATTATATCAAAGACACATATGGTCATGTTATACCTAATATGGGACATAGATCCTTGATACATAGGGGAGATGGTGAAGTGATAGAGGAGCATGAATTGCCATATCTAAATACCATCGAAGCACTCATATATCTTGCGAAATATGTCAGGCCTGACACTATAGTTTTTGGGAATTTATTGAGAGTGCAATTCCCTAAAAGGTATAAGGTTTGTGTAGGGAATATCCTGGGATATATCCAGGGCACGAAGGGTCTTGATCAATTTCATTCAAAAAATCAAGATGGGACCATGGTTTGATATATTGATAGTGGCTAATTATCTGATCCCACAATGACATATCAAAGACTGGGTTTGCTGGAAGAGTACTTTGAAGGAAGTATTCAGATTAGACTCTAAACGAGTCCTTCTAGTGATGATTCTATTTCATTTGAAGCATCGGAAAATGTGGATGACTTCATAGAATGATTGGCCACATGTGAAATCATGTGGAGATTATCATTATCTACCAAGATAATGTCACTTGTATTGCTTATGGGTTATATTTATCCTTGTGAATTATAGAAATGTAAGAGGATCATATGCAAACAGATTATTGTGATATTCACAATATCTCTATCAATGTTTACATTCCAGAACTAGGTTCGTGAAATTAGTATGAGATATTCCTGAGGTTTGCAAAGTTCAGGGGGAGTAAAATCCCAAGTTATAACCCGTTGGTGATCCTTAAATCACTCATATTGTACTCTTTTTTCCTTTATGAGTTTTCCATGATGGTTTCTCATATAAGGTTTTTAACGAGACAATATAAATACAAGTGCGGATATATGCCATATTGGTTTCTCCTTATTTTTTTCCCATCGGGTTTTAAAGGAGTTTTCGATGGCATATTATTATAAGGTTTCTCCACAATTTTTCCCACAGGGTTTTTGGAGAGTTTTCAGTTTGCAATATACATATGACGAATTGATCAAAGGGGAGTGTTGAGAAATAAAAACATGTGATCAATTGTATGGAAGGGATGCCTCCCAGGAGATGTCTGTTGGGGAAGAGGCGTCTCCCCAACACACCCCTTCACCATGTATATAAGTGGGTCTCCCACATTGCAATGAAATTAGTGGATCATTTGGATTCTTCATGTGTCTCTTTTACTTTCATTCTATAAAAGCACCCTATCAGTACTATACTGTAGTAGTATAACTTCGGGGAGCTGGCGACTGGTCCAGGTCAGAGGGGGAGTGTGGTGTGAACCGTGAACGGGCGCCACGCTCGCCCCACGCGCGCGGCTGGTTTGTGCTGCATGGCGACATCGTCACGTCCTCGATCCGTGCCGAGAGATCCAGTACGTCCGTGCTACTCGGCAATTCAGCGTGTGTGCCTGGGTTTGCTCGGGCCGATACGGAGATGATCTCGGGAGAGTGACCGACCACGGCAAAAGTACGGCGCGGTCGCAGAGTGCCCAGCCACCCCCAATCCGTCGGTGCCACCCGTCACCGCTGTCACGACCCGTTCTATGACAGCCATGGAGCCTGGCACGTGGAGTCCCGCACTAGCAACTCGTGTCCTCCCGAAAGAGCAGGGGCACAAAACAAAGAAAACTATCAACCGGACAGGCGGACACGTAGCGTATTAGGTTGATGACAGGAGACGACGAGCGGGGCCACGTGGTGGCCGGCGCGCGTACGTGGTGATCGCCGTGGCTGTCCACGAGGACGCCATCGTCCGTCATCCCAGCATGAGCAACCCTGCATGCGAGCGAGTCACCGCCCCACGCAGCTACGGACGAGGCTAGCAGCGGTGGCGTATCCGTAGACGCGTTTGCGCGGACGGCGCGAGGAGTGTGGGGGGGCACGAGCCGGCCATACGGCCTGCCTCCGCGCGATCTGGGGAGCGAATCAGCGGTGCGTCGCCGCCGCCGCCTGTGTGCTTGTTGATGGGTGGGGTGGGGCAGGCCTATCTTCGTCACGTGCCCAACGAAGCTATATATACATCGGCGGCCGCAGGTGGATTACAATATGATATTCGTCCGCGCGTACTGCTCCGGCTGGGGAGAGCGATCGAGCTCGGAGGGAAGGAGTGTGCTGTGTACGGGCGTCAGGCCAACTCCACCGCGCGATCCAAAACGGACACCCGTTTTGTCCGGTTTTTGTCCGTTTGGGTAGGAATTTGGGGTCGTGTTCGGGCCTGCCATGTGATACGGTGCCCAAATTTGCATCAAAATTAGTTTCCAACCCAAATATTTGTCTGAAAATTAAAATAGTTTTACAACCCAATTGAAATTATTTTAATAAAATAGTTTTACAACCAAATCGAAATTGTTTTGACTGAACATAAAATGGACCAATACATTTATTGGTTGCCAATGTGATCCCACACGTGCTCAATCAAGTCATTTTGAAGATTCAGATGAGTGTGCCAATCACGCATCTCACGGTGGAATTGAGCAAACTGTTCAAATGTGGTCGGGTCTTAGTGTAGGGGCTCAATATTTTCACCTTGATAATCAAATCCTTGGTTGAAGATACTCTCATCACGCTCGTCCTCGACGATCATGTTGTGCATGATCACACAAGCAGTCATCACCTCCCAAAGCTTCTTTTTATCCCATGACAGTGTAGGGTTTCGAACGATACCCCACCGGGATTGAAGCACACCAAAAGCACGTACCACATCCTTTCTAACACTCTCTTGCATTTGGGCAAATCTCTTTCTCTTCTCACATTGGGGTTTCGAGATTGTCTTCACAAAAGTTGACCACTGAGGATATATACCATCTTCTAGATAGTATCCCTTATTGTAATGGTGGCCGTTGATCTCAAAGTTGACAGGTGGGGAGTGGCCTTCTGCATGCCTCGCGAAGACTGGAGAACGCTGCAGCACGTTGATGTCATTGTGAGAACCTGCCATGCGGAAGAAAGAATGCCATATCCAAAGATCTTGCGATGTCACCGCTTCTAATATGACAGTGCATCCGTTAACATGCCCCTTATACTGGCCCTGCCAAGCAAATGGACAGTTCTTCCACTCCCAATGCATGCAATCTATGCTGACAAGCATGCCTGGAAAGCCTCTAGCTGCGTTGGTCGCCAACAATCTCTCTGTATCAGCGGCAGTTGGCTGCCTCAAGTACTCTGGGCCAAACACCTTGATCACAGTCTGGCAAAACTTGTACATTGACATCAGACATGTTGTCTCACTCATACGCACATACTCATCCACCAGATCGCCTGGAATTCCATATGCAAGCATGCGGATGGCCGCGGTGCATTTCTGGTATGAGGAGAATCCAACCTTGCCAAGAGCATCCGTCTTGCACTCGAAGTATGGGTCATGAGCAACCACTCCCTCTCGGATACAATTGAACACATGCCTTGCCATTCGAAAACGGCGACGGAATTTATCCGGCTTGAAGAGCGGGGTGTTGGCAAAGTAATCAGCATAGAGCAGGGTGTGGCCTCTCTCCCTGTTGCGGTTCAGGTTGGGAGCACGGCCAGGGACTGACCCCCTGTACCGAGGAAGCTGTCGTTGAATGTGGTCCTGAACGACCAGTGCAGCCACCACAAGATCTTCATCATGCGACGATGAATCGTCCGATGAACAAAGGAAGTGATGGAAGAAAAACTCGTCTCCACTGTCCATACCTTTGTGGGCAAAATGTCGAACACCTTGCGGTCGTGGTGGCGAAGAGGCCGCGATGATCACCTCGACGCAGCAGGGGTGGTTGCCGGCCGGCTACTAGCCGCTCTGGAGCTCTCGTCAGAAGCTGTCGAGGCCGCCGTGGTGCGTCGCCGGCGGTCCTGTCCCCTTTGCGGCCGGCAAAGACGGCGACGGCCAAAACTACGGCCAAAGCACGGGCGTGGTGAAGGCCATGTCGAGAAGTGGTTTGGTAGGGACGGCCGGAGGCTGCGCGGTGAGGAGGCGGCCGGAGAATAGCGGCGGCACCGACGGCGGGGGGAGGCGGGAGAGGGAGGGTGGAAGCGTTGGGAGCGGAGGGACTGCTAGTGTCCCCGACAGCCGGGCCAGGAGGGGGACAAGGGCGTGCTTCCAGGCCGTCCGCGTGCATCCGTTTCACCCCAAACCGAGCGCAAGTTTGGACGGGGGATGGGTCAAAAACGGACGAAATCCGGACATTTGTCTGTTTGAGGCCGTGCGCTGGGCCGCGTTATTCGTCCGTTTTACCCCAAACGAACGGGGCCGAACAGAATAGGGTCACGTGGTGGAGTTGGCCTTAGGCTTTGACTCCCAAGCGGCTTGTCTGTGCACGACGACACAATCACGTCATGGATCAGTCCCAAGAGATATAGTACACGAAGTTTCATTGTCTGGGCAAATGGAAGTATTTGTTCAGAAAAATCTTCAGGGAAATCATATCCCAGTACTAAATGGTGGTAGCAGAAGAAACGCAGCAAAATAGCTAATTCACAAACAACTCAGAACATATTTTTCACATATGTATGCACGATTCTATAAAATTGCCTAAGAATTATCCCGATTAAGAGCTAATCGCACCTAAAAATAGAACAAAATATGTATGGTTATTGAGTTTTGAGCTGGCGGTGAACCGGTGAGGAGTTGATTGGTCGATTAACACACATAAATCGCATCAATTGGATTTGTAAATGTAAATATGCTAGTGAGATAAATAAATTGGATATAACAAGGAAAGGACATGGTACAGGCGGTTTCCAGCCGCCCACAAGAGCTAGAAAATATGCAGCCTTAGCTCTGATGGCTAGGTTATTTGTGGTGAGATCTGTCCATCGAAGTTTAAGTCCTAGACTTGCCATGGGTGACAGCATTTTTCTAAATTTATTTTAGGCTTTCTAGTGCTACTTATTTAATAGTATGGTGTGCTCTTTAAATGCGATGGGTGCGTTACTAATTCGTCAATCTTAAGATCAGCCGACTCGGTCTATCGAAAATGCATGTATGGATAGGATGTACGTGCATATATCCATCCTTCACCTACAGAGGCATCAATAGGGGGAGTGTGCGTGCATATATGTCTGCACTTTGTTTCTCAAAAGAACGCAGCCTCTGTCGCCATATCCATCCTTCACATCTCCTTTCTGAATATAGGATATCCGTGAGGGATTGCTTCACTCTCTCCGTCTCTCGATCGATGCATCTCGGGCATAGAAAAGGCATGTTTGTGCCAAACACATGCCAGAGCAATCCAAAGGTGGAAAACGCGATCATCCGATATAGGGATGACCGATCGCACTCCCTAGTTGTCTGGCACTATGCCTAGTGTCGTCCTTTTTCATAACACCAAATACGACAATGCAGGACGCACGCAAGTAACTAGAGCACCAATTGTACTCATAATGATTTTCCAAATCATTTAGGCTAACATCATTTGTTTTTCGTTAAATTTACACTATATGTGCGTGTGTCAACTTAGGGCTGACACTTGTTGCGACAATGACGACAAGTTGTTGGGGTGGTGAAGAATGAGGAGCATGTATAAATGGGTGTCTTGTGTGGCGAACCCTCAGTCAAATAAATTTGGTGTTATTAAAGATCCCATTACCGCGTAAACCTCTGAAAATAGGCACAAGCTTGGTGCAAATGTCGTCCGATATGCAGAGGGACGTTCTGTACTCAGCAGCATCCGCTCTGAGCATGAGTCAAAAAACACAAGAGCGAACCTTGTGTAGCGGCAATCATTGAAAACCAATAAAGAAACATGAATCTATGTGGACGCAACATGGGAAGTTAGTTTTGTGTATATCTACGCTCATATTTAACAAAAATGCCAACTTCCTCCTAATTTACTAGCACTATCCATCTCATCTCTTATACATCGATGCCCACCTCAATCTACATGTCGTTGCGCTAGAGCCGCTAAACTGATACATCCTTAGTAGCCGTTGGATCCAGAAGTGCGCTCTCCAATACCGAATGCGCTTTCTCGAGTCTCTAATAAAACTAAATTTAGGTCATATGAATAAATATCATTATTTGTACTAACCATTATGCAAATCATTTTTTGGAAAATCACATCCATATCTAATATATCGTGTTAACTATTACATTCAAAAGGTAATTTTATTTTAATTTATTGTATCTTAAAAATTCATTTACATGGGACGAAAACCAAGACAAATTGCACACCTTCCCATAGTATTTTATAGCATTTGTATGAATATATTTTATATCTTTGTGTGTGACTTTAAATATTTTGATAGTGATATTTTCAATGTATGGTATAATAAATATCTCCATAATTACTTTCTAGTTTATTATTGGATGTATGCAAATAGAAAAATTAGAGTACATAAGGTCACTAGTAGAAAACCGGCCTTTTGTCCCGGTTCGTAAGGGCCTTTAGTCCCGGTTCCCGAACCGGGACTAAAGAGTCGTTACTAATACCCTCATCCTTTAGTCCCGGTTCAAACCAGAACTGGGACAGATGGGCCTCCACGTGGCCTGTGCGCCGAGCCCAGGCAGGAGGGCCTTTGGTCCCGGTTGGTGGCACCAACCGGGACCAATAGACCTCCATGCGTCAGCATTTCTGTGGCTGGGGTTTTTGGGTTTTTTTTTGAAAGGGGGGGGGGGTTGGGGGTTTTGGGGAGTTAATTTAGGTATTTCATATATTGTGTTAGATAGCTAATTAATAGAGAGAAGTGTCATCTCTTATGTCCGTGCTTGGACGACGCTACGTACTATACATACGTATAGAGAGGACTAGGCACGCTAACTAGCTAGTAAGCAAACGAAGGAAACAGAAGATTGTCGTGAACATATATGCATACAGAGAGAAGTGATATCGACCACCTCTCCTTCTCCGAGAGATTGGTCGAACAACAAGTTCTCTTATATCTATCGTCCGACACTACCGGCTACATATATACAATAATTATCTTTTACAAATATAATCTCCTAAATTATGGACGCATGGTCCACATAATATTCTCTGTCTTCAGCGATCACGTGGTCAAGAAAGAATGCCGCCAATTCCTCTTGAATTGCTCGCATGCGATCTGGTGCTAGGAGTTCACTCCGCATCCGAAACATCTAATTTGAAGAAGGGGGTCAATACATATATATAAAAATGAATGAAACTCAACACAAATGATGGTAATAAAATAAAATTGTGAATATTGTTATTTACGCATTTCATATTGTTCGTCAGTGTACCCGCCCCGCTCACAGGTCGTGTGGCGGATGGACTCGCAGACGTAGTATCCACAGAAATCATTCCCTTGTTCCTGCCACAACCACTTTACAAGAAATAGAGGTCAATCAAACAGATAAGTAAGAATGCCAAATGGTATTGATGAAACTAGCGCTTGAATCAATAGCTAGGAGACGCGCGGAACATGGTACTATAGTACTTACTTTCGGGTATCTAAATTCCAGCTCCTTCGGCAGTCCCGGGGATTGTGTACTGAATTTTCTCCAAACCCTGCCAGACAAAAGAAAACAATTACTTGATATCAGGAAATGAACAAATTTGCTGATATGGTGGATAATGATCGATTTAACTTACTTCTTGAGGATTTCAGTCATGTCCGCATACTCCTGGGGATCTTTTCGTCTCGAGTCCAAGACAGTTACTACTACCTGCTCAAGCCTAATCTCCAGGAGAATATAGTGAAAACTGCGCACGCATGCATAACTCATCAATTACATTACAATAACCTGGACTAATATATAAAGGAAACCGAATCTGCACAAGACAACACTCACTTGAAGTTGTAAGGAAAGAGTATTATATATTTGTGTTCATTTATTTTGAATGATCGTAGCAAGTTGGCCTCGGTTTCTGCGGCATGATCTTTAACCTGAACTGCATCTATGAGATTTGTGTTAATGAACCCAATATCATCGATTTGTCTTTTCTTCAATTCGGCGATCTTCAATCTGCATAATATAGTGAGGATAATTATAAATACATGCAATGAAAGAGCTGAGCTATATAGAGAGACTTAATGACAGAAGTAGTAGTACTTACAGACAGTAGCAGGTGACCATTGCTTTATCGAGGGCCAATTGATTGAAAAACTGAAAGAACTCCTCAAATGGAACATGCAACAGTTCAATTCCAACGAGGTCATGCTCCTTTTTAACTCTCATATACAAAGTATTCCTCCCCCGAGACTCTCTGCAGGTTTTCATGTACCAATCATGCAATCTTCGCATCATCGTTGATAGAGATCTTTCATCTTTGACGAGAGGCTTCCCGTACTCGTATCTGTGTATCTGCACGTCCAGGAAATCATAATGTACATCATCGGGCAGTAATCGTCAAGATTGTTATAACCGGGCACCATCCTCGGATCGACGCTAGGCACCTTGAGCGGGGGGCACGATTGCTTTGCTTGTTCGCCGAGCTGGGCAATTTCTTTCCCATCTCATCGTACTTCCCGACCGCTCCGCTTCGGCCCATGTCTTTGCAATAATGCGCTCATAGTTGCCTTTCGGCGGAGACTTGGGTGGTTTTGCCAGGGCAGCCAGAGTGCGCTTCACTTTCACCGAATCAACCTTTTTCTCCGGAGGTGGATGTCTCTGTGCTTTCAACCCTTGAAACCAGTCATCCTTCTCGGTTCGCGTGATCCTCGCGTTCTCCTCCGGGGTCCTCTCGTATGGTAACTTCTCTGGAGTCTTTAGAGAAGGACCGAATCTGTATTTTCTCCCGCCTCTAGCTGTACTGCTAGACGCCGGCAGAGCAGACGGAGCGGCAGTCTTCTTGACTTGCTTACGAGGCGGAGGAGAAGGACTACGACGTGCCGGAGCAGCTGCCGGAGCGGCGGCGGGTCTCTTCTGCCCTTGCTGACGAAGTGGAGAAGGAGTAGGCTGGCTGCTCGGGCGCGTCGGCGCAGGCGGAGAAGGAGGCGGAGTGCCGCCATGTGCCGGAGAAGGAGCCGGCCGAGGGCCCTGATTGTCACTCGCCAGAGGAGGAGGCGGTGGACGAGGCGGAGTGCCCTGACTCGCCGGAGGAGGAGGAGGAGGAGGAGGCGGAGGCGTCCAGTTTGGAAGGTTGATGAGCTCCTTCCGCCATAGGCATGGAGTCTTCAGAGCAGAACCCAGCCGAGTCTCCCCTTCTCCAGTAGGGTGGTCAAGCGGGAGGTCCTCAAATCCCTCCGTTATTTCATCCACCATCACCTTAGCATATCCTTCTGGAATCGGCTGGCAGTGAAAAGTTGCGTCGGGTTCAGCAGGAAAAACAGAGCCAACAGCCGCCTTGACCTTCATATTCATCCATTGCGTCATAAGGTGGCAATTTTGAGTCTCCGTGATAGCATCCACGGGATAACTGGCAGGAGCCGTCAAGACAAGCTCCGGCTGAAGCAGGTCGGTGCAAGCCACGCTGCTTCTCCGCTGAGATGGCGGGGTAGCTTCAGGGGAAGCTTCGGCAGTTCGTTTGTTGCGATTTGCTTCTCGTTCCTCTATCCCGAGTACCCTTGCTTTAAGCGCCTGCAGTTCGGACTGCTGCACTTTCTTCCTCCTCTCCTGGCTTTTGTAACCGCCTGCGTCCGGAAACCCAGCCTTCCACGGAATGGAGCCCTGCGTGGCTCGTGTCCGTCTAGGGTGCTCAAGATTTCCGAGGGCCTTTGTGAGCTCGTCGTTCTCTCTGTCTGGAAGGAACGTCGCTTTCTGCGCTGCAGCGATATAGTACCGAAGCTTCTTCAAGGGTATGTCAAGTTGCTCATCCGTCCAAATGCACTTCCCTGTTACAGGGTCCAAGGTTCCGCCAGCCCCGAAGAACCAAGTCCGGCAACGGTCTGGCCAGCTCATTGTCTCTGGTTCGATCCCTTTATGAAGCAGATCATTCTCAGCCTTGGCCCACTTAGGCCAGGCTACGAGGTAGCCACCTGACCCCGTGCGATGGTGAAGCTTCTTCTTCGCAGCATTTTTCTTGTTTATCGCCGACATCTTCTTACTCTTTTCCGATGTCTTGTAGGCCACAAATGCAGGCCAGTCACCTCTGATCTTCTCATATATGCCCTTGAATTCTGGTGTCTCTTTTTTCTCGACAAACCTATTCAGGTCATTCTTCCACCTCCTGAATAGGTCTGCCATCCTCTTAAGAGCAAAAGACTTGATTAATTGCTCTTTAACTGGCTTCTCCGGATCATCCTCTGGCGGTAGGGTGAAATTTTTCTTCAGCTCAGTCCAAAGATCATTTTTCTGCATATCATTGACGTAAGACACCTCAGGGTCTTCTGTAGCCGGCTTGAACCATTGCTGGATGCTGATCGGGATCTTGTCCCTAACCAGAACCCCGCATTGAGCAACAAATGCATTCTTTGTTCGGATGGGTTCAATAGGTTGGCCGTCGGGCGCGATTGTTGTGATCTCAAACCTTTCATCCAAGCTCAACTTTTTCTTCGGGCCTCGTCTCTTTACCTCGGTTGTGCTTGATCCGGAGGGCTAGAAAAAAGAGCAAAGACTTGTTAATATGTGTACATACCAAAACAATGAATGCATCAATTAGCTATTTAGCACAGGCTTAACTAATATGTATACCTGGCCGGAGGCGTCATCACAGTCTCCTTCTTGCACCGGCATTGGGTCACCGGAGCCGTCCTCACGTTCTTCTTCTTGCACCGGCATTAGGTCACCGGAGCCAGCTAATTCTACACCCTCTCCTTCCAGAGTACCATCGGTGTCGTTGAGATACAACGAGACGGCATCACTTCCTTCTGCGATTATGTCCCTCAACATCGCTTCGTTTGCTTCGTCTCGGGCGGTGTCCATAGTTTCTACAAATATTTACAACATGGCAATTATTATTCAAACATGACAGATGGATATATTAGTGGCAAACGTAAAACTAGCTAGCTAATCATAGTAAGGAATCATATATATTAATTAGTGGCCTCGACGCTGCTTCTCTAGGGTTTGGGGTGGCCTCGATAACGCTTCAAGGGTTTGGGGTGGCCTCGAGAGAGTTTGTCGGATAGGGGCGCGGCGGGAGGGGGTAGGAGACCGACATCGTTTTTTTCTAGGGTTTGGGTGTCCTCGAGAGTTTTGGTCGAGCGAGAGGGTCGGGGGGTGCTCCCGCGGTATAAGTTATTATCATAGTCGAGAGGGGGTATATATATCGACCGCCCCTCATGTCGAAGTTATCCGGGGGGTATATCGACCCCCCATCGTGTTGAAGTTATCGGGAAAGGGAATAGAGGAAAAGAAGAAAGGAATAGAGGAGAAGATCAAAGAAAAAAAAGAAGAAAAAAGTTCTTATTTTTTCCTCTTCTTATTTATTTCTCCTCTTCTTCCTCTGCTCTTCTTCTTTCTTCCCCTTCTTATTTTCTTCTTTCCTACCCTTCTTTTTCTTCTATATTTTAGCATATTCTAAATTTTCTTCTAACTTTCTATATATGAACAAAAAACTTTCTATGAACAAAAAACTTTATATATATATATGAACAAAATTTCTATGAACAAAAAAAATTAAACTAACCACATACACATATACATTATACATAGACATATACATACATATACATACACATATACATTATACATATACATATACAATATACATACACATATGAAAAAAAAATTAAACTAAAAAAAATAAGGGCAGGGGCGGCGCGCGGCGGCCGCGCAGGGCAGGGCGGTGCCATTAGTTTCCAAATTTGAAAACACTTTTTTAGTTTTTTTGTTTTCTTTGTTGCTTTATTTATTTTATTTTGTTTCTTGCTTTATTTTTTAATTCTTTTTGCTTTTAGGTCAGCAAAATTATAAACTTTCTGTTAGTGCCATTAGTTTTAGAAAAATATAAACTTTCTGTTAGTGCCATTAGTTTTCAAATTTGAATAGTTAAAATTTGAACATAAATGCACCTATAGACAAAATTTGACCTAAATTCATAGTTTTCAAATGAACTCTGAAAAAGTTGGCATAGCATACTCGTCTGTTACAAATTTGGCATGGTATCATCATAATAGTTGTGGGAGAAAGTCTTCACTTTTTCTTCGCTTGTGTCATTTGCTTATTGCGCCGTAACCATGGATAATCTTCATCGTTTATCAGGATGCTTGGGTCAGGCTTGACATTGAAGGGAGGAATTTCATGAAACCTTTCATAATCTTCAGACATGTCTGTCTTGCCCTCCACTCCCAGGATGTCCCTTTTTCCTGAAAGAACTATGTGGCGCTTTGGCTCATCGTACGATGTATTCGTTTTCTTATCTTTTCTTTTTTTCGGTCTGGTAGACATGTCCTTCACATAGATAACCTGTGCCACATCATTGGCTAGGACAAACGGTTTGTCAGTGTACCCAAGATTTTTCAGATCGACTGTTGTCATTCTGTACTATGGGTCTACATGTACCCCGCCTCCTGACAGATTGACCCATTTGCACATAAACAAAGGGACCTTAAAATCTTGTCTGTAGTCAAGTTCCCATATGTCCACTATGTAATCATAATATGTGTCCTTTCCCTTCTCGGTTGTGGCATCAAAGCGGACACCGCTGTTTTGGTTGGTGCTCTTTTGATCTTGGTCAATCGTGTAAAATGTACTCCCATTTATCTCGTATCCTTTGTAAATCAATACAGTCAAAGATGGTCCCCTTGACAACAAGTACAACTCATCACAAACAGTGTTGTCACCTCTGTGACGTGCTTACAACCAACTGCTGAAAGTCCTAATGTGTTCACATGTAATCCAGTCGTCGCACTGCTCCGGGTGTTTGGAGCGCAGACTGTTCTTGTGTTCATCGACATACGGGGTCACCAAGGTAGAGTTCTGTAGAACTGTGTAGTGTGCTTGAGACCAAGAATGCCCGTCCCTGCATATTACTGAGTCCGCTCCTAGCGTGCCTTTTCCAGTCAGTCTCCCCTCATACCGCGATTTAGGGAGACATATCTTCTTAAGGCCAGGAATGAAGTCAACACAAAACCCGATGACATCCTCTGTTTGATGGCCCATGGAGATGCTTCCTTCTCGCCTAGCGCGGTTATGGACATATTTCTTTAGGACTCCCACGAACCTCTCAAAGGGGAACATATTGTGTAGAAATACGGGCCCCAGAACGACAATCTCGTCGACTAGATGAATTAGGACATGCGTCATGATATTGAAGAAGGATGGTGGGAACACCAGCTCGAAACTGACAAGACATTGCGCCACATCACTCCTTAGCCTTGGTACCATTTCTGGATCGATCACCTTCTGAGAGATTGCATTGAGAAATGCACATAGCTTCACAATGGCTAATCGGGCGTTTTCCGGTAGAAGCCCCCTCAATGCAACCGGAAGCAGTTGCGTCATAATCACGTGGCAGTCATGAGACTTTAGGTTCTGGAACTTTTTCTCTGGGATATTTATTATTCCCTTTATATTCGACGAGAAGCCAGTCGGGACCTTCATACTGAGCAGGCATTCAAAGAAGATTTCTTTCTCATCTTTCGTAAGAACGTAGCTGGCAGGACCTTCATGCTGCTTCTGAGGCATGCCGTCTTTCTCGTGCAAACGTTGCAGGTCCTCCCGTGCCTCAGGTGTATCTTTTGTCTTTCCATACACGCCCAAGAAGCCTAGCAGGTTCACGCAAAGGTTCTTCGTCACGTGCATCACGTTGATTGAAGAGCAGACCTCTAGGTCTTTCCAGTAGGGTAGGTCCCAAAATATAGATTTCTTCTTCCACATGGGTGCGTGTCCCTCAGCGTCATTCGGAACAACTACTGCGCCGGGACCCTTTCCAAAGATTACGTGTAAATCATTGACCATAGCAAGTACGTGATCACCGGTACGCATGGCGGGCTTCTTCCGGTGATCTGTCTCGCCTTTGAAATGCTTGCCTTTCTTTCGACATTGATGGTTGATCGGAAGAAATCGACGATGGCCCAGGTACACATTCTTCCTGCATTTGTCCAGGTATATACTTTCAGTGTCATCTAAACAGTGTGTGCATGCGTGGTATCCTTTCTTTGTCTGTCCTGAAAGGTTACTGAGAGCGGGCCAATCGTTGATTGTCACGAACAGCAACACCTTTAGGTTAAATTCCTCCTGTCCGTGCTCATCCCAGGTACGTACACCGTTTCCATTCCATAGCTGTAAAAGTTCTTCAACTAATGGCCTTAGGTACACATCAATGTCGTTGCCGGGTTGCTTAGGGCCTTGGATGAGAAGTGGCATCATAATGAACTTCCACTTCATGCACATCCAAGGAGGAAGGTTATACATACATAGAGTGACCGGCCAGGTGCTGTGATTGCTGCTCTGCTCCCCGAAAGGATTAATGCCATCCACGCTTGAAGCAAACCATACGTTCCTTGGGTCCTTTGCAAACTCATCCCAGTACTTTCTCACGATTTTTCTCCACTGCGACCCGTCAGCGGGTGCTCTCAACTTCCCGTCTTTCTTACGGTCCTCACTGTGCCATCGCATCGACTTGGCATGCTTTCCATTTCTAAACAGACGTTTCAACCGTGGTATTATAGGAGCATATCACATCACCTTCACAGGAACCCTCTTCCTGTGGGGCTCGCCGTGAACATCACCAGGGTCATCTCGTCTGATCTTATACCGCAATGCACCGCATATGGGGCATGCTTTCAGATCCTTGTATGCACCGTGGTATAGGATGCAGTCATTAGGGCATGCATGTATCTTCTCCACCTCCAATCCTAGAGGGCATACAACCTTCTTTGTTGCGTATGTACTGTCGGGCAATTCGTTATCCTTTGGAAGCTTCTTCTTCAATATTTTCAGTAGCTTCTCAAATCCTTTGTCAGGCACAGCATTCTCTGCCTTCCGCTGTAGCAATTCTAGTACGGTACCGAGCTTTGTGTTGCCATCTTCACAATTGGGATACAACCCTTTTTTTGTGATCCTCTAACATGCGATCGAACTTCAGCTTCTCCTTTTGACTTTCGCATTGCGTACTTGCATCGACAATGACCCGGCGGAGATCATCATCATCGGGCACATCGTCTGGTTCCTCTTGATCTTCATCACCTTCACCCGTTGCAGCATCATTGGGCACATCGTCTGGTTCTTCTTGATCTTCACCAGCTCCCCCCGTTGCAGCATCGCGGTATTCAGGGGGGACGTAGTTGTCATCGTACTCTTCTTCTTCGTCGTCTTCCATCATAACCCCTATTTCTCCGTGCCTCGTCCAAACATTATAGTGTGGCACGAAACCCTTGTAAAGCAGGTGGGTGTGAAGGATTTTCCGGTCAGAGTAAGACTTCGTATTCCCACAATCAGGGCATGGACAACACATAAAACCATTTTGCTTGTTTGCCTCAGCCGCATCGAGAAACTCATGCACGCCCTTAATGTACTAGGAGGTGTATCTGTCACCGTACATCCATTGCCGGTTCATCTGCGTGCATTATATATAATTAAGTGTCCAAATAAATAGAAATTCATCATCACATTAAAAGCAAAGTACATACATAGTTCTCATCTAACAACATATAGCTCTCCAGAGCATCTAATTAATTAAACCATACATTGAAACTATGTAAAACATTTTAATGCGAAAACAAAGGCGATCATAATCGCAACCAAGGTAACAATTGATCCAACGGCATAATGATACCAAGCCTCGGTATGAATGGCATATTTTCTAATCTTTCTAATCTTCAAGCGCATTGCATCCATCTTGATCTTGTGATCATCGACGACATCCGCAACATGCAACTCCAATATCATCTTCTCCTCCTCAATTTTTTTATTTTTTCCTTCAAAAAATTGTTTTCTTCTTCAACTAAATTTAACCTCTCGACAATAGGGTCAGTTGGAATTTCCGGTTCACATACATCCTAGACAAATAAAATCTATGTCACGTTGGTCCGCATAATTTTCATAAACAATAAATGAACCAATAGTTATAAAGATTAATGTATATACCACATCCGAATCATAGACAGGACGAGGGCCGACGGGTGCGGATACCAAAACCATCGCACTATATAAGATGCAATAATAAAATTAAGAAAATGATACAAGTATCTATCTAAACATACAAGTAATAATATTTTTCCTTTCAGAAAGAAGATAAGAACAAGAGGCTGACCACGGCGGTGTCGGTGATGAGATCGGCGCGGGTGATCGACGGCGGTGAAGACGGGGGTGGGGCGTGACGGAACGCTAAATCTAGACAAATCTCGAAGAAAATCGAGCTTTGAGGTCGAGCTTCGAGAGGAGAAAGCTTAACTAGTGTGGCTCGGGCATTTCTTCGAACACCTCATGTGCATAGGAGGTGAGCTAGAGCACCACAAACCCCTCCCCTCGCCGGCCCAGAAAAACAGAGCACTGGAGTGCTCTGCTCGCGGGCGAGGGTATATATAGGCAGCACTATTGGTCCCGGTTTGTGGCACAAACCGGGACTAAAGGGGAGACTTTGGTCCCGGTTCAGGCCACCAACCGGGACCAATGGTGGTGGGCCAGGAGCCAGGCCCATTGGTCCCGGTTCTTCCCACCAACCGGGACTAAAAGGTCCAGACGAACCGGGACCAATGGCCCACGTGGCCCGGCCGGCCCCCTGGGCTCACGAACCGGGACCAATGCCCTCATTGGTGGGCATTGGTCCCGGTTCTGGTCTGAACCGGGACTAATGGGCTGCCCCGGCCTGAACCGTTGCCCCCTTTTCTACTAGTGGGTGTTTACGAGGAGATTTTCAATAAATTTACAACATATGAGTTTATCTTATTTTTGGGTCAAGCAAGTCTTACATATTACAATGGGACTATTAGAATAGATTCAATACTCTGTTGGTGATGCATGTCTATTTTTTTACCTGTACCAAAATAACAGCATTTAGACTAAATAGCCTTCAGTATAACTTATACGATATTTACCAAAGATAGACTAGCTGCTAATAACTACACTTGCCGGTGCCAAATCATATTTATTTGTAACTACATGGTGTGTGTTATTAGCTTGTGGTGTGGGTTTATTTCTACAAATTTGATTTTTAATTTTAAAATGGCTAGCAAGCACTGGTAGAAAAAGAGGCTTCCGTCCAGCCCCATAAGTCGCGGAACTGCGGGAACCGCGACTAATGAAGCATTTAGTCCCGGTTTGGCAGACGAACCGCGACCAAATGCCTGCGCCCAGGGCGCTCGGTGGCCAGCTGGTGCACGTGAGGGGCTTTAGTCGCGGTTGGCCAGGCCAACCGCGACTAAAGGTGCCCAAAGGCCTTTAGTCGCGGTTGGCCAGGCCAACCGCGACTAAAGCTCCTCCCCTATATATACCAGTTCAGCGCACTCACTTAGCCATTTGGTGCCACTTCTCTTCACAAGCTTCACAAGGGGGTGTAGGTTTACTTTTGGTTCCTCTTATGCACACAAGGTGTTTGATGAAATGCCCCAAGAGCCACACTTGAGGTTCCTCATTCATTTTTTTCCTCCTCGATCGCGGTTAGCAACTTGAACCTTTCATGCATGTGTGTCATTGATAAAATATGCATGTGTGTTGTTCATTGTTTAATTTCTATTGTTTATAGCTAGTTAGTTTAACAAATGCATGATGGTTAATTATATATTTTATATTATAATAATGCAGATGAATCGGCAATGGATGTACGGTAACCGACTCTCCCGCGAGTTCACTACGGGTTTGAAAGATTTCCTCGTAGTGGCTAATGCGAACAAGCAGAAGGGTTTTGTTATCTGTCCATGTGTTGACTGTAAGAATCAGAAGGGTTACTCTTCCTCAAGAGAAGTTCACCTGCACCTGCTTCGGCACGGTTTCATGCCAAGCTATAATTGTTGGACCAAGCATGGAGAAAGAGGGGTTATAATGGAAGAAGATGAAGAAGGGGATGATTTCATCGATGAAAGCTATCTTGCTGATTTCGGTGATACTTTCATGGAGGATGCTGAAGGTGAAGGGGAAGGTGAAGGGGAAGGTGAAGGGGAAGGTGAAGGTGAAGAAGAGGCACGTGATGAGACCGTTGATGATCTTGGTCGGACCATTGCTGATGCACGGAGACGCTGCGAAACTGAAAAGGAGAGGGAGAATTTGGATCGCATGTTAGAGGATCACAGAAAGTCGTTGTACCCCGGATGCGATGATGGTCTGAAAAAGCTGGGCTGCACACTGGATTTGCTGAAATGGAAGGCACAGGCAGGTGTAGCTGACTCGGCATTTGAAAACTTGCTGAAAATGTTGAAGAATATGTTTCCAAAGAATAACGAGTTGCCCGCCAATACGTACGAAGCAAAGAAGGTTGTCTGCCCTCTAGGTTTAGAGGTTCTGAAGATACATGCATGCATCAACGACTGCATCCTCTACCGCGGTGAATACGAGAATTTGAATGAATGCCCGGTATGCACTGCATTGCGTTATAAGATCAGAGGCGATGACCCTGGTGACGATGTTGAGGGCGAGAAACCCAGGAAGAGGGTTCCCGCCAAGGTGATGTGGTATGCTCCTATAATACCACGGTTGAAACGTCTGTTCAGGAACAAAGAGCATGCCAAGTTGTTGCGATGGCACAAAGAGGACCGTAAGTCGGACGGGGAGTTGAGACACACCGCAGATGGAACGCAATGGAGAAAGATCGACAGAGAGTTCAAAGATTTTGCAGCTGACGCAAGGAACATAAGATTTGGTCTAAGTACAGATGGCATGAATCCTTTTGGCGAGCAGAGCTCCAGCCATAGCACCTGGCCCGTGACTCTATGCATCTACAACCTTCCTCCTTGGTTGTGCATGAAGCGGAAGTTCATTATGATGCCAGTGCTCATCCAAGGTCCTAAGCAACCCGGCAACGACATCGATGTGTACCTAAGGCCATTAGTTGATGAACTTTTACAGCTGTGGGGCAGACCTGGTGTCCGTGTGTGGGATGAGCACAAACAAGAGGAATTTGACCTACGAGCGTTGCTTTTCGTAACCATCAACGATTGGCCTGCTCTTAGTAACCTTTCGGGACTGTCAAATAAAGGATACAATGCATGCACGCACTGCTTACATGAGACTGAAAGTGTACATTTGCCAAATTGTAAGAAGAACGTGTACCTTGGGCATCGTCGATTTCTTCCGAAAATTCATCCAGTAAGAAAGAAAGGCAAGCATTACAACGGCAAGGCAGATCACCGGCCGAAGCCTGCAGAACGCACTGGTGCTGAGGTATTTGATATGGTCAAGGATTTGAAAGTCATCTTTGGAAAGGGTCCTGGCGGACAATCAGTTCCGAAGGGAGCTGACGGGCACGCAGCCATGTGGAAGAAGAAATCTATATTCTGGGAGCTAGAATATTGGAAAGTCCTAGAAGTCCGCTCTGCAATCGACGTGATGCACGTTACGAAGAATATTTGCGTGAACCTCCTAAGCTTCTTGGGCGTGTATGGGAAGACAAATGATACAAAGGTAGCACGGCAGGACCAGCAATGTTTGAAAGACCCTGATGACCGGCATCCGGAATGGTTTCAAGGTCGTGCCAGCTACGCTCTGACCAAAGAAGAGAAGGTCATCTTTTTTGAATGCCTGAGCAGTATGAAGGTCCCGTCTGGATTCTCGTCCAATATAAAGGGAATAATAAACATGGCGGAGAAAAAGTTCCAAAACCTGAAGTCTCACGACTGCCACGTGATTATGACGCAATTGCTTCCGATTGCTTTGAGGGGGCTCCTGCCGGAAAATGTTCGAGTAGCCATTGTGAAGCTATGTGCATTCCTCAATGCAATCTCTCAGAAGGTAATCAATCCATAAGATCTACCACGGTTACAGAACGATGTGGTCCAATGTCTTGTCAGTTTCGAGTTGGTGTTCCCGCCATCCTTCTTCAATATTATGACGCACCTCCTGGTTCACCTAGTCGAAGAGATTTTCATTCTCGGTCCTGTATTTCTACACAATATGTTCCCCTTTCGGCAGTTGGTTGAGAAAACATTTAATGAATGACAATGATGTTGTAGATCAGCTGTACATGTTGGCCAAGACACCATCTTCGACTATAACGACTTTCCAAGGGTACGAGATAAATGGGAATACATTTTACACGATCGCCCAAGATAAAAAGAGCACCAACCAAAACAGTGGTGTCCGCTTTGATGCAGCAACCGAGAATGGGCAAAAGGTCACATATTATGGTTACATAGAGGAGATATGGGAACTTGACTATGGACCCTCCTTTAAGGTCCCTTTGTTCCGGTGCAAATGGTTCAAGCTAACAGGAGGTGGGGTAAAGGTGGACCAGCAATACGGAATGACAATGGTGGATTTCAACAATCTTGGTTACCTTGACGAACCATTCGTCCTAGCGAAAGATGTCGCTCAGGTTTTCTATGTGAAGGACATGAGTAGCAAACCGAGGAAACGGAAAGATAAGAAAACGATCAGTACATCATGCGATGATCCAAAGCGCCACATTGTTCTTTCAGGGAAAAGAAACATCGTGGGAGTGGAGGACAAGACAGACATGTCAGAAGATTATAATATGTTTGGTGAAATTCCGCCCTTCAAAGTGAACACCGACCCAAGCATTAAGTTAAATGATGAGGATGCTCCATGGATACGGCACAATCGTAAGCAAGCAGGGACACAAGGGAAGAATTGATGTGTAATAATTTATTGTACCAAACTTTGTATTTGGTCGATGAACTGAATGATGTATCAAACCTTTTGACAAACCTTCAAGGGATTAGTTTTATTTTTCTGATTTTTTTGATATATAATTGTATTTTTAAGATTTTAAAATGAATTAGTTTTATTTTTCTGATTTTAAAAGGAAAAAGGAAGAAGAAGAAAGAAGGAAAAAGGAAAAAAACAGAAGAAAAAAGGAAAAACAGAAGAAAAAAACAAACAGAAGAAAAAAGGAAAAACAGAAGAAAAAACAAACAGAAGAAAAACATAAGAAAAAAACAAACAGAAGAAAAACAGAAGAAAAAAGGAAAAAGAAAGAAAGGAAGAAAAAAAAGAAGAAAAACAAGAAAAAGGAAGAAAAAAACAGAAGAAAAAAATAGAAGAAAAAAGGAAGAAAAAAACAGAAGAAAAACAAGAATTTAAAATGAATTAGTTTTATTTTCTGATTTTTTTGATATATAATTGTATTTTTAAGATTTTAATAACATAAATAAATAAGTAATTAGAAAATTTAATAGCAAAAATAATTATCATAAAGTAAAATAATTAAGTAATTAGAAACAAAATAAAATAAAATAAATAAGTTTTTTGTTGTAAGTAGAAAAAAAAATAAAGCAAAAATGAAAACAAAAAACAGGCAAAAAATAAAAAGTATGCCACCTACTGGGCCACCACGGCCTGAATACGACTAGAAACCCATTATTGGGCCAGGATTCTGGCCCGCAGGAAGGCCCAGTAGGCCCACAGGCTAGTAGTAACAGAATAGGCCCGTAAGCCTGCATTTGAGAGGAGCTCGAAGTGGTCAGCGCAGCCGCGCTTATAAACCACTGTCGAAGCCTCTCGGCTAGCGAGGTGGGACTAAACATCCCACCGCACCGCGCCAGTGCCAGCACAGACCTTTAGTCGCGGTTGGTGTGGCGGACCGCGACTAAAGCTAGCCTTTAGTCGCGGTCCGCCACACCAACCGCGACTAAAGGCTCTTCCTGCGCGGGAACGAAGCGGCTCCAAAAACCTTTAGTCGCGGTTGGTGTGGCGGACCGCGACTAAAGGCTATCTTTAGTCGCGGTTGGTGTTGCGGACCGCGACTAAAGCTAGGCTTTAGTCGCGGTCCGCCACACCAACCGCGACTAAAGTTGCGTCTATAAATACTGCACTTGGCAGTTTTGCCACTTCCCATTCTCCTCTCTCTCGACGCCGAAGCGCTGCCCCGACGCCGATCGACGCCGACGCCGACGCCGAAGCCCTGCGCGCCGCCGCCCCCCGTCCCCAGTGAGCGCCGCCCGTGCCCTGCGCCCTTGCCCGCCGCCCGACGCCCTGCCGCCCGCCGCGCCCGCCGCCCGCTGGCCCTGCCTGCCGTGTCCTCCGCGCGCCGCCCGCCGCCCGCCGCCCGCTGGCCCTGCCTGCCGTCCTCCGCGCGCCGCCCGCCGCCCGCTGGCCCTGCCGTCCTCCGCCGGCAGAAGAAGATCAGAAGAAGAAAAAGGAAGAAGAAGAAGAAAGAAAAAGGGAAAAGGAAGAAGAAGAAAAAGGAAAAAAGGAAAAAGGAAAAAGGAAAAAGGAAAACACAAAAAAAACAAATTAAACAGAAGAAAAAACAAAAGAAAACAAAAAAACAGAAGAAAAACAAAGGAAGAAGAAAGAAAAAGGAAGAAGAAAAAAAACAAGAAAGAAAAAGAAAGAAGAAAAAAGAAAGGAAGAAGAAAAACAAAGGAAGAAGAAAAAAAGAAAGAAGAAAAAGGAAGAAGAAAAAAAGAAAGAAGAAAGAAAGAAGAAAGAAAAATGAAGAAGAAAAAACAAGAAAGAAAAAGGAAGAAAAAAAAATGAAAACCAAATAAAAACCAAATGAAAACCAAAAGAAAGAAGAAAGGAAAAGGAAGAAGAAAAAAAGAAGAAGAAAGGAAGAAGAAAGGAAGAAGAAGAAAGAAAGAAAAAAGAAAAAGGAAAGAAGAAGAAAGAAAGAATAGAAAGGAATAAGAAGAAAAGGAAGAAGAAGAAAGAAAGAAGAAAGGAAAGAAGAAAGAAAGAAGAAGAAAGGAAGAAGAAGAAAGAAAGAAGAAGAAAGGAAAAAGGAAGAAGAAAATAAGTAACTTAAAACTTGATAATTAACAAAAAACCGTAAAATTTGATAATTAACCAAATGGCGAGGGTTATACATGTGTGTTGTCCTCGCCTCCCTCTCCGTGGCGCCGTCGTCTGCCGCCCCGTCTCGCGCTCTACCGCGACACCCTCTTCCACCCCTTCCTCGCCCCCTCCTTTTGCCACCGCCCTTTCGCCACCGCCACCGCCACCGCCCCCCTTCTTCACTTAATTAATTTGTTTTTACTACATGTTTTCAGGACTGACATAATGGCGGACGATAGAGCTGACCCGATTATGGACAACTATGATCCGGACGGTGAAGCACATATGTTCGGCATCATAAACGGCGATATTCAATATGTGCCGACCGGACAAGAAGAAGATGATGTCTCTTCTTATCTGAACCTTGACGGTGAAGATGAAGGGCGCCGTCAGCAAGATGATGCCGAACAAACGTCGATAAACGACGATCTTCAAATGGAAGTAGCAACCACCTCCGGCGCCGAGGTATATATATACATTGAGCCTCTGGTGTTACAAACTAACTGATTTGAATAAATATGTGTGTACTAACGGGCGCGACTCTCTTTCTTATTTTAGCCCTCGGCCGGATCGTCGAAACAATCGAGTACGTCGTCAAAGCGTGGCGCAACCAAGACGATGAAACAAGGGGAAACATGCACCATCGAGGTTGTCGACAGTGCAACCGGCAGGCCACTGGAGCCCCGCAAGAACGCCATCAAGTTTGTCAGCCAATGCGGAGCCGTTGTTAGAGACAACGTCTCGATCACCGTCCAAGAGTGGAATGAGCCAAAGAAGGCACGAATTGCTGGTTTCACTTTTGTCGATAAGAGAACAAAAAAAGATTGCTTCAAGAAGCTTATGGAACATTTCGTTCTACCTCCGGAATACAACAAATTCGATGAGGAGGGTAACAAGATTGAGGAAAACAAGGAGAGGAGGAGGCTAGTCAAACAGTTCGCTCTTCATAAGATGGCCGACGCATTCCGGAAATTCAAGCAAAATCTAAACCATGACTTTGTCAAGCAGAACAAGACTCCGAATTTCAAAGGACAATATGAGAAACTGAAACATGATTGGCCAGAATTTGTGAAGCAAAAGAAATCGGAGCAGTTCATTCAAATATCGAAAAAAATAAGGAAAATGCGGCTAAGAAGGAGTACAATCATATTATGGGGCCAGGAGGGTATCGCCTTTGGCAGCCTAGGTTGGCGAAGATGGAGAACGAGCTGAGGGCGCGAGGAATCCGTCCAGGTACGGAGGGATGGGACCCAAGGGCCAAAAGCTGGTGGTACGGGCATGGGGGAACGCTGAACCCGGAGACAGGGGAGTGTGTTTACCAGGGCAAAATAATGAAACCCACCCAAGCCCTTATTGACGCAATGAGGGATGCTCAAGAGGGGAAGATCAAGTTCAACAGAGAGAACGACACACTGACAAAAGCCCTCGGGAATCCTGAACACGGAGGACGTGTACGAGGCATGGGGCACATTCCGTGGAAAATAGGGTTCCCCCAGAACGATGACCCGTACGGTTACAGAAGCCGTAAGAGAAAGATGGATCGGGAAGCAGATGCTGTGGCGCGGTTGGCATCGGAAATGGATGTGATGAAGAAAACCGTGAGTGTACTAGTAGCCGAAAGAGATGCAGCTTGGGCGCAGCATGAAGATCATCCAGCGGATCTCGATAGCCAGCAGCGGAGAAGCAGCGTGGCTTCCACGGAGGCCCCACCGGCTGGTGCAGATGCACCGACGATCGAAATTACTGCACCGGAGCCTCTGGTGGTCGAAATTACTGCACCGGAGCCTCCTCGCTACCCCGTGGACGATATAAAGGAGAGGAAAGAATGTCATCTGTATTATCCTATCGGGAACATGTCCATGAAGGTAGCCATCGGCAGTGCTTTACCATGTTTACCTGGAGCACTCCACCACAACAACCCCATTCAAGATGGCTATGCTCGTGTCACGGTGGAGGACATAGTCCAAGGGTTTGAGGACCTGGAGATTGACATTGCTACACCTGAAGGGGAGAAAAGACTTGGAGATGTCAAGCGCCATTTCATTCTATGGCAAAAGAAGTTTATCAAGTTTCCAGGCGAGGCGCCAAGGACAACAAGTCCACCCCCCTACGGTGGTGGTGGTGGCGGTGGCGGCGGCGGCGGTGGTGGTGGTGGTGGCGGTTCACCTACACCTCCGTCACGTCAGCCGACGCCTCCCAGTCCACAACGTCCGGCGGGTGATCAGACGCCGCCCCCCAGTCCTCGTCCGGCGGGTGATCAGACGCCGCCCCCCAATCCACCTCCGGCAAAGAAGCAGAAGCAGTCCTGGATTATTAACCCGGACCCTTATGTACCTAAGACCACAAAGGTACCGGAGCCATCACTGAAGCCTCTCCCCACAAGGCCTTGGGAACGTAGTGCCGAGGAAACTGCCGCGGCCGCGGCTGCTGATCTTGAGAAATGGAAGGCGGACTGCAAGAAGAAAAGAGAGCCCGAGCCCAAGCCAGTATTTTCTAATGAGCAAAAGAAGTGGGCTAAGTCATTTTTGAGCACACCGTCCCAAGCCGCGAAGAATCTGCCTGACGACTATGCACGTGAACTTCGTAGGCAGGCACTCATGTTGAAGGAGAAGAAAGGGCGGGCGGATGACCCCGATCCGGAACAAAGTAAACGAGTTGCCCAGCTCGGGAAACAAAGTAAACAATCAATTGCCCCGCTTATAGTGAAAGCCGCCGGTCCGGATGACCCCGATATCATAGCAGCTGCGGCAGCACTTGGATTGACTGCAACGAGTGCCAGAGAACAAGCGGCCAACTTAGGTATTACTCTTCGTGAACTGTTAGGCCTTGATGAGGCGCCAGTGAAGGAGGTAGTAATTACATATGTGAAGAATGGGCCTCTCGTCGAGCCTGCGCAGGAACAGGATCTACCTCCACAAATGAAAGGTCTGCTGAAATGGTACAAGGGTTACATAAAAAATAAAAACGCCAACGAATATACTTATGCGGAAGTTAGACATGAGCATCACTTCAAACATTACTATGTACAAATTCATCTGAGTGAATTGTTCCAGCTTTTCAATCTGCGCGAGCTCGACAAATCTATCATCAGTTGCTACGTTCTGTAAGTGATTTATTTCTACCCCATCTCGTTCATATTGCCTGCACTATATATATGTCCTAACTATATTGTTGTGTCCGCTATTATACATGCAGAATGAAGATTAAGGAATGCAGAGTAAGGAACATCCATGATGTTGGGTTCATTGACCCACACATCGTTAATGGATATGTGTTGCGGCATCACCCCGACGACATGGAGGCAGACCTGTGGCAGTTTCTTACAAAGCAGGAACTCAAAAGTGATATTCTATTTCCTTACCATTTTGGGTGAGTGTTTCTGTCTTGAGCACATTCTCTTTTGTTTACTCCATGCATGGTATGTGGCCGGCTAATCGATGAGTTATGCATGACGTACTGTGCATGTATCGTGTCCGCAGGTTCCACTGGATTCTGCTAGTAATTAAAGTTGACACCTCAGAATGTCTCGTCCACGACTCTCTGAATATGGATCCAAAGCTTTGGGGCGACCTGAGAAAAATGATGCAGAAGTAATTATTTTCATTCATTTGCGCTCTATATCGATCGGCCTATTTCGTTCATTTCCTAATATCAAGTAACTAATAACTCTCTTGTTCATTTAATTTTCTTTGCCTCGTAGGGTTTGGAGACGGTTCGTAGATACAAAGGTCGGTGAATTCAAAAAAGAGCTAGAATTCAAAAAGTCAAAGGCTAAGAATGCTGGGGATATTCAGCCAGCGGGGACCAATCTATGTGGATACTATGTCTGTGAGATGATCCGGAGATACACCTCTGAGCGGGTTCCGAGTGATACCAATGCTCAGAGGAATAACCTCCGGATGATGCTTAGTCCAGAAGCTCGCTTCCGACCACTTCAAGAGGAACTAGCTGGATGGTTCAGGAGGGAAGTCCTCCATCCTAAAGGAGAACACCATTACGAGGACGTAGAACTTTATATGCCTTAAATTATGTATGAAAACTTGTTCAAAATTGTATATGGTCATCCGATGATATTTAATATATACTGTATATTCCTCTTGAATTCTTTTTGGTTCTAATTTCAAATTTGTTTGAAATTGTACAATCATATGCATGTATGTAGTAGCGTAGAATATGTGAAACTCCTTCAAAATTAAAATAAAGCATAAAAGAAGTAAAACAATACAAATTAAACAGAAAACAGGTTTAGGGGGGGCAGGTTTAGGGGGGGGCTAAAACCCTAAACCTGCGGCGGTCTTTAGTCGCGGTTGGCCAGAAGAACCGCGACTAAAAGTTCTCCGCCCCGATGGCCACCTGGCGCCCACGTGGACGGGCCTTTAGTCGCGGTTCTTAAGCAACCGCGACTAAAGGGTGGAGCCTTTAGTCCCGCCTGTTTGGTCGCGGTTGCGCAACCGCGACTAATGGCAGTTGCGAACCGCGACCAAAGGCCCTTTTTCCACCAGTGAAGCAAACATTTACTCGTTTGTTTGATCATGCACGTGTTTTCTTTTATGAAACATAGAAATAATCCAGCACCACTTCCCTAACTATGAAATATCGATCCTTATATCTCCCCTTCCTACCCGCGGTGGCCCAGAAAAATTGGTTGCTTACCGGCACAAAAATTTCTGAGTTATTTCGAACTTAGTTAGTAAACATATATACCATGTGCATTTCATTTTATAACACGGACTAGTCAATGGTCCCTCTAGGATATAACCAATGTGGGAGAAAACATGGAAAAAAATTACAAGCAGTATGATAGTTTGATGTTAGGCTGAATTTCAATCCTATACTTTTGTGGCTTTAGTTGTATATAATATCTAGGCTACACCAAAATCTATACTCTATACCTACTAATAAACGAAATAGGTATTCTTAGTCCGTCATGTTATTTTGTAGAAAACCCCCTGGCGTTTCTGACATTAAACCCGCAGTACATATTAAATGTTTTTTAAAATACTCATATCTTTTAAACCGCAACTCCAAATTTAACATATTATATATGGAATTTGATCAGAAAAATATGTAGAATATGAATATGATGTTATTTTACCTGTTAACAATTCAAAAATACTATCTAGGCTGCAATTTTAATCAATGATGCATTATTCGTCTTCTTTTTATTTTGGTACTGATTCAGATTGGGCATGAACACCTCAGCAAAATCAGGGTTGGTCATAAATTGAATATAAATTTGCTGGAGACACCCAATAAATAAGGACATGCATGGCAAGAAATAAAAGAAGGACCCAATAAAAAAGGGATGTCCGCTATAAAATAAATAAAAGATAAAATGCGGAGGAGATCTGATAAAGATGAGATGTTGCGCTATTCTCCTATATATAAGAAAAAAAAGAGGACATGCATGACAAAAAATAAAATAAAAGACAAGTTTGATAAGATATAAATAGTAATGAAACAAGGACCAATACTTGTGACATGTATGGCAAGAAATAGTGATAAAATAGGGGCGCAAGTACATGCGTCACTAGGAGACCATAAAAAAATGTTCTTTTCCAGACAAAAAAAAACATCTCTTCTTATGATTAAAAGGTCCTATATCTTTTTAACAACTTTCGTAACAACTTTTCATGTATTTAAGAAATAGCTACAAATTCTCAGATTATAGAATATTTTTTGTAAATTAAAAGCGTGTGGTATTTTTTTTCTCCCGTTGCAACGCACGGACCTTTTTGCTAGTTAGTGTAATAGATTGAAGGATACACGTGAACACACTAGTAAAAATATGTTTTGCAAATGTTTTATCTTTAATAAAGGGTGATTTTATCAACTCAAAATGTAGTATCAAGCGGATGCAAAGCATGATAAGCAATGCCTCGACTCCTGATAACAAAGATGCACACAACCAAACACCAACAGTCCGACAAAAAAAAAGTAAAAATAACCGATATATCGGCAGCAGGAGTCATACGATACTATGTGACTATGTCGAAGGAGGTGATGGGCCCATCCGGAGATTGGTGTGGCCGGTCCTAGCTTGATTCAGTAGTAGTATCCCACGGGGAAATAGGATTACCAGCAATTCAGCATGTGCGCATGGGTTGCCTCTCGGGGCGATACATGGACCTAGGGTCAACGTGAATCCTGGCAGTGTCCGACCACGGCAACGTAGGGCGCGGTCGCGGAGAGCACATCCATCCATGATCCATCCCCCAATCCGCCGCGCCCACGCACGACCCACCCATCGCCGCCGTCACGACCCATCCATGGTCGGCTTGAGTCCCAGCACGTGGAGTTCCTTCGTAGCGACTCGTGTCTCCCACGAATCAAAAGCGGGAGCAACGAACCGGGCAGCGGACACGTGGTGGATCGGGTTGTTGACGGGAGGGGATCCGGTCGTGTCGCCGTGCGGGGCCACGTCGTAGCCGGCGCGCGCGCGTGGCGTTCGTCGTGGCAGTGAACGAGGCCGTCATCACCGTCCGTCATCCCGGCGTGGGCAACCGCGCGGGCGGCCAGTCGAGCGGTCGAGCCAGCCACCGTCCCACGCAGCTACTAGGAGTCTAGGAGTGCAGCGGCGGGGCGCGCACGCGTTTGCGCGGGCGGCGCGAGGGCCATACGGCCAGTTTCCGCGCGGTCTGGCGAACGAATCAGCGGCGCCTGGGTGCCTCTTGTGTAGAGTAGAGTGGCACCGCCTCCTCACGTGCCCACGCTCCGGGGGCTGTGGTGTGAACGGGCGTCACGCTTGCCCCATGCGGCCATGCAGGGCCTGTCCATGGCGGCACCATCACGTCCTCCTTTGTCTCCAGCCTCCATGCTTTGGGTACGTATGCGGTTCGAGGACACACTGAATTTAGTTTTTGGGACTGTCTATCTTACATCTAGATGAAAACCAATTCGCTTTCAGCCATATTTTTCCGCCAGTGCCAGAATGACAAGTGTCCCACTGTCCCATGTCCCCTGTTTGTTCCTATTTGTCCCGCTTTTAAACAGACCAGCAACATGTCTTAACGGGTCCATAGCCCAACATTTCCAACCCGGAAAGAAAGCACCAAAAAAGATAAAACCACCCAACGTTATAGCCAAGCCTTCCTATGTCTACTAAGCTAAAGTTAGCAGAGGGAGGAAAGGACCAAATGAAATGACAAAACACACACTGGAAGAAAACTAAAATTACATTAATAATTCCACTAAAGAATTACGGGAATTACAATGTAAAATTCACTAAAATTACACTGTAAAATCCACTAAATTACACTGTAAATACTGCTAAAAATACACTAACAATCCAAATAATTTCTATTAAATAATTACACTAAGCATTTCAGTGGAAATCCACTAAGAAAAACACTGTAAACCCGGTAGGAATTACAATGTAAATCCACTTAGAATTACGCTGCAGATCTACTTAGAATTACAGTGGAAATCCACTAAGAGAAACACTATAAATCCAAAGTGTAAAACCACTTGAAATTACACTGTAAATCTACTTAGAATTACACTGGAATCCACTAAGAGAAACACTATAAATCCAGTAGGAATTACAGTGTAAATCCACTTGAAAATACACTGTAAATCTACATAGAATTACACTGGAAATCTACTAAGAAAAACAATGTAAATCCAGTAGGAATTACAGTGTAAATCCACTTAGAATTACACTGTAAATCCACTAAGAAAATGCACTATAAACCTACCAGCAACATGAACTTGAATGGGTCCACACAAGAGAGGGCAATTCCTCCATGATCTGGGACACAAATTATGCAGGAGATGCAGAAAAAACACAGGTAAACACCCCCCTCTTATGCACCCACTCCTCCAAGATCTCTCTCCTACCTCATGACATCTGAAAGAAAAACAAGCTCCCTGTGAGGATCATTCACATATGTTGAAGAACACAACTTAATAGAACAAAGATTAGAACACAGGCCGAAAAAAGGACAAATGGGGACATCAGAATGCTCTTATTTATTCTACAACAATTCATTACTTATACTTTCTGAAAACATTGAGTGCAGATGCCTGCAATCAAATCATATGCAATGGAATATAGCATCAAAGTGCACTCGTTGTACCTCGAAGAGAGTATGAAAAATCCACTATTCAAAAGGAGAGTGTGGGGGCTAAATTCAGTGCAAAAACTTCCTAAGAGTATGATAGGATAATAGAAGTCATTAATGAGAGGGAGCAAGAATGTGATCACTTGTCTAGAAACAAAAAGGATGCGCACAAGAAGTTCTGGTCCAAATACAGTATAGAACGACAAGTGCATGAGCTCTACAACATTCGGATCTTCAGGAAGTTCCAAAAGAAGATGGAAGATACAACGAGGCTGCATGTGTTTGAGCTTGAGAAAGAAAAAAACCTACATGGTTTATCAAGCTGAGACCTATCCTTCGAAACAACTAAGAAGATGAAACTTCCTAGTACAGATAGATTTGATGCAAGAGAAGTACTCATGCATGATGCATCCGGTGCGCATTTCACAAGGATGGAATCCTATCCTGACACATACTCAGAGTGATGATCCAATTGAAAGTAGAGATGATACCTGACAAGTATATCATAGAAAGATGGAGGAAAAATGATCACATGATACACTCAACCAAGCCTCCTCCCATTTTTTGATGAAAACTCAACACTGATGTACACTGATGTCTATGTGGCTTCTCTGAACAATTTACACTGCCATCAGGAGAAATAACAAGGGGTCCCTGCCCACAAGCCTTATAGGACATAAATGTGATAAAAAAAATTACAGTAGAGTTACACTGCAATTTAGCTTGGAAAAATATTGTACATAGACTACAAGAACAAAAATTCAGGTTAGTACACAGGTTAAACACTGAGTGTGATTACATTGCAAATTGCACTGAATTTATAGTGTAATTACACTGCAATTTAGACTGCAGAAATAATTTTAGTACATAGGCTGTAACTACAAAAAAATTGGTTAATTGCACTGAAAATTACAGTGTATTTACATTGTAAATTAGACTGGAAAGTTTCAGTGCATAGATTGTAACTCTGTAAGTACAAAAAATCAGGTTAATTACACATAATAAACAGATTAATTACACTAAAAGTACAGTGTAATTACACTGCAAGTTAGACTGGAAAATTCCAGTACATAGACTGTAAGTACAAAAATTACAGTTTAGCTACACTAAGGATTACACTGTAATCAACCACTAAAATACACTATAGAATTACACTGTAAATCCAATTAGAATTACAGTGTAAAATCACTAAGAAAATGCAATTCCTGAAAATTTTGAATTAGAGTTCATGAATGTACATGCACGTATTGAAGGGATTTTCCTGAAAATATATACCAAAATGACTTGGTGTGAGACTAACTGAATGAAATTGCACGGATGAGCATACATATTTACAAAACTACTCCGCTTTAAGTAACACTAAAAAATACTGGAAAATAGCAGTACAAATCATTGCAAGTTACACTGAAAAAATCACTAAAAGGAACACTGAGAAACTGGAAAATTTCAGAGAAAAACACTGCAAGTTGCACACTACTAAAATTACAAGGAAAATAAATGAAATTACAGTGCAAATATACACTTTAGTGTGGTGGTTGTGATTACTAGTAGTAGCATGGTAGTGGCTTATGGTAGTGCTAGAAACAATACAGAATGAGTGGAGCAGAAGGTAGGTGATAGACTAAAGGCAATCATCACCCAATCCACTAAGAATTACAGTGTAAAACGCCTAAGAATAATACTGTAAACCCCCTAGGAAATACACTGTAAATCCATTGGGGATTACACTGTACAATCCACTAGAAATTACAGTGTAAAACCCCTAAGAAAATACACTGCAAATCTACTAGGAATTACAGTGTAAATCCAGTGAGAACTACAGTGTAAATCTATAGCGAAAATACACTGTAAATCCACTAGAAATTACACTGTAAATCCACTAGAAATTACACTGTCATAACAAATGGGGAATACACTATGAATCAATTCAGAATTACAGTGCAAAACAACCACTGACAACAACTTCAACTCACTCATTCCTATAGCCCTATCCACATGAAGGTGGATGTGTGTCAACTGTATTGCCAAAACTACAACCACGCAACCAAGTGGATGTCAGCCTAGGGGAAACCTACATGCACAACCTAGGAATAGATCACTATCGCATAATACTACAACTAAACAAGTTAACACACGCAGTTACAGATCAAATCAAATTAACAGTGAAACCCCCTCAAGGAGCACCCCCACCTCCCAAGTCACCTGTAACACCCGCACTATGGGCCAGCCTATGTCCGCAACATGGGCTTGGGCTATGAGCTGGGCCGATCTGAGTCCCATAGCTACTTATGCAATCGGGAGAGCACAGAAGGGGCATCGAACGATTGAATAGTCTTGAAGCCTCTCATCCTCTTGCTCCTGTTCCTCACCTTCCTGCTCTCTGTATCTCACCCCTTGTTGCTGATTCTCACCTCAAATCCCTTCTCTTGTATCCAAAATTGGTACTGATCTGATTGCTCATCCTATATACGTGCTTGGGTCGTGACAATTGGTATTCAGAGCCAACAAAATCACCACTCCACTCCCCTGCCTACCACCTGTTCGACGAAATGTCTGTGAGTGAGTTCCACCTACACATGCGATCGCTGCTCGAGCTGACACAGACAGGAACCGTGGCTGAGTACACGGAGATGTTCTGGGAGCATCTACACCAGGTGTTGCATCTCAACTCCACCCTAAGCATCAAGTGCTTTGTCCCCCAATACATTGATGGCTTGCGTGAAGATATCCAAGCTGCAGTGCGGTCGAGATCTCCATCCAGCATCACTGGTGCTTCGTGTCTGGCCCGGATAAGAGAGGAAGAAGTGGTGAGGGAGGCGGCGATGGCTGCAAAGAAACTTGACGAACTTGACGACGGCGGCGGTCATGGAGATCATGGCATCACGCCTACAAAGATTCTCACCGACGCCTTCCGCGAGCTCACTACCCTAGTGGAGTGCGGGGTAGGCCATGGCTTCACCACCACCAACATCAACAACCTTGCTACTCCGACACCAACCAGGTGCTTGACAGAGTGCCTGGGTCTCAACGCCACTGTCAACATCTTCCCCGAGCTTGCCTCCCCAGCCGTGCACGACGAGGCCCTCGACAGCGAGACCGTCCATGTCACTGCACCAACACCTGCCATCTGCTCGATGGGTGATCTGGACCATGGTAACGATGATGAAAAACTCGTGCCATTCCATGTGATGAGGATGTTCTATACACCGGAGGTTGGACAGCCAACATTCACTGCAGTTTTGATGTCTACCAATGCCAATGAGGTCACGGCACACCAGTTCAGGCCCGATGTGACACCAGGTTGGAAGCCACAAGGAAAGGTGGTCCGGCCAGCACCATGGCCCTCTTTCCCTGGCGAGGGTACTATTACGGATTGCGGTGACATCATTGAGCCGCCACCAAGCATCGCCACAGTGTCAACCAAGGAAGTGGCTCCCTATGTGATTTGGCAAGAGATAATGCTGGTGGATAATGACCATAGAAAGGAGTACCAAGTAGATCTTGTTTTCGGGCCTCAACCAGAGTTCAAAACAATTATCCCTCAGCCTCTTGATCAACCAGGAGAAATCAGTAACTGGAATAATGTTGCAAACCATGCTGGAACAAAGCTAGATGAACAGTTTGATTTTATTCGTCTCTCAGCTGAGGATAGTTTGTTCACAAAAAGCGATGGATATTCACATTCATATTCTGAGGGTAGTACTTCAAGAAATCTACCTCAAAGTATTCATCATGGAAAACAACTCTCGCTCATCAGTTCTTCTAATCCAGTCGTGCCTCTGGTTGCGTTTTGTGCCTCTGCAACGGGACCAATAATTTCAACATCATGTACAAGTGCAGCCTTCTCTGTTTCGACAAGAGCCTATAATTTCAGGATGATTTTTGAAAAGCGTGCATGCTAATAATAGGGCCCATAATGTACGGCAATCGCTGCTTCTCATGGGGAACGCCTGCAGCTATGTGAGAGCGCTTCACATGTTTGAGAGTGTGAATAATTCCTTTGTTGCAGGAGAGACTCGAGTGGTACTCTGTTCTCTTACATTAGATGTTCTTCAGATAGCTTCCTACTTGGGTACTGTTTGGTCTGGTGCTTGTTTGCAGGAGATGTTGTTGGTGGATATTTATCACAAGAAGGTGTGCCGAGTGGAGCATAGTCGTTGTCCTCGGCTAGACTCATGTACTACGATCCCTCAACCTCCTGTGCAGGCAAGAATAATATGTGGCCTTGCATTTCTGGGATATGTGAATGGTACATCATGGATTTGGATTACCAATCAGTTTATCTGTATATGGATGGTACCATGTTTGTTTGATTTTTTGTTTGAGCAAGCTGCAATTAGTAGAGAAGATTTCAACATTCACCAAGATGGTATTACTGGGACGAGATGTTCTTCTTGTGCATTATTTGCTGGACCGAGGGAAACTAAATTACGCTGGTTGTTCAGTGCCATTCTATCGGAGGTTTCGAGTGAACAACAGGAGGAGATTGGCTATTTCTTGCAAAGATCTGAGAGGGAGGAGAATCTTAATTCTATTTGTGCAGCAAGTGACCAAGCTATGAGGCCGTGCTATGTAGAGTTGAGACCTTGGCCTTATTCTCTACTACATTCATTGAGACCTGCACTTCTGGGCTGGGTATACAGAGATATGGTGCAAATGAAAGGATGACACCTGAAGTGGTATGTTCTACTACCAACATAGTGCTTCTGGCATGCGATACAACTCAGTTGCAGTCTTGGCCGCCGACTCCGGATGGTACAGAATATGCTGGTACCTTCCAATACGGCAGTACATGCATGATATGTTTTACCTTCCTCATCAATCAAGTCCCCTTGCTTTGGAAGTCAGCGTGGCCACCTCCTAAGAAAGAGGAGACTAGTGGGGGTGTAAAGGTGAACCATGATAGCAAGAGCTCTGTTGAGCTTGGGTTTGATCATCTACAGGAGCAATACAAGGGGAGTTACAATATGATTCAAGGGATTGCAATTTATTGTTTGCTGGACTGTGTGCAGCCAACATCATCAGCATCACCTAATTGTTTTGGAGAGGGTTCAACTGGGCGCTTCTATCTTCAGTTCCCTGTATTTCTTCAAACCACTAGAACTGAGACTTACTCTCCTTGGATCCAATGCTCACCTTTTTGATGGTGGTTTCTATCTGCTACGGGAGAAAGTCATGAGTGGACACCTTGTATCACAACTTTCTCATGCATATATAACCATATGTTCATAGCAGGGCTCAGTTATGAGATGAATCTTCAACCTAAAGAAAAAGAAAGGGTGGAACACTACATTGGTTGGTTCAGAGGTATCATGTGTGTTTACAAGATGTCCCACACTTCAGTTGCAGCTCCATTTGGCGATGAACTCCTGTTGTGTTCGTCCGAATGAATCATCTGCAAGCACATGATACTACCCTACGACCCAGGAGGGCCAGCTCTTCAGCTACACAAGACCGGAGGCGTTGATGAGTCCTGCTTCATCATCATCGGCTTGAGGGCAAGCCGAATTTCAAGGGGTGGAGAGTGTAACACCCGCACTATGGGCCAGCCTATGTCCGCAATATGGGCTTGGGCTATGAGCTGGGCCGATCTGAGTCCCATAGCTACTTATGCAATCGGGAGAGCACAGAAGGGGCATCGAATGATTGAATAGTCTTGATGCCTCTCATCCTCTTGCTCCTGTTCCTCACCTTCCTGCTCTCTGTATCTCACCCCTTGTTGCTGATTCTCACCTCAAATCCCTTCTCTTGTATCCAAAATTGGTACTGATCTGATTGCTCATCCCATATACGTGCTTGGGTCGTGACAATTGGTATTCAGAGCCAACAAAATCACCACTCCACTCCCTTGCCTACCACCTGTTCGACGAAATGTCTGTGAGTGAGTTCCACCTACACATGCGATCGCTGCTCGAGCTGACACAGACAGGAACCATGGCTGAGTACACGGAGATGTTCTGGGAGCATCTACACCAGGTGTTGCATCTCAACTCCACCCTAAGCATCAAATGCTTTGTCCCCCAATACATTGATGGCTTGCGTGAAGATATCCAAGCTGCAGTGCGGTCGAGATCTCCATCCAGCATCACTGGTGCTTCGTGTCTGGCCCGGATAATAGAGGAAGAAGTGGTGAGGGAGGCGGCGATGGCTGCAAAGAAACTTGACGAACTTGACGACGGCGGCGGTCATGGAGATCATGGCATCACGCCTACAAAGATTCTCACCGACGCCTTCCGCGAGCTCACTACCCTAGTGGAGTGCGGGGTAGGCCATGGCTTCACCACCACCAACATCAACAACCTTGCTACTCCGACACCAACCAGGTGCTTGACAGAGTGCCTGGGTCTCAACGCCACTGTCAACATCTTCCCCGAGCTTGCCTCCCCAGCCGTGCACGACGAGGCCCTCGACAGCGAGACCGTCCATGTCACTGCACCAACACCTGCCATCTGCTCGACGGGTGATCTGGACCATGGTAACGATGATGAAAAACTCGTGCCATTCCATGTGATGAGGATGTTCTATACATCGGAGGTTGGACAGCCAACATTCACTGCAGTTTTGATGTCTACCAATGCCAATGAGGTCACGGCACACCAGTTCAGTCCCGATGTGACACCAGGTTGGAAGCCACAAGGAAAGGTGGTCCGGCCAGCACCATGGCCCTCTTTCCCTGGCGAGGGTACTATTACGGATTGCGGTGACATCATTGAGCCGCCACCAAGCATCGCCACAGTGTCAACCAAGGCAGTGGCTCCCTATGTGATTTGGCAAGAGATAATGCTGGTGGATATTGACCATAGAAAGGAGTACCAAGTAGATCTTGTTTTCGGGCCTCAACCAGAGTTCAAAACAATTATCCCTCAGCCTCTTGATCAACCAGGAGAAATCAGTAACTGGAATAATGTTGCAAACCATGCTGGAACAAAGCTAGATGAACAGTTTGATTCTATTCGTCTCTCAGCTGCGGATAGTTTGTTCACAAAAAGCGATGGATATTCACATTCATATTCTGAGGGTAGTACTTCAAGAAATCTACCTCAAAGTATTCATCATGGAAAACAACTCTCGCTCATCAGTTCTTCTAATCCAGTCGTGCCTCTGGTTGCGTTTTGTGCCTCTGCAACGGGACCAATAATTTCAACATCATGTACAAGTGCAGCCTTCTCTGTTTCGACAAGAGCCTATAATTTCAGGATGATTTCTCAAAGCGTGCATGCTAATAATAGGGGCCATAATGTACGGCAATCGCTGCTTCTCATGGGGAACGCCTGCAGCTATGTGAGAGCGCTTCACATGTTTGAGAGTGTGAATAATTCCTTTGTTGCAGGAGAGACTCGAGTGGTACTCTGTTCTCTTACATTAGATGTTCTTCAGATAGCTTCCTACTTGGGTACTGTTTGGTCTGGTGCTTGTTTGCAGGAGATGTTGTTGGTGGATATTTATCACAAGAAGGTGTGCCGAGTGGAGCATAGTCGTTGTCCTCGGCTAGACTCATGTACTACGATCCCTCAACCTCCTGTGCAGGCAAGAATAATATGTGGCCTTGCATTTCTGGGATATGTGAATGGTACATCATGGCTTTGGATTACCAATCAGTTTATCTGTATATGGATGGTACCATTTTTGTTTGAATTTTTTTTTTGAGGAAGCTGCAATTAGTAGAGAAGATTTCAACATTCACCAAGATGGTATTACTGGGACGAGATGTTCTTCTTATGCATTATTTGCTGGACCGAGGGAAACTAAATTACGCTGGTTGTTCAGTGCCATTTTATCGAAAGTTTCGAGTGAACAACAGGAGGAGATTGGCTATTTCTTGCAAAGATCTGAGAGGGAGGAGAATCTTAATTCTATTTGTGCAGCAAGTGACCAAGCTATGAGGCCGTGCTATGTAGAGTTGAGACCTTGGCCTTATTCTCTACTACACTTCATTGAGACCTGCACTTCTGGGCTGGGTATACAGAGATATGGTGCAAATGAAAGGATGACACCTGAAGTGGTATGTTCTACTACCAACATAGTGCTTCTGGCATGCGATACAACTCAGTTGCAGTCTTGGCCGCCGACTCCGGATGGTACAGAATATGCTGGTACCTTCCAATACAGCAGTACATGCATGATATGTTTTACCTTCCTCATCAATCAAGTTCCCTTGCTTTGGAAGTCAGCGTGGCCACCTCCTAAGAAAGAGGAGACTAGTGGGGGTGTAAAGGTGAACCATGATAGCAAGAGCTCTGTTGAGCTTGGGTTTGATCATCTACAGGAGCAATACAAGGGGAGTTACAATATGATTCAAGGGACTGCAATTTATTGTTTGCTGGACTGTGTGCAGCCAACATCATCAGCATCACCTAATTGTTTTGGAGAGGGTTCAACTGGGCGCTTCTATCTTCAGTTCCCTGTATTTCTTCAAACCACTAGAACTGATACTTACTCTCCTTGGATCCAATGCTCACCTTTTTGGTGGTGGTTTCTATCTTCTACGGGAGAAAGTCATGAGTCGACACCTTGTATCACAACTTTCTCATGCATATATAACCATATGTTCATAGCAGGGCTCAGTTATGAGATGAATCTTCAACCTAAAGAAAAAGATAGGGTGGAACACTACATTGGTTGGTTCAGAGGTATCATGTGTGTTTACAAGATGTCCCACACTTCAATTGCAGCTCCATTTGGCGATGAACTCCTGTTGTGTTCGTCCGAACGAATCATCTGCAAGCACATGATACTACTCTACGACCCAGGAGGGCCAGCTCTTCAGCTACACAAGATCGGAGGCGTTCATGAGTCCTGCTTCATCATCATCCGCTAGAGGGCAAGCCGAATTTCAAGGGGTGGAGAGTGTAACACCCGCACTATGGGCCAGCCTATGTCCGCAACATGGGCTTGGGCTATGAGCTGGGCCGATCTGAGTCCCATAGCTACTTATGCAATCGGGAGAGCACAGAAGGGGCATCGAACGATTGAATAGTCTTGAAGCCTCTCATCCTCTTGCTCCTGTTCCTCACCTTCCTGCTCTCTGTATCTCACCCCTTGTTGCTGATTCTCACCTCAAATCCCTTCTCTTGTATCCAAAATTGGTATTGATCTGATTGCTCATCCCATATACGTGCTTGGGTCGTGACATCACCTCACCCCTCCATGGACTGGGACGAGCGGCCTTAGAAACTGGAACTACCTCCCCCTACCACAGGGCACTCCACCTCCTAAATCCGCCATGGCAAACGAGAATCAAACCCGGCCGAACCTCACACATCTACATGAATGGATGGCGGGGAAATACACACAACAACAAGATCTGACTAACAAACCCCTAAAACTACCATTCAGATCTACGGAACAAGGGAAAATCGAGAGAAAATACCGAATCAGATGAACAAAAACGACGGGAGGGGGGAAATTGTGGCCGGGGTTGGTGCGGGGGCAGACAACCGACGGGAGGTCGACCGGGGCGCGGAGGCACCAGGGGAGTGGGACAGAGAGCGCAGACGAGTCACCAACAACCAACTGCGTCGATCGCCGAGAGGGAGATCCAAATCGCCATGGCTATCTCTCCCAACCTCTGTCCCGGGGGATGCGTGTGTGAAATCGCAAAGAGGAAATGACGAGGATGGTAAGAGACAGACGTGGGATAGCGAGGAGAGCATAACGGGTTAGATTGAAAATGCAGCGGGCCCGATAAGAAAAGTTAGCGCCCAAAAGAGGACCGGAAAAAAAGAAAAAACAAGAATCGCGACGCAACAGAACGTACGGCTCAGAAAACGGATGAAGACGAATAATTTTCATCCGGATGAAAATTAGCAATTCCGTAGTTTATATATTTTTAGCAAGCTGACGAAGAAAAATGAGTTCCGTTCTTTGGGCAAGCAGATAACATACAATTAAGGGAAACGTTTGAAGACGGTGCGCCGGCTGAAGCTTCGGCCGGTCGTGTCCCGCACGTGAACGTTGTAACGAATCCAAATGCGACACATAAGGTGCAGGGGCCATCACTTTCATCGTCCTGTTTTCTTCTCCACTCGTCATGTTTTCTCCCTTATCTTCTCGCCTGAGCCCACCTCGCGCTGCGCTGCAGTTTTTTTCTCGCCGCAACCTCCTCAACCAGGCCCGACAGCATCTCGTCGGAGATGAGCTGCCGGCGGAGGTGGCTGCCAACCCCCTCCACCCCCCCTCCCCGCGGGTAATTCTTCCTTCGCGCAGGCGCCTCCCCCATCCACGTTTCTCTGCAAAAGACAGCGAGGACGGAGGCACGGGCACGGCGAGGAGTTGCGACGGCGGCGCATGGAGGCTGCGGCGACCTCGACGGCGGATTGCTACGACCGCGCGACAGGTGATGTTGCAACTGTTGGCGCAAGTTGCTGGAACCAGACGACGAAGGAGTTGCGACCAACGGTGGTATTTATTACAACCATTATGCACCTATGATGCGACCCCGATGACAGTGACAACGCTTTTCTGTTGCAACCGTGTAGTGTTTCTGCTACTACCAGCGACATAAATTGCTACTACCAACGGTGATTTTTGTTACATTCATTTGTGAAGACGATGCTATCCAGACGACAGAGACATTTTTTTGCTGCAACCGAACAATTTTTTGCTACTACCGACTACAGGATTCGCTACATCATTCATGAAGAAGATGCAACCCTTGACAGCCACGACAACTTTTTTCTGCAACCACACAGAATGTTTGCTACTACCATAGACAATAATTGTTACCACTATTCACGGCGGTGACTGATGACTGGAAATCAGAAAAGTTGCAACCGGCGACGAAAAAAGCTTCAATCGGCTCGAAAAAAAGCTTCGACCGGCGATATAGAAAGCTTCAACCAGCGATAGGAAACGCAGAAAGCTATCATCGTTAACACAAAAGCTTCGACCATATATTTCAAAAGCTTCAACCAGAGACCGGCGACGAAAAAGCTGCAGCGGCGAGCCTTTGATGCACAATACACCAATGGTGCTGCGACTGATGCTGAAACCGGTGGCCCCGCCATTGTTGGACCTGGCGGCCGCCATTGCCGCCTGTTTTTGATGCAGTTGTACCTTTTTTGCTGCAGCGGAGACGGCAAGCGGCAAGCGGCGGCGGCGAGCGGCAACCATGGCGAGCCATGAGGAACGTGGGGTGTGGCAGACGGCGATGGCGGACAGAGTCAACGATGTGCGGCGGATGAGGAAGACGACGAACGAGTCCACATCGAGCCCCCGATACGTGCGTGATCGAGCGGTTCCGCGCGCTCCGTGTTAGACAGATCCAATGGCCCACGCGAGACCGGCCGAAAGTTTCGTCAAGTGCGCCGGCGCCTATTAGCGCCCTACAATTAACTGTAGGCGAGTAAACTCTCTCCTTCAAACTTCACCAACGAGCCTGTGAATTCTCATACACACTAGCAGCTGCGAGCGGCGCATGGCCGTGGTGCGACCGGCGAGGCCTGGAGCGGCGCGTGGCCCTATCATTTTCATTTTGCTTGTTTCTTTTTCTTTCCTCTTAATTAGCATAACTATTGCATTGTATGACCAACTAGTCTTGGGTGTGCAGTTTAACACGCCCGATTTTGGACGGTAAGAATTACATTGTCACGCGTCTTCTATCCACACAAAACTTTTTAATTCCTTAGTTTCATATACTTACTCTTTTTTATTGTTCCCGAAGATCAAAAAAACTTGTAGTGAGATTGTCGAACTCATGCATCTTCTCAAGACAGCCAACCGCATCCTTCACACAACGGAAGCAAATATCAATGCCCAGATGAACTAGCGCAAAGGAAAAGAATCCAAGTCATCAGGCCTAGCCTCATTTTGTAAAACTACAGCGCAACCTTGTGCTATATCTAATTGTTAGGCATTTAGTTCGCAGTACTAGAAAATAGTGATTTAAGCAACAATGGCCTCGCCCTGGCTTCCGGCACCACCGCGCCTTCTGTCTGGTAGTATATTTATGTGGGCCTCACATGTGAAGTTGTTTCTCTAACATCTTCATCACTTTCCCAAATGAATGTAACCCCTTCTCAATTGATCAGGTTCTGTCCACCATATGCCTTCTTCATCGATGCCCACCCGCCTGATACTTGTGAGATAATTAAACAGAAAAGCAAGGTCGCCTCTGTTGGGGATCGTAGCAGAATTTAAAATTTTCTACGCGTCACCAAGATCAATCTATGGAGTATTCTAGCAACGAGAGGAATAAGAGTGCATCTACATACCCTTGTAGATCACGAGCGGAAGCGTTCAAGTGAACGGGGTTGATGGAGTCGTACTCGTCGTGATCCAAATCACCGATGATCCTAGCGCCGAACAGACGACACCTCCGCGTTCAACACACGTACGGTTGGGAATACGTCTCCTCCTTCTTGATCCAGCAAGGGAGAAGGAGAGGTTGATGGAGATCCAGCAGCACGACGGCGTGGTGGTGGATGCAGCAGGGTCTCGGCGGAGCTTCGCCAAGCACCAACGAGAGGGAGAGGTGTTACGGGAGGGAGAGGGAGGCGCCAGGGGCTAGGGTGCGCAACCCTCCCTCCCCCCTCTTTATATAGGGGCCCTGGGGGCGCCGGCCCCTCTAGATCCCATCTAGAGGGGGGGCGGCGGCCAAGGAGGGTGGCTTGCCCCCCAAGCCAAGTGGGGCGTCCCAACCCCTAGGGTTCCCCAACCCTAGGCGCAGGGGAGGCCCAAGGGGGGCGCACCAGCCCACCTGGAGCTGGTTCCCCTCCCACTTCAGCCCATGGGGCCCTCCGGGATAGGTGGCCCCACCCGGTGGACCCCCGGGACCCTTCTGGTGGTCCCGGTACAATACCGGTGACCCCCAAAACATTCCCGATGGCCGAAACTGGACTTCCTATATATATATATATATAAATCTTTACCTCCGGACCATTCCGGAACTCCTCGTGACGTCCGGAATCTCATCTGGGACTCCGAACAACTTTTGGATTGCTGCATACTAATATCTCTACAACCCTAACGTCCGAACCTTAAGTGTGTAGACCATACGGGTTCGGAAGACACGCAGACATGACCGAGACGCCTCTCCGGTCAATAACCAACAGCGGGATCTGGATACCCGTGTTGGCTCCCACATGCTCCACGATGATCTCATCGGATGAACCACGATGCCGAGGATTCAATCAATCCCGTATACAATTCCCTTTGTCAATCGGTACGTTACTTGCCCGAGACTCGATCGTCGGTATCCCAATACCTTATTCAATCTCGTTACCGGCAAGTCACTTTACTCGTACCGTAATGCATGATCCCGTGACCAACCCCTTGGTCACACTGAGCTCATTATGATGATGCATTACCGAGTGGGCCCAGAGATACCTCTCCGTCATACGGAGTGACAAATCCCAGTCTCGATTCGTGCCAACCCAACAGACACTTTCGGAGATACCTGTAGTGCACCTTTATAGCCACCCAGTTACGTTGTGACGTTTGGCACACCCAAAGCACTCCTACGGTATCCGGGAGTTGCACAATCTCATGGTCTAAGGAAATGATACTTGACATTGGAAAAGCTCTAGCAAACGAACTACACGATCTTTTGTGCTATGCTTAAGATTGGGTCTTGTCCATCACATCATTCTCCTAATGATTTGATCTCGCTATCAATGACATCCAATGTCCATAGCCAGGAAACCATGACTATCTGTTGATCAACGAGCTAGTCAACTAGAGGCTCACTAGGGACACGTTGTGGTCTATGTATTCACACATGTATTACGATTTCCTGATAACACAATTATAGCATGAATAATAGACAATTATCATGAACAAAGAAATATAATAATAACCATTTTATTATTGCCTCTAGGGCATATTTCCAACAGTCTCCCACTTGCACTAGAGACACTAATCTAGTTACATTGTGATGAATCGAACCCCCATGGAATTCTGGTGTTGATCATGTTTTGCTTTGGGGAGAGGTTTAGTCAACGGATCTGCTACATTCAGGTCCGTATGTACTTTACAAATTTCTATTTCTCCATTTTGAACACTTTCACGAATGGAGTTGAAGCGACGCTTGATATGCCTGGTCTTCTTGTGAAACCTGGGCTCCTTGGCAAGGGCAATAGCTCCAGTGTTGTCACAGAAAAGAGTCATCGGCCCCGACGCATTGGGTATGACTCCTAGGTCGGTGATGAACTCCTTCACCCAGATTGCTTCTTGTGCTGCCTATGAGGCTGCCATGTACTCCGCTTCACATGTAGATCCCGCCACAATGCTTTGCTTGCAACTGCACTAGCTTACTGCCCCACCATTCAAAATATACACGTATCCGGTTTGTGACTTAGAGTCATCCAGATCTGTGTCGAAGTTAGCGTCGACGTAACCCTTTACGACGAGCTCTTCGCCACCTCCATAAACGAGAAACATATCCTTGGTCCTTTTCAGGTACTTCAGGATGTTTTTGACCGCTGTCCAGTGTTCCTTGCCGGCATTACTTTGGTACCTACCTACCAAACTTACGGCAAGGTTTACATCAGATCTGGTACACAGCATGGCATTCATAATAGACCCTATGGTTGAGGCATAGGGGATGACACTCATCTCTTCTATATCTTCTGTCGTAGTCGGGCATTGAGCCGTGCTCAATCGCACACCTTGCAATACAGGCAAGAATCCTTTCTTGGACTGATGCATATTGAACTTCTTTAATATCTTGTCAAGGTACGTACTTTGTGAAAGACCGATGAGGCGTCTCGATCTATCTCTATAGATCTTGATGCCTAATATGTAAGCAGCTTATCCAAGGTCCTTCATTGAAAAACACTTGTTCAAGTAGGCCTTTATGCTTTCCAAGAATTCTATATCATTTCCCATCAATAGTATGTCATCCACATATAATATGAGAAATGCTACAGAGCTCCCACTCACTTTCTTGTAAACGCAGGCTTCTCCATAAGTCTGCATAAACCCAAACGCTTTGATCATCTCATGAAAGCGAATGTTCCAACTCCGAGATGCTTGCACCAGCCCATAAATTGAGCGTTGGAGCTTGCACACCTTGTTAGCATTCTTAGGATCTACAAAACCCTCCGGCGGCATCATATACAATTCTTTCTTAAGAAAGTTGTTAAGGAATGTCGTTTTGACGTCCATTTGCCATATCTCATAATCATAGAATGCGGCAATTGCTAACATGATTCGGACGGACTTCAGCTTCGCTACGGGTGAGAAAGTCTCATCGTAGTCAACCCCTTGAACTTGTCGATAACCCTTAGCGACAAGTCGAGCCTTATAGATGGTCACATTACCATCCGCATCTGTCTTCTTCTTAAAGATCCATCTATTTTCTATGGCTCGCCGATCATCGGGCAAGTCAGTCAAAGTCCATACTTCGTTTTCATACATGGATTCTATCTCGGATTTCATGGCTTCTAGCCATTGGTCGGAATCTGGGCCCGCCATCGCTTCTTCATAGTTCGAAGGTTCACCGTTGTCCAACAACATGATTTCCAGGACAGGGTTGCCGTACCACTCTGGCGTGGAATATGTCCTTGTGGACCTACGAAGTTCAGTAGGGGCTTGATCTGAAGTATCTTGATCATCATCATTAACTTCCTCTCTAATCGGTGCAGGCACCATAGGAACATTTTCCTGAGTTGCGCTACTCTCCGCTTCAAGAGGCAGTACTTCATCAAGCTCTACTTTCCTCCCACTTACTTCTTTCGAGAGAAACTCTTTCTCTAGAAAGGATCCATTCTTGGAAACAAAGATCTTGCCTTCGGATCTGAGGTAAAAGGTATACCCAATGGTTTCCTTAGGGTATCCTATGAAGACGCATTTTTCCGACTTGGGTTCGAGCTTTTTAGGTTGAAGTTTCTTGACATAAGCATCGCATCCCCAAACTTTTAGAAACGACAGCTTAGGTTTCTTCCCAAACCATAATTCATACGGTGTCGTCTCAACGGATTTCGACGGAGCCCTATTTAAAGTGAATGCGGCAGTCTCTAAAGCATAGCCCCAAAATGAGAGCGGTAGATCGCTAAGAGACATCATAGATCACACCATATCCAATAGAGTGCGATTACGACGTTCGGACACACCGTTACGCTGAGGTGTTCCAGGCGGCGTGAGTTGTGAAACGATTCCACATTTCCTTAAGTGTGTGCCAAATTCGTGACTCAAATATTCCCCCCCCCCCCCCCACGATCTGATCGTAAGAACTTTATTTTTCTGTCATGTTGATTCTCATCCTCACTATGAAATTCCTTAAACTTTTCAAAGGTCTCAGACTTGTGTTTCATTAAGTAGACATATCCATATCTTCTCAAGTCATCAGTGAGGGTGAGAACATAACGATAGCCACCGCGAGCCTCAACACTCATTGGACCGCACACATCAGTATGTATGATTTCTAATAAGTTGGTTCCTCGCTCCATTGTTCCGGAGAACGGAGTCTTGGTCATTATACCCATGAGGCATGGTTCGCACGTGTCAAATGATTCGTAATCAAGAGACTCTAAAAGTCCATCTGCATGGAGCTTCTTCATGCGTTTGACACCTATGTGACCAAGGCGGCAGTGCCACAAGTATGTGGGACTATCATTATCAACCTTACATCTTTTGGTATTTACACTATGAACATGTGTAACATTACGCTCGAGATTCATTAAGAATAAACCATTCACCAGCGGGGCATGACCATAAAACATATCTCTCATATAAGTAGAACAACCATTATTCTCGGATTTAAATGAGTAGCCATCTCGAATTAAAAGAGATCATGATACAATGTTCATGCTCAAAGCTGGAACTAAATAACAATTATTGAGGTTTAAAACTAATCTCGTAGGTAAATGTAGAGGTAGCATGCCGACGGCGATCACATCGACCTTGGAACCATTCCCGATGCGCATCGTCACCTCGTCCTTCGCCAGTCTCCGCTTATTCCGCAGCTCCTGCTTGGAGTTACAAATATGAGCAACCACATCGGTATCAAATACCCAGGAGCTACTACGAGTACTGGTAAGGTACACATCAATTACATGTATATCATATACCTTTAGTATTGCCGGCCTTCTTGTCTGCTAAGTACTTGGGGCAGTTCCGCTTCCAGTGACCACTTCCCTTGCAATAAAAGCACTCAGTCTCAGGCTTGGGTCCATTCTTTGGCTTCTTCCTGGCAACTCGCTTACCGAGCGTGGCAACTCCCATGCCGTCCTTCTTGAAGTTCTTCTTACCCTTGCCTTTCTTGAATTTAGTGGTTTTATTCACCATCAACACTTGATGTTCCTTTTTGATCTCCACCTCCGCTGATTTCAGCATTGAATATACCTCAAGAATGGTCTTTTCCATCCCCTGCATATTGAAGTTCATCACAAAGCTCTTGTAGCTCGGTGGAAGCGACTGAAGAATTCTGTCAATGATCGCGTCATCCGGGAGATTAACTCCCAGCTGAGTCTGGCGGTTGTGCAACCCAGACATTTTGAGTATGTGCTCACTTACAGAACTATTTTCCTCCATCTTACAACTGAAGAACTTGTCGTAGACTTCATATCTCTCGACCCGGGCATGAGCTTGGAAAACCATTTTCAGCTCCTCGAACATCTCATATGCTTCGTGTTGCTCAAAATGCTTTTAGAGCCCCGGTTCTATGCTGTAAAGCATGCTACACTGGACGAGGGAGTAATCATCAGCACGTGACTGATAAGTGTTCATAACGTCTTGGTTTGCTGGGAATGGTGCTTCACCTAGCGGTGCTTCTAGAACATAATCTTTCTTGGCCGCTATGAGGATGACCCTCAGGTTCCGGACCCAGTCCGTATAGTTGCTGCCATCATCTTTCGGCTTGGTTTTCTCTAGGAACGCGTTGAAGTTGAGGGCAACATTAGCGTGGGCCATTTGATCTACAAGACATATTGTAAAGATTTTAGACTAAGTTCATGATAATTAAGTTCATCTAATCAAATTATTCAATGAACTCCCACTCAGATAGACATCCCTCTAGTCATCTAAGTGAAACATGATCCGAGGCAACTAGGCCGTGTCCGATCATCACGTGAGACGGACTAGTCAACATCGGTGAACATCTACATGTTGATCGTATCTGCTATACGACTCATGCTCGACCTTTCGATCCTCCGTGTTCCGAAGCCATGTCTATACATGTTAGGCTCGTCAAGTCAACCTAAGTGTATTGCGTGTGTAAATCTGGCTTACACCCTTTGTATTCGAACGTTAGAATCTATCACACCCGATCAACACGTGGTGCTTCGAAACAACGAACCTTCGCAACGGTGCACAGTTAGGGGGAACACTTTCTTGAAATTATTGCGAGGGATCATCTTATTTAAGCTACCGTCGTTCTAAGCAAATAAGATGTAAAACTTGATAAACATCACATGCAATCAAATAGTGACATGATATGGCCAATATCATTTCGCTCCTTTTGATCTTCATCTTCGGGGCGCCATGATCATCGTCGTCACCGGCATGACACCATGATCTCCATCATCGTGTCTTCATGAAGTTGTCTCGTCATCTATTACTTCTACTACTATGGCTAACGGTTTAGCAATAAAGTAAAGTAATTACATGACATTATATGTTGACACGCAGGTCATAAATAAATTAAGACAACTCCTATGGCTCCTGTCGGTTGTCATACTCATCGACATGCAAGTTGTGATTCCTATTACAAGAACATGATCATCTCATACATCACATATGTCATTCATCACATCCTTTGGCCATATCACATCACAAAACACTTGCTGCATAAACAAGTTAGACGTCCTCAAATTGTTGTTGCAAGTTTTTTATGTTGCTGCTATAGGTTTCTAGCAAGAACGTTTCTTACCTACGCCAAAACCACAACGTGAATTGCCAATTTTTATTTACCCTTCATAAGGACCCTGTTCATCGAATCCGATCCGACTAAAGTGGGAGAGACAGACACCCGCTAGCCACCTTATGCAACTAGTGCATGTCAGTCGGTGGAACCAGTCTCACGTAAGCGTACGTGTAAGGTCGGTCCGGGCCGCTTCATCCCACAATGCCGCCAAATCAAGATAAGACTAGTAACGGCAAGATAATTCACAATATCGACGCCCACAACTGTTTTGTGTTCTACTCGTGCATAGAAACTAAGCATAAACCTAGCTCTGATACCACTGTTGGGGATCGTAGCAGAATTTAAAATTTTCTACGCATCACCAAGATCAATCTATGGAATATTCTAGCAATGAGGGGAATAAGAGTGCATCTACATACCCTTGTAGATCGCGAGCGGAAGCGTTCAAGTGAACAGGGTTGATGGAGTCGTACTCGTCGTGATCCAAATCCCCGATGATCCTAGCGCCGAACGGACGGCACCTCCGCGTTCAACACACGTACGGTTGGGAAGACGTCTCCTCCTTCTTGATCCAGCAAGGGAGAAGGAGAGGTTGATGTAGATCCAGCAGCAGGACGGCGTGGTGGTGGATGCAGCAGGGTCTCGGCAGGGCTTCGCCAAGCACCAACGAGAGGGAGAGGTGTTATGGGAGGGAGAGGGAGGCGCCAGGGGCTAGGGTGCGCAGCCCTCCCTCCCCCCTCTTTATATAGGGGCCCTAGGGGGCGCCGGCCCCTCTAGATCCCATCTAGAGGGGGGCGGCAGCCAAGGGGGGTGGCTTGCCCCCCAAGCCAAGTGGGGCGCCCCCACCCCTAGGGTTCCCCAACCCTAGGCGCAGGGGAGGCCCAAGGGGGGGCGCACCAGCCCACCTGGGGCTGGTTCCCCTCCCACTTCAGCCCATGGGGCCCTCCGGGATAGGTGGCCCCACCCGATGGACCCCCGGGGCCCTTCTAGTGGTCCCGGTATAATACCGGTGACCCCCAAAACATTTCCGATGGCCGAAACTGGACTTCCTATATATAAATATTTTCCTCCGGACCATTCCGGAACTCCTCGTGACGTCCGGGATCTCATCCGGGACTTCGAACAACTTTCGGGTTGCTGCATACTAATATCTCTACAACCCTAGCGTCACCGAACCTTAAGTGTGTAGACCCTACGGGTTCGGGAGACACGCAGACATGACCGAGACGCCTCTCCGGTCAATAACCAACAGCGGGATCTGGATACCCATGTTGGCTCCCACATGATCCACGATGATCTCATCGGATGAACCACGATGTCGAGGATTCAATCAATCCCGTATACAATTCCCTTTGTCAATCGGTACGTTACTTGCCCAAGACTCGATTGTCGGTATCCCAATACCTTGTTCAATCTCGTTACCGGCAAGTCACTTTACTCGTACCGTAATGCATGATCCCGTGACCAACCCTTGATCAAACTGAGCTCATTATGATGATGCATTACCGAGTGGGCCCAGAGATACCTCTCCGCCATACGGAGTGACAAATCCCAGTCTCGATTCGTGCCAATCCAACAAACACTTTCGGAGATACCCGTAGTGCACCTTTATAGCCACCCAGTTACGTTGTGATGTTTGGCACACCCAAAGTACTCCTACGGTCTCCGGGAGTTGCACAATCTCATGGTCTAAGGAAATGATACTTGACATTGGAAAAGCTCTAGCAAACAAACTACACGATCTTTTGTGCTATGCTTAAGATTGGGTCTTGTCCATCACATCATTCTCCTAATGATGTGATCCCGTTATTAATGACATCCAATGTACATAGCCAGGAAACCATGAATATCTGTTGGTCAACGAGCTAGTCAACTAGAGGCTCACTAGGGACACGTTGTGGTCTATGTATTCACACATGTATTACGATTTTCTGATAACACAATTATAGCATGAATAATAGACAATTATCATGAACAAAGAAATATAATAATAACCATTTTATTATTGCCTCTAGGGCATATTTCCAACAGCCCCTTCTTTCCAGAAAAAATAAAAAGAAAATGAATCGGCCTTCCAACTGTGTCGCTTAATCTTCGCGACTCCCGTAAGCGCAGAGCTGGAGGGATCTAAAGCAGCGGTGGCAGCGTTAGGGATTGATTCTACGACCACCGGGTAACGCGTGCACCATATATCTGCTTGGTCAAGGTCGTTCTCCTCTGCTGATTGGCCTTAGGATTTGGTTATAAAGTTGATAATTCTAGCTACGAAAATTTAATGTTGAAATCTTGTTTGATATTAAGGGCTAATACTTGGTCTGGTGTCTATTCATCTTCCTACGTTAACTCTGATCTCGTCAGATCTATCTAACTTCGATGAGTCATTTGTGCTTGTAGAGATACTATGAACTAGTAGAAGTCTAGCTATCTATCAAACTTGAATATGAAAATAATAATGGAAAAGCCATCAAATAGCATACCATTGTCGTTTTTTACATGAATTTTAATTGATAAGTACAATCATATCTAATTATTTAACTAAAGTTATATCCATGTTTGAAATTAAATGCTTGATTTAATTGTATTTGTATTATTGTTTTGCATTAGGAGATCAAAAATAAACCTCACAGATATTATTTAGAAATATTTTATCTCACTTCAGACCATTTGGTAGATTCTTTTTATAGGCCTCAGTCTTCTAGCTCGCCTCAGGCCCCCGAAATTTCAGGACCGGGCGGCTTTAATGGTGCGCTCTTCCATGCCATACATGATTTTTCGTCATTCCAATAATCCAAACTAAGTTTGGTAATATGAATAAATATCATTATTTATACTAATTATTTTGTAACTCATCTTTTTGTACAACATCGTCCATATCTAATATATTGTGTTTAGAGTTACATTTGAAAGTTAGTTTATTTTTATTTATTTTACTTAAAAATCCATTTACATGTGAGGAAAAGCAAGACAAATCTGCACACCTTCTCATAATAATTTATGGCACTTGCATTAATATATTTTCTATGTTTGTATGTATTTAAATATTTTGATAGAGATATTTTAAATGCATATGGTATAAGAAATATCTCAATAATCACTTTCTAGGTTATGATTAGGTATATGCAAATAGAAAAAACTAGGGTGCATAAGTGTTTATGAGGAGATTATTGATGAATCTTCAGCGTATGACTTCAAACATTTTTTGGGGTCAAGCAAGTACATATTACAATAGATTCAATACTCTATTGTTGATGCATGTATATTTTTTGGACTGAACTAAAATAACATCATTTAGCTTAAATGGCCTTCGGTACAATTTTTTGGAGTATACCATATTTACCTAAGATAGACTAGCATGCTAACTACTGTGGCCGCCATAGATCACATTTATTTCTAATACATAGTGTGTGCAATCGGCTTATGGTGTGGGTTTATTTCTACAAATTGGTCTTTAATTTTTTTAGATGTCAAGCAAGCAAACCTTTGCTCCTTTGTTTAATTAGGCATGTGTTTTTTATATTAAGAAAATCAACCCTACACCACTTCCCGGACTGGCACATGTCGATCCTTCTTGCTCCTCTCTACCCAGGATGGCTCGGAAAATTGGCTTGCTGGCTGATTTTTTTTAGAGTTTATACTAAAGCAGCGTAAATTAATATTGATTGGAGGGAGTGGCAAACATATATGTCATCTGCATTTCATATATAACACCAAATAGTCAGTGGCGGATCTAGGATTTAACCAAAGCGAGGAAATCATGAACAACATTACAAGTTATGGCAATTTTCTCAGGCTGCAGGTGGGACAATACATGGGCGACCCACCTCCAACCCACCTGATCCCACTACGTTTAGTGGGAGTAACTGGACACCCCCATCAAAACATGCATAAATTATATGGGCTCAAGTGGGATCCCACTTAGCAAATGGAGGATTGAAACATAATACTCCAGTACGCACTAGTTTAGCATCCATCTGCCGAGTCCACATTACAGTGTCACCCTTACACTGTAAGAAGCGAAGGCCAAGGTTCTCTGTAATTTTGCTTCTTTCGTTTTAGTTAGCACTGCACGAGCCCACGATAGTATTAGTGTGTGTGTGCGCGCCGTGCAACGGTGCAAGTCAGCATCGACAACCGCAGTGCAGGCATATGCAGTCCGGCCGTGACTAGCTCTCTCTTTCCATTGGTGTTGAAAATAGAAGTAGAGAAGAAAATATTGCAGCATGTTTAGGCCAACTCCACCGCATGACCCCAAACGCACGTTCGGTTTGGTCGGATTTTATCCCTTTGGGGCGGCGATGGATTCGCCCATGTCCGCCTCTGTTTGTTGGATCGTGGGTGCGCCCAGCGCGCGGCCGCACCCCAAATCATGTCCTTGTTGGACGTGATTAAAAAAACAAAAAAACTTGAAATGACTTTAAAAAAGTAAATAAACACAGTTAAAAAACTTAAAACACAAGTTAGGGGTCATGGCCACAAAACGACCCAGTTTCACGGTTCACTTAATGGCCCAGTGCCATAATTAACATAAAAACAAAATAAAAAATGCCGGCCCGCGCGTTCCTGCCGTGCCCGTCGATGCCGTGGCCGATGCCGTCTTCAGTGGCCGCCGGTGTCGTCGTCGCTGACGAGGTCGACGTAGGCCGGCGGCGTCCAGAGGTGGGCCGGCGGTCCGTGGTACGCGGGGGCGGGCTGGACGGCGGCAGGTGGTGGTGGCGACGGAGATGGCGAAGGCGACGGCGTGGGCGTGAGGCCGCGCACCCGTGTATGCCCGTGCACCTGTGGAGCAGCCGCTCGGCGCTCTGGACGTGGCCGCCGCGGCCCCGTCGACGTGTTGGCAAAGAAGGACGCCACATACGGCCGCCTCGATGTAGTGTCGGTCGCGCTCATCGGCGGCCGTGGGGGCGATGGAGAACGCGGGCGGCGCGGGGGCCCGGCGCGGTGGTGATGCGGGCTCTTCCTTCTTCACTGAGCCGCGGCGGCGTCCCGACGAGGAGCCAGCCTCGCGGTCGTGCTTCCCGGAACGGCCGTAGGCCCATAGCCCCATGGCTGCGAGGCGGCCGGCTGGCGAGTTCGAGGCCAGGGTTTGGGGGCTTGGGATTGTCGGGTTTCGAGGAGGCCGGTCCACTGCTTCCCCATTTAAGAAGGACCGCGACCGTTTGCCTGGGCGGATGACAGGCGGGCCGGCTGCGCGTGCGCATTGATGTTGGCGGGTGGGAGGTAGGTGGCCGCCTGCCACGCGCCCCCGACGCGGACCAGCGATGCGTTCGTTGCTGTCCGCCGCGACCCAAACCCGGTGCATGTTTGCGCTCGAAATGGATCGGCCCGGACACAAAACAGATCAGATGGGTCCGGGCCGTCGCGCGCTGGGCTGCCTCGTTTGTCCCTTTTACCCCAAACGAACGGGGCCGAACAGGATAGAGTCGCGCGGTGGAGTTGACCTTAGAGCTGCCAGAAATACCACATGCCACTGATAGCTAGCTTGAGAGTTGAGGCCTGACATTGCCCAGCACTTCGGACCTGCAGTCGCCTTCCACGGCCAGGCGACCGACCATGGAGCACCACATGACGTTTCTCTTGGCGGCCATAACCAATCAGCAGACCTGCCTGCAGCCCGACATCCGCCAGATCTTGCTTCCATGGCCAAGAAGCTGCCCGCTAATCCTTGCGCGTGGTGCTAGGAAGAAGAAACAGGGGTTCAGCGGCGGCGACGGCGACGGCCATCAATCGGCGGCAACGGCGGGAGCATGCTGTGGCACCGCGCTCTACTGTGCAGTTTTTTTTTTTTTTGAAAGGCTCTACTGTGCAGTTGGCTAATAGGGCAAGGTGGGATCCCAACGGGCTAAATGGGATAGCCCAATTAATATTTTACCTGTCCAATGGGATCCCATTAAAGCAAATTAAGTGGGATGGACTAGTTAGTCCCACTTAAATCCACTTCCACCTGCAGCTTGACAATTTTCTATGCCGAGACACATCACATACGGTTAATAATTTTTTGTGAAATCGTAATGTTCACATATTGATGCAAAATTGAACCAAAAGTATAATAAAAAATAGCTCAGATAAGGTCTTGAACCATAGTTGCATGATAATGTGTGACATTGTGCCCCTACCTCCGTGGAACTCTACACATGCCTCACAACGACGCCATTTGTTGTTCCACGCTCTCGCCCAGTCGCTTGCTCACCGCCTCCGCAAGTGTCGTCCGTGAGTTCGTTCCCTCGCTGGTTGTATTGCTCGTGTCTTCGTTTGTTTAGATACGGACTGAAGTAGACATGACACATGAGGAGTGAAGATGCGCTGGACGAGCCTTTTGGCTGCATTCTGAATTATTTGATGTTAGCTGAATCATATTTTTCTATATTTTTGTGTGGTTTATTTGTGGGGAATCTAGGCTGCACCAAAATTAGTATAATGAATATACATACGCATTACTAGTAGAAATATGTATTGCAAAAATGTTTACGGTGGTCATGGCCCCCACACTGTATCTGCAAATGCAACTAATTAGTTGTGTAGTAGAGCACTGATGTCCTGTAGGCCGCTAGTTTGAGAATGTTTTGTTTGTAGGTATGGATGAAACCAGGGGAGCTCATCTGCACCCGCGTTGAGGGAAAAAAAATCAAAACAAATAATAGAATTTTTTAAAAATTCCAAAATTTTAGTGTGTGGTAGACAATTTGATGCATGAGGTCCGCTACAATTTTCAAATTATTTGGACACCTGAGTAGCTCTCAGCAAAAAAGACAAATTAGGGGCATGTAAAAATGTTTACTGTTCATGTGTTGTTTTGGCCCGATTTTGTCTTTTTGCTGAGAGTTGCGCAGATGTTCAAATGACTTGAAATTTAGAGCGAGCCTCGCGCATCAAATTTGGTACCGCACAAAAAAAAATAGATTATTTTCATTTTTTTCTTGAATTGTTTACGAATTTTTTCTAGCTGGATGCCGAGTGAGCCTGGGCACAGAAACGCCTACTCTGAAACCAAGTAGCTTTAATCCTGAAAATGAATTCATGTTAATTTATTTTGAAAAGAAATGAGCGAAAACCGTCTCGTGATTGCAAAAGCAGCGGCAATTCAGCATGTGTGCATACGTTGGCTCGGAGCGACACCAAAAAAAAAAAGCGTGATCCCAGCCAAGACAGAATGACCGGCCACGGCAAACGTACGGCGCCGATCGCCGAGAGCACATCCGTCCCGCAATCCGCCGCGGCCACGGCACGTTCAAGGCGTGCCAGGCTTGAAGGCTGGCACGTGGAGTGGAGACCCTGCGTAGCGACTCGTGTCGCCCATGAATCAAAAGCGGGAGCACAAACGGGCACAACGGTTCTATTTTATTTTATTCAAAAGAAAGGCCACGACGAACCGGACAGACGGACACGTGGTGGATTGGGTTGGTGACGAGAGGAGATCCGGCCGTGTCGCCAGGCCGGGCCACGTCGTAGCGGGCGCGTGTACGTGCCGTCCGTGGTGGCCGTGGCCGCCCCGAAGCTGTTGACGAGGCCGTCATGGTCCGTCATCGCGGCGTGGGCAACTGGAGCGATCGGTCGAGTCAGTCACCGTCCCACGCAGCTACGGCCTACGGGCGTGGACGCGTTCGAGCCTGCGTTTGCGCGGGCGGCGCGAGGGCCATACGGCCAGTTTCCGCGCGGTCTGGCGAACGAATCAGCGGCGCCTGGGTGCCTCTTGTGTAGAGTAGAGTGGCACCGCCTCCTCACGTGCCCACGCTCCGGGGGCTGTGGTGTGAACGGGCGTCACGCTTGCCCCATCACGTCATGCTTTGTTTGGGAGACTACTATATACGGTCTCGTACCTAGGTGAGATCAACCATAAAATTTCATATTCAGGCATCCCGAAACTGTTTGACAACATGCCTGTGGGGTACGTCTACAATTCCAAAAAAATAAGCTAAAACTCAATGTACATTTGGAAATTCAAAAAAGACAAATTCTAATGCGAATAGCCGCACCTCTGGGTGAATAGTATTATAACACTATTCACATCAAATTTTGTCTTTTTTGTTTTTGTTACTCTAGGTCGAATTAGGAGCTGAATTTCTTGGAGGTTGCATATAAAACATTCATGTGTGTCAGCTGATTTATTTTTAATGTTTGAACACGTTTTGTATTTTCAGAAAAATTGATCTCATTTTTCTCACCTAATGTGAGATCCTATACTAGTCTCCTCATGTTTTGTCTGTAGCCTCGATGTTTTGGGAAAGCAGCAGTACATATGCGGCTTGATGACACAAGAGATTTCTTTTTTTTTTAAGCAAGATGAAGAAAAAGGAATTTCGTTCTTTGAGCAAGCAGAACATAATTTTTTTTCTACTACCTAAAAATCTTCTGTAAAAATAGTACAATGTACGCACACCGTCAATTTTTTTTTCTGGTTTTAGCTGCTTAAAATAATTCTTGGGTTAGTCAATTTTGCATGAAGGAAGCAGCCACCGGAGGGAAGGAAGGAGCAGCCAGCGGCTCAGCGGAGAAGCCTTTGGATCTATGTTCTTAGAGTGGCAGGCGACCCCATTATCTATGTTAGTGGTGTTTGGGAAAGTGCCGGTTCGCCAGAATAATCTGGAGGTTCGCCGAGGTTAGAGGGATGGCCGGGGACAGTGCCAGCACGATGGTGGGGAGAGGTTGTGAGGAGGGCCATCGGCGAAGCTTGCGCGAGCGGCGGTAGCAGGCGATTCGGGCGATGGTTGTGGGTGGCAAAGATTGAGATCACGGGCGAAGAGAACAATCTTTTTAGGAGGTAGAAGAAACAGTTGGCCGCCCTTTCCCATCCAATGGCCGGGAACAGATTGTCTGACCCAAAAATAATTCAGTCGATTAGCTCGTAGCCATTTCTTTTCTTTGTTGCAACTATATGTGCACAAGTGTTGTTTTAGCATTCCACACAGTTATTAGTCTTCGAGGGGCGGTACTTTAATCTTGGATGGATGATGAGATTAGGATGAGGTTCAGGATGAACTTAGTACTCCCTCCATTTTTATATACAAGGCCACAAATTCAAATTACAGGTACCAATATAAAATTTAATATCTGCTTTGAAAGTCAGCTTTTCTTTTTGTTTACTGGGAGCATTAATACCCCACATGCATGCAAGAAAACTGAGTGGAGGAAATAGCTCACTGTCATTATGACTGCATGCATGCAACTATTAAACAGGTTGCTAGTACCAGAAAAATATCATTAATTTTGCCTCAATTACTGTTGGTGGCCTTGTATAGATGCAGAACATATATTCCATAGTGGCCTTGTATATAAAAATGGAGGGAGTAACATTAACAAAAACTATAATTTAAAAGATAATAGAGATAGTCATGCATAATCTAAATTATATAAAAAAATGCAACTGGATTAAAAGAGTGTAAGTGGTACTTTTCGAAATTGATTATAATTTGTGAACATGTTTATTCAGACATGGATAGAGCCTTGGAATGAATAATACTCCTTCCGTTCCTAAATATAAGTTTTTTTTAGATTCCAGTGCAGACTACATATGAAATAAAATGAGTGAATCTACACTCTAAAATATGTCGATATGCATCCGTATGTAGTCTTTACTGAAATATCTAAAATGACTTATATTTAGGAACAGAGGTAGTATAAGTTAATTTTCTAGATGTATGTATACAGTTTTAAAGGCTAGCCAAAGTAAAATGACCATAAATTAGATGCTATTTTCGAGTCATTCTTTCGGGATTCGATCTTCGCCGAGTTTGTCCGCCGCGACGGATTAGACCGGGCTCTAGCGGATGTTGTCTTTCGGCTCCCCTAGACGGTGAGGTTAGGGTTTCTCTCCGTGCATATGCGACGGCGAGATTTGTTGGCAGGTTCTTCAGATCAGTTCAAGGGTTCAACAGTGATGACTGTGCCTCCGCGATGATGATCCCTAGTGACACATGCTCAAAGACTTTTTGGTTGTCGTCGACAAGGTAGGATGGCTCATGTGTGAGAACGATGACAGCGATGCGATGTAGACAGTGGTTGTTTAGTGGTCTACAGACCCCAATGTAACTTTTATGACATTTTGGTTGCTTTACTGCTATGAATCTTCTTTGCATTAGTAGATCGAAGTCTCTTCTCATCTATAACAATTACGACTGGCTTTTTAAACAAACTAATTTCATATTATCTCGTTCTTAGCGTGTCTAGATACATCTTTATCTGTAAAAATCTAAGATAAATAATTTAAAACAGAGGAAGCATATGAAACCAGGAGCATGGCGCAGCACTGTGGCAAGGTACGGGCGGCGGCACCGATTTCCAGCCGCCCACAGGACCGAAAAGGCATCCCCTGTCGCCATCTCCACGTGGCCTTCCCCCCTTCCCCTCTCCTTCCCTTCCCGAAATAGATATCCAGATGTTTTGCTTGCTTTCCCCGAGCGCGAGCGATGCATCCCTCCCGGGCGAAGGAAACTCCCGTGACGCCAACACGCTTTCCCCATCCATCTATCCATCCACCCGTCTCGCGGCCTCTGCTCCCCGCGCCATGGACACACTTCCAGCTCACACCTCACACCTCACTCCCCCATCTCCCGCCACGCGCCGCCCCACCCCCAATTCAAACCCACCTTGATCTCCCTCTCCCCCTCCCGCCGCCGAATCCTATATATACATCCCCATCTCCTCACTCCCATCTCAAGGCTCACCCACACAAACACCCACCCAGCATCACCTCACTTCACTCACCACCATTGCCGCACTTCAGAGCAGATCGACTCATCGACACAAACTAGACACCACTTCGTGCAAGAGCAAGACCATGGACCAGTACAACTACGGCGGCGGCGGCGACGGCGAGCAGGCCGGCCAGGGCGGGTACGCGACGGTGACGTCGGCGCCCCCGAAGCGGCCGGCGGGGCGGACCAAGTTCCGGGAGACGCGGCACCCGGTGTACCGCGGCGTGCGCCGGCGCGGCGCGGCCGGGCGGTGGGTCTGCGAGGTGCGCGAGCCCAACAAGAAGTCCCGCATCTGGCTCGGCACCTTCGCCAGCCCGGAGGCCGCCGCCCGCGCCCACGACGTCGCCGCGCTGGCCCTGCGCGGCCGCGCCGCCTGCCTCAACTTCGCCGACTCGGCCACGCTGCTCGCCGTCGACCCCGCCACGCTCCGCACCCCCGACGACATCCGCGCCGCCGCCATCGCGCTCGCCGAGACCGCGTGCCCCGCCGCGCCGGCCTCGTCGTCCGTGGCCGCCCAGGCGTCCGCGCCGGCGCCCGCGATGATGGCGATGATGCAAGAGTCCGCGGCGGTGGAGTACGACGACTACCCGATGCAGTACGGGTACGGCGGCATTGGGGAGTTCGACCAGCATTCGTACTACTACGACGGGTTGAGCGCCGCCGGTGGCGACTGGCAGAGCGGCTCGCACATGGACGGAGCCGACGACGATTGCAACGGCAGCGGCGGGTACGGCGCCGGCGAGGCCCCGCTCTGGAGCTACTGATCGAGCTTCTCGATTGGGCCATTCTCCAGCTGGATTAGCTTGCTCCGATGGGGCTGCTGTACAACATGTCAACATCAGCGTAGGATAAAGAAGAAGCAGAGTTCCTCGGTAGCTTCAGTTCTGAAGGAGTAGTATTATTTATGTGTTCGTAAAGCAGAGAGGGAACGGGAATGCAAATTGCATCGGCCTGTTTCCTTCCTTAATTTTTTTATTTGTTTTGATGATTTTTTGGTTGGCTGGAAATTTTGTAACATGTGTTGGAGTAGAGTAATAAGAGACCAACTCTGCTTTATTAATATATACTCTAGTAGATGAAATGAAAATTGGCCCAAGCTTCACTTTGTTGCAGCTGAGCTATAGTCACTGCTGCTAAGTCAGTAGTATAACAAAGTGTCATTTGTTGCTGCGGAGAAGTGTAACGTCAGTTCAAACTATCATCCAAGCACAAAATATCCTGAGAAGTGCACAAATATCCTGTGAAGTAATTTCACCCGGAAGTTGCGCAAGACTTATCCTGAGAAGTAATTTCATTTCATCCAAATAGTACAAAAGATATCCTGAGAAGTAATTTCATCCAAATAGTTTCATCATCGGGGAGAAGAACGCAAACTCTGCGCAGGATTTATGTTGTACTCTGAGCTCGGACACCCCAAGCATGACGTCACTGTTGCATTGCACCCAAGCTCTGTCTTGTCTAGAGTGTGGAGGTGGAGTGTCAGACGGTGCTGGCTTCGTTCAACGGGCGGTGCACGTGCACGTGCTCCACGGGCTCGAGCTTAATTCTTGAGGCGATTAAGAATACGACTGCTACTGGTGGTTGTCGGGCAAGTGTCGATTAGTTATTGGCCGATCAGTGATCACGCAGCACGAAGACGCGTTAAGTTTGCGCGGGCGGCCCAGCGGAGCACGAACTGTCACGTGACGTGCTCTATGTAATCCTCGCACGCAGGGCAGGGTAGATAGATTCGGTCGGTGAATGAATCTTCGGCACGTCGCATGTGCCGAGACGTCTCGCTAGGTCGCTCGCTCGCGTTGTTTATTCAGAGAGTCAACGTCGGTCCAGAGAGAGAGAGAGAGAGAGAACGGAACGGAAAGAGACAAGTGAAGTCACGGTCACAGGCATATGAAACTCAGTACGCTTTTTCGGACGGCGATGAAAAGAAAGTCCAGGGAGCAATGCTTTTTTCCTTCGTAGGGGACACGTGTCTATAGTTTAGAGTGAGGTCACCTGCCAAACAAAATGGAAAATCGTAAGATAGCCACGTGTATTTTGTATAGAGTGGATTCCATTTTTGCCCCTGCTTTCATGTTACCGTATTTATACTATTTACTCCCACCGTTTCAAAGCTTTTTATTATAGGACAAAGGGGCAATTTAGCCAATCGTTTGCCATTAATTACCATATTTTGTTTTATTCTCTTGTTTGTGTGCTGGCTGTAGATGTCATGTAGGCGGTTAAGTTTGTATTTTTTTTCCTGCTAAAACGGACCCAATCGAACCGCTCACGCTGCACCTTTTTTTTGCGAATACGCTTGGAAGCGTATCATTGCATTGATAGGAGAGTGAACGTACAGGTTGACATCGCGGTTGCGTACATAGAATGGTGCTACCGCGATGCAAGTGAGCATGGGAGTGGGATGCTCAGCCCTACAAGGATGTTTAGATTACAGGGATAATAGTGCTAAGTCCTTTGGCTCCGGCGCTAGCCCAGGAGCGTGCCTCCTCTTGAATCGCAGCCAGGAGAGAGAGGCGGAAGAGGGCGTAATCTTGTCGAAAATCACAGCATTGCGGTGGCGCCAAAATGACCATGCCGTAAGCACCGCAATGGTGGAGAGTCCACGTCGCTTGTCGGTAGTCGTCAATGGGAGGGTCTTGCTTAGCCAGTCGAAGAACCCAAGTGAACCATCCAGAGCCGCGGTCGTGGGGCAGCACCAGGAGAGGACGCCATGGCAGATGATGCGACCGTAGACGCACTCAATGAGGATGTGGTGCAAGGTCTCGGCGTGCTGGGAGCAAAGCACGCATGCTGGTTCATGCGGGAGTCCGCGGCGGGCAAGTCGACCAGCCGTCCAACAGCGATTGACGGATGCAAGGTAGATGAAGAACTTGACCGAGGGGGGGGGGGCGCCAGTTTTCCACACGAGGCGCCAATGCTCGAACGTCGTGGAACCAGTGAAGAAAGTGTCGTAGCAGGAGGCAACAGAGTAGGCACCATGATCCGTCCACTTTCATCGAATGGTGTCAGGCTCTGTGGTCAGGGCGACAGATTGAAGCTCACAAAATGCGTTTGACATGATTCATATGTAGAAGACGTGGATCGTGCTGTACAAGTAGGCTTGCTGGACAGCATAGTACTGAGGCATGGCCTCTAGGCCGAGGGAGCCGTGGATATCGCTAATCCAGGCGCGATCGTGAAGGGTAGTCGCAACCGTGCGAGAGCGGCCGCGGTCGGCTCGGCACAAGAGCCACCAGGTTTGGGGGAAGATCCTGGATGGAGTGGCCCTGCATCCATTTGTCACTCCAGAAGCGGCAAGAGGTATTGAGGGAGTCCTGGATTAGGGGGTGTCCAGATAGCTGGACTATAACCTTTCGCCGGACTCTTGGACTATGAAGATACCAGATTGAAGACTTCGTCCCGTCTCCGGATAGGACTTTCCTTGGCGTGGAAGGCAAACTTGGCGATACGGATATGTAGATCTCCTTCCATTGTAACCGACTCTGTGTAAACCCTAGCCCTCTCCGGTGTCTATATAAACCGGAGGGCTTTAGTCTATAGGACGAACAATAATCATACCATAGGCTAGCTTCTAGGGTTTAGCCTCTCCGATCTCGAGGTAGATCTACTCTTGTACTACCCATATCATCAATATTAATCAAGCAGGAGTAGGGTTTTACCTCCATCGAGAGGGCCCGAACCTGGGTAAAAACATCGTGTCCCTTGTCTCCTATTACCATCCGCCTAGACGCACAGTTCGGGACCCCCTACCCGAGATCCACCGGTTTTGACACCGACAGATATCGTTGCCAAGGATCCACGTCGTCGAGGCCCGAAAGAATTGGAGGGCTTCGGGGTCCGAGGGCGGCTAAAGATGAGACCAAGGGCGTGAGCTGTCAGAAGCAGACAACTAAAGCCATCTGAGGCGCAAAGTAATGCTAGTCCGGTGAAGGTCACGGATCCCGAGGCCACCAAGCTCGATGGGGCGACAAACTCGCGCCCAACTGACGAGACAGGAGCCCGCACGAGCATCTTTGCGGCCATGCCATAGAAAGTCTCGGATGATCCTGTTCGCCTTTTTGACGAGACAGGAGCCCGCCTGTTTGCGCTGCACCTGGTCGAACGGCATGATCCAACGCCCGTTTGCTGAGGGTTACAAACAATTTAAACCTCACTTCAGAAGGAGGAAAGAGTTCCGTGGCAACCACCTATGAAAGTGAGGAGGGAGCTCCCACACTCCCCCGATGAGTTGGATCTTACCCGAAGCAAAGAAGAGTACACTAGGGTGCGCTTTGTGGTTATCTGAGGTCGAGGGGTGGTTGCGGCCTATGGCGTTGAGCGAGAGGCTGGAGGGTAAGGCTCATGGGAGGCATCCCAAAGTGTAGCGAAATTAACTATCGTGCAAAGCGACAAGGAGAAAGCCTTCCTTCCCTTGATCTTCGTCCACGAGCCCGTGGACTCGTCACCCCTCTGCCTGCCACTTCGGTGGTTTGTGGCGGCGAGGGGAATCCTGGTGTGTCGGCTCCGACTCCGACTACTAGATAAGTAAGGTTCTATTCCTCACAGGAGCGACGCTCGGACGGATGGGGCGAGTAGTTTTTTAGGCTCCGATCCGCTATAAGTTCGTCCATCGAGACGGATTAGAGGAATCTTCGTCCATCGGGACGGATTAGAGGAATCTTCGGCGTAAATTACTGTCAGCTCCTTTGTGCAACAAGGTCAGGGCATATGCAATGGCGAGATTTGGTGTTAGATTTTTTTAAATCAATTAAACGATTTAACAACGTTGGTCCTTAGGAAAACACGCATGAAGACTTTCTGGCTTTCATCGACATAGCCAGGTCGACTTTGGTGTGGGATGACATGTCGGTGGATCGTTCTTACGGTGGCAGTAGTTCAGTGGTCCATGAACCTTGGAAGTATCTTGTATTATGTTTGAGATGCTTTGTACTTTTGATGAATCTTCATAATAAATCTTATTCTTTTAAGAGAAAAATAAAAAAATCAAATTAAGCTTGTGAAGATTTACAAGATACTCCTATATTTCTTTTGACAAAGCTATTTACATGGAAAGGGGGGGAAAGCTGAAGTGAGGTTTAAATTGTTTGTAACGACTCAGCAAACTGGGTTGCATATCTTCCTAGCACTATACCCCTACCAAAACTTGCTCACGTTGCAGTTTTAGGGCCACTTTTCAAGAACAGGGAAAGCAGAGTAGGCGTGCTTGAACCGAAACTAGCTCATGCAAATATGGCATGCGTTTCGACCTCCCTGATCGATCGTCGATTTCGGAGGACTCAGGAGCAAGCGAGTTGATCCCAACAAACTGCCCGATCAATCCCACGCGATCAGTAGCTCCAGAGCGCGACGTCTCCTGAGCCGTAGCCGCCGTCTTCGTCGGCTCCGTCCATATGCGCGAAGCTCTGCCAGTCGCCGCCGCAGCCGCTCATCCCGTCGTAGTAGTAGGAACGCTGGTCCAGGTCCGCCAAGCCGCCGTACATGGCGTAGCTGTCGTACGGCGCCGCCGCGGCCTCCTTCATCATCACCATCGTGGGCGCCGACGAGGAGGCGGCCTGCAGGGCGGGAGCAGAGGAGGACACGGCGTCGTTGGGGCAGGCTGCCCGGGCGAGCGCCATGGCTGCCGCTCTTATGTCCTCTGGCGTGCGGAGCGTGGCCGGGTCGACGGCGAGCAGGGCGGCCGAGTCGGCGAAGTTGAGGCAGGCGGCACGGCCGCGCAGGGCCAGCGCGGCGACGTCGTGGGCGCGCGCGGCTGCCTCTGCGGAGGCGAAGGTGCCGAGCCAGATGCGCGACTTGTTGTTGGGCTGGCGCACCTCGCACACCCACCGCCCGGCGGCGCCGCGCCGGCGCACGCCCCGGTACACCGGGTGGCGCGTCTCCCGGAACTTGGTCCGCCCCGCCGGCCGCTTCGGCGGCGCCGACGTCACCGTCGCGTACCCGCACAGGTCCATCTTGCAAGGCAACGATCGTTCGCTTATCATCTGCAGCTCGGTAGCAAAAAATAATGGCGCTGGCTTGTGATCTAGGTTGTATGGTCGGGAGGGAGGGAGGAGAGCGACATGTGTATATAGGATTCGGCCGGGGCGCGTGGCGGGACACGGTGGCGGAGGGAGGCCTTGCTGGCGTGGCCGGGGGCTTTTGCTTCGCGCGGGATGCAAAGCGGTCGCCCGTACGTCGCGATCTCATCCTACAAGCTACACCTAGAAGAGTTCGGAATTGCACGCTTTGCATCGGAAGCAAGGAGACCGGAAGGGGGAGAGGCCACGTGGAGACGGCGACAGAGACGGGATTTTCTGCCGGTCTTGGGCGGCCGGCATGGTACTGTGTCAGTGCGTCAGACTACGGTGTACTGGTGCCGGTACGCTAGAGGCTAGAGGCTAGAGCTCCGGATCTCAAGGAAAGCACGTGCGGCAGGGCCGGATGGGCGGCGGCTCGTGCTGTGGCGCCGCCCGCCCGGACGCGTCCACGGTCCGCCGCTATCCTAGTACACTAGGTACTCTGCCCCGGAGAGCAGCTGCGTGGGACGGTGGTCCGGCTTGTCAGCTGACTGCGCACCCACGCCGGTCGGTGATAACGAGGAAAAAGTGTAAAACAAACCTTGAAATTGTAAGCGAAAGCTAAATCGAACCCTCAACTTTAAATCCCTGAAAACAGCGCACCCAACTATTTAATCCCGGTCTATTTTAAACCTTGGACGCGTTGCCAAACAGGGATTGTCGACGTGGAAGTCGAACCCGGGATCGCTGTCTGCGGCCAGACTGGGCCGGCCCATCAGGTGCTTATCGTGTTTTTTTTTGCAACATTTTTTTCCGAACCGCGCGGCATAAAAACGTCAAAAAAGAAAAGCTGCACTGAATCGAACATACAACCAAGCGCTCGTAAAACGCTCCTGCTTGCCAATTTAACTGAGAGCGCTTGGTGACATAAGAGAAGCACGGAAACATTTATACACACACAGCGTCGAGATCTAAACATTTTTTGTAACTTTTTGGAACATTTTCTTGGAATGCGAATATTCCTAAAAGCAAAAAACATTTTTATAAATTTATTTTTTTTGAATTACGAACAGTTTTTGAAAAACAGTTTATTTTTGAAAACGTGAACCATTTTTAAAGCCCCGATTTTTTTTTGAAGTGCAAACACTTTTTGGAAAATAAGAACAAATTGTTGAAAACATGAACAATTTTGAAACATGAACGAAATTTTAAAGTAAGAATAAATTCTCCCATTTTGAAGTTTCTTAGTAAGTGTTGGCATTTTAAAATATTGTTCAGGTTTCCAAATTTGTTCCCATTTGTTCAAAGTATGTGTATATTTTAATTTTTTTAATGTTTTGAAAAATTGTTCTCCCTTTAAAAATTTGTTCAGGTTTAAAAAATTGTTAGTGTTTCAAAAATTTTGTGCACGGTTACAAAATGGTTCATGTATAACAATTATTCAGGGATTTAAAAAATGGTTCATGTTTGAAAATTTGTGTGTGTTAGAAAAAAAAATCGTAATTCCAGAAATTGTTTGCATTTTTGCAAAACATGTTTGGAATTTAAACATGTGATTTTCGCTGTTAAGAATATTCGGACTTCAAAATCGTTGATTATTTCAAGAAAATAAATATTCCAAAATGTTTTCGAATCACGATGCTAGGCAGAGTGGTTAAATATTTTCGTGATTCACTTTTAATCATTGTAGTCATCAGTTCGAGTGGCTACAGGAAAAGTTTTGCAGCGTCAGAGCTCAAGTTCGATTCCCTCTGAGAGTGTTTTGGTATTTTTTTACGGGTTTTTTAGCATCTGACGGGTATTTTTATAAGTCAAAGGAAAAACACGCTACACCCTTGGTGGGCCGGCCCAGTCACCAATGATCCTGGCTCCACCTGCTGCCGCATCGACAATCCCATCAAAAACTCGTCCAAGGTTGAAAATAGACTGAGATTAAAGAGTTCGGTGTGCTGATTTTAGGAATTTGAAGTTCAAGGTTTGATTTATCTTTCATTTATAAGTTGAAGGTTTGTTTCCTGATAACGATGATTCTTGGTGCGGCGCATGTCAGGTTAACCTTGCCCTTCTGCGCACTTTTTGGTACGTGCCGGGGCTGCCCGGCTGACACGAGGTGCCTGGGCGTGGCTGCCCGGCTTCACGCGGCGACTCTGCATTGTCTCGCGCGTTAGACAGCAAGAGCAACTCCAACGCCGCGGACCCTGACGGTGGAGTGCTCTGTCGGCTTTTCGTTCATTTGGGTTGACGCCCGTTCGTGGTACGCCTCGTTTTACGTTTGGATTGGTCGTGCGTCCAACGCGCCGACCCATTTCTTTTGCCTTGGTCTTAGCATTGATGGCCTCAATCTCGAGTATCTTCGCTTTACTTCTTTGTCTTCATTTCAAGCATCTTGACCTGCTTCTCCGCATCAAGCTCAAGCCTCCTTCTTTGAATCTTCATGAAGGTGTCACCGGCTTCTTTTTGGGTAGCCTTGAGGGGTGTGTGGGGCTTGCCTTTAGCGCGCGCGACAGAGATGAGAGTGGAGGAGACGAGGCCGGCAGCGGTGGTGAGGGTCGGCTCGTCGTTCATGGCGAGCAGGGCCGGTTCTGAGATTTTGGGGGCCCCGGGCGAACTAAAAAGTGGGGGCCCTTAATATACATATCATTGTAATACATGTATATATAAATTATTATCACTAACACTTAAATGCATCCAAAACTAGTACGCGTATGGAATAATTATACATATTACCTTCAAATTTTCTTCTAACATTTCTAGATGCAAATTCATTTATGATGGGGTCGATGTCAATCTCATCCAATAATTTCTTCTCGATGCATAATGTTGCCAAACCATTTAACCTCTCTTGAGTAATTGTTGACGTCAAATAATTCGTCAATAATTTTAGCTTCGAAAAGCTTCTTTCGGCCGATGCGACCATCACAGGCACATTCAATAAAAATCCAAATATAACTTTAAATACCTCCGTGTTGTGTGTGTATCAATTTCTGCACTCCCGTATTCTTTATCCTCTTGTCGCTATCCGATGGATATTTCCTCTTACTGGAGCACGTCACAATAACATACACTTTTTTTTTGCGAAAACAATAACAGACACACAATGCTGAAAGCAAAACAATTTGTTCTATCGATTGTTGAACAGTGCCGGCTATGCATCAAATGCATTTCCTTGTATCAATATTATATGAATCTACCTCAATACCTGTGGAGAAAACAGTCAGTCCCCGACCCCCGAGCCGCTCCCGCGAGCGTCCTTGGGGGAAACCCTAGCCGCCGCCCCTCGTCCTCCCTCGTCGATCTCTCCCCCCGCCGCCACCGCACAGCGCCGCCGGGCAAAGACCGGCCGGCGTTGGTGACGGCGGGGATCTTGCCCCTCCTCGCAATCGGCGACCGGCGCGGGACGGCGCGCCGCGAGACGGCGCTGGGCTGGGCGGGGCCCAGCGGCGCGGCGGAGGGTGTGTTGGGTCGCGGTGCCCCTGCCTGGTGGCGGTGCAGCTGCGGCTTGAGGCCTCTCCAACGCGCGGCGGCTGTGGCTTCTCTGGCGGCGGCGCGAGTTATCCCGGCGGCGGCTGACGAGGATACGTACCTAGGGTAGGGTAACTTATCATACCTGAGGTACCCAATCAAGGACATGACTCCTACAATGAAAGACATTCTAAGAAGTATCAACATTTCAGTCGACCTGGTCAGCCCAGTCGACGAACACGAGCGTACTCGACCAGAAGCACAAGCAGTCGACCATGAAGACACCCACTCGACTATAAGAAGACCTAAAGGCACTGCCTACAAACGGTCATCTCATAAGTAGCTTTTATGGCCTTCATGGTCCTTTATTACAGGCGTTACCAGTAACCCCCTCTCTTTATGTATATTAAACTCCTTGTAACATGGGCTGGCTGGGGTCCTGGCGAACTCTATATAAGCCACCCCCCTCCACTAGGACAAGGGTTGGCAACTTTGTAACACACACACACACACATAATCCAGTCGACTGCCTCCGGGCTCCGAGACGTAGGGCTGTTACTTCCTCAGAGAATGGCCCGAACTCGTAAAACTCCTTGCACATACAACTACTCCATAGCTAGGATCTTGCCTCTCCATACTTACCCCCCATTCTTACTGTCAGACTTAGAACCACGACAGTTGGCGCCCACCGTGGGGCAGGTGTTCTAGCGATTTGTTGGAGGAGTTGGGATTCTTTCACCCCACATCATGTTTTCGAGCGGAGTCATGGTCGAGAGCCGCGAGATCCGTCTCGGCGCTCTCTCCTTCATCGTTGACAACTCTGCTTGGCTGCAGGAGGCTCCACTCGACGTGGACGCGCTTCCCGCCCGCGGAGCCACGCATTTTCGCGCATGCGTCCGCGGCGTCCTCCTGCGGCAACCGTCGACCCAGTACGGGTCGGCATTCGTTTCGCCATCGTCGTCATCAGTTTCCCACCGGCGCAAGCGCACCGGTCGGTCGAGACTCCAGCGGTGGGTGAAGCACGCACTGGCCCGCCAGTCGGCCATCCCCCAAGTCGCGGCAATCGAGCCCGACGAGTCACTCTACGGCCTGTTCGACTGGCTCCGTAGAGACTGTGTCCGAGTGCGACAGCAGTGATCCAGCGGCGGAAGTACTAATGGTCGACGGACCACGTAGTCCCCCCGGATTCCCCCACACCGAAGAGGTTGCCGCAGGGGGGATTCCGGCGCGGGGCCACGAAGAGTACAGGCCCGAGCCCCTTACCTCAGTGCAGAGGGAGGAACTCCGTCGCCGGAACATGGACGCCCTTCACACTCCTATCGTTGGAGAAACCCCTGAGGCACGAGCCCTGGAGGAGGTGCGCTTGGCCAACTTGGCTGAACGTACTCGAATGGAGAATCTTCAGAGAGCACTCGACGAGCGCGCACGACCGCCCGTTCCCGAGTCCAGTCGTCGTCGCCTCTTCCAGCCGCCGACCCAGGTATACCGTACCCCGATTCAGAATTTGGCAGCTGCGGCTCGCATAGCGGAGTCGATCCAGCCTTCACAGTCAGAGGCAGGGAGAGGTCTGTTGCAGATCAGAGATTTGCTCCGTGCAGCGGGTGACCAGAATTCAGCCGTATCTCAGTCGCGCAACAGGATTCACAGTCGATCCGTCGCTGCGAATTCCGTTCAGTCGGCTCATAGTCCAAGGTCGCCCCCGAGGCGTGAAGGGCACAGAGGCCGGCACGAGGATCAATACCAAGGGCACGAGCGGTATGAGCACCGATTCGATCGCAACGATCAACGTCGAGTGCCTTCTCCTGCCCCAAGAGCGGGGTCGTACGTTCCTCGACGGCAAGAGGACAGACGCCAGTTCAGTACTGGGCGAAGGGTCCCAGTCGACCCCAGGGAACCAGGCTTTGATGCGAGATCCATCATCGTTCAAGGTCTGGTCGACCGAAATAGAGCTCACCGAGAAGACCGTGACAGAGGCGCGCCGTCCAGCAGCAGAGTTCTCGTCTCAGGTCCCGAGTGTTTCAGCAGAGCAATCAGAGCTGCAGTGATTCCTCCCAACTTCAGGTTGGCGACTGGAGTCAGCAAGTTCACCGGAGAGTCCAAGCCGGACACATGGCTCGAGGATTACCGAGTGGCTGTTCAGATCGGAGGCGGCAATGACGAGGTGGCCATGAAGCATTTGCCCCTCATGTTGGAAGGATCAGCCAGAGCGTGGTTAAATCAGTTGGCTCCCAGCAGTATTTATACTTGGGAAGATCTAGCCCAGGTGTTTGTCAGGACATTCGAAGGGACTTGCAAGCGACCGGCAGGGTTGACAAAATTGCAGTCATGTGTTCAGAAGTCGAGTGAAACCCTGAGGGATTATATCCAAAGGTGGATCACTCTGAATCACACGGTCGAGAATGTGTCCGATCATCAGGCAGTTTGCGCCTTCAAGGAAGGCGTCAGAAACAGGGAGTTAAGTTTGAAGTTCGGTCGAACCGGGGATATGACCCTGAGTCGAATGATGGAAATCGCCACCAATTACGCGAACGGAGAAGAGGAAGATAGACTCCGGAGTGGCAAGTATAAGGCAGCCGCTAATGAGGCCGGCGGAGGACACTCCAGTCGGAAGCAGAAGCGCAAGGCCGAGCCAGTCGCCCCCGGGGAAGCCTTAGCTGTGACCCCAGGGAAGTTTAAGGGGAAACCCAAGGGTCCTTGGAACCCCAAGAAAGTGAAAGACCAGGACGGGAACGATGTGATGGACTTACCATGCCACATTCACACGAAGAAAGATGAAGAGGGAAATCTCATTTACCCTAAGCATACCACTCGACAATGTCGACTCCTGATGCAACAGTTCCAAGGGAAGCAGGCCAAGGACAAAGAGAAAGAGTCAGACAAAGTTGAAGACAGGGAAGACAGCGGTGAAGAATACCCCCAAGTCAATTCCACTCTGATGATTTTCGCTGATGTCGAAAGTAAGAGTCGACTGAAGGTCATCAATCGCGAAGTAAACATGGTCGCTCCGGTGACACCCCATTACCTGAAGTGGTCCCAGACCGCCATCACCTTCGACCAGTCCGATCATCCGACTCATATTGCCACCCCAGGGAGGCAAGCGTTGGTGGTCGACCCAATTATTGAAGGCACTCGACTGACCAAGGTTCTGATGGACGGCGGCAGTGGGCTAAACTTGTTGTATGCAGAGACGTTGAAGGGGATGGGCATTCCGATGTCCCGACTCAGCCCCAGCAACATGAGCTTCCACGGAGTCATTCCTGGGAAGAAAGCTGAGTCACTCGGTCAAATCACTCTCGACGTCGTCTTTGGTGACTCGAAGAATTTCCGGAAAGAAAAGTTAACCTTTGAGGTCGTGGATTTTCAGAGTGCGTACCACGCCATTCTTGGGAGGCCAGCCTACGCTCGTTTCATGGCTCGACCATGCTACGTATACCTCAAGCTGAAGATGCCTGGCCCCAAAGGTGTAATCACCATCGTTGGCAATCGGAAGAAGGCAGAGGAGTGCTTCCAGAAAGGCGCCAAAATTGCTGATGCTCAGATGGCCAAGATAGAGATACAAGAGTACCAGAAGACTGCGGATCCGAGTGAGTTGTTACGAACCAAGAAGCCCGCCACGGAGTCAGCATTTCAGTCGACTGGTGAGACCAAGCAAGTCCACATCCACCCGACCGATCCAAATGCGGCTCCAACCAACATCTCCACTACACTCGACTCCAAATAGGAAGAAGCGCTCGTCCAGTTCCTCCGTGAGAACTGGGACATCTTTGCATGGAAGCCTGCTGACATGCCAGGTGTGCCCAGGGGACTGGCTGAGCACCGCCTTCGAGTCGACCCAAAGGTCAAGCCAGTCAAGGAGCATCTCCGATGGTCCGCCGTTCAGAAGAGAAAGGCCATTGGTGAAGAAGTGGCCCGACTCCTAGCAGCAGAATTCATTCGCGAGATCTACCACTCCAAGTGGCTCGCCAATGTTGTAATGGTCCCTAAGAAGGACAAATCGTTGCGCATGTGCATCGATTTTAAGCATATCAATCGGGCCTGCCCAAAAGATCATTTTCCTCTTCCTCGCATCGACCAAATAGTCGACTCGACTGCAGGATGCGAGAGGTTATCTTTTTTAGATGCTTACTCTGGATACCATCAGATCCATCTGTATGGACCCGATGAAATAAAAACAACCTTCATCACCCCATTTGGGTGTTTCTGCTATGTTACCATGCCTTTCGGTCTCAAGAACGCCGGAGCTACATTCATGAGAATGATTCAGAAGTGCCTAATCACTCAAATCAGTCGGAATGTAGAAGCATACATGGATGACATAGTGGTCAAGTCACGAAAAGGTTCCGACCTGCTGACTGACCTAGCTGAAACTTTTGCCAATCTCAGGAATTATGATATCAAGCTCAATCCGTCGAAGTGCACATTTGGAGTCCCTGGAGGAAAGTTACTCGGTTTTCTTGTTTCCGAACGAGGAATCGACGCTAACCCCGAAAAAGTTGGCACCATACTCCGGATGAAACGCCCCGTGCGTGTGCACGATGTCCAGAAACTTACTGGATGCTTGGCCGCCCTAAGTCGATTCATCTCCAGGCTCGGTGAAAAGGCGCTGCCTCTTTACCGACTGATGAAGAAGTCAGACACGTTCGAATGGACTCCAGAAGCTGATGCAGCATTTGCAGAGCTAAAAGCTCTGCTCTCCACCCAGCCGGTGCTTGCTGCTCCTGTCAGCAAAGAGCCATTGTTGCTTTACATAGCAGCCACGGGACAAGTCGTTAGTACCGTTCTTACGGTCGAGCAGGAAGAGGAAGGAAAGACCTTCAAAGTTCAACGCCCAGTTTATTATCTCTCTGAAGTTCTGACCCCGTCGAAGCAAAGATATCCCCACTATCAGAAGCTTGTTTACGGGATTTACATGACCACGAAGAAGGTTGCTCATTATTTCTCTGATCACTCTATCATAGTCGTCAGCGACGCTCCATTATCAGAGATTCTTCATAACAGAGATGCAACCGGTCGAGTGGCGAAATGGGCAATTGAACTTCTTCCTCTTGATATCAAGTTCGAGGCAAAGAAAGCTATTAAGTCCCAGGCAATAGCTGATTTCCTCGCCGAGTGGACCGAGCTGGAGCTTTCGACTCAAGTTCACTCGGAGCACTGGACTATGTTTTTCGATGGCTCCAAGATGCTGAACGGATCCGGTGCGGGAGTTGTACTGGTTTCCCCCCGAGGAGATAAGCTCAAGTATGTCCTCCAGATTCACTTTGATTCCTCCAACAATGAAGCAGAGTATGAGGCGCTTCTATACGGATTACGTATGGCCATTTCACTCGGCGTCCGTCGCCTCATGGTCTACGGCGACTCAGATCTGGTTGTTAATCAAGTGATGAAGGAGTGGGACGTCCGAAGCCCATCCATGACGGGATATTGCAGCGCAGTGAGGAAGCTGGAGAAACGATTCGAGGGGTTGGAGCTCCATCATATACCCCGACTGAAAAATCAAGCTGTAGATGATCTGGCGAAGATAGGGTCCAAAAGGGAGGCCATCCCTAAAGATGTGTGTTTGGAGCACATTCACACACCATCAGTGCAAGAAGATCCTTTCACAGAAGAGCCTCCACAACCAAAAAGCGCCTCTGACTCGACCGAAGTGGAGGTTCCAGCTGTGGTCGACCTGATTATGGAAGTTATGGTCACCACTCCCGATTGGACAGTGCCGTACATTGCGTATATCATGAAAAAAGAGCTCCCAGAAGATGAAGAAGAGGCTCGACAGATCGTCCGTCGATCCAAAGCCTTTACAGTAATCAAAGGGCAGCTATACAGAGAAAGCGCGACTGGAGTTGCTCAGAAGTGCATCACACCTGAAGAAGGACAGATAATTCTTGAGGATATCCACTCGGGGACCTGTGGCCATCATGCGTCCTCTCGGACCATCGTGGCCAAAGCATACCGAGCGGGTTTTTACTGGCCAAAGGCGAACGAAATGGCAAAGGATATAGTCGACAAGTGCGAGGGGTGCCAGTTTTATTCCAACATGTCTCACAAGCCCGCCTCCGCCTTGAAGACCATTCCACTCGTCTGGCCTTTCGCTGTCTGGGGTCTAGACATGATCGGACCACTGAGAACTGGTAGGAGTGGCTTCACCCACTTGTTGGTTGCAGTCGACAAGTTCACGAAGTGGATAGAAGCCAAACCCATAAAGGACCTCGACGCAAGCACTGCCATTAGTCTTATCAGGGGATTGATATTCAGATATGGAGTTCCGCACAGCATCATCACGGATAACGGATCAAACTTTGATAATGACAGATTCAAAGCCTTCTGCGCCTCTCAGGGACCTCGAGTCGACTACGCTTCAGTTGCTCATCCTCAGTCGAATGGACAGGCCGAACGCGCGAATGGCCTCATCCTCAAAGGACTAAAACCCCGACTGATGCGTGATCTCAAACACGCAGCAGGCGCCTGGGTCGACGAACTTCCGCCAGTTCTATGGGGGTTGAGGACCACCCCTAACCGGTCGACTGGAAGAACACCATTCTTTCTGGTCTATGGAGCCGAAGCGGTTTTGCCGAGCGACCTGCTCCACAACGCGCCTCGAGTCGAGTTATATTCCGAAGCAGAAGCAGAACAGGCCCGACAAGATGCAGTCGACCTCTTAGAGGAGGAAAGAGAGATGGCTCTAATCCGCTCGACCATCTACCAACAAGAGTTGCGTCGGTTCTACGCCAGAAACGTGAAGGGTCGAGCCTTTTAGGAAGGAGATTTGGTCCTCCGCGTGGATCAGCAAAAACCTCACAAACTTGTCCCGACCTGGGAAGGCCCCTTCATCATCACCAAAGTCCTGCATAACGGAGCGTATCACCTCTACAACATCGATCGACGGATCGACGAGCCTCGAGCATGGAACGCGGACCTGCTCCGTCCTTTTTACACTTAAAAACTCACTCGACTGAGATGTAATAAAAGTACCTCTGTAGTTCTTTTGTTTCAAGCAAGAATTTCTTTTTCTGTTTGTCTAAATTTCCCCCAGTGGGTGACTTAGATGCGAATCCGCTTCGCCTAAGTTTTCAGAAAATCCTACCGAGTGGAGAGCCAGCCTCCCACTCGGGGGCTTAGCTGCAGTCCAAGCACTCGCCTAAGTTTGAAAAAATCCTACCGAGTGGAGAGCCAGCCTCCCACTCGGGGGCTTAGCTGCAGTCCAAGTACTCTCCTAAGTTTGAAAAAATCCCACCGAGTGGAGAGCCAGCCTCCCACTCGAGGGCTTAGCTGCAGTCCAAGGACTCGCCTAAGTAATTGAAATCCTACCGAGTGGAGAGCAAACCTCCCACTCGGGGGCTTAGCTGCAGTCCAAGGACTCGCCTAAGTAATTGAAATCCTACCGAGTGGAGAGCAAACCTCCCACTCGGGGGCTTAGCTGCAGTCCAAGCACTCGCCTAAGTAATTGAAATCCTACCGAGTGCAGAGCAAACCTCCCACTCGGGGGCTTAGCTGCAGTCCAAGGACTCGCCTAAGTAATTGAAATCCTACCGAATGGAGAGCAAACCTCCCACTCGGAGGCTTAGCTGCAGTCCAAGCACTCGCCTAAGTTTGAAAAAATCCTACCGAGTGGAGAGCAAACCTCCCACTCGGGGGCTTAGCTGCAGTCCAAGCACTCGCCTAAGTAATTGAAATCCTACCGAGTGGAGAGCAAACCTCCCACTCGGAGGCTTAGCTGCAGTCCAAGCACTCGCCTAAGTAATTGAAATCCTACCGAGTGGAGAGCAAACCTCCCACTCGGGGGCTTAGCTGCAGTCCAAGCACTCGCCTAAGTAATTGAAATCCTACCGAGTGGAGAGCAAACCTCCCACTCGGGGGCTTAGCTGCAGTCCAAGCACTCGCCTAAGTAATTGAAATCCTACCGAGTGGAGAGCAAACCTCCCACTCGGAGGCTTAGCTGCAGTCCAAGCACTCGCCTAAGTAATTGAAATCCTACCGAGTGGAGAGCAAACCTCCCACTCGGGGGCTTAGCTGCAGTCCAAGCACTCGCCTAAGTAATTGAAATCCTACCGAGTGGAGAGCAAACCTCCCACTCGGAGGCTTAGCTGCAGTCCAAGCACTCGCCTAAGTAATTGAAATCCTACCGAGTGGAGAGCAAACCTCCCACTCGGGGGCTTAGCTGCAGTCCAAGTACTCGCCTAAGTAATTGAAATCCTACCGAGTGGAGAGCGAACCTCCCACTCGGGGGCTTAGCTGCAGTCCAAGCACTCGCCTAAGTAATTAGAATCCTACCGAGTGGAGAGCAAACCTCCCACTCGGGGACTTAGCTGCGGCCCAGTGCTCGCCTAAGCCATGTTGACAGACACCATCGCGGCGATAAGCATCGTGCAAACCAGGCAGCCTCTGAGGGAACAACGAATAGCAGCCTCTGAGGGAACAACGAATAGTAGATCGGCGGATCAAGTCACGAAGACATTCAACGTCGAGCCATGTTTGGATAAAATCAAAAGATCCTAGATCGCAAATAAAAGTACTCGAGCTGAGAGCCCGACGGAGTTTATCAAATACATAAACCACTCGGCATCCCGAGGCAAATTTAAGGTAAAGCACAGCAGTTTTTTACTCTTCTGGCGGAGGGCTTGATGGCGCAACGAATTCGTCCAAGTCGATCCCGTCTGAGATTCGAGTGGCAGCAGCGATGAAGGTCTCCATGAAATCCTGAAAATTATGCTTCCTGGTATTGGCAACCTGGAGAGCGGCCAGCTTCTCCTCTCGCGCCTCCTTGCAGTGGACACGAACCAGTGACAGAGCCACATCAGCACCGCACCTAGCAGAAGACTTTTTCCATTCTCGCACTCGACCTGGAACATCACTTAGTCGAGTGACCAAGGATTCAAGGTCGTTCTGAAGGGTCTCTTTGGGCCAGAGTGCGGAGTCGATCCGCGACACAGCAGCTTTCAGTCGAGCCAGGTAGTCCACCACACCAGCGATACGGGATTCCAACCGGAGGACATTCATGGCCACTTCATCCTTCACAGGAGAATTGATAGGGTCCAGGCGGGTCTCCACTCGACTGGTCTCTTCCTCAAAATTCCGGCAGAATTCTGAAAGAAGTTTCGACAGAACAAAACTGTAACCAAATGGTGAGTCGACAACAACAAGATTAATCGCGCAAAGGGGGTTACCTTCAAGCATGAGGTATAGCTTCTTGGCAAGACCCCCAAGATAATCCTCCAAGTCCTTGTGCTTCCCCGCCAGCTGGCCGATCTTGTCGTTCAGAGTACTCTTGTCAGTCTTCAGTCGACTCGCTTCCCTATTGGCCGCGTCAAGAGCAGACTTCAGCCTAGCGTTCTCGTTCTCAAGATGGCTGACTGAAGCAAGTTTCTCTTCAGCGAGCTTTAACTTCTCCGCAGCTGCCTTTTGCGCCTCCGCAAGGTCAAGATCTTTCTTCTTCAGGGCCTTCTCTAGTTCGTCTGCAAAGCAACAACAGACACAGAGTTCAGAACGGGCAGAGGAACAGAGATAGACGTCGAGTCCTCACCAGCCATACCTTTTGCTTCATCCTTCGCCTTCTGCACGTTTTCCTGAGCAAACTGTAAATCAAGATTAAGCTGGATCTGCTTATCTTTCAGATCAGCGAGCTGAGCAACAAGCTCACAAGACTTCTGTAAAGAGTCAATCGACAAAGGGTATCAAAGACAAGTTACTCCCGAGTGACTGAAAGAAAGAGCACAACACTTCTAAGACTACAGCCGAATCAAAACATTCGACAGTAGCCTCGGGGACTACACCCAGTGGGTGCACTCAGCGTGCCCCCACCGGTTTTCCTTGATTTCCACTCGACCCAATCCGATCAGTCGAGTGAGGAAGTTTGAAAGCATAAAGACCGCAGTCGACTGCCAGCAGTCGACCGTGGCCTTGGGGACTACACCCAGTGGGTGCACTCAACGTGCCCCCACCAATGAGAAATTTCAGATCAACAGCACCCAGTGGGTGTACAACGCAAGTGAAGACCAACTAACCTGGACGTTCTGCTGCAACGCCGAGCTGATGTCATAGGCCGCTTGACTGGCATCCCGAGCCGCTTTGGTCTGCTCCATCACGAGCCCCGCCTGACGTATAGCCTCCTTAGCAGCACTCACTTGATCCTCCGGGGTCTGGTAGGCGGCGAAGAATGAGGGCGGTTCGACCAGTGGGGGAGCAGTCGACGACGAAGGCCGGGCAGTCGTCAGTGGTTCAGCAAAAGTCACAGTAGTCCGGGCGGTGTTGTCACCCCCTTGGACCACCGCCTCAGCAGTCGACGCGGTCTGAGGAGGCTTGTCGACCGAGGCCCTCCGGCCTCTCCTCCTAAAAGGCCTGAGCGGCACTTCCACCTCCTCCTCATCATCCGGAAGGTCAATAATGTTGGTCGGAGCTACAAAAGTTCAGAAATGAATATCCAATCGACTCAGCAGTTAAACAGTCGGATCGTGTCAAAGATTATACCTAAGTTGGAAGTGACGGCGTCCTCCATCATCTCATCGACATTCTGGATGGAAGTCTCGGAAGTAGCGGCGCTGCACGATTCCAAGCAAGTAATTTGAAAGTGAATCGACTAAGAATCCGTTCTAGTCGACTCAAGAAAGATAAAAACAGTCACTTACCCAGAGATGACAGGGATGGCGACCCTGATCTTGGGCAAGGCCTTGGGTGGCTTGGTCGGGATGGCTCTGGGCTGCTTGGGTGCCTTCTCAGTTGGGGCCGGCGACGCGGTCCGAGGGCGCTTGGATGACTGGCCCACCGGAGCACTCGACTGACTGCACTCCACGGCGGGATCCTGAGCGTTCTTGGAGCGTCTCTTGCGACGAGGAAGGTCGACCTCCACCTCTTCATCTTCATCACCCGAGTCGTCGCTGACCTCCTCCTCTACGTCACCATCAGATTCCCACTCCTCGGCTCCACCTCCATCCTCACTTCCTTCGCCTCCACTCCCTCCTCCTTAAGATACTTGCTCCTGGTTCCCATTCGGCATCGAATACATGTCGTTGATCTCCTGCAAGACAACGGGCAGAGCAAGGATCAGTCGACTTATCGCAAGCCAGTTACTAGACGGAGTGAAAATTTCAGTCGGAAGAAGTAAAACGCACCTTGTCTGTCTCCATCATCCCATCAAGCGGAGCAATCCTCCTAGAACCCCTGGGGTTGTCCTTATTCCCGGTCATGCTGGTCAGCCAGCTCTCCAGTACAGAAGCCTCGACCGCCTCCGGGTGGATCCGAGTGGAGTCGTCGGGCCCGGAATACAACCACATCGAGTGATCCCGAGCCTGGAGAGGTTGGATTCGTCGCTGGAGGAAGACTTCGAGCAAGTCCATGCCAGTCACGCCTTCCCGAACCAACTCAACCACTCGACTGATTAATACGTTCACCTGAGCCTTCTCCTCTGGAACCACTTTCAAATAAGCGGGTTTCTGCACTCGGTCCAAGGTAAAAGGAGGAAGGCCGGTCGAGTGGCCAGGGGTCGGCTGGTCCTTGCAGTAGAACCAAGTCGACTGCCACCCGCGCACGGAATCGGGAAGTGTCATGGGAGGAAAACAACTCTTACCCCTCGTCTGGATCCCGAGGCCCCCGCACATCTGGATCACCTGCGTCCTTTCCCCGTCCGGGTTAAGCCTTTTAACCGACTGGGATCGGCAAGTGAAGATATGCTTGAAGAGGCCCCAGTGAGGTCGACAGCCTAAGAAACACTCACACAGAGACACGAACGCAACAAGATAGACTATGGAGTTGGGCGTGAAATGGTGGAGCTGCGCTCCGAAGAAGTTCAGAAAGGCCCTAAAAAAAGGACTCGGGGGCAGGGAAAACCCCCGGTCGACATGGGTGGCTATCAGGACGCGCTCACCCTCGCGAGGTTTCGGCTCCGTCTCCTTCCCAGGGAGGCGAGCAGCCTTGTAGGGAATGAGTCCCCCCTCCACCATGTCGTCGATATCCGCTTGAGTAAGGATGGAGGGCATCCAATCCCCCTGTAACCAGCCGGACGGCAGAGCGGCCCGCGAGGACGACCCGCCTCGGCCAGATTTCTTCCCCTTACCCTTTGCCGCGGCCTTCTTCGCGCGTTCTGCCACCGCCGTCTTGTCCTTCCCCATTGTCTCGAACGAGGTCTTGGCCGAGCGGCGGTGTCGAGATTGCAGCGAAGAGCGAGGCGGAGGCTTACGGAGGAAGGGAGAAGAAAAACAAGGGTGCACAGTAAAAAAAATCGGAATCATTACCTTATATAAGGCCACACCCGAGTGGCTGATCAGTGGGCCTGCGCCCCCCAGTCAAATCCCGCAGCAGGCGCGCGCGCAGTACGTGGCGAAAAAGGTGGCGCGGAGATCGAGGCGCCCTTGCCTTATCCAGCCGATTCGCGCGATTTTCTCCGTCTGGTGCGCTTCCCAATTTTCAAATCCCGCAAGATCCGCGATCGACAGGACGGTTTGTCAGACGAAAAGATCCGTTTCCTTAAGTCTCCCAAGAGACTCGTCACGTAAACACACTCGACGGTAATATAAAACCACTCGATGGACATCTGAATGGATCAAGGCAACTGAAGAATGGGTTCCCACCGTAACTTCCATTTATCCAAAGACAGAGGCAACCGAAGCATGGAGGTTGAGTCGGAAGCATAGGCTCGGCGCCATTCTCACTTAACCCCTGACCCATTCGGGGGCTAATGACGAGGATACGTACCTAGGGTAGGGTAACTTATCATACCTGAGGTACCCAATCAAGGACATGACTCCTACAATGAAAGACATTCTAAGAAGTATCAACATTTCAGTCGACCTGGTCAGCCCAGTCGACGAACACGAGCGTACTCGACCAGAAGCACAAGCAGTCGACCATGAAGACAGCCACTCGACTATAAGAAGACCTAAAGGCACTGCCTACAAACGGTCATCTCATAAGTAGCTTTTATGGCCTTCATGGTCCTTTATTACAGGCGTTACCAGTAACCCCCTCTCTTTATGTACATTAAACTCCTTGTAACGTGGGCTGGCTGGGGTCTTGGCGAACTCTATATAAGCCACCCCCCTCCACTAGGACAAGGGTTGGCAACTTTGTAACACACACACACACATAATCCAGTCGACTGCCTCCGGGCTCCGAGACGTAGGGCTGTTACTTCCTCAGAGAAGGGCCCGAACTCGTAAAACTCCTTGCGCATACAACTACTCCATAGCTAGGATCTTGCCTCTCCATACTTACCCCCCATTCTTACTGTCAGACTTAGAACCACGACAGCGGCTTGGCGGCGTGGCGCGGCGGAGCTCCGGTGATGACTCGACGGCGGGCTGGAGGGCTAGGGACCGTCCAGTGGTGCTGCCTCCGCGGCGGTTGCGGCTTGGGGCCCTGGACCCTGATCCGATCTGGATCTGGTGGTGCCGGGATCTGGGCCATGGCGGCTGGCGAGGCATGAGATTCGTCGGGGCTTGTCGGCCTCTAGGCACCATGGGGTGCCGGCGGCGAGGCGTGCCCGGCGTGGTGACACTGCTGGACGTGGTGGTCATCTTCTTCCCGAGATGGCCGGCCAGAGGCTTGGTGATCGGATCTCGAGATCCATCATCTTGTCCCGGCTGCGAGTAGGGGAGACATGGTTGCCGGTGAAAACCGAGCCGACGGCAGGCGATGGCGGCGTTCTCGCCGTTACCTTGATGAAGGCATCGTCGTGTAACTATTGTCAACCCACTCGTTCTGCTCCGGGGGAAACCCTAGGATCTGGTGTTCCAGATCGGACGATGGCGGCACTGCGGTGTCGTTTCTCTCTTGGGAGCATCATTTGCGGAGCAGCGCTGGATGTCAGAGGCAGGAGGTGGAGCGGCTTCGTCTTGCACGGAGCTTCGGCGGTGATGTCAAGTCATGCCTGACCGACAGGTGCTACGCTTTGTCATGCCTGGTCGGCAGGTGCTACGCACGACAGATCTTTCAAGGACTTCAAGCTGTGTCCGCTGGTGATACCTGGCAGCATGGCGCTGAGGTGTATCAGTGGCGGCCGCGACGTGCTCAGCTGTTTGCGCGCAGGGAGGAGGTGCCGTTTGGCGCCGTGGTGGCGTCGACGATAGCTAGACCGAGCAAGGTTGATGCATCAGTACAGTTCTGAAGATGGAGCGGTGGCAGTTGGCGGCGGCGGCATCTGAGTGCACGCCAGACCGGTGAGACCCAGGCCTGGCAGGCGTCCTGGATGGGTTCTCAGGTCTTAGATGTTAGGTTTGGCTGCGATGTCTGTTTGGTATTAGGCCCAGGCTATCTGCGCCCCTTCATCAGCTGGATAGAGGTGCTTAGACGGCGGCTTTAGTCTTACTGTTGTATTACTTTGTAAGGTCTTGTGAGAATAATTAATAAAATGGCCGTATGCATCGTCCAGGTGCAGAGGCCGGGGGTCATCCTTCTTTTCTAAAAAAAAAACCTCAATACCTGATGGAGTGATGGTCAAATTTCAGTGCGTGTGCGTAACTGCGTATACAAATACACAGTGAACTACACAGCGCCTAGAGTCTGCACTCTGCAGAGGATAGAGAACAGCCCTGAGTTAGAAGAGAACAATTGAGCAAATTTGCAAATGCCAAAGGGAGGCCCGGAATTGAGATCATATCAGCGGCAAACATAACCAGATGAGGTTGGTCAAGCCATACATGACGACCCTGCTGAAGCCTACGAGAATGTTTGGCTAAAGCATGTGCTTCATAATTAACAGCACGACTTTCATAAGTAAAATTACAATTAAAAAAGCAAAGACCTAGACTTGATCTCTCTGATTATTGCACCACTATTACCCATCGCTTCATTGTTGATGTCATTCACCGCTTGCCTCGAGTCAGAGGCTATCACCAAGTTATTGATATTCAGATCCGCCGCTAGAGCCAGCACTTCCCTGCATGCTACCACCTCCAACATAGCTGGATCATGCATCCCCTCTATAACTAGGGCTGAGCTGCCCATATACCTTCCCTCGCCGTCCCTGCATACAGCAACGGCTGCGCCCCTGCTAGCAAAATGCACCCTTGCATCAACATGAACCTTACAAAATCCAGCAGGTGGGGCTTTAGGTCTAGCCACGGTATCGACTCTGGGAGCAACTGTGGTTCGCGCTTGAGGCTTCACCACCTCTTTGATCATATTCGGTTCGCGTCTACGATGGAGCCAAATGCTAAACAATGGCTTTTCACACATATAGAAATGCTACCCCATGAGCAGTTTGTGAAGCTTTCGGTGATATTATGGGCGATATGGGCGGCGAGACGCAAAGCTATTCATGAAGGTATCTTCCAGAGCCCGCATGCAATATGCAGTTTCATCAATCACTATCTGCAAGAACGACTCGATCGCTGCCTCGCTAGGATCGCTGCCTCGCTCATGGTCGGTATAATTGGCTGTTGCAGCCTCATGATACTATGATTGTACCTTATATTTTAGTTCAATAAAGCGACCATGTTTCCCCTAAAAAAAATACGAATCGCACGTTGGCTGTTTAGCATTTGTCCGACTTTTGTTCGTTTGAGTGACCAGACCGGGAGGTGTCCGCCTAGTATTCGCTCTTTTCAGGCCACTGCATTCAATGGATGACCCATTTGGTTAGTACCGGCCTTTTTTAATCTATTTTTTATTTTAGACATTCCACACATTTACATAAAATAAACAAATGAATGAAACAATGAACATTATTAGGCAAATATGTAAGTCAGATAACTTAAATCCAAGTAAATAGAAATCACTTCGCTTTACAACTACATAAATTTAAAACTTCAGCAAATAAATTGAAAGAAAAAGAGTAGATATAACTATTGGTTTCGTATGTGAGTCTACATATGCTCGACCAAATTATCTTGAAGTCGAATGTGAGTTGCCCGATCAAGCATTTTATAATGAAATGGGATGAACTCTTCACAACGAATTGGATGAACTTTGCACACGTTGCCGCTATGCCCTCTGGCTCAACCAACTCGACCTCGTAATCCCATCCTTGGTCATAAAGGATGTCATCAAGCTCATCCTCTATGATCATGCTCTGTATGATCACACAACAAGTCGTCACCTCCCACGTAATCTCAGTGCTCCATGTTCTACCAGGGCGCCGAACAATAGCCCATCGAGATTGGAGCATACAAAAAACACGCTCCACAACCTTTGTAGCACTCTCTTGTTCTTTGGCAAACCGAGCCCTCTTCCCTCCTTGGGGCTCAGAGGTTGTCTTCACAAACGTAGACCACTGAGGATAGCTACCATTAGCTAGCTAGTATCCCTTGCTGTATTGGTGGTCATCGATCTCATAGTTGATCTCTGGGGACTGCCTTCTGAAAGTCTCAAGAAACTCGAGAGCGCTGAAGCATGTTGATGTCATTATGAGAACCTGCCATGCCAAAAAGTGCCAAATTCAGAGATCTTGTGATGCCACATCTTGAAGTATGACCGTGCAACCATCAACATGTCCCTTATACCGCAATCGCCAAGCAAACGAACAGTTCTTCCTCTCCTGGTGCATCCAATCTATTGATGACAACAGTCTGTATTCTCAGCATTTTTCTCTCTCAAGTACTCTGGGCAAAACACTCTAACCACAATGAGGGAGTCCTGGATTAGGGGGTGTCCGGATAGCCGGACTATACCTTCAGCTGGACTCTTGGACTATGAAGATACAAGATTGAAGACTTCGTCCCGTGTCCGGATGGGACTTTCCTTGGCGTGGAAGGCAAGCTAGGCGATGCGGATATTCAGATCTCCTACCATTGTAACCGACTTTGTGTAACCCTAACCCTCTCCGGTGTCTATATAAACCGGAGGGTTTTAGTCCGCAGGACAACTTCAACATACAACAATCATACCATAGGCTAGCTTATAGGGTTTAGCCTCCTTGATCTCATGGTAGATCTACTCTTGTACTACCCATATCATCAATATTAATCAAGCAGGACGTAGGGTTTTACCTCCATTAAGAGGGCCCAAACCTGGGTAAAACATTGTGTTCCCTGTCTCCTGTTACCATCCGCCTAGATGCACAGTTTGGGACCCCCTACCCGAGATCCGCCGGTTTTGACACCGACATTGGTGCTTTCATTGAGAGTTCCTCTGTGCCGTCGCGATCAGGAAGGATGCCTCTTCCCGTCTTTAAAGATGGCGCCGTTATTAAGGGAGCCTTGGCTGTCGGCCAAGCTCTCCGGCTAGGTGGTTTTCTTATGACCGCCTGTTCGGCTGTTGCGCCGACGGTGACCTCTCGGGTCATCAAAAGCAATCTTCATGTCAACTCGGAACTCGTCGTGCAGTTGGATCCAATGGAGCTCTCCTTCGTAAACGAGCTCTTGGATCGCACCGCCGCCTTGGGGGTCACTACGGATTACGACCAGGTTGGGCTTAAACCCGATCTAAGAGAGATTAATTCTCCCCAAATCACCCATCATGTTGCCGTGGTAGAGGCACAGTGCGGCGACCCCTCATCTATCTTAAGGACTAGCTACGTCCGGATCCCCGATCCCTCCAAGCTGGATACCCGCGGAGGGGAGGATGTAACTCAAGACCTGAACTTATAATCAGGCATCGGGCTAGATTCATTGGACAACATCCAAGAATCCAAACTTCAGAGTTCGGAAACTCCTTGGCCTCTGAGTCTCAGATTGAGTGAGGTGTCGGATTCAATTCCACCCACCCACCCGAACATAAGCGATCTATCCCAAATCAGGCGAAAGCCCGAAGAAACAGTACATCATTACTGGGCGAGGTTCCTCCTGGTTATGAACAGGATAAAGGACTGCCGCGAGGAAGACGCAATCTCAATCTTCTGCAATAATTGCACGGACAAGGGAATCCTCAACGCCATAAGTCGTCGTGATATTACACGCTTCGCTGACTTGGCGTCCATAGTACAAAAGTACTGTGAGATGGAAAGCGCCTGGAGAACCGAAATAAAAATTTGGGACAATCCGGCCCTGAATAGAAACCTCGTCCGAAATAAAAGGGTGCATCATCGTCAGACAACCGGGTTAAAAACCAAAAAACCAAAACCTTCTACAGGGCATGGAACCGTACTGGAAGGATGGCTTAATGGACCCTGTAAAGTTCATAGTACAGAGGACGCCACACCAACTCACAGCCTTAGAGCATGTTGGATACTCCGGCAGGTGGCCAAAATTGGCGAAGACCTCCTAATCCCGGAGGCCGCAGAAAACCACCCCAGGGACACCAGTACATTCTTAACAGTCTTCGAGAATTTCGCATCAAATAACATGCGAAAAAGAACACTCCGCAGTCTTGCCGAAGTTTATCAAGTAGCAACAATAAACCCATGGAGTGACACGGCTATCACTTTTAATGCCAGTGACGAACCTAAATTCCGAATAGCCCGAGCACCAGCCGCATTGGTCCTCAGTCCAATCGTGGACGGCTTTCGGCTCACCAAGGTACTCATGGATGGTGGCAGCGGATTGAACCTCATTTATGAGGAAACCCTTCAAAAAATGGAAATAGACTGGAACCGCATCGAGCGAAGCAACACAACCTTTCGAGGAATAATCCCCAGTCGGGAAGCGCGCTGTACAGGAAAAATCACACTAGATGTGGTGTTCGGCACGCCGGATAATTACAGGTCCGAAGAGATCACGTTCCAGGTGGCCCCGTTCAGTAGCGGATACCACGCTCTGCTAGGGCGGGAAGCGTTTACAATCTTCCAAGCAATACCCCATTACGGGTACATGAAGCTCAAGATGCCCGGGCCGAACGGAATTATCACTCTCGCTAGTGATCCGGACATAGCGCTCCGCGCCGAAAACAAGACAGCCGCATTAGCCCTCGAGGCACTATCCGAAGCCCTAGCGGCTGAGGAACTGACTACGCTTCGCTCCACGGTAAACAGGGACGATGTGATACTCGACAAAAGATCCAAGTCCACCTCCTTTAAACCAGCGGATGAAATAGTCAAATTCCAGGTCCATCCAACGGACCCCAATAAAACAGCTTCCATCGGGATACAATTAAACCTTGATGTAGACGCCGCACTGCGAGAATTCCTACGTGAAAATTGGGACATCTTCGCCTGGCACCCTTCAGACATGCCAGGAATCCCACGTAGGCTGGCCGAACATAGCTTAAATATCCTAAAAGGATTCAAACCTGTCAAACAAGCCCTTCGGCGTTTCTCCGAACCCAAGAGACAGGCTATGGGAGAGGAGCTAGCCAAGCTATTGGAGGCCAGATTCATCAGCGATATAAAACATCCGGACTGGCTAGCAAATTTGGTGATGGTACCAAAGAAGGACAAATCCTGGCGCCTGTGCGTCGATTTCAAGGACCTTAACAAGGCCTGCCCAAAGGATCCCTTCCCCCTCCCTCGCATCGATCAAATTATCGACGCCACTGCAGGACACGATTCGTTGTGTTTCCTCGACGCATACTCCGGCTACCATCAAATCAAGATGGCAGAGTCAGACCAAGCCGCAACGGCATTCATCACACCATACGGCCCATTCTGCTTCAACACAATGCCCTTCGGGCTCAAAAACGCCGGCGCAACATATCAGCGCATGATTCAGACATGTCTGGCAAACCAGATCGGCAAAACAGTGGAGACGTACGTGGATGATGTGGTCGTAAAAACAAGACATGTCGAATCTCTAGTAGACGACTTGAGGCTTACATTCGATAACCTCCGAACATATGACATCAAGCTCAACCCGGAAAAATGCGTTTTCGGCGTTCCAGCCGGAAAGCTCTTGGGCTTCATCGTATCCGGCAGAGGAATTGAAGCAAATCCAGCCAAGATCCGAGCTTTGTCGCAATTGGATATCCCAAAGGACCTCAAACAAATACAAAAATTAACCGGATGCGTGGCGGCTCTAAGCCGCTTCATCTCCTGCTTGGGAGAAAAGGCACTACCCCTTTATCGCCTCCTTCGGCGCACCGAACACTTCGAGTGGACAGATGCCGCCACGGCTGGACTCAACGAAATAAAAACCATATTGACCACAAACCCAGTCCTGGCCGCGCCAAATATTGGCGAACCAATGCTATTGTACATTGCAGCAACACACCAGGTTGTTAGTGCAGAGCTCGTCGTCGAACGAGAAACGGACGGACAGAAATTCCCCCTTCAAAAGCCGGTCTACTATGTGTCCACTGTCCTCACTCCATGCAAATCACGGTACCCGCATTATCAAAAGATTGCATACGCGGTATTCATGGCATCCCGGAAGCTGCGGCCACTACTGGAATCTGGCAATTTGCCATCTGCCATGGCAGATGGCAAAGGCATGGTCGGCGGATGGCAAAGGCTTTGCCATCAGCCAGCAGATGGCAAACAGTTTGTCTAAGATCCTATCGGCAAAGGCTTCTTTGCCATCTGCTGGCTGATGGCAAAGAGCCTGTGGCTTTGCCATCAGCTGGCAGATGGCAAAGCCTCTTAACGGGGTTAGCCCCGTTAGAAGGCTAACGGCATACTTTGCCGTCAACCAGCAGATGGCAAAGGCTGCAGGCTCTTTGCCATCTGCCAGCAGATGGCAAAGGCTGCATGCTTTGCCGTTTGCCAGCTGATGGCAAAGAGCTTTGCCATCCGCTGGCAGATGGCAAAGAGCCCAAATAGGCCAGCCCAAAGTTTACATGTAGATGACACGTGGCCTCTTTGCCATCTGCCAGCTGATGGCAAAGCTCTTTGCCATCTGCCAGCAGATGGCAAAGTGCCTATATTGCCCCATTTAATTTTATTTTTTCTTATATCAATTCATTTTCACAGAAAATCAAACACAAATATATTTATATGACCAATATAGCATATTCAACACATATTACCAATAGTCATGAACACATATATATATCCAACACATGTTACCAATAGTAGCAAGTTTCATCCGTACATATACATAGTTTCATCTATATTACACAGTTTCATCCATAGGTAGCAAGTTTCACAAGGTCAAAACAAAAACTAAATACAATTGGCATAGTCTTGACATCCATCAGATTTGAGCCAACAGCATAAGCAAGCTCCCCTGCACGGCTGCACCAATGCTTGGGTGCATACTCTTGCGTTGCCTAACTAAACATTGATATTTGTCCCTTCATAGAAAGAGAAAAAATCACTAGGTTAGATGCTTTTGAAAATGACCTACAGCTCACATGTGTAAAACAATAATAGGAACATCCCACGGTAGGAATTTGATCACGCTGCTTGCAACATAGGAATAAATAACAAATGCAAAACACAATTGTAAAACATTCTGGCCTCCTAAGTATTAAGAAATATTACTATATCCGGCCAGGGTATAATGTTATGAACTTATGATGCAAAACCATGTTGAGTACCATATAGATTGAAACTAGGATCCTTGTAGCATCGCTAGGAATGCATAACCATTGGTCAGTAATGGTTCAGTCCTTCAGTTATACACTGGTGGCTCGATAACTGAACATTCATTTGTTATATACTAGTGGACGTGAAGCAAGAAAATTAGCTATACTCACCCAAGCTACTTACAAATCATGTCACTTAGAGTCTCCGGATTTCCTATACCTACTCTCTAGTGTACTTGCAAAATATCTTGAGTCATCAAGTGGACGAATGGGCCCAATAGAAGTGCAGAATACAAGGCTGAACCACAAAAAACTGCAGGTCAGGTGGACTGCCAAAATAAATTTAGTTATCGATCCAATCATGCTTGTCTCAGTGTTGCGTAGGCGCAAAATCAGTCAGAATAGATAAACGGAGGCCTTGGAGGTCTGTCTCGCCTTGCTCAGATATTCTGACAGTGGCCACTGGCCAGCTATTCTGACAGTTCACTTTATATGTGCATCCATGGCGAGGGGCTCGGCGGTCACCATGACTGGGTGGTGTTAGTCGCTTGGGGAATTAAGGGACTTTGAGACCTTTTAGTAGAATGAAAATCACATCAAGGATCAAGCTTAATTAGCACTCACTAGTCGTCAACCCGTGCATTCGCACGGGCTAGTCTTTAAGATTCCACATAACACTAATACTTTGTCATATATAAATAATTGGTGTTGAGTACATGCAAAAAGAATAAAAAAAATGAGATATCGCTGGATTGTAATGCGACCTTGCTCCAGCAATACGACCTTGCTCCACGCCTCCACCACCAACCCAAATACGTTATACCATGGCATTTCTCCATTTCTGAGTCTAGCTAGTAAGATAGTTAACCTCAAGAAGCAGATAGTAAATGTATTGTTCTTTTAGCTACAAAGTACACTTTTTACCTCGGCAATTGTTGCTGGGGCAGATTATGGCTACCTCAGCCTGTGCACAAACTTAAATTGATTTTCATCAGGATATCTTAGGGGAAACAACTAAATTAAGAGCATAAAAATTTAAAGATTAAACGCTAGGCATTGGCCAGTGACCTTTAGATCGCCATGCTTTTTACGCCTCCACGGCCACATCCAAGCGCCACCGGCCAGCGTTCCCATGAACCACATTGCTGGTGTTTGCCAAAAGAAAAAGAAACCATGCTGCTCCTCTTAGGAGTTAGGCATGTTGCTAGAAGAATATTCGTTGAGGCATTCTCAAGGTTACAGATGGTGTCAGCAACCCACGCAATTGCACAGGCTAGTATTCATTTTGAGTAAAATTATTATATTATTACTGCAAGTTATCATAATGCCTGCATTCTTACTGAATAGTAGGAAAAAAATCCGTTCATGTTAAGTGGGTGAAGACTATATCTATAGATGAGAAAACCAATATCCAGTGACATAGAAAATACAATCAATGCCGTGATACGAACCTTACATGACTTATCTTCCTCAATATTGTGTCGAGGGACCCATAGAATTTTCTTGTGAGAACACAAACTCTGCATTTTGTTTTAAAAGCGCATTGCTTTTAGCATGATGGAATCTTATCGACACCATAAGATTGCTGATTTGCTGGTGCCAGAGAATGCAAAAAAGATAGTAACATTTGAAAGGATATATTATCTCTAATTGAATATAAAGATTTCACTAACTTAATATTATACGCTCCAATCTATCTTAGATACAGTTCCAGTATTGTTAGCATGTAATTTAGATACAGATACATCAAGAAAAATACATAGAATCTTTTTTTTTTGCAGCTTAAATACCTAGAGTCTTGACATGATACTACGAATTAACCTCAATACAATGCAAGAAAAAAATTAATTACTCTTATCATAATTCTGGTGGATTAACCTCATGTAATTTAATTTTTTTCATGGCACATAATTTAATTACTCTTATTGTGATTAATTATGTGAGTGCTATTTACTGAAACCATGAACAATATGTTGTAGACACCAAGATTAAATCAGTGACCTTGCGCATATGTTGTCGGTGTTGCAGCATCATCAACTATAGCCATTAGTACATACATATGAAGGTGTCTTCATCGTGATTGACGAAGGAAAGTTATTAGAAATTGGAGAGTTACTTCACCTTCTATTTGCTACGGCAGTACATTTGTTGTTCGTATGAGAAAAACCAGCTGACCAAGCCAGCGCCCGTGCTTCATTACATCAGTAGCCATTAAACTAAGAATCAAGGTGCAGAATAAGAATTAGTCAGTCATACAGGATAAAAGAAGCATCGATGGAGTGCTACGGGATCTCAGTTGGAAGTAAACGACCCCTTTAACATTCATACTCTGCTCTACACACCACCATCAGCACAACATGAACAGAAACCCAAAGGTTTTAGGAAGCAAGCAACTCCCAATAGCTAGAGCAGTACCATGTGCAGCTTTGTAGGAATAATATACAGTTAAATACTTAAGAAACCCGCCATAAATAGGAATCCAACAAAGTCAAACCATATTCTAATCACTCAATATAGGAACCCGTAGTAAAAGGAACCACTCAATATATAAAAGCATAGTGAAATAGTCAGTAAAAATGCTAGCTGGATTTGTATTTCTTACAAAGACCACTTCCTGAATTGTGCCATACAAACGAAATAACCACTTTAAAAATTGTACATTAACAAAAAGAAAGTTCAAATTTTTATGTAAATGTTAAAGGTCAAGTATCGTTGGGCTTGAGAACAGGAAGTTCAATCAATGGAGATGAAGCCAACGCATGAGTACTTGTGCAAAGAAAGATCCAAAATTTTAACTCTGAAAGTCGGAAGTGGTTGCATCAAAACTAATTATGTTACAACAATAATCACTTCTATAAATAAATTCTCTGAGGCTATACAGTATGCATCAACATGCAGACATGATAGCCTTAGCAAACTGAGTAGAGCTACATGTGTGCACTGGCCGGATAGATTAAACAATGCAGGCATTGACTCATAGCATAGAAATGCAATGCATCGGTTCCATCTACCAAGAATCCAAAGCCTGGACAGAGCGATGCACACATGTAACTGATGTATCTGTAGCAACTCTTATTTTCATATATGGAACTGATGGATCCATAGCGTACCTAGTTGTGCAGCAAAAGGAGCCAGGGACTTTCAGTCTTCTCTCCTTCCTGAGCATGGAGGTGTCTTGGTACAGGTCAGACAACTGCGGGGAAGAGCTTGTTAGATGCCACAGGTGAGAAGCGAGGGGCGATTTGCTACAGAGAAAATATTCCAGATTGTCCAATTGGCGTGATCTCTTTGAGAAGTATTTCATAAGAGTTGGTCCTTTTTCAGATCCATACCGAGAGAACATTTTGCTACCCACAAAATCCATAGGAAGAAACGATCGAGAGAGCATCCAGTAAAATGATGACTCACACCTCTTGACGGAATTAACAGTCCAGATTGGACCAAAGAAAAGAAGGGGTGGATTTTGGGGAGCAAGACCTGCCGATGTAGATGACGTCTCGGCGCCTTCTTCAAAGTTGCAGGAGCAGCGCCATCACTGCATTGACCCGCAGCCTCGCACCCGAGTGCCTCCCTCGATCTTCGCGTCCCCAGCAGGAGCTCCGCGCCCGTGCACCGATCCAGTGCCGCCGGAGAACCAACCACGCCCCGCCTCCCTCTTCCATTCTCCTTCCCTCCCGTGCTCTCTCTCCATGTCTCTCAGCTCACTCTTTGCTCTCTCAGGAAGCAAACTTGCCACCTCGGAGTTGAAGCCGCCGCCGGTTGCCCCACCCTCGACCGGATCTGGGCCCCGCCTCTCGGTCCACAGCCCGCACCGCCGCGGACATCCCGAGCCCCGTGGAGTGCGCCGCCGGCCGCAGGCGCCGCGACGGCGGTGGTCCCGCTCATGGAGTCGTCCATGGCCGCCGCCGCGTGCATCTCCTCGTTGACCCCGACTATCGACCACCGGAACGCGAAGAGGAGGGAGGGGCTCGCAACGCAGCAGGGCTGGCCGGTGGAGGAGTAGCAGTAGGGCGGCGGCGGGGCTCCTAGGGCGCAGAAGGAGGAGGAGGAGGTGGGAGGGAGCGGCGGCAGGTGAGGAAGGAAGGAGCGAGGGGCGTACGTGGGGCTGTGGATTGGGGTTGTGGATGGGTGGGGAGAGAGGAAGGGGAAAACCCCGTAGTTTTTTTTTACCTGGAAAAAAATAACCTCATCTCTTTGCCATCTGCCAGCAGATGGCAAAGAATCTTTGCCGCCTGCTGGCAGATGGCAAAGAGGTGGGGCTGGTACGCCGTTACACTCTTGACGGCCACAGGATTTGCCAACCTCTTTGCCATCTGCTGGCAGATGGCAAAGATTATTTGCCATCCACTAGCAGATGGCAAAGAATTGGCAGATGGCAATCATGTTCTTTGCCATCTGTTATTTCTTTGCCATCTGTTTTTTGTAAGCAGATGGCAAAGACGTTCTTTGCCATCTGCTGGCAGATGGCAAAGAACTGACTGATGGCAAATTCTCTGTTTCCAGTAGTGGACACTACTTTCAAGAGTGTTCGATAAAAGTAGCCTCCGAAGTACCTCTTAATGATATTATAAACGACCGCGATGCAACGGGCCGGATTGCAAAATGGGCCATCGAGCTCCTCCCATTCGATATAACCTAGAAGCCACGATGAGCTATTAAGTCGCAAGTTTTGGCCGACTTTGTCGCAGAATGGACGGAGGCCGAACTCCCTAAAGAGTACGACACATATTCAAACTGGATCATGCATTTCGACGGCTCCAAAATGTTGGCCGGTCTGGGGGCTGGCGTCGTCTTGACGTACCCCACGGGAGACACAGTTCAATACGTACTCCAGATTATGTACACAGACTCCAAAAATGCAGCCGAATACGAGGCCCTTTTACATGGTCTCCGGATGGCAGTATCCATGGGCATTCAACGCCTAGAGGTGCGTGGGTATTCGAACCTTGCGATATCCCAAATAAATGGAGACTTCGATACCAAGGATCCGAAAATGGCAGCTTACTGCAACGCCGTCTTAAAAATGTCAGCTCGGTTCGAGGGGCTCGAATTTCACCACATAGCCCGGGAAAACAATCAGGCGGCAGACATCCTGGCACGCATCGGTGCAAAACGCGATGCACTCCCCCCCAACATCTTCTTGGAAAGGCTGTTCAAGACATCCGTAGTATGGGAAGGGGAACCTGGCAATAACAGCCCGGACCCAACCACACTGTCCGGCACCGAACAATCTGACACAATCGGAGGCTCTGCCAATGAAATTACAACTTCAGCCCACGTAATAATGGTCGTCATCGCCCCGTGGACAGAACCATTCCTAGCCTACCTTACTAGGCAGGAGCTCTCAGAGGACCAAAATGAGGCACGCTGCATAGTGCGGCGATCTAAAGCCTATAAAGTCCATGAGGGAGAACTTTACAAGAAAAGCACTATCGGAGTCCTTCAAAGGTGCATCTCCGAAGAGGAAGGGCGGAAGTTGCTGGCTGAAATTCATGCCGGACTCGGTGGACATCACGCTGCAGCTCGGTCCCTCGTAAGCAAGGCTTTCCGTGCAGGCTTTTATTGGCCGACGGCCCGGGCAGACGCTCAGGACTTGGTCCAACGATGCGTCGGCTGCCAGCTTTTCGCAAACCAAAGCCACATGCCACCCACCACCCTCCAAACTATCCCCATTACTTGGCCTTTCGCGGTCTGGGGGCTTGACATGGTTGGATCCCTTAAAGGCGGAACCCACAAGAAAAAATACTTACTGGTCATGGTGGACAAGTTCATCAAATGGATAGAAGCCAAGCCTGTTAAGACGGCCGAATCCGGACCGGTGATAGACTTCTTATCCGGGGTCGTACACCGTTACAGTGTCCCCCACAACATCATCACTGATAACGGCACGAACTTTACGGCCGACGAGGTAAAACTCTGGTGCAAAAACATGGGCATCAAGCTCGATTATGCATCCGTCTATCACCCACAGACTAACGGCCAGGTCGAGCGTGCAAATGGTCTTATTATGAGCGGCATCAAACCTAGATTAGTGCGGTCCCTCAAGGAATCCAACACGCACTGGGTAGAGGAGCTCGACTCCGGCGGCTGCGGACCACGCCGAATCGCACCACCGGATATACACCATTCTTCATGGTGTATGGCGCAGAGGCGGTTTTGCCTTGCGACATCATTCATGACTCACCTCGAGTGCGCATGTATGAAGAAAGAGAAGCCGAACTCGATCGGCAGGACAGCTTGGACGCCTTAGAGGAGGAGCGTGACGTGGCAAAAGCCCGTTCCGCATTCTATCAACAGCAGGCTCGAAGATATCAAAGCAGAGAAGTACGGGCCAAAAATTACAACGTTGGCGAACTAGTTCTACGCCTGCCGGACAAGAAAAAGGACAAACTAAAGCCCAAGTGGGAAGGTCCCTTTATAATCGACCAAGTCCTGACTGGCGGAGCGTACCGCCTGCGAGATGCGTCGGACAACCGACTCGAGCCGAACCCATGGAACGCAACCCGTCTCTGAAGATTCTATGCCTAGCGCCAGACTCTGTGTTCGTCTCCTATCTCTGTCTATTTTTTATATTTCTAGTCTTACATTTCTCTCCTTCCCTTAAAAACTCATAAAGAGACGCGCTACCCGCGCTCACCATACCTGGGGGCTTCTTTAAACAGAAGCTTATTTACACGGGCTTCGCGCCCAACACATGTGTCAAACTTCCGCATGTACATTTTCTTCACCATTATATGCATCGATATGACTTAAGTTTTGGCCAAGCTGGGTTGCCTGGCTCCTGTGCTTACCCCTACGTTCCCGATTGTTCGGCTAGGTGGTAAAGGGAGCACCTCTGCGATTGTTACTGCCGGGTCAGCCCGATGTGTACCTCAGACTGGGTGAAGCCGAAAGCTAGCGTTCTTAAGGGAATATTCGGTCGGTGAACTAAAGATGACCTTTTTTTTACTTATTTATGTGCCCCCAGACGTTTTTTTCTGCGTTCGCAGTCCGGACATGCACTTTAGGGCATGCCTCCCAGAGAAAGGAACCCCTAACGGAACTATTCTCTTTGGAAGATGTTTCTTACTAACCATGTAATATAACATAACTAGTTGAGCACTTTTCTGATAAAGCACTAATGACCCCTACGCTTGGTCTCCATGCATACCCCGGTTCTTATATAACCGCTAGGGTATTCGGACACACCCCGGACCGTCAGGTCCCGAGGTCGAAGCGAAAAGGTCGGCAATGACAAACGATCTACAATCCGGCTAGAAGGCATTACACATATCAATTACAATTACATAGTCACTCTGACTAATTGTATTCCTCTTCGATACCATCTAACAGGCTGTCTAATTTACAGCCCTGCTGGGAATACTTTGCGGCCAATTCTACTTGGCCGTACACTAAGCTTACAGGGATCTCCTTCCCATCGGGCCCCACAAGTCCGACCTCAGCCATGTGGTTTGGGTCAGCCTTTGTGTACCGCGTCTTCACCATGGCCCAGGCCCCCCTAGCGCCCGACGGCAGGTTGATATCTTTCACAACCGGAAGTGCCGCCGCGCTCCCTTCAGCTTCTCGGCGAGCTCTCCAAGGCCCTCGGGCATGGAGAGGGATGGCCATAAGGCTTGGGCATCTCCTCTGCAGGACGACCTGTTAGCATACCTACAGACATAACTCTGTTAGTCGACTTCCTCGCCGAACTCCTTTTTGAGAGTTCGTTCACGCACTTACTAAATATGCCGCGTCGAAGCCGTCGATTCTCCTTAACGGAGTCCGACAGCTGGGCTCGAACATCTTTCAGTTCAACACCCAGCTTGGTGTTGGCATCCTGAAGATCATTCTTCTCCCGCCTCACCTTTGTCAGCACGCTCTCGCCAGCCTTTAGCCGGCGTAGGAGTTGTTGCCTGTCCGGATCTAGTCCGGCGCCATCTGCAATTTCATTTGTCAGATTTGCACATATGTCGCATTCCACACTTATCTTTTTGAAGCATATAGTGCCAGAGGGGGTCTCCTTAGGCTCCCCTGTCGCGGCCAGTGCGGCCTCAAGTTGGGCTTGACACTCTTCTAACTCCTGAGACAACTGGGTATTCTTCTCTGAAAGAACCTGCATATTACATGATCCTTAAATCAGTTATTCTCACTGCTTCAAGTCTCGGGGGCTACTGGTATATATAACCACTAAATTTTTTCTCACCCGTATGTCTTTTACATATTGCTCTGTGGCTCTAGCTAGACCATTCTGAGCGGCACGGAGATATGCATCTCCCGAATTGAAGGCATCCAACGCCTCTTGGGAGAAACAGGTGTCGCGAAGAACTGTCCGGCGACGCCTGTGGTTCATGGCACTTTCCACCTCGGAAGGGGTGGCAGACAGCCTGCCCGCGTCCTCTGCCGGAGGAGCGTCCGGTGCGCGCCTCATGTTCGCCTCCACCTCCGGTCCGAGCTTTGGAGCCCGGCTGGTGGAGGCACGATTGGCAACCTCCCCGGATACAGTCCGGCGAGGTCTCTTTGTCCTAAACAGGGCACGAGTGTTAATATGCCTTGAAGGAATAACACCTGGGAATAAGAGGGCGCGCTATACCTTTGCACCGACGCCTCAGTTCGGACTTCACTTCTTTTCACCCCACGAGGCCCTGCTGCCCCTTGTTGGCTAGTCGCCGCAGGCTCAGCCTCCCGCCTTAAGAATCTTCCCTGCAAAATACGGTTGTTGTCAGGAAACTGAAAATACACAAGGACGGATTCCTTTCGAGGTGCTGGGACTCGGGTCTCAGTTGCCTGGGAGGCCGGGAGTAGCCCTGGGTAATCGGCCGTAATGGCCACTAGGGCATTGTCCCTGCTCAACTGATAAAACACCCCGTCAATCAGCTCCACCGAAATGTCCGGATCCTCTTCGGAGGCCGGATCGAGGGACCGTTCAGGATCCTCGGGCTGTGGAGGACGACTGTTTATATCCTTCACTTCCTGATGCGGTTCCTGCATAGGAGTCGTTAAGACTATATATTTAATCATGGGAATATAAAACGGATGGGCAAGCAAGATTGTCTGCTTACCCAGCTTGGAGGGTTGTACATAGTAAATCCATCCCGTGGGTTGACGCGGAGGAATTCCTCCTCTTCTCCCTTGTACAAAGAGGACAAGATCTTTAATAGAGCGGCAGCTGAGTCCGGCCCCTTACGACCATAACGAGTGGCGTCATCCTCCCCGTTAAAATCCCACATGGGGTGGCTTCTATATTGAAGCGGCTGCACCCCCCGCATGATGCATGCGGCCATGACTCTGATCATGGTTAGTCCAGAATGAGCTAGCAGTCTTATCCAGCCCATCAGGTAAAGGACGTCCCTGTCATTTTGTTTCTGAGAGCTCCGTGGACGCCAGCTTAGGCGCTTCTTCAGGGGAGCACTGTTGAACTCAGGGAGGCCGATCCGAACAGGATCCGGTAGCGGGACATCCTCGACATAAAACCATTCCGAAGGCCAGTCCTCGGACGCCTTCTTTGGGGTTCCGGATAGATATCCGGTCCCGGCGATGCGCCATACTTTGGCTCCGCCCACTTGATATATTGACCCCCTCTGAGAGGGGGGCACCAGGCAGAATAGCCTCTTCCACAACGCGAAGTGAGCCTCAACCCCTAAGAACAACTCACAAAGGGCGACAAAGCCCGCGATATGCAAGATAGAGGCAGGCGTGAGGTTGTGCAGCTGGAGGCCATAGAACTTCAGAAGCCCCCGGAGAAACGGATGAATTGGAAATCCGAGTCCCCTTATTAGATAAGGGACAAGGCAAACCCGCTCTCCTTTAGAGGGAGTAGGGGCGCTCTCCGCTTGCTCACCGCCATTATAGGTGGCGAGTCCGGCTCGAACCGGGACCATGTAGGCCGGAGGGAGGAATCCCTTGGTCTGAAGCGATACTAACTCACTATGCGGGATGGAGCACCTTCCCCAGTCTCCGGGCTTAGGGCTGGAAGGGCGAGAGGAGGAGCTGCGACGACTGGCCATGGTGGAATGGACATTTGTCGGATGCGCTCTAATGAACACTCGCGGAAGGGAGAAGGTGTGGTTTGGATCTAAATCCCCATTCCTTTAAATAGGCAGCTCATTTACGCGGCTAGGGGTGTAAATGTAAAAACACCCAGACTTTTCGTAATCGTTTGACACGTGGGAGACGGCCATTATTGGGCGTAGAAGCCAAGGAGCGCTACATTATAAAAACCAGACATTATTCAACAGGTACACAAAATTTGGAGAAGAACCCGCCTTGCAATGCCGAAGACAATCTGCGCGCCGGACTCGTCCTCATTGAAGCCTGGTTCGGGGGCTACTGAGGGAGTCCTGGATTAGGGGGTGTCCGGATAGCCGGACTATACCTTCAGCTGGACTCCTGGACTATGAAGATACAAGATTGAAGACTTCGTCCCGTGTCCGGATGGGACTTTCCTTGACGTGGAAGGCAAACTAGGCGATGCGGATATTCAGATCTCCTACCATTGTAACTGACTTTGTGTAACCCTAACCCTCTCCGGTGTCTATATAAATCGGAGGGTTTTAGTCCGTAGGACAACTCCAACATACAACAATCATACCATATGCTAGCTTCTAGGGTTTAGCCTCCTTGATCTCGTGGTAGATCTACTCTTGTACTACCCATATCATCAATATTAATCAAGCAGGACGTAGGGTTTTACCTTCATCAAGAGGGCCCGAACCTGGGTAAAACATTGTGTTCGCTGTCTCCTGTTACCATCCGCCTAGACGCACAGTTCGGGACCCCCTACCCGAGATCCGCCGGTTTTGACACCGACACACAACTTTGCAGAACATGTACATTCACTCAAGGCATTTGAACTCACTCATGGGTAGGTACTCATCAACTAGATCACGAGGAACTCTGTATGCAAGCATCCGAACAGCTGCAATGCATTTCTAATAAGAGGTGAAGACAACCTTTCCAATGGCATCATACTTGGAAGTGAAGTAATCATCATAACCCATCACTCCCTGACGAATACAGTTGAACAATGGTATCTCCATCCAAGAGCGTCGTTGGAAAAGGTTGGCAGGGAATAGTCGTTTTGTCGATGTAAATAATCATTTAAGAGTAAGACATGGATGTTTTCTCTTTTATGATTCAATCCCCAGAACAATGGTCTCAGCTCCACTATGTGTTCATCCACGAGAAGCGTAGCAACCACAAAATCAGCATCATCATCGGTCGATTAATTGAACGACGATGAACATATGAATTTATTGTAAAAAAAAACTCATCCGAGCTATCCGCCATGATTGTTCTGAGTGATGTGAATTCGTACCTCACTGGAGAGCGGTGGGTGGGGACGAGTCTCAAATGTACAAATGGACAAACACCTTGTGCGCACGCTTAGACAAGTCTCGGCCGGTGACCGCCCAGTCTTCCCATTAAAGCAGCAGGGTTCGTCCTTGGCTGGCGAACCCCACGTCCTTCGGTGGTGACCATGGAGGTGTCCGTGGTGTGGCAGAGGGCAGCGACAAACCTGGTTGGGTGCGGGCCATGAGCTGGAAAAGAAAGGGAACCAACACCGACGGCAGGGGCGATGGTGGATGTGGGGTCCGTGGATGCGGCGAGGGGACTATAGAGGTGGCGAAGAGGCCGAAAGTTGGGTAGTGGCGGCGAGGGCGACGAGGCCGGGGCAGCCGAGCTCATTTGGGTGGGGGTGGAATGACCTTTGTGCCATTGATAAGCGGGCCAAGGAGGACGACAACGGGAGGGCGTCACAGGCGTCTGCTTCGTGTTTGCGCAGACCCAAATCCAGACCAAATTTGGGCGAAAATGGGTCGAAGCAGACAAGAAAACAGACAATTGTCAGTCTGCGTCGACGAGTTGGGCCATGTTTTTTTCCACGTGATGGATAAAATGTGTTGACCCATTGGAGTTGCCCTTACAACTTCCATCAGCCGTACAATCGCACAGGCAACACGCGTTTGCTTGGGCGGCCCAGCCGAGCCCCTCGAGCTGTCTGTCGTGGGAGGGGAACAACAATAGGATTCGGCCGATGAATGAATATCATGCACACTAGCATTCTAGATTCTTCTCGTACACTCTTGTTCATGTCACCATGGGGCGCGCCCTAGGATCTGGACGTGCCAGCAGGCCGCATGGGGGCTCTATGGGTCCCTTGGCCCCCTCCGGTGCTTTCTGGAAACTTCGTTGCCTGAAAAAACCGTATTAAATCCTTAAGGTTTTTTACTCGCTATATATCAATTTCTGAAAAGTAGAAAACATGCAGAAAACAACAACTAGCACAGGGCATTGATTTAATAGTTTAGTCTCGAAAGATAATATAAAATTCTATAAGTAGTATTCAAAAGTGATAATATAATAACATGAAACAATATAAATTATCGATACGTTTGAGACATATCAAGTTGCGATGACAATTTTATAAGAATTGCGATGTCCGGGGGCGAAAGCTGTCATGTAGTGCATTTAAAAAGAAAGAAAATTGTCATGTTTCTTAGAATATTTTTTCTCTTGTTTGAACTTGATCAGACACCTTTGGGGGCGTTCCTTGGAACGTCCCTCCCAGGGACGTGGGAGGGACGTTCATCAGTTATCTTTTCTCAAGAAAAATAGTGTATGAACTCAATTTTCTGTTCTTATTGTGAACAGGAATAATAGCACCTTGTTTCTTTAGCAACATCACAACATCTTTCATCTTTGTACTTGACTCACTATAAGCATCTATAATAGGCACCTTCTTCCTGTACACATATACAACGAACATAAAAAACATGAATTGACCACAGCGAAGTGAAAGCACACTGCGATGTGTTTCTCAAGGCAACAACACGCCACAACTGCAAGGAACAACCCATGTGACATGGGCACCCAGCTTTAGCCAATCTGAGTAGTGTGCGTCTTTTTCCCAGAGGGAAGGCTATGGTTTATTTTTGGTCGAGTGAGATGAAAGGAAAAATATGAGTGTCTACTTTGATCCTAATAGAAAATCACTTTGTATTTTACCCATCTACTGTTCCATGATGCAATTACCAGCATGGAAATTGTTCGAATTTGATTCTTAACATGCATGACCAATATGGTTAACATAATCAGTTATGTATAACTTTTTAGATCTTAGTTTTCACATATTTCTTCCCCTAGTCTTCCATAAGTTTCTTAAATTAATGCATGTTTCCTAAAAAAAATCCTTGATTTGTTTTATTACCTTTCTAATAAAAACCACATTTCTTTAAATATTTCCCCTTTTCAATTTTGTTCAAATCATTGATGTTTAAATTAAAAACTTTAATACCTTTCGTGCTCCTTGATTTTCCTTTTTTATTGTCATGGTTGCAGGTGCCATGTGTGGGAAGGGTTGCCATGTTATTAAAAAGAAGACTTTTTTATAGACGCAAACGATCAAGTATATATCACTGCCAACTTGTGGGAATAATTATGAGGTCGTGAGATAAGTATTAAGAGACAAAATTAAACTATTATAACATTTACAAGATACATTTCTTTTGATGAACAACAGTAAGGAAATTCCCTACCGCGACCACGGGTGGATCACCGAAGCAAAAAAAAAAAAACACATGGGCACATCTCCCCTGCAAAAGATGCGGATCTTGTATGGGGCCATGGCCCCCACAAACAATTTGTAACTTTTTTCTTGTGCATGTGTATGTATATACACTTACTCCTTTTTTGGGCAGCCCAACAGTCATTCACTCAACTCAATGCTTAGTCTGTACATAAGCTAATCTTACAATCTCCATTCCCATATGCTTCAGTCATTATTTGAGCCCTTATTTGAACTATTCGTATCACATGCTTTGGTCAACTCCATACCTATATGTTCGATTATGGTGACATGAGAGTTTATTAGCTATTTATATTAGAACTTAAAACAAGAATGAGGCTTAGTTTGGACAAACTTTGATGTTAGTACTTTTTTGTATTTATATAAATGTGTATTGCAATTTTGCCCCCACATTGGTCTAATCATAGGTCCATCAATTGCCACTTGGATTAGGTTCTCCATTGTACTTGTAGTGATCATTACTGCAAGATGAAGAACTTCTGCACCTGTAATTTATAGCCATGGCATGGCCGCCTCCGAGCAGAACGCGAAGCACAGACTATAGGTAGCTTTTGCTGCTCACATACATGGTTGCAACACCTAAGCTAGCGAGGCCGATGGCACTTGTGGTGCACATCCCAAAGCCAATCCGCCCATTCCCTCGCGAAGATAATGAAGGCTACGGCGGAAAGAAACCTCCGGCGTACAACAACCTGTTCTTACCATCTTTCTACGCGTTGCCAGACTAGTTCTCTATGATGACACTGGTGCAGTCTTCGGCGATGAGAGCTGAGACGCGGGCACGGGTACACTGCCTGGAAGTTGAGGGGCATAGGTGGATCAAGGGTGGAGGGCATGGGGGCCATAGCGCCCCACAAAGAATTTGTAGTTTTTAACTACTGCATATGTATGTACAATATGCTCATTCTTGGCAGCCCAACCATCATTCACTCATTCAACCCATGAAACCAGTTCCTGTATGACTCTTTGAATTCGGTTGTCATATGAAAACGACCCTGCTACACTCAACGGAAATGATGGGACGTGGAAGGATCGGTTAAGTTGTCGTACAAAATTCGTACATCTCGACTTCTTCTAACGCTAGAAGACCACAGTAAGAAACCCGGGACCAGAGCATGTCGTGAAAGACGCGCACGGGGCGGGCGTGCTTGGACCGTACAATTAACAACTAAACCTAAAGGGATCCACTTGTCGCAGAAGCAGCCTATAACTAATAGGAAGCGCCTATCTCTTACTTGATATCTGTTTGATCTTGCAGAGCCGAATTTTTTGAACTTGATCGTAGTGTCGTACATGTAGCAACGCGCTATTCAACCCAAAGCCCAGTCCCGAACAAAAGCTTTTTTCTTTTGAATTGTTTGGATTGCTTACCACGTGTATCGCGTGGAGTCCCGAACAGAAGCTAATCTCACCATGCGTCTACTCCCTGGTTATGTTTCTTTCATATTTTTGACAATTTATTCATACTTCTTATTCGCCCTGTGTGTAGGGTTGTGATTGATAAATAGTGAAATATTTTTTCTGCACGATACTATATGAATAGATTCTGAATGGTTGTTGGGTGAATAAATTCATATAGGTTCGGTTCAAAAAACCATGATACTTCATTATTATTATATAAGACCTTATTTGAACTACCTGTATTGCATTTTTTGGTAAATTCCAAACCTATATGTTTGATTTTAATGGAGTGGGACTTATTAACCTTTTGCACTATAAGTCATTTTTGCAAAAGAGGGAGGCGTAGTTTGGACAAATTTTGATGTTACTTTTTAGTTCATTTTTATATTCATATAATTGTGCACTGCAATGTGCGGATGTGCCCCACAAAGGTCCAATCCTAGATCCGTCAACGACTGCGAAGTTTACATCAGTAATATCTAATCCCACCGCTTCAAAATACTTGAAGTGATGAAGTCGCAGGTTTGTCCTAACTCCTAAGTCAAACTTACCTAAGTTTCACTGTGTATGTGGGAAAATATATTAACATTTGCAACATCAAATATACAGTATGAAGATATGTTTTATGATTAATCTAGTAATAAAACAATAAATGCTGGTATAATTTTCAATTAACTTGGTCAAATTTAAAGATTCCTAAATTACGATAAATCCAGAACATAAGTTTCCCTTTTTTGAAATTTGAACTTGAGTACTTTGGAACAGAGTAGTACTGCCCCTGTAAAGAAATATAAGAGCATTTTAGTGATCTAAACGCTCTTATATTTGTTTATGAGGGGAGTACATGAAAAGGTAAAAAAAAACTGAATGAGCAAGGTTTTAATTGTTTGTAATCACGGTGGTGGAGAATATGACGTTCGTTCACACCACACTCCCCTCCGAGCTCTCATTCTCACTCCGACCACGTGCTCTCCCGGAAGCAGAGTTTGGTTGTGCTTCCGGGAGAGCAGCTCTGCCAAGTGCCAGTGCACTTGAGGAGGTGGTGCGTGCCAAGTGCCAGTGCAGGCTGGAGACAGGCCATATGGTGGGCACTTGGCAGCCAACTCGTGTCCACGCGCGTGGCGACTCTGTTTCCGAGTTTCGCCTTCCTCACCCTTGCCATAGTTTGGACAATTTTTATGTTACTTCTTTCTTTAATTCATATAAATGTGCAGTGCAATAACACCCCCCCCCCCCACATTGGTCCAATCATAGATCCAACAATGGTAACTTGAATCAGGTTCTCCATCGTACTTGTAGTGATCATTCTTGCTAGCTGAAGAACTTCTACACACCGTAATTTATAGCTACGGCGACGCCGCCTCCCAGTAGAATGCGGAGCACGAACTGCCTCCGAGTAGAATGCGGAGCATGGACAGCAAGTAGATTTTGCTGCCCACATACTCGCCTGCGACACCGAAGCTAGCGAGGTCAGTGGCGTTTGTGGCGCAAACTACAAATGCCAATGAAGGTCAGGGTGGGTGCGTCCACCTCTAGCACAACATTGTATTACCTCACTCTTTCTGCGCGTTGACAAACAAGTTCTCTATGATGACAAAGGTGCAAACATCGGCGATGAGAGCTGAGACACGACACGGGAACAACACCTAGAAGTTGAGGGGCATGGGGGATCTAGGGTGGAGGGTATGGGGGCCATGGCCGCCCACAAAAAATTTGTAGTTTTAACTATACATAAGCATGTACATACACTATGCTCATTTTGGGCTGCCCAGCCATCATTCACTCATTCAACCCACAAAACTACTTTATATATGACTCTTTGAATCCAATTATTGTCCAACAGGTGATCCAACGACCCTGCCACACTAAACATAAGTGATGAAAATATTGGTAAAGTTTCCGTACAAAAATCATACAACGAGTGTCGTACATGTACCAGCTTTCTTCAACCCAAAGCCTTGTCTGAAACCGAAGCAAATCTCGCCATCTCCACTCATGGGTTATGTTTCTTTTGATAATTTCATCAATTGATTCATACTTATTAATCTCCCTGTGTGTAGTATGGTGATTGATAGAACAGTCAAAGAGTTCTTTTTTCTGTAATAGATCTAGTTAAAAACATGTATCAAATTTTGAATGCTTTACTGTGACATTTGCTAAACGAGATATCTTCTCGAACAGGGCCGATGATGGTTTATTGAAGTTTTTCATGGATTTGAGAACACGTAAAATAGAGTGAGTATTGGATGGTTTGAGATATTTTGTAAGCTATTTTTAAAGCTGCTAGTCATCTTGGACCTTTCCATTAACCAAAAATGATAAAAATAATAATGCGTGGGATGAAATTCATATATGTTTGGCTGAAAAATAATTATACTTTTTATTATTATATAAGACCTTAGTTGAACTCTCTGCATTCATTTTTGTGGGTAAATTCCAAACCTATATGTTTGATTTTAACGCCATGATACATTATTAACCTTTTATTCTATTGTGGTTTTTGCAAAAGATGGAGGCGTAGTTTGCATAAATTTTGATGTCACTATTTTTCCATGTTCATAAAATTGTGCATTGCAATGTGCCCCACATTGGTCCAATCCTAGATCCGTCAAGGACCACAACTTCTACATCATCGTAATATGTAATTCCTCCACTTTTAAAGTACTCCTAGGTCTCCTAGGTCAAACTTTTGTAAGTATGACCATGTATGTGCACGTTGACATCTACAATATCAAATATATAATATGAAAATATGTTTTATGATCAATCTGATGAAACTAGTTTGGTGTTATAGATGTTGGTATATTTTTCAATAGTCTTGGTCAAATTGAAAAATGTTTTACTTAGGATAAATCTCAAATTTCAAGTATTTTGGAATGGAGTAGTACATGGCTATGGCAATATATAATTTGATGGTGTAAATGTTGGTATATCTTCCAGTAGACTTGGTCATATTTAAAGATGTTTAAATTACGATAAATCGAGAACCTAAGGTTTCTTTTTTGGAAATTTGAACTTAAGCATTTTGGAACAGAGTAGTACTACCTCCGTTTTGGTTTACTGGTCCCCTTTGTAATTTGTGCCAAATTTTGGCCAATGATTTAACTAACAAAATGTTAATGCATGTCAACAAAAATTACATTGTTTGATTCGTATTTGAACATAGTTTTCAATGATATACTCCCTCCATTCCAAAATATAGTGCGCCCGCGCTTCCCGAGGTTCAACTTTGACCATAAATTTAACCAACGAGACCAACTGCGGCGGGAGAAAAAATTATATAATTGAAAACTTCTTTCGAATACGAATTCATTGATATAATTTTTGCTCCCGCCGCAATCGGTCTTGGTAGTTAAATTTACGGTCAAAGTTGAAGCACGTGGATAGAGGAAGCACTACATTATGGAATGGAGGGAGTAATTTTTAGTGACATGCAAGAACATTTTCTTAGTTGAATCTATAGTAAAAATTCGACACAAAATACAATAGGGACCTATAAACCAGGACGGAGGTAGTACATGGCTACTTTTACATGAAAAGGGAAAAAACTGCGGGGGCATGGTTCTAATTGTTTGTAATCACGGCGATGGAGAATACGAGGTGTTGGAAATATGCCCTAGAGGCAATAATAAATAAGTTATTATTATATTTCCTTGTTCATGATAATCGTTTATTATCCATGCTATAATTGTATTGATAGGAAACTCAGATACATGTGTGGATACATAGACAACACCATGTCCCTAGTAAGCCTCTGGTTGACTAGCTCGTTGATCAATAGATGGTTACGGTTTTCTGACCATGGACATTGGATGTCGTTGATAACGGGATCACATCATTAGGAGAATGATGTGATGGACAAGACCCAATCCTAAGCCTAGCACAAAGATCGTGTAGTTCATATGCTAAAGCTTTTCTAATGTCAAGTATCATTTCCATAGACCATGAGATTGTGCAACTCCCGGATACCGTAGGAATACTTTGGGTGTGCCAAACGTCACAACGTAACTGGGTGGCTATAAAGGTACACTACAGGTATCTGGGAAAGTGTCTGTTAGGTGGCACGAATCGAGACTGAGATTTGTCACTCCGTGTAACGGAGAGGTATCTCTAGGCCCACTCGGTAGGACATCATCATAATGTGCACAATCTGATCAAGGAGTTGATTACGGGATGATGTGTTACGTAACGAGTAAAGAGACTTTCCGGTAACGAGATTGAACAAGGTATTGGGATACCGACGATCGAATCTCGGGCAAGTACGATACCGCTAGACAAAGGGAATTGTATACGGGATTGATCGAATCCTCGACATCGTGGTTCATCCAATGAGATCATCGTGGAACATGTGAGAACCAACATGGGTATCTAGATCCTGCTGTTGGTTATTGACTAGAGAACATCTCGGTCATGTCTGCAGGGTTCCCGAACCCGTAGGGTCTACACACTTAAGGTTCGATGACGCTAGGGTTATAAAGGAAGTTTGTATGTGGTTACCAAATGTTGTTCGGAGTCCCGGATGAGATCCCGGACGTCACGAGGAGTTCCGGAATGGTCCGGAGGTAAAGATTTATATATAGGAAGTATGGTTTTGGCCACCGGAAGTGTTCTGGGCATCACCGGTAGTGTACCGGGACCACCGGAGGGGTCCGGGGGTCCACCGGGAGGGGCCACCAGCCCCGGATGCTTACATGGGCCAATAGTGGGAAGGGACCAGCCCCTAGGTGGGCTGGGGCGCCTCCCACCATGGCCCAAGGCGCCTCCAAGAGGGGAGGGGGCAAACCCTAGGGCAGATGGGCCCTAAGGCCCACCCCAGGTGCGCCTCCCCCTTCTCCCCCTTGTGGCCGCCACCCCAGATGGGATATGGGGCTGCCGCACCCCTTGGGGTGGGAACCCTAGAGGGGGCGCAGCCCCTCCCCTCCCCCTATATATACTTGAGGGTTTGGGGCTGCCAACACATGAGTTTTCACCTCTCGATGGCACAGGCCTGCATCTCTCCTTTCTCCTCTCCCGCGGTGCTTGGCGAAGCCCTGCAGGATTGCCACGCTCCTCCACCACCACCACACCGTTGTGCTGCTGCTGGATGGAGTCTTCCTCAACCTCTCCCTCTCTCCTTGCTGGATCAAGGCATGGGAGATGTCACCGGGCTGTACGTGTGTTGAACGCGGAGGTGCCGTCCGTTCGGCACTTGGTCATCAGTGATTTGGATCACGGCGAGTACGACTCCATCAACCCCGTTCACTTGAACGCTTCCGCTTAGCGATCTACAAGGGTATGTAGATGCACTCTCCTTCCCCTCGTTGCTGGTTTCTCCATAGATAGATCTTGGTGATACGTAGGAAAATTTTGAATTTCTGTTACGTTCCCCAACAGTGGCATCATGAGCTAGGTCTATTGCGTAGATTCTTTGCACGAGTAGAACACGAAGTAGTTGTGGGCGTTGATTTTGTTCAATATGCTTACCGTTACTAGTCAATCTTGATTCGGCGGCATTGTGGGATGAAGCGGCCCGGACCAACCTTACACGTACGCTTACGTGAGACCGGTTCCACCGACTGACATGCACTAGTTGCATAAGGTGGCTGGCGGGTGTCTGTCTCTCCCACTTTAGTCGGATCGGATTCGATGAAAAGGGTCCTTATGAAGGGTAAATAGCAATTGACATATCACATTGTGGTTTTGCGTAGGTAAGAAACGTTCTTGCTAGAAACCCATAGCAGCCACGTAAAACATGCAAACAACAATTAGAGGACGTCTAACTTGTTTTTGCAGGGTATGCCATGTGATGTGATATGGCCAAAGGATGTGATGTATGAGATGATCATGTTCTTGTAATAGGAATCACGACTTGCATGTCGATGAGTATGACAACCGGCAGGAGCCATAGGAGTTGTCTTAATTTATTTATGACCTGCGTGTCAACTTAAATCGTCATGTAATTACTTTACTTTGCTAAAGCATTAGCCATAGTAGTAGAAGTAATAGTTGACATGACAACTTCATGAAGACACGATGATGGAGATCATGATGATGGAGATCATGGTGTCATGCCGGTGACGATGATGATCATGGAGCCCCGAAGATGGAGATCAAAAGGAGCAATATGATATTGGCCATATCATGTCACTTTTTGATTGCATGTGATGTTTATCATATTTAAACATCTTATTTGCTTAGAACGACGGTAGTAAATAAGATGATCCCTCATTAAAATTTCAAGAAAGTGTTCCCCCTAACCATGCACCGTTGCGAAAGTTCGTCGTTTCGAAGCACCACGTGATGATCGGGTGTGATAGATTCTTACGTTCACATACAACGGGTGTAAGCCAGATTTACACACGCAGAACACTTAGGTTGACTTGACGAGCCTAGCATGTACAGACATGGCCTCGGAACACAAGAGACCGAAAGGTCGAGCATGAGTCGTATGGTAGATACGATCAACATGAAGATGTTCACCGATGATGACTAGTCCGTCTCACGTGATGATCGGACACGGCCTAGTTGACTCGGATCATGTAATCACTTAGATGACTAGAGGGATGTCTATCTGAGTGGGAGTTCGTAAGATGAACTTAATTATCCTGAACATAGTCAAAAGATCTTTGCAAATTATGTCGTAAGCTCGCGCTTTAGTTCTACTGAGTTAGATACGTTCCTAGAGAAAATACAGTTGAAAGTTGACAGTAGCAATTATGCGGACAGTAGAAGGCTTATGTCCTTAATGCACCGCTCAGTGTGCTGAACCCCAAACGTCGTTTGTGGATGTTGCGAACATCGGACATACAAGTTTAGACAACTACGTGATAGTTCGGTAATGTTAAATGGTTTAGAATTGAGGCACCGAAGACATTTTTGAAATGTCGCGGAACATATGAGATGTTTCGAGGGCTGAAATTGGGATTTCAGGCTCGTGCCCACATCAAGAGGTATAAGACCTCCGACGATTTTCTTGGCCTGCAAACTAAGAGAGAAAAGCTCAATCGTTGAGCTTGTGCTCGGATTGTCTGAGTACAACAATCACTTGAATCGAGTGGGAGTTGATCTTCCAGATAAGATAGTGATGTTTCTCCAAAGACATTGCCACCAAGCTGCTAGAGCTTCGTAATGAACTATAACATATCAGGGATAGATATGATGATCCTTGAAATATTCGCGATGTTTGACACCGCGAAAGTAGAAATCAAGAAGGAGCATCAATTGTTGATCGTTAGTGAAACCACTAGTTTCAAGAATGGCAAGGGCAAGAAGGGATACTTCATGAAACGGCAAATCAGCTGCTGCTCTAGTGGAGAAACCCAAGGTTGAACCCAAACCCGAGACTGAGTGCTTCTGTAATAAGGGGTACAACCACTGGAGCAGAATTACCCTAGATACTTGGTAGATGAGAAGGCTGTTGATAGAAGTATATTGGATATACATTATGTGAATGTGTACTTTACTAGTACTCCTAGTAGCATCAGGGTATTAGATACCGGTTCGGTTGCTAAGTGTTAGTAACTCAAAATAAAAGCTACGGAATAAACGGAGACTAGCTAAAGGTGAGCTGACGATACATGTTGGAAGTGTTTCCAAGGTTGATATGATCAAGCATCGCACGCTCCCTCTACCATCGAGATTGGTGTTAAACCTAAATAATTGTTATTTGGTGTTTGCGTTGAGCATAGACATGATCGGATTATGTCTATCGCAATACGGTTATTCATTTAAGGAGAATAATGGTTACTCTATTTATTTGAATAATACCTTCAATGGTCTTGCACCTAAAATGAATGGTTTATTGAATCTCGATCATAGTGATACACATGTTCATGCCAAAAGATATAAGATAGTGATGATAGTACCACCTAATTGTGGCACTGCCATGTAAGTCATATTGGTATAAAACGCATGAAGAAGCTCCATGTTGATGGATCTCTGGACTCATTTTTTTTGAAAAGGATTGAGACATGTGAACCATGTCTATTGGTATATACGCATGAAGAAACTCCATGCAGATGGACCGTTTGGACTCACTTGATTATGAATCGCTTGAGACATGCAAATCATACCACATGGGTAAGATGACTGAAAGCTTCGGTTTCAGTAAAATGGAACAAGAAAGCAACTTGTTGGAAGTAACACATTTTGATGTGTGCAGTCCAATGAGTGCTGAGGCACGCAGTGGATATCGTTATGCTCTTACTTCACAGATGATTTGAGTAGATACTGAGCATATTTACTTGATGAAACACAAGTCTGAATTATTGAATGGTTCAAGTAATTTCAGAATGAAGTTGAATATCGTCGTGACAAGAGGATAAAATATCTATGATATGATCATAGAGATGAATATCTGAGTTGCGAGTTTGGTACACAATTGAGACATTGTGGAAATTGTTTCACGACCAGTACCGCCTGGAACACCATAGTGTGATGGTGTGTCCGAACATCATAACTGCACCCTATTGGATATGATGCATACCATGATGTCTCTTATCGAATTACCACTATCGTTCATGGGTTAGGCATTAGAGACAACCGCACTCACTTTAATAGGGCACCACGTAATTCCGTTGAGACGAAACCGTTTGAACTATGGTTTGGAGAAACCTGAGTTGTCGTTTCTTAAAAGTTTGGGGCTGTGATGCTTATGTGAAAAAGTTTCAGGTTGATAAGCTCGAACCCAAAGCGGATAAAATGCATCTTCATAGGACACCCAAAACAGTTGGGTATACCTCCTAATTCAGATCCGAAAGCAATAGGGATTGTTTCTAGAATCGGGTCCTTTCTCGAGGAAAAGTTTCTCTCGAAAGAATTGAGTGGGAGGAAGATAGAACTTGATAAGGTTGTTGAACCTTCACTTCAGGCAGAGAGTAGCGCAAGCACAGGAAAAATGTTTCTGTGGCCCCTGCCTCAGTTGAAGAGAAAGCTAATGATGATGATCATGGAGCTTCAGATCAAGTTACTATCGAACCTCATAGGTTGACAAGGGTGTGTACAACTTCTAAGTGGTAACCCTGTCTTAAAAGGTCACGTTGTTGGACAACGATGAACCTATGAGCTATAGAGAAGCGATGGTGGGCCCGGATTCCGAAAAATGGCTCGAGGCCATGAAATCCGAGAGAGGATCCATGTATGAAAACAAAGTGTAGACTTTGAAAGAACTACTTGATAGTCGTAAGGCTGTTGGGTACATATGGATTTTAAAAGGAAGACAGACAATGATGGTAAGTGTCACCATTGAGAAAGCTCGACTTGTCGTTAAGGTGTTTCCCGACAAGTTCAAGGTGTTGACTACGATGAGACTTTCTCACTCGTAGCAATGCTAAGAGTCTGTTGGAATTAGCAGGTACTGCATTATTTATGAAATGTTGCAGATGGGATGTCAAAATATTGTTTCCTTGTTCTTGAGGAAAGGTTGTATGTGATACAACCAGAAGATTTTGTCGATCCTGAAAGATGCTAACAAGTATGCAAAGCTCCAGCAATCCTTCTAAGGACTGGAGTAAGCATCTCGGAGTTGGAATGTGCCCTTTGATGAGATGATCAAAGATTTTGGGTTTATACAAAGTTTATGAGAAACTTGTATTTCCAAAGAAGTGAGTGGGAGCACTATAGAATTTCTGATAAGTATATGTGGATGACATATTGTAGATCAGAAATAATGTAGAATTTCTGGAAAGCATATAGGGTTATTTGAAAGGTGTTTTTCAATGGAAAAACCTGGATTAAGCTACTTGAACATTGAGCATCAAGACCTAGATAGATCAAAACCGCTTAATGGTACTTTCAAATGAGCACATACCTTGACATGATCTTGAAGGAGTTCAAGATGGATCAGTCAAAGAAGGAGTTCTTGCCTGAGTCCTAAGGTATGAAGTTAAAAGTTAAAGCTCGACCACGGCAGGAGAAAGAGGAAGGACGAAGGTCGTCCCCTATGTTTTTGTCATAGGCTCTATACGGGATGCCATGCTGAGTACCGCACCTGATGTGTGCCTTGCCACATGTCTGGCAAGAGGGTACAAAGGTGATCTAGGAGTAGATCAGCAGATAGCGGTCAAAATTATCCTTAGGGGAATAAGGATATGTTTCTCGGTTATGGAGGTGATAAAGAGTTCGACATAAAGAGTTATGTCGATGCAAGCTTAACACCTATCTGGATAACTCTGAGTAGAGATACCGGATACGTATAATGGAGCAACAATTTAGAATAGCTCCAAGTAGAACAGTTATTTGAAATGGCTCCAAATATAGCGTAGAGATTTGCGAAGTACATACAGATCTGAATGTTGCAGACCCGTTGACTAAAACCTCTCTCACAAGCAACATGATCAAACCCATAACTCTTTGAGTGTTAATCACATAGTGATGTGAACTAGATTATTGACTCTAGTAAACTCTTTGGATGTTGGTCACATGGCGATGTGACCTGTGAATGTTAATCACATGGCGATGTGAACTAGATTATTGACTCTAGTGCAAGTGGGAGACTGTTGGAAATATGCCCTAGAGGCAATAATAAATAAGTTATTATTATATTTCCTTGTTCATGATAATCGTTTATTATCCATGCTATAATTGTATTGATAGGAAACTCAGATACATGTGTGGATACATAGAAAACACCATGTCCCTAGTAAGCCTCTAGTTGACTAGCTCGTTGATCAATAGATGGTTACGGTTTCCTGACCATGGACATTGGATGTCGTTGATAACGGGATCACATCATTAGGAGAATGATGTGATGGACAAGACCCAATCCTAAGCCTAGCACAAAGATCATGTAGTTCATATGCTAAAGCTTTTCTAATGTCAAGTATCATTTCCTTAGACCATGAGATTGTGCAACTCCCGGATACCGTAGGAATACTTTGGGTGTGCCAAACGTCACAACGTAACTGGGTGGCTATAAAGGTACACTACAGGTATCTCCGAAAGTGTCCGTTGGGTTGGCACGAATCGAGACTCGGATTTGTCACTCCGTGTAACGGAGAGGTATCTCTAGGCCCACTCGGTAGGACATCATCATAATGTGCACAATGTGATCAAGGAGTTGATTACGGGATGATGTGTTACGGAACGAGTAAAGAGACTTGCCGGTAACGAGATTGAACAAGGTATTGGGATACCGACGATCGAATCTCGGGCAAGTACGATACCGCTAGACAAATGGAATTTTATACGGGATTGATCGAATCCTCGACATCGTGGTTCATCTGATGAGATCATCATGGAACATGTGGGAACCAACATGGGTATCCAGATCCCGCTGTTGGTTATTGACTGGAGAACGTCTCGGTCATGTCTGCATTGGTTCCCGAACCCGTAGGGTCTACACACTTAAGGTTCGATGACGCTAGGGTTATAAAGGAAGTTTGTATGTGGTTACCGAATGTTGTTCGGAGTCCCGGATGAGATCCCGGACATCACGAGGAGTTCCGGAATGGTCCGGAGGTATAGATTTATATATAGGAAGTATGGAGTTGGCCACCGGAAGTGTTCTGGGCATCACCGGTAGTGTACCGGGACCACCGGAGGGGTCCGGGGGTCCACCGGGAGGGGCCACCAGCCCCGGAGGCTTACATGGGCCAATAGTGGGAAGGGACCAGCCCCTAGGTGGGCTGCGGCGCCTCCCACCATGGCCCAAGGCGCCTCCAAGAGGGGAGGGGGCAAACCCTAAGGCAGATGGGCCCTAAGGCCCACCCCAGGTGCGCCTCCCCCTTGTGGCCGCCACCCCAGATGGGATTTGGGGCTGCCGCACCCCTTGGGGTGGGAACCCTAGAGGGGGCGCAGCCCCTCCCCTCCCCCTATATATACTTGAGGGTTTGGGGCTGCCAACACATGAGTTTTCACCTCTCGATGGCACAGCCCTGCATCGCTCCTTTCTCCTCTCCCGCGGTGCTTGGCGAAGCCCTGCAGGATTGCCACGCTCCTCCACCACCACCACGCCGTTGTGCTGCTGCTGGATGGAGTCTTCCTCAACCTCTCCCTCTCTCCTTGCTGGATCAAGGCATGGGAGACGTCACCGGGCTGTACGTGTGTTGAACGCGGAGGTGCCGTCCGTTCGGCACTTGGTCATCGGTGATTTGGATCACGGCGAGTACGACTCCATCAACCCCGTTCACTTGAATGCTTCCGCTTAGCTATCTACAAGGGTATGTAGATGCACTCTCCTTCCCCTCCTTGCTGGTTTCTCCATAGATAGATCTTGGTGATACGTAGGAAAATTTTGAATTTCTGTTACGTTCCCCAACACGAGGTTCATTCACACTACACTCCCCTTTGAGCTCTCACTCTCACTCCGCCCACACGCTCTCCCGGAAGCAGAGTTCGGGTGTGCTTTCGGCAGAGCAGCTCTGCCAGTGCCAAGTGCCAATGCACTCTCGCCTCGCCCGGTCGCCCGTGTTGTTAGGCCATCTGCTAAAGTGGACATATTATTTGTTTGTGAACACGGATGCAGAAGTCGGTCGTCCAACTGCATCCATTAAAGTTTTGTGTGGTTGCCTTCATGTTTTTCTCCTCTTTGCATGCTTTTTTTAGTTGAGCCTGGTTTGAGCATATGTAGAAAAAAATTATATTCTACTAATCGTTTGATTGCCTGCATACTGCTTGTCCGCATCATAGCACCGATTCTCGTCCCTCTGTTTGGTTCCCTGCATATAACTATGAACATTCACATCCAAAATTTTGTTGTATATATAGGCTGCGAAGTCTGTTTAACTTGTACCCTATGTGGTGACCTCCTCCCTCCTCTCCTGCCGCTTGCTCTCAGCCTTTGCACACAGGTCGAGGAGTGAGTGTGAGGTGCAGGGACGGAGCCAACGTAGAAGCATTGGGTTCAAGTGAAACCAACGACTTCGGTTCATGAGTGACTCTCTAATTTACTATATCGAGAAAGATAAATTTTGTACCATTAGTGATGAAAGATCGAAAGGGGTCACTCTAAAAGTGAGTGACTTTACAAACTTCAATTGCTTGATGGTACTTATTTTAAACTTGTCAAACTAACTTATCATTTTTTTCAATGTTTCAGGAAGAGGAGAAGCTAAACCTGGAGCTACAAAGTTATTTGATACTACTCTATAATTTATAATATGTAGATAAGTGCTTTCACAATTTATCAAACCGGTATGTTTTGCACTCTTCAACTTTAATGCAACACAATATTTGATATGTGATACTATATTTGTTTTCTGTTATATTGTTTATGGGTGTTATACTTTTGTTGCAATTAGACTTTAATGTTCATAAGTTAGTATTAAGTTCTCATAAAAGAGTGAATGAGTGAACCCAATGGCCAAATTTCCTGGCTCCGCCCCTGGCGAGGTGCAGGGAGGAAGGTGGCTTCGAAATGAAGTGTACAAGCTGTACGTCCAGTGGCGGTGCAAGGATTAGAAGTCCGTGATGTCATTTCAAATCTCTGATGTCAAATACATGTGTTTTCACTAATTTTTTTTCTAAAATACATGATTTCTACTTGCGTACATAGAATTTGCCAAAACCCTCTATGGTCAATTGACCACACTCCTCTAAAACGTGGCTCCGCCATAGTGTACGTCAGCCTCCACCGTGGGATGACGGAGACTGGCGACACCACAACTGATTGCTTGTCGGGGTGTGCTTCGGTGGCGGTGGTAGGCTACTAAAGTAGGTACCCCATCCCCTAACTCCGGCGAGATCCCCGAAACAATGGGGTGCTATCTGTGGCGTTGTTTGTTCATCGGTGGCACTCTAAGGTGACCTATGGTGAGGATAGAGGGGGAGGCGAGGGGATCCGGCGGCACTGTCCGATGACCTGAGGCGAGGGCGGAGGCGGAGGGAGTGGGTTGCAGTGGCAGCAATCAGGGTGCTGGCTGCGGCGGTGCAGAAGTGAACGACAGGAGCCACAAGATTTATTCTCGGGACCTGCTCGGTCGAGTATATTTATCATCATGGAGATTGTGGAGTAAAATTTTTTACTCTTAAAGATTATAAGAGGTTGTCTAGGTACTGTTTAGAGGATTCCTCTAAGCCTCATAGAGGATCGGTTAGAGTTGCTCTTATTACTTGTATAACTAGTAAGTTTGCACGTGCAATGCTCATCTCAACAAATATAAATGTTAATGACCACCATAAATGTTAATAACCACTGCAATAACAAACAATTGTGCGCACAATATTGAAGCAGTACTATCTCAAATACATCACACACACTAAAATATTAGAAATATTTTTCAACATTTTTTTTGATTGACACAAATTTTCCAATAACATAGATATATTCAAGTCCAAGATGAATAGTGATGAACACTAATGTTTTCATTATTCTAATCACAACATCTATTTGAAAGATTTGATGCTTATATAGAAAACAAACAAGTATAACATGGTTCTTTATCAGAACCAGAATTATTCCTTCAAAAGATGCTGACAATTGTCACTGATAAATAGATAGGGGCTATCAACCAAGCACCAAAATTTGCTTGACTGACTGCAAAGCTAAAAGTTAACTCAATTAATAGCAGGGGGCTCTTGCAACGCTATTTGTTCATATTATCTGGTGGAAGTATGAACACATGAAGCTACAAAGCAAATAAAAATCTCAACAGTAAACCTCTCTTCCAAACAAATGATCATAGTCCTCAATGTAGTAGAAAAGCAATGGAGCAGAATTTCTCGATACCGACTGCAGGGCAGGTGTACTGAATGTAGTATCCCAGGGGAGAGCTACATACATCAGGAAGGACCTACTACAGATTAGAATTCTGACCACCCATGGATTCCAAAGCACCTAAAATTCTGGAGTGCAGAAACCAAAAGTATTAGTTAGAAACAATGAAGTACAAAACAAATTGCAAGTTTAAAAATCAAGTATATCTTCCCATGACCCCCCTTTCACCAGTCGAATCATGTGGAATATAATGAAAAGGGGACTACTTTTATATCTTCTTTATTAACATTATTACCCGAAAATTGCCTTTGGATCTCGGCCTCCATGGAGGCCTCCAAATTAAAATTTCAAATTTCATCACAATTCATATTTTTACATTTCAGAAAATTCTAAGAAAATACAGATATACTCGTATACATGAAGGCATAACACACGTGTGTAAATTTTCAGTATGCAACGCTGATAAATTTAGGCTAATGTAAAAATATATAGGGTACTTAAGTGCTTGGACAGAAAAAAGAATAAGACATACATAGTTTGTAGAACATGCCATGTATATTTTTATGGTAAAGAAGACACTCCACTACCATTATCATTTATCAATGTCTACACCTTCTTTTCTCTCACAAACCCAGAAGCAGCAAAGTAAGTACAATACCACCAAAGACATTTATGTAAAAAGAGTTATTAGCACAAAAATCCACTATAAACCGAACCGATCATAACCTAGTAATTCATAATAGCAGGTGAACACCTTAAATTTTATCAAGATATCTCGATGTAGTAGCCAAGGGGGCCTTTTTCGTCTTAAAAATTCCTGAAGCATGTCGAGCTTCCTAACACTAATAATCAGTAAACAAAGCCATTTAGATTTGTCGCTAAACAAGTAAAAGTAGCATGTGATAGCTGCACACAAAATTTATGTACTTGGAATTTCCATCACTATCTCATACATTGTCACCATTGAATGGATCTAGATGACAAATAATCAAATCAGACTAAAATCCAAGAATGTTAGCTCCATGATGCTACCGGTGGGTTCAAGCATCAAGTGCTTTCACGGCAGTTTCTAAGCTCAACTTCCCAACACGGTCAACGCCAAAGGAGCAAGTATCGGCTCTTTTAATAGTAGTAAAGATACAAAGCTCCATTAACAAAACAAAAAAAAGTACAAAGCATGCAAAACCATTGTTCAAGAACTCGGCCGAGTTACCATTTAAATGCCCATTTAATCGCTACTCAGTGCCTAACTGAGGCGAATAGCACATACTCGGTTCATTAAATGGTCAAGCCGATTAACTGGCATTTAATCTGTTGTCAGACGATTAACTGGTTGTCAAACCGATTAATCGGTGATGGGTCAGGTAACTGAAGCGTTTAGAGCATATACAAATGCATATCTATCATCAATTATGTAGGTTTGTTGCCTTCCGGTTTGGATGCATCATGACCAAACCGCCCAGGTAACAATTCTACCTCTTGTCCATGCTTTTTATATGCCTACGACATTATATTTTAGTATAAATGTATAATATGTAGTTGTGAGCATTGGATTATGTGGTACAATATATGAAAAACTAGTTACATGTTGCCAATATATTCTCATGTGCAGCTGATTAATGATCGACCGATTAATTCAGTTAAATGGCCGATTAACCGATTAAACGCTAATAGTAGTCGACCGAACAGTTACCAATTACCGAATTCCCGAACAATGTGCAAAACAACGCAAACATTGCAGATTTACAGCCGGTTCTGGCTCCCATGGGCGAACACAACACTACAGAAAGAGCCCTCCTTGTGTGCATAGCTTCCTCGTCCTTCATCTCCTCCGAGCATGGCTCGGCCATGGCTGGACGTCAAGCATAGCTCTACAGACTCAGACATATCTGCTTCCTGCCCTGTCCATGGCTCGGCGACGCGTCCATCGATCATCTTCTCGCATGACCTTCTGCTGATCACCTGTTATTGTAACATTATACTCGTCCTGCACCTTGTTGATCACCTGTTCTTGTTTGTCTCGTCGTGCACCTTGCCACCTCGTAGATCACCTGTTACTTGGAGCGTTTCAGTAAGATTTATAACTCCGGCTCGATGCGTGACGGCTAGGGCTATAGCCGGCCGGCTAAACCCAGAAGACCAGGTGGATGGTGCAATGGTGCAGCCCGAGATCCCGCAGCGGCGACTCGTCCGGGCGTATCTCCTTGGTTTGTCCACCGGCGAGCCTCACGAGCCGGAACGGCGGCGTCGCGGCTGCCCCGCCGGAGCAGGCGGTAAGCGCCGAGTGGCAGTAGCGGAACAGCGCCGTCGCCGGACGCCCAGCGCCGAAGGTCTTGCAGATGAACCGCCCGTCCGGGAGCCGCACCCGCAGCGTGCACGGCTCCTCGCCCGTCGCCGGCTCGTCGTAGTCCACCGGCGCCACCGGGCCGGAGACCTGTGGCCGGACGGCCGTGGCGGCGCCCGAGTCGTGCATGGTTACCGCCCTGAAGTACGCCGTCAGCTCGTCCACCGTCGCCGCCTGGCCGGAGGCCTGTGGCCGGTTGGAGCCGTGCATCGTGACCGCACCGAAGGACGCCATCAGCTCGTCGACCTCCATTGCTGCCTGCTGGGTTTCGATCAAGGGACTTGACGAGGGTTGCGTGGTGCTGGTGCGTCTAGGGGTGCTCTGCTTTTATAGTAACATGGAAGAGGAAGATTGCTGAGGTCCGTGAGGAATCGAGTTTCGACTCACCCGGGCGGTCGTCCGACTCAGACAGCGGATCGGGTGACATGATGATATCGCCTTGGGTTGGGCCTGATCCTAGAACAAACGCGTTCGCGGAGCCACGCAATTTTGGTCCGGCCCATATGCGGGGTGCCCTGCTTTTTAATTTCGTTTTTTACTCCTACTTTTTATTTTCTGCTTTAAATAATTTGGGATTAAAAAAATTCGGAATTGTTATTTTTTTGAAAACAAATGTTCAAGAAACAATAAAATATTCATGGATTAATAAAATGTTCACAATTTCAAAAAATGTTCGCATATTAAAAAATTCACCATTTTGCTTTTTTTTTGGGAAAACAAAAAATATTTCTTGACCATCAAGAAAACGTACGCATGGCATAGGTTTGAGCTCGGCTCGGCTCGATCATGGAATATGGTGAGTGTGGATGTGGCAGAGGAGAAGCATGCGGGAACCACTTCTATTCTCAAGCTCTAATAGCATAAGAGAAACCCTTATAAAGGCATCTCAACTCTAATCCACTTGTGAGGTGGTATTAAATTTTCCACCACCTAGTCATGGGTCCTTAGAGTTTTTTCTTCTTCTGAAAATTGTTTTATGGGTCTAGAGCCCATCCATATTTCAAAACATGGCTGATGGCTCCCCAGCCGACGATGTGTGTTAACGTACAAATGTCGAGAAGAAAAAGAAAGAGCTTCATGGCGGTGTGTGTGGCCCTATTTATGTAAAAACCCAATGCAACCATAACATAATTAGAAGCATGTGTTAACCAGTTTAATCAATCCAACTCGTTGGGAAACAGGACTGGACTTCAGCCAGTGAGAGAATCTCCAACAGGTGCCCAAAAACTACTCCGGCGCTAAATTCGGGTTTTTTGGCGCCGGACAGCTCCAACAAAAGCTGTAAAATAGTGTGTGCGCAAAAAAGGTTGGGCACACGCTAAAAAGCGCTATCGCATGCTGCAAATTTGGGTTGTTGGATTGCGCGCCTCACAATTCTTCTTCGCAGCATTTATCTTGTTTGTCGCTGACATCTTCTTACTCTTGTCCAATGTCTTGTGGGCCACAAATGCATCCCAGTGATCTCTGATCTTCTTAAATCGTCCGGTGAATTCTGGAGTCTTGTCTTTGTCGACAAACGTTGTTTTCAACTCATTCTTCCACCTCCTGAATAGATCCGCCATCTTCTTAAGAGCACACGCCTTGACCAATGGCTCTATAACTGGCTTCTCCATATCTTCCACTCGCGGTAGGGTGAAATTATCCTTCAGCGCGGTCCAAAGATCATCTTTCTGCCTATCGTTCACATAAGACACCTCAGCGCAGTCTTCCTTCTTAGGCTTATACCATTGGTGGATGCTGGTCGGGATCATGTCCCTAACAAGAACCCCGCACTGAGCAGAAAATGCTTCCTTGGTCCGGATGGGTTCAACCGGTTGGCCATCGCGTGCGATTGCTGTGATCGTTAACCTATCATCCGAGCACAACTTTTTCTTCGGGGCTCGTCTCTTTACCGAAGTTGTGCTCAATCCAGAGGGCTAGAAAAAAGAAGAAATACGAGAGTTAATATGTGTACATACCAAAACAATGAATGCATCAATTAGCTAGTCAGCACAAACTTAATTAATATATATACCTGGCCGGACTCTGTTCGGTCACGGAGCCGTCATCACGGTCTCCCTCTTGCACCGGCATTCGGTCACCGGAGCCATCATAATCATGTCCTTCCTCCTCCATTGTTCGATAACCATAGCCTGCTTGACACTCTCCTTCCAGAGCATCGGTTTCGTTGAGATACGACATGACATCACCTCCGGCTGCGATACGTCCCCCAACACCTGTTCTGCTTCCTCGTCTCGGCCGTGCTCCATAGTTTCTGCAAGTATTACAACATGGCGATTATTATACAAACATGACAGATAGATATATTAGTGGCAAACGTAGACCTAGCTAGCTAATCACAACAAGGAATGCATATTAATGGCCTCGACGCGTCTATAGGGTTTGGGGTGGCCTCGGCAACGCTTCAAGGGTTCGGGGTGGCCTCGACGACGACACTCTTTTAACTTGGTAAATTTGGGTGGCCTCGGCAGCGCTTCTAGGGTTTGGATCAACTTGTGCACATTGCCAGACCCTCGACCCTCAACCGCTCGGCGATCCACGACCCTCTACGTACCCTATTTCCCGACCCTCGAGCCCCCTCATGTCACGTTTGTCTAGTGTCAAAGGATTCAACAAAACCATGTCTTCATCATTAGGCGAAAGTAACAGGCGCATGATGGTACGAAGTTCTGCAAATTTGATCTGGAACAGAGTCCCAGATAGGATAATTCTTTTTTTCGTACAAAGTTCAGTAAGAGCCTTTCAAATATCGCTATTTGGAAGGCCTTTGCATAACTTCGTCCAAAAAGGCGAATTATCCTATCCGGGACTCCGTTCCAGAATAACTTTGCACAACTTCATACCATCATGCCCCTGTTATTTCCGGCTAATGATGAAGCCATGGATTTCTTCAATACTTTGACACTAGCTAGGCAACCTCTCGACCCCTCGGCGATCCTCGACGCTCGACCCCTCGGACGATCCACGACCCTCTACCCTATTTCCCGACCCTCGACCCCCTCATGTCACGTTTGTCTAGTGTGAAAGGATTCAACAAAACCATGTCTTCATAATTAGGCGAAAGTAACAGGCGCATGATGGTACGAAGTTCTGCAAAGTTATTCTGGAACAGAGTCCCAGATAGGAACATTCGCCTTTTCATACAAAGTTCAGCAAGAGCCTTCCTAATATCGCTATTTGGAAGGCCTTTGCTGAAATCCGTACAAAAAGGCGAATTATCCTATCCGGGACTCCGTTCCAGAACAACTTTGCACAACTTCGTACCATCATGCCCCAGTTACTTCCGGCTAATGATGAAGCCATGGATTTCTTCAATACTTTGACACTAGGCAACCTCTCGACCCCTCGGCGATCCTCGACCCTCGAACCCTCGGCGACCCTCGACCCCTCGGCGTTCCTCGACCCTCGAACCCTAGGCCCCTCGACGACCCTCGATCCTCTACCCTAGTTCCCGACCCTCGCCCCTCGAACTCTCGGCGACCCCCACTCATGTCGAAGTTATCGGGGAGGGGGTATATCGACCCCCCCCATTGTAAGAAGAGGAGAAAAGATCGAAGAAGAAAGGAATAGAGGAGAAGATTGAAGAAAAAAAGAAGAAAAAAAGAGGAGAAGAAGAAAGGAATAGAGGAGAAGAAAAAAATAGAATTATTCTAGTTTTTTTCTTCTTCTCCTCTATTCCTTTCTTCTTCTCCTCTTTTTTTTCTCTTCTTATTTATTTCTCCTCTTCTTCCTCTCCTTTCTTCTTCTACTTCTTCCTCTTCTTATTTTCCTTTTTCCACTCCTTCTTTTTCTTCTTATTCTTCTTCCTTCTTCCTCTTTTCTTCCTTTTCCTTATTTTACTTTTTCCTCTACACTAACCTAAAATCGATACCTACTAATTAACAACCTAAATAAAATAATTAATACATATATAAAAAAATCATATGAAAAAACATCAGATGCACAAAAAAACATCATATTAACATCATATAAAAAACATCATATCAACATCATCATGTATATGAAAAATAAACATCGGAAGGCCGCTGAACCGTGGGCGCCACGGCGACGGCGTCGAGGCAGCGATAGCATGGGGTGGCGACGGCGTCGGGGCGACGCAGGAGGTGACGGCGACTGCGTGGGGTGGCGCGCGGCGACGACGTTGGGACGGCGCAGGGTGGTGACGGCGCGGGGCGCCGGCGGCGACGGGGCAGGGTGCGGCGACGGGGGCGGCGACGGCGTCGACGTGGCGAGGTCGGGCAGCCTGGCGGCGTCGTCGGGGCGGGGCAACTGCAGAGATGAAAAATGAAAAACGCTAAGTGTTTGCTTATATAGCTAAGCCATTGGTCCCGGTTCGTGGCACCAACCGGGACCAATGCCCCCCTTTAGTCCTGGTTGGTGCCACCAACCGGGACCAAAAGTCCCTTTTCAGCAGCCGAAAGGGCGGGAAGCAGATGTCTTTGGTCCCGGTTGGTGGCACCAACTGGGACTAAAGGGTGGCATTGTTCCCGGTTGGTGACACGAACTCGGACCAATGCACCTCTTTAGTCCTGGTTGATGCCACCAACCGGGACCAAAGGCCTTGTGCTGCCCGCGTCAAACTTTTGGTCCCACCTGGCTAACTGAGAGAGCTCGAGAGTGGTTTATAAGCGCTACTGCGCCCACCCTCTCGAGCTCCTCTCAATTGCAGGCTTTCGGGCCTAACCTGTCACAGTGTGCCTACTGGGCCTCTTGCGGGCCTGAATCCTGGCCCATGATTGGGTTTCTAGTCGTATTCAGGCCATGGTGGCCCATTGGTGGCACTTTTTTGTTTTCTTTGTTGCTTTTTTTTTTTATTTTGTTTCTACTTACACAAAATACTTACTGTCACTATTTTATATTATTTTATTTTATTTTGTTTCTACTTATTTATTAAAGTTTATTTTGCTTTTACTTATTTATTTTATTTTGTTTCTACTTATTTTTTTTTGTTTCTACTTATTTATTTTATTTCCTTTTTGCTTATAATGTTTTGAACAAAAAATACTTTGACAATTTTAGTTGCATAAATTTTATATAACTTTAGTTTCAATAACACTAGAGGTTTATAAAACTTTTTAATTGATTCCTTTTGCTATTAGAGTTTCATTAAAGTTTTCTAGTTCATTCTTTTTTCTATTAGAGTTTCATTAGAGTTTATTTTGTTTCTACTTATTTATTTTCTTTTCTTTTTTTCTTTTTTATTGATTTTATGAAATTTCTTTTTCGCTTTTAATGTTTTGAACAGAAAATACTTTGATAATTTTAGTTGCATAAATTTTATATAATTTTTGTTTCAATAATACTAGAGGTTTATAAAAGTTTTTTAGTTGATTCCTTTAGTACAGGTTCTAAGGCTGTTACAAAGGCATTTCATTTAGTACCGGTTCTAAGGCTCCCCACGAGCACCTTTAGTACCGGTTCGTGGCATGAACCGGTAATAGAGTTTTTTTAATTGATTCTTTCTACAGCTGTTTTTTAGTCCCACCTCGCCAAGCGAAAGGCACTCGCAGCGGTTTATAAGCCCTAAGTGCAGAGACGATATGAAGGAGAGGCGCAATGCTCACCTGCACGTTGCTTAGCTTCAGGCCTTGAGGAAGTGGTGTAGACAGCACAAAGCTATCAGGGTTTCGGACAAAAACTACACATAGCTCTGTGCAGTCTACACTATTTCCTCAAGGCCTGAAGCTAAGCAACGTACAGGTGAGCATTGCGCCTCTCTTTTATTTTGAGCATTGCACCGTTCAAAGCCACATCATCAATTTTCAACCCTTTTTGACTTCATTTTTTATTTTTCATGCATTTACTGATTTTTTTGAGCTATAAGACCCTGAAATTCAAAAGCATTTCAAATGAACTCTGAAAAGGTTGAAAGTTGGCATGTATCATCATTTCACCCACATAGCATGTGCAAAAAAGTTGAGAGGGTTATGGCAAAAACTAGATGCACTTCATGTACAAAACGGATAATCTCTTTCGAAGTATCAGGGTTTCATACGGAAACTCATCTGTTACAAAGGGATTTCATTTTTTTTTGAATTTTTTTGAACTCCAGACTTTTTGTGTGTTCAAAATGCACCATTCAAAGCCACATCATCAATTTTCAACCCTTTCTGACTTCATTTGTTATTTTTCATGCATTTACTGATTTTTTGAGCTATAAGACCTTGAAATTCAAAAGTATTTCAAATGAACTCTGAAAAGGTTGAAAGTTGGCATGGTATCATCATTTCACCCACATAGCATGTGTTAAAAAGTTGAGAGGGTTACTGCAAAAACTGGATGCACTTCGTGTACAAAACAGACAAACTGTTCCGAAGTATCAGGGTTTCATACGGAAACTCGTCTGTTACAAAAGGCATTTTATTTCTTCACATGTAACTGCAGTGGTATTCTAGATCAAAGGCATCATCATAATAGTGGTGGAGAGAAAGTCTTCACTTTTTCTTTGCTTGTGTCCTTTGCTTATTCGCCGTAACCATGGATAATCTTCATCGTTTAACAGGGTGCTTGGGCTAGCCTTGACTTTGAAGGGAGGAATTTCACGAAACTTTTCATAATCTTCAGACATGTCTGTCTTGCCCTCCACTCCCACGATGTCTCTTTTTCCTGAAAGAACTATGTGGCGCTTTGGCTCATCGTATGATGTATTCGCTTCCTTATCTTTTCTTTTTCTCGGTTTGGTAGACATGTCCTTCACATAGAGAACCAGCACCACATCATTTGCTAGGACGAACGGTTCGTCAGTGTACCCAAGATTGTTCAGTTCCACTGTTGTCATTCCGTACTGTGGTCTACCTGTACCACGCCTCCTGACAGATTGACCCATTTGCACTTAAACAAAGGGACCTTAAAATCATGTCCGTAGTCAAGTTCCCATATGTCCACTATATAACCATAATATGTGTCCTTTTCCCTCTTGCTTGCTGCATCAAAGCGGACACCACTGTTTTGGTTGGTGCTCTTTTGATCTTGGGCGATCGTGTAAAATGTATTCCCATTTATCTCGTATCATTTGTAAGTCAATACAATCCAAGATGGTCCCCAGGACAACGAGTACAACTCATCACAAATAGTGTTGTCACGTTTGATACGTGTTTCCAACCAACTGCTAAAAGTCCTGATGTGTTCACATGTAATCCAGTCGTCACACTGCTCTGGGTGTTTGGAGCGCAGGCTGTTCTTGTGCTCATCGACATACGGGGTCACCAAGGTAGAGTTCTGTAGAACTATGTAGTGTGCTTGAGACCAAGAATGCCCATCCCTGCATATTATTGATTCCCCTCCAAGCGTGCCTTTTCCAGTCAGTCTCCCCTCATACCGCGATTTAGGGAGACCTATCTTCTTAAGGCCAGGAATGAAGTCAACACAAAATCCAATGACATCCTCTGTTTGATGGCCCATGGAGATGCTTCCTTCTGGCCTAGCGCGGTTACAGACATATTTCTTTAGGACTCCCACAAACCTATCAAAGGGGAACATATTGTGTAAATTTATGGGGCCCAGAATGACAATCTCGTCGACTAGATGAACTAGGACGTGTGTCATGATATTGAAGAAGGATGGTGGGAACACCAGCTCGAAACTGATAAGACATTGCGCCACATCACTCCTTAGGCTTGATATGATATCTGGATCGATCACCTTCTAAGAGATTGCATTGAGGAATGGACATAGCTTCACAATGGCTAATTGGATGATTTCCGGTAGAAGCCCCCTCAATGCAACCGGAAGCAGTTGTGTTCATAATCACGTGGCAGTCATGAGAATTTAGGTTCTGGAACTTTTTCTCTGGCATATTTATTATTCCCTTTATATTTGACGAGAAGCCAGACGGGACCTTCATACTGAGCAGGCATTCAAAGAAGATTTCCTTCTCTTCTTTGGTAAGAGCGTAGCTGGTAGTGTTGGAAATATGCCCTAGAGGCAATAATAAAAGCATTATTATTATATTTCCTTATTCATGATAATTGTCTTTATTCGTGCTATAATTGTGTTATCCGAAAATCGTAATACATGTGTGAATAACAGACAACAACATGTCCCTAGTGAGCCTCTAGTTGACTAGCTCGTTGATCGACAGATAGTCATGGTTTCCTGACTATGGACATTGGATGTCATCGATAACGGGATCACATCATTAGGATAATGATGTGATAGACAAGACCCAATCCTAAACATAGCATAAGATCGCTTAATTCGTTTGCTAGAGTTTTCCAATGTCAAGTATCCTTTCCTTAGACCATGAGATCGTGTAACTCCCGGATACCGTAGGAGTGCTTTGGGTGTGCCAAACGTCACAACGTAACTGGGTGACTATAAAGGTATACTACGGGTATCTCTGAAAGTGTCTGTTGGGTTGACATGGACCAAGACTGGGATTTGTCACTCCGCTTGACGGAGAGGTATCACCGGGCCCTCTCGATAATGCATCATCATAATGAGCTCAGTGTGATCAAAGTGTTTGATCACGGGATCATGCATTACGGTACGAGAAAAGTGACTTGCCGATAACGAGATTGAACGAGGTATTGGGATACCGACGATCGAATCTCGGGCAAGTAAAATACCGATTGACAAAGGGAATCGTATACGGGATTAATTGAATCCTCGACATCGTGGTTCATCCGATAAGATCATCGTGGAGCATGTGGGAGCCAACATGGGTATCCAGATCCCGCTGTTGGTTATTGCCCGAGAGCCGTCTCGGTCATGACTGCATGTCTCCCGAACCCGTAGGGTCTGCACACTTAAGGTTCGGTGACGCTAGGGTTGTGAAGATATGTATGTGCAGTAACCCGAATGATGTTCGGAGTCCCGGATGAGATCCCGGACGTCACGAGGAGTTTCGGAATGGTCCGGAGGTAAAGAATTATATATAGGAAGTGCTGTTTCGGCCATCGGGACAAGTTTCAGGGTTATCGGTATTGTACCGGGACCACCGGAGGGGTCCCGGGGGTCCACCGGGGGGGTCCACCTGCCCCGGGGGGCCACATGGGCTATAGGGGGTGCGCCCTGGCCTATATGGGCCAAGGGCACCAGCCCCAAGGGCCCATGCGCCAAGGAGACTTGGAGAGGGAAGAGTCCAAAGAGGGGAAGGCACCTCCGAGGTGCCTTGGGGAGGATGGACTCCCCCCCCTTGGCCGCACCCCTTCCTTGGAGGAAGGGGCAAGGCTGCGCCCTCCCCCCTCTCATGCGCCTATATAAAGGGAGGGGAGGGAGGGGTGGCCGCAACCTATGCCCTGGCGCCTCCCTCTCCCTCTCCAACACCTCCTCCTCCTCCGTAAGTGCACGGCGAAGCCCTGCCGGAGGACTGCAGTTCCACCATCACCACGCCGTCGTGCTGCTGCTGGAGCCTTCTTCCCCAACCTCTCCTTTTCCTTGCTGGATCAAGAAGGAGGAGGCGTCACGCTTTCCGTACGTGTGTTGAACGCGGATGTGCCGTCCGTTCGGCACTAGATCATCGGTGAATTGGATCACGGCAAGTACGACTACCTCATCCACGTTCACTCGAACGCTTCCATTGCGATCTACAAAGTGGTATGTAGATGCTATCTAATCTGAATACTCGTTGCTAGATGAACTCATAGATGGATCTTGGTGAAACCGTAGGAAAATTTTAATTTTCTGCAACGTTCCCCAACAGTGGCATTATGAGCTAGGTCTATGCGTAGTTCTTCTTGCGCGAGTAGAACACAATTTGTTGTGGGCGTAGATGTTGTCAACTCTTCTTGCCGCTACTAGTCTTATCTTGCTTCAGCGGTATTGTGGGATGAAGCGGCCCGGACCAACCTTACACGTACGCTTACATGAGACCGGTTCCACCGACTAACATGCACTAGTTGCATAAGGTGGCTGGCGGGTGTCTGTCTCTCCTACTTTAGTTGGAGCGGATTCGATGAAAAGGGTCCTTATGAAGGGTAAATAGAAGTTGACAAATCACGTTGTGGTTTTAACGTAGGTAAGAAAACGTTCTTGCTAGAACCCTAATTCAGCCACGTAAAAAACTTGCAACAACAATTAGAGGACGTCTAACTTGTTTTTGCAGCAAGTGCTTTGTGATATGATATGGCCAAAGTTGTGATGTATGATTAATGATCTATATGTGATGTATGAGATGTTCATGCTATTGTAATAGGAATCACGACTTGCATGTCGATGAGTATGACAACCGGCAGGAGCCATAGGAGTTGTCTTTATTTTTGTATGACCTGCGTGTCATTGAGAATCGCCATGTAAATTACTTTACTTTATTGCTAAACGCGTTAGCCATAGTAGTAGAAGTAATAGTTGGCGAGCAACTTCATGGAGACACGATGATGCAGATCATGATGATGAAGATCATGGTGTCAAGCCGGTGACAAGATGATCATGGAGCCCCAAGATGGAGATCGAAGGAGCTATGTGATATTGGCCATATCATGTCACGTTTATTATTTGATTGCATGTGATGTTTATCATGTTTTGCATCTTGTTTACTTAGAACGACGGTAGTAAATAAGATGATCCCTCATAATAATTTCAAGAAAGTGTTCTCCCTAACTGTGCACCGTTGCTAAGGTTCGTCGTTCCGAAGCACCACGTGATGATCGGGTGTGATAGGTCCTTACGTTCGCATACAACGGGTGTAAGACAGATTTACACACGCAAAACACTTAGGTTGGCTTGACGAGCCTAGCATGTACAGACATGGCCTCGGAACACAGAAGACCGAAAGGTCGAACATGAGTCGTATAGAAGATACGATCAACATGAAGATGTTCACCGATGTTGACTAGTCCGTCTCATGTGATGATCGGACACGGCCTAGTTGACTCGGATCATGTAATACTCAGATGACTAGTAGAGGGATGTCTATCTAAGTGGGAGTTCATTAAATAATCTGATTAAATGAACTTTATTATCATGGACTTAGTCTAAATATTTACAATATGTCTTATAGATCAAATGGCCAACGTAGTCCTCAACTTCAACGCGTTCCTAGAGAAAACCAAGCTGAAAGACGATGGTAGCAACTATACGGACTGGGTCCGGAACCTGAGGATCATCCTCATAGCTGCCAAGAAAGATTATGTCCTACGAGCACCGCTGGGTGACGCACCTATTCTCCCTGCAGAACAAGACGTTATGAACGCTTGGCAGTCACGCTGCGATGATTACTCCCTCGTTCAGTGCGGCATGCTTTACAGCTTAGAGCCGGGGCTCCAAAAACGTTTTGAGAGACATGGAGCATATGAGATGTTCGAAGAGCTGAAAATGGTTTTCCAAGCTCATGCCCGGGTCGAGAGATATGAAGTCTCCGATAAATTCATTAGCTGTAAGATGGAGGAAAATGACTCTGTCAGTGAGCACATACTCAAAATGTCTGGGTTGCACAACCGCTTGACTCAACTGGAAGTTAATCTCCCGGATGAAGCGGTCATTGACAGAGTCCTCCAGTCGCTTCCACCTAGCTACAAGAGCTTTGTGATGAACTACAATATGCAGGGGATGGTAAAGACCATTCCTGAGGTATATGCTATGCTGAAATCAGCAGAGGTAGAAATCAAGAAGGAGCATCAAGTGTTGATGGTGAATAAAACCACTAAGTTCAAGAAGGGCAAGGGTAAAAAGAACTTCAAAAAGGACGGCAAGGAAGTTGCCGCGCCCGGTAAGCAAGTTGCCGGGAAGAATCCAAAGAATGGACCCAAGCCCGAGACTGAGTGTTTTTATTGCAAGGGAAGTGGTCACTGGAAGCGGAACTGCCCCAGATACGTAGCGGACAAGAAGGCCGGCAAAACCAAAGGTATATGTGATATACATGTAATTGATGTGTACCTTACCAGTACTCGTAGTAGCTCTTGGGTATTTGATACCGGTGCAGTTGCTCACATTTGTAACTCAAAGCAGGAGCTGCGGAATAAACGGAGACTGGCAAAGAACGAGGTGACGATGCGCGTCGGGAATGGTTCCAAGGTCGATGTGATCGCCGTCGGCACGCTGCCTCTACATTTACCTACGGGATTAGTTTTAAACCTCAATAATTGTTATTTAGTGCCAAGTTTGAGCATGAACATTGTATCTGGATCTCGCTTAATTCGAGATGGCTACTCATTTAAATTCGAGAACAATGGTTGTTCTATTTATATGAGAGATATGTTTTATGGTCATGCTCCGATGGTTAATGGTTTGTTCTTGATGAATCTCGTACGTGATGATACACATATTCATAGTGTGAGTACCAAAAGAGTTAAAGTTGATAACAATAGTCCCACATATTTGTGGCACTGCCGCCTTGGTCACATAGGTGTCAAACGCATGAAGAAGCTCCACGCGGATGGACTTTTAGAGTCTCTTGATTATGAATCATTTGACACGTGCGAACCATGCCTCATGGGTAAAATGACCAAGACTCCGTTCTCAGGAACAATGGAGCGAGCAACCAACTTATTGGAAATCATACATACCGATGTGTGCGGTCCAATGAGTGTTGAGGCTCGCGGTGGCTATCGTTATGTTCTCACCCTCACTGATGACTTGAGTAGATATGGGTATATCTACTTGATGAAACACAAGTCTGAGACCTTTGAAAAGTTCAAGGAATTTCAGAGTGAGGTTGAAAATCAATGTGATAGAAAGATCAAGTTTCTACGATCAGATCGTGGAGGAGAATACCTGAGTCACGAATTTGGCACACACTTAAGAAAATGTGGAATAGTTTCACAACTCACGCCGCCTAAAACACCTCAGCGTAATGGTGTGTCCGAACGTCGTAATCGCACTCTATTAGATATGGTGCGATCTATGATGTCTCTTACCGACTTACCGCTATCTTTTTGGGGCTATGCTTTAGAGACTGCCGCATTCACTTTAAATAGGGCACCGTCGAAATCCGTTGAGACGACACCGTATGAATTATGGTTTGGGAAGAAACCTAAGCTGTCGTTTCTAAAAGTTTGGGGATGCGATGCTTATGTCAAGAAACTTCAACCTGAAAAGCTCGAACCCAAGTCGGAAAAATGCGTCTTCATAGGATACCCTACAAAAACTATTGGGTATACCTTCTACCACAGATCCGAAGGCAAGATCTTTGTTGCCAAGAATGGATCCTTTCTAGAGAAAGAGTTTCTCTCGAAAGAAGTAAGTGGGAGGAAAGTAGAACTTGATGAAGTGTTACCTCTTGAACCGGAAAATGGTGAAACTCAAGAAATCGTTCCTGAGGTGCCTGCACCGACTAGAGAGGAAATTAATGATTATGATCAAGATACTTCTGATCAAGCTCCTACTGAAATTCGAAGGTCAACAAGGACACGTTCCGCACCAGAGTGGTACGGCAACCCTGTCTTGGAAATCATGTTGTTAGACAACGGTGAACCTTCGAACTATGAGGAAGCAATGGCGGGCCCGGATTCCGACAAATGGCTGGAAGCCATGAAATCCGAGATAGGGTCCATGTATGAAAACGAAGTATGGACTTTGACTGACTTGCCCGTTGAACGACGAGCCATAGAAAATAAATGGATCTTTAAGAAGAAGACATACGCGGATGGTAATGTGACCATCTATAAAGCTCGGCTTGTCGCTAAGGGTTATCGACAAGTTCAGGGAATTGACTACGATGAGACTTTCTCACCGGTAGCGAAGCTGAAGTCCGTCTGAATCATGTTAGCAATTGCCGCATACTATGATTATGAGATATGGCAAATGGACGTCAAAACGGCATTCCTTAATGGTTTTCTTAAGGAAGAATTGTCTATGATGCAGCCGGAAGGTTTTGTCGATCCTAAGAATGCTGACAAGGTGTGCAAGCTCCAACGCTCGATTTATGGGCTGGTGCAAGCATCTCGGAGTTGGAACATTCGCTTTGATGAGATGATCAAAGCGTTTGGGTTTACACAGACTTATGGAGAAGCCTGTGTTTACAAGAAAGTGAGTGGGAGCTCTGTAGCATTTCTCATATTATATGTAGACGACATACTTTTGATGGGAAATGATATAGAACTCTTGGACAGCATTAAGGCCTACTTGAATAAGAGTTTTTCAATGAAGGACCTTGGAGAAGCTGCTTATATATTAGGCATCAAGATCTATAGAGATAGATCGAGATGCCTCATAGGTCTTTCACAAAGCACATACCTTGATAAGATATTGAAGAAGTTCAATCTAAGAAGGGGTTCTTACCTGTGTTACAAGGTGTGAAATTGAGCTCAGCTCAATGTCCGACCACGGCAGAAGATATAGAAGAGATGAGTGTCATCCCCTATGCCTCAGCCATAGGTTCTATTATGTATGCCATGCTGTGTACCAGACCTGATGTAAACCTTGCCGTAAGTTTGGTAGGTAGGTACCAAAGTAATCCCGACAAGGAACACTGGACAGCGGTCAAGAATATCCTGAAGTACCTGAAAAGGACTAAGGAAATGTTTCTCGTTTATGGAGGTGACGAAGAGCTCGTCGTAAAAGGTTACGTCGATGCTAGCTTCGACACAGATCTGGATGACTCTAAGTCACAAACCGGATACGTGTATATTTATAATGGTGGGGCAGTGAGCTGGTGCAGTTGCAAGCAAAGCGTCGTGGCGGGATCTACATGTGAAGCGGAGTACATTGCAGCCTCGGAGGCAGCACATGAAGCAATTTGGGTGAAGGAGTTCATCACTGACCTCGGAGTCATACCCAATGCGTCGGGGCCAATCAAGCTCTTCTGTGACAACACTGGAGCTATTGCACTTGCAAAGGAGCCCAGGTTTCACAAGAAGACTAGACACATCAAGCGTCGCTCCAACTCCATTCGTGAAGATGTTCAAGATGGAGACATAGAAATTTGTAAAGTGCATACGGATCTGAATGTCGCAGATCCGTTGACTAAACCTCTCCCTAAGGCAAAACATGATCAGCACCAGAACTCTATGGGTGTTCGATTCATCACAATGTAACTAGATTATTGACTCTAGTGCAAGTGGGAGACTGTTGGAAATATGCCCTAGAGGCAATAATAAAAGCATTATTATTATATTTCCTTATTCATGATAATTGTCTTTATTCGTGCTATAATTGTGTTATCCGGAAATCGTAATACATGTGTGAATAACAGACAACAATATGTCCCTAGTGAGCCTCTAGTTGACTAGCTCGTTGATCGACAGATAGTCATGGTTTCCTGACTATGGACATTGGATGTCATCGATAACGGGATCACATCATTAGGAGAATGATGTGATGGACAAGACCCAATCCTAAACATAGCATAAGATCGCTTAATTCGTTTGCTAGAGTTTTCCAATGTCAAGTATCCTTTTCTTAGACCATGAGATCGTGTAACTCCCGGATACCATAGGAGTGCTTTGGGTGTGCCAAATGTCACAACGTAACTGGGTGACTATAAAGGTATACTACGGGTATCTCTGAAAGTGTCTGTTGGGTTGACATGGACCAAGACTGGGATTTGTCACTCCGCTTGACGGAGAGGTAACACCGGGCCCTCTCGATAATGCATCATCATAATGAGCTCAGTGTGATCAAAGTGTTTGATCACGGGATCATGCATTACGGTACGAGAAAAGTGACTTGCCGATAACGAGATTGAACGAGGTATTGGGATACCGACGATCGAATCTCGGGCAAGTAAAATACCGATTGACAAAGGGAATCGTATACGAGATTAATTGAATCCTCGACATCGTGGTTCATCCGATGAGATCATAGTGGAGCATGTGGGAGCCAACATGGGTATCCAGATCCCGCTATTGGTTATTGCCCGAGAGCCGTCTCGGTCATGACTGCATGTCTCCCGAACCCGTAGGGTCTGCACACTTAAGGTTCGGTGACGCTAGGGTTGTGAAGATATGTATGTGCAGTAACCCGAATGTTGTTCGGAGTCCCGGATGAGATCCCGGATGTCACGAGGAGTTCCGGAATGGTCCGGAGGTAAAGAATTCTATATAGGAAGTGTTGTTTCGGCCATCGGGACAAGTTTCGGGGTTATCGGTATTGTACCGGGACCACCGGAGGGGTCCCGGGGGTCCACCGGGGGGTCCACCTGCCCCGGGGGGGCACATGGGCTATAGGGGGTGCGCCCTGGCCTATATGGGCCAAGGGCACCAGCCCCAAGGGCCCATGCGCCAAGGATACTTGGAGAGGGAAGAGTCCAAAGAGGGGAAGGCACCTCCGAGGTGCCTTGGGGAGGATGGACTCCCCCCCTTTGGCCGCACCCCTTCCTTGGAGGAAGGGGCAAGGCTGCGCCCTCCCCCCTCTCATGCGCCTATATAAAGGGAGGGGAGGGAGGGGTGGCCGCAACCTATGCCCTGGCGCCTCCCTCTCCCTCTCCAACACCTCCTCCTCCTCCGTAAGTGCACGGCGAAGCCCTGCCGGAGGACTGCAGTTCCACCATCACCACGCCGTCGTGCTGCTGCTGGAGCCTTCTTCCCCAACCTCTCCTTTTCCTTGCTGGATCAAGAAGGAGGAGACGTCACGCTTTCCGTACGTGTGTTGAACGCGGAGGTGCCGTCCGTTCGGCACTAGATCATCGGTGAATTGGATCACGGCAAGTACGACTACCTCATCCACGTTCACTCGAACGCTTCCGTTGCGATCTACAAAGTGGTATGTAGATGCTATCTAATCTGAATACTCGTTGCTAGATGAACTCATAGATGGATCTTGGTGAAACCGTAGGAAAATTTTAATTTTCTGCAACGTTCCCCAACAGGTAGGACCTTCATACTGCTTTGGAGGCATGCCGTCTTTTTCGTGCAAATGTTGCAGGTCCTCCCGTGCCTCTGGTGTATCTTTTGTCTTCCCATACACGCCCAAGAAGCCTAGCAGGTTCACGCAAAGGTTCTTCGTCACATGCATCACCTCGATTGTAGAGCGTACCTCTAGGTCTTTCCAGTAGGGTAGGTCCCAAAATATAGATTTCTTCTTCCACATGGGTGTGTGTCCCTCAGCGTCATTCGGAATATATAGTCCGCCGGGACCCTTTCCAAAGATTATGTGTAAATCATTGACCATAGCAAGTACGTGATCACCGGTACGCATGGCGGGCTTCTTCCGGTGATCTGCCTCGCCTTTGAAATGCTTGCCTTTCTTTCGACATTGATGGTTGGTCGGAAAAAATCGACGATGGCCCAGGTACACATTCTACCTGCATTTGTCCAGGTATATACTTTCGGTGTCAGTTAAATAGTGCGTGCATGCATGGTATCTCTTGTTTGTCTGTCCTGAAAGGTTACTGATAGCGGGCCAATCGTTGTTGGTTACAAACAGCAAAGCGTGCAGGTTAAATTCCTCCTGTTTGTGCTCATCCCACACACGTACACCGTTTCTATTCCACAGCTGTAAAAGTTCTTCAACTAATGGCCTTAGGTACACATCAATGTCGTTGCCGGGTTGCTTAGGGCCTTGGATGAGAACTTGTATCATAATGAACTTTTTATTCATGCACATCCAAGGAGGAAGGTTATACATACATAGAGTCACGGGCCAGGTGTTGTGATTGCTGCTCTGCTCCCCGAAAGGATTAATGCCATCCATGCTTAAATCAAACCATACATTCCTTGGGTCACCTGCAAGCTCAGCCCAGTAATTTCTCTCGATTTTTCTCCACTTCGACCCGTTAGCGGATGCTCTCAACTTCCCGTCTTTCTTACGGTCCTCTCTGTGCCATCACATCAACTTGGCATGCTCTTCGTTTGTGAACAGACGTTTCAACCGTGGTATTATAGGAGCATACCACATCACCTTCGCAGGAACCCTCTTCCTGGGGGGCTCGCAGTCAACATCACCAGGTTCATCTCGTCTGATTTTATACCGCAATGCACCACATACCGGGCATGCATTCAAATCCTCGTACGCACCGCGGTAGAGGATGCAGTCATTAGCGCATGCATGTATCTTCTGCACCTCCAATCCTAGAGGGCATACGGCCTTCTCTGATGCGTGCGTACTGTCGGGCAATTCGTTATCATTTGGAAGCTTCTTCTTCAATATTTTCAGTAGCTTCTCAAATCCTTTGTCAGGCACAACATTCTCCGCCTTCCTCTGCAGCAATTCCAGTACGGTACCGAGCTTTGTGTTTCCATCTTCGCAATTGGGGTACAACCCTTTTTTGTGATCCTCTAACATGCGATCGAACTTCAGCTTCTCCTTTTGACTTTCGCACTGTGTCCTTGCATCAACAATGACCCGGCGGAGATCATCATCATCGGGCACATCGTCTGGTTCCTCTTGATCTTTAGCAGCTACCCCCGTTGCAGCATCACCGTATTCAGGGAGCACATAGTTGTCATCGTCCTCTTCTTCTTTGATGCCTTCCATCATAACCCCTATTTCTCTGTGCTTCGTCCAAACATTACAGTGTGGCATGAAACCCTTATAAAGCAGGTGGGTGTGAAGGGTTTTGGAGTCAGAGTAAGACCTCGTATTCCCACAGCTAGGGCATGTACAACACATAAAACCATTCTGCTTGTTTTCCTCAGCCACTTCGAGAAAATTATGCTCGCCATTAACGTACTCGGAGGTGTGTCTGTCACCGTACATCCATTACCGGTTCATCTGCGTGCCTTATATATAATTAAGTGTGTCAGAAACCATTACAGAACATCATCGATAGATAAGTGATCAAATTAATTGAAGTTCATCATCACATTAAAACCATTGTACATACATAGTTCTCACTAAACAACATATAGCTCTCCAGAGCATCTAATTAAACCATACATTGAAACTATGTAAAACATTTCAGTGCAACAACAAATGCGATCATAATCGCAACCAAGGTAACAATTGATCCAACGGCATAATGATACCAAGCCTCGGTATGAATGGCGGGCTTCTTCCGGTGATCTGCCTCGCCTTTGAAATGCTTGCCTTTCTTTCGACATTGATGGTTGGTCGGAAGAAATCGACGATGGCCCAGTTACACATTCTTCCTGCATTTTTCCAGGTATATACTTTCAGTGTCATGTAAACAGTGTGTGCATGCGTGGTATCCTTTGTTTGTCTGTCCTGAAAGGTTACTGAGAGCGGGCCAATCATTGATGGTCACGAACAGCAACGCCTTTAGGTTAAATTCCTCCTGTCCGTGCTCATCCCACGTACGTACACCATTTCCATTCCATAGCTCTAAAAGTTCTTCAACTAATGGCCTTAGGTACACATCAATGTCGTTGCCGGGTTGCTTAGGGCCTTGGATGAGAATTGGCATCATAATGAACTTCCGCTTCATGCACATCCAAGGAGGAAGGTTATACATACATAGAGTGACCGGCCAGGTGCTGTGATTGCTGCTCTGCTCCCCGAAAGGATTAATGCCATCCGCGCTTAAAGCAAACCATACGTTCCTTGGGTCCTTTGCAAACTCATCCCAGTACTTTCTCACGATTTTTCTCCACTGCGACCCGTCAGCGGGTGCTCTCAACTTCCCGTCTTTCTTACGGTCCTCACTGTGCCATCGCATCGACTTGGCATGCTCTCCGTTTCTGAACAAACGTTTCAACCGTGGTATTATAGGAGCATACCACATCACCTTCGCAGGAACCCTCTTCCTGCGGGGATCGCCGTGAACATCACCAGGGTCATCTCGTCTGATCTTATACCGCAATGCACCGCATACCAGGCATGCGTTCAGAACCTTGTATGCACCGCGGTATAGGATGCAATCATTAGGGCATGCATGTATCTTCTCCACCTCCAATCCTAGAGGGCATACGACCTTCTTTGCTGCGTATGTACTGTCGGGCAATTCGTTATCCTTTGGAAGCTTCTTCTTCAATATTTTCAGTAGCTTCTCAAATCCTTTGTCAGGCACAGCATTCTCTGCCTTCCACTGCAGCAATTCCAGTACGGTACCGAGCTTTGTGTTGCCATCTTCGCAATTGGGGTACAACCCTTTTTTGTGATCCTCTAACATGCGATCGAACTTCAGCTTCTCCTTTTGACTTTCGCATTGCGTCCTTGCATCGACAATGACACGACGGAGATCACCATCATCGTGCACATCGTCTGGTTCCTCTTGATCTTCAGCACCTTCACCCGTTGCAGCATCATTGGGCACATCGTCTGGTTCCTCTTGATCTTCACCAGCTCCCCCCGTTGCAGCATCACGGTATTCAGGGGGCACGTAGTTGTCATCGTACTCTTCTTCTTCGTAGTCTTCCATCATAACCCCTATTTCTCCGTGCCTCGTCCAAACATTATAGTGTGGCATGAAACCCTTGTAGAACAGGTGGGTGTGAAGGATTTTCCGGTCAGAGTAAGACTTCGTATTCCCACAATCAGGGCATGGACAACACATAAAACCATTCTGCTTGTTTGCCTGAGCCGCATCGAGAAACTCATGCACGGCCTTAATGTACTCGGAGGTGTGTCTGTCACCGTACATCCATTGCCGGTTCATGTGCGTGCATTATATATAATTAAGTGTCCAAATTAATAGAAGTTCATCATCACATGCATTAAAAGCAAAGTACGTACATAGTTCTCATCTAACAACATATAGCTCTCCAGAGCATCTAATTAATTAAACCATACATTAATTAAAACAAAGGCAATCATAATCGTAACCAAGCTAACAATTGATCCAACGGCATAATGATACCAAGCCTCGGTATGAATGGCATATTTTCTAATCTTTCTAATCTTCAAGCGCATTGCATCCATCTTGATCTTGTGATCATCGACGACATCCGCAACATGCAACTCCAATATCATCTTCTCCTCCTCATTTTTTTTATTTTTTCCTTTAAGTAATTGTTTTCTTCTTCAACTAAATTTAATCTCTCAATAATAGGGTCGGTTGGAATTTCCGGTTCACATACCTCCTAGATAAATAAAATCTATGTCACGTTGGTCGGCATAATTGTCATAAACAATAAATGAACCAAATAGTTATAAAAGATAATATATACCACATCCGAATCATAGACAGGACGAGAGCCGACGGGGGCGGATACCAAAACAATCGCACTATATAATAACAAGCAATAATAAAAGTATCTATCTAAAGTAAGAATTTCTTTCTTTCAGAAAGAAGATAAGAACAAGAGGCTCACCACGGTGGTGCCGGCGACGAGATCGTCGCGGGCGATCGACGGCGGTGAAGATGGGGACGGGACGTGACGGACCACTAAACCAAGAAAAATCTCGGGGAAAATGGAGCTCGGAAGTCGAGTTTCGAGAGGAGAAAGCTTAACTAGTGTGGCTCGGGCATTTCATCGAACACCTCATGTGCATAGGAGGTGAGCTAGAGCACCAAAAAGCTCTCCCCTCGCCGGCCAGAAAAAATACAGCACTGTGGAGTGCTCTACCGCGGCGATGGGGGTATATATAGCCACCTTTTTGGTCCCAGTTCGTGGCTGGAACAGGGACTAAAGGACCCTATTCTGTCCCGGTTCTAGGCACGAACCGGGACCAATGGCTGTGGGCTAGGAGCGAGGACCATTGGTCCCAGTTCTTGCCTTGAACCAGGACAAATGTGTCCACACGAACCGAGACAAATGCCTCCCGAGGCCCGGCCGCCCCCCTGGGCGCACGAACCAGGATGTATGCCCCCCATGGGTCCTGGTTCGTGACAGAACCAGGAATAATGGGCTGACCAGGCCCCAACCAAAGCCCTGTTTTCTACTAGTGTATACTCTTTTTGGGCTCATGATTTTAGGCTGTTAAAGGGTTTTCAAGACCTTACGGTAGAAGGCGCTTCCGTCTTTTAGTTTATCTAAGGATGTTATCAAATATGTTGTGCTGCAAAGTTCGAGAATGAACACAGTGTCTCCAAGCTGTGAACATGCATTAGTTTAGTTCATGGGAGAATTGTACATGAACTTGGATTAGGAATTTTATTGTCCAATACATATCTCAGTTCTAAGATGTTACATAGACCACACAACTGATAAAAAAACATTCGACTTTGTTCAAACCATAGGCAAAGTACATGAGCAAAGAATTACCATTGTTAGAATCCTTTTTAAATGAGATTTTCTCGATTAAGTAGGGGTATTAAACTCCACACCTTTGATTTGATCATGCTTTCAGAGAATAACTAAGCAATAACCAGTTGAGAGTCTAGCCAACTTTAATAACTCGTGGCTAAATCTATTTTAATTCTCTGACCACTACGCTAATGTCCCTATAACCATTGGCTTCTCTTCTCTTCAAAACTTGAAAGGCATGCCACAATTTCTTATTGTCATTTGTTATGACCATGTCTGTTAAACATTAAGATGCTGAAAACTTAGTCTAGCACTACTATAGGGGTATAGCTATTCCATAGTATAAGAGTAAATTTATGCGTATGTAGCTTACATATGCCTCCAAGGGCCAAGCTATACAACAAAAGACGAGCGAAGCAGGCTTTGAAGTGATAGAGGTGTGAGACAGTATCTTTCACCGCTTAACTAAACCCAACTAATGGTAGTTGTCAGGGGATAAAGGGTTGTTAACTCAATGTATCTGGCGCGCTAGATTCGTTGAATATGGTTAACTTTGAACTCGTGGTCCATTTATAGCTCCTGTGTAATTATTAACTCAGTGCTGCTCCCTTTTTCCGAAAAGGAGGTTGAAACCCACGGCCCCCTTCCTATCGATCCAAATCTCTATACCTACTCGAATCTACATAGTCTGACAAAAACAAATACATGGATCAACCCAAAGCCACGTTCCTGGCAATCCCTGTGGCTACGCCTACAAGTATGATGGTGTGTTCGACCTCGCACCAACACACACCATCTAAACTGGTGGCCTCAACAAGCCGCACAACGGTAAGTTGAGAGCAACAACTGGTCTAGCAGACCCTCAACATGCACCGCAAGCACATTCTCTAGAATCCGCTGTCGCCATCTTCCGCCGTCAGTGTATTGACCATGTTAGCCCCAACTGCTGTCGACGCCACCACTACGCCAGACAACTCCATTATCTTACGCACGTCCATCGCCTAAAATCCACTGTACTACGCTATCGAGACCCGTCATCGTCGATGCGGTGGATGCAACACCGCTCCACCTCTTGGCCCTCTAGGCAGCACCTGCTCCAAAACAATGCCCCCAGAATGGAGAGCGACATCGAAGGCACCATCATCAACCGATCTGGGAGACCTAGATCTAGGGTTTTTCCTGGAGCAGGCAGAGCGAGGTGTGGACGGTTGCAACAATGATGCCTTCGACAAGGTAACGGTGCCTAAGACGCCACCATCGTTCACCACCAGTTGTGCCACTCCAAACCAGCAGCTGGTTGGATCCAAGCGGAGCCACGCTCGGGAAGAGCACACAACTGTTGGAGTGTCGACGGAGAACTCCAGCACCCCTCCCCGACCCCTCTACGCGCCACCAGTCAGCCACGAGCCGGACCAACAATGAATCCAGGAGCGAATCAGATCCACAAAACACCGCCGCTAACCATCGCCAGAGTAGGGCATGGAGGCGACAGCTGCCACCGCACACCTAGGGGACACGACCCTAGCCGTCGTGTACGATCTCCCTATTGGTACCCCCAGGCCGCACCAGTGGGCCACCGCCACGACCAGCCATCTTGGCACCTTTGGCACCAGGCTCGCCGCCACTGCGACCAACGTTGGATGCAGCAGCGGCAGGGCATTCAAGATCAACGACTTCTGGCAGCGCTAGGGTTGGGCCCCTGGCGTCGCCCTGGGGATCGACGTTAGGGGTATGCATTAGAGGAGGAGGAGGTCTGGAGGAGGGTGTCGGCGGAGAAGGAACAGGTATTCTAGGGTATTATGTCCCAAGTTTGGATCAAATATATTTCTCCAAAGTAATCAACAGTGCTACTAGCAGGAGGAGTGCCAAGATCAAATTGTGCACTAGAGTGCAGGCATGAGAGGCTGCTCAACCGTGTGATTATGAGGTCTCTAATAAATACAACGCAAAAGAAATAACTACAACAGAAATGTTGGGGAACGTAGTAATTTCAAAAAAAATTCCTACGCACACGCAAGATCATGGTGATGCATAGCAACGAGAGGGGAGAGTGTTGTCCACGTACTAATACGTCTCCAACGTATCTATAATTTTTGATTGCTCCATGCTATATTATCTACTGTTTTGGACCATATTGGGCTTTGTTTTCCACTTTTATATTACTTTTGGGACTAACCCATTAACCGGAGGCCCAGCCTAGAATTGCAGTTTTTTTGCCTATCTCAGTGTTTTGAAGAAACGGAATATCAAACAGAGTCAAAATGGAATGAAACCTTCGGAAACATGATTTTCTCACCGAACATGATCCAGGAGACTTGGACCCCATGTCAAGAAAGAAAGGAGGCGGCCACAAGGGTGGAGGGTGCGCCCCCTGCCTTGTGGGCCCCCCTTTGCTCCACCGACGTACTCCTTCCTCCTATATATACCTACGTACCCCCAAACGACCAGATACGGAGCCAAAAACCAAATTCCACCGCCGCAACCTTCTGTACCCACGAGATCCCATCTTGGGGCCTGTTCCGGAGCTCCGCCGGAGGGGGAAATCTCCACAGAGGGCTTGTACATCATCATAGCCCCTCCGATGAAGTGTGAGTAGTTTACCTCAGACATTCGGGTCAATAGTTAGTAGCTAGATGGCTTCTTCTCTCTTTTTGGATCTCAATACAGTGTTCTCCCCCTCTCTCATGGGAGATCTATTTGATGTAATCTTCTTTTTTCGGTCTGTTTGTTGAGACCGATGAATTGTGGGTTTATGATCAAGTCTATCTATGAACAATATTTGAATCTTCTCTGAATTCTTTTATGTATGATTGATTATCATTGCAAGTCTCTTCGAATTATCAGTTTGGTTTGGCCTACTAGATTGGTTTTTCTTGCAATGGGAGAAGTGCTTAGCTTTGGGTTCAATCTTGCGGTGTCATTTCCCAGTGACAGCAGGGGCAGCAAGGCACGTATTGTATTGTTGCCATCGAGGATAACAAGATGGGGTTTTTATCATATTGCATGAAACTATCCCTCTACTTCAAGTCATCTTGCTTAAGGTGTTACTCTGTTTTTAACTTAATACTCTAGATGCATGCTGGATAGCGGTCGATGAGTGGAGTAATAGTAGTAGATGCAGGCAGGAGTCGATCTACTTGTCTCGGACGTGATGCCTATATACATGATCATACCTAGATATTCTCATAACTATGCTCAATTCTGTCAATTGCTCAACAGTAATTTGTTCACCCACCGTAGAATACTTATGCTCTTGAGAGAAGCCACTAGTGAAATCTATGGCCCTGGGTCTATTCTCACCATATCAATCTTCCACCACTTTATTATTGCTTTGCTTTTTTTACTTTGCCTTTTTTTACTTTGCATCTTTATACCAAAAATACCAAAAATATTATCTATCATCTCTATCAGATCTCACTCTCGTAAGTGACCGTGAAGGGATTAACAACCCCTAATCACGTTGGTTGCGTTGAGCTATTTGTTTTGTGTAGGTACGAGGGACTCGCGCATAGCCTCCTACTGGATTGATACCTTGGTTCTCAAAAACTGAGGGAAATACTTACTCTACTCTGCTGCATCACCCTTTCCTCTTCAAGGAAATCCAACGCAGTGCTCAAGAGGTAGTAGGAAGATTTCTGGCACCGTTGTCGGGGAGTCTACGCAAAAGTCAACATACCAAGTACCCATCACAATCCCTTATCTCTCGCACTACATTATTTGCCATTTGCCTCTCGTTTTCCTCTCCCCCACTTCACCCTTGCCGTTTTATTCGCCCTTCCTCCGTTTAATCTTGTGTTACCATGTGCCTTCTATTTGCTTGCTAAAAATCTATTGATATGGATCCACTTAAAGTGTTCTACTTGGATCATCTTCGATCCTTATGCGCTCGTGCTGAAACCCCAACGAGCCTAGTTGATGGGAAATCTTTAGACGAGCATGCTCATTTTGTGCGTCACCGTTTGTCTGTAAAAGGGAAATTCTTATGGGGTCAAATAAATAGATTGTTGTGTTATGCTTGGAATCTTTGTGAAATTCATGATTTTACTTGTTGCTCTAAGAACCATAAAAAACACCTTCCCTACCTATGTGAGTTTAATGAAAATGAAATCTTATCTTCTTATGCAAAGGGTGTTTATAGTTACTATGATATCGAACAAATTGAAGAATTTGTTGCTTTTAAGGGTGCTTATGAAGTTGCTTCTTTGATTGAAAAGTATGATATTACTCTCTACGAATCTGAAAATTTTGAGATACTTAAATATTGCTACGAAAACTATGCTCATAATGTCTATGTCAAAGAATTTATTGAGAGAATGACTGTTGCTTTGGAAGAAAATAATGATATGCATGAATCTATAGATAATGATGATTCCGATGATTTGATTGAAATATCCCTTGATGAACATGATGCTTTCTATTCTTGTGGCCATGATGCCAATATTTATGAAGATGAATTTGCTATAGTTCCTTACGTTAAACATGAGACCATTGCTATTGCACCCATACTTGGTAGTTCCTTCGATGAAATGCATGATTGCAATGATGTTACTATAAATTCTCTTGATGTAAATTGTGCTAATAATATGCAAAACCCTAAGCTTGGGGATGCTAGTTTTGCTATGTCTACTACTTGTTGCAATGATCATGATTGGGGTGATTCTTTTTATGATCTTGAAAATTTATTTAAGCCCCATGATGAATATGAGATTGATAGTAGTGTTTGAAATAATATTGAAAGTGGGTTTAGAAGAGTGTCAACTTTATATCCCACATATTTGGAGAATGTTCAATCTTATGGTATTTTTGATAAAAGTGGGTTTGGAGAGGTCATGACTTTAGTTTATGTTAATCCCACTATTTTGGAAGAGTGTCAACTTTGCATACATGTGGATCGTGTTAAGAATATGTTTTGTGATAGCTATATTGTTGAATTTGCTTATGATTCTACATGTAATTATTATGAGATAGGAAAATATGGTTGTAGAAATTTTCATGTTACTAAATTACCTCTCGTCATGTTGAGATTGCTATTGTTTCTTTCCACTTCCTTGAATATGCTAGTTTTTTCTTGCTATGATAATTTGTTTGCCTATAAGATGCCTATGCATAGGAAGTATGTTAGACTTGGATGTGTTTGTTACATGTATTATGATGCTCTCTTTGTGCTTCAATTCTTATCTTTTATGTGAGCATCATTGAAATCTCAATGCCTAGCTAAAAAGGCTTTAAAGAAAAGCGCTTGTTGGGAGGCAACCCAATTTTATTTTTAGTTTTTTAGTTTTTGCTTATTTTTAGGAATAAATAATCCATCTACCTTCTGTTTAGATGTGGTTTTATGTTTTAATTAGTGTTTGTGCCAAGTGACCTATAGGATCTTCTTGGATGATAGTCATTTGATCTTGCTGTAATTTCCAGAATCTTTCTGGTCACGAAAACAATTGTTAAAAATCAAAAGAACGTGATAAAACACTGATTACAATTGCTGCTGATCAATAAGCAAATTTTATAGGTCTTCCGATTGTGGTAGATTTTTTGGAGTTCCAGAAGTTTGCGTTAGTTACAGATTACTACAGACTGTTCTGTTCTTGACATATTCTGTTTTTCGTGTGTTGTTTGCTTATTTTGATGAGTCTATGGCTAGTAAAATAGTTTATAAACCATATAGAAGTTGGAATACAGTAGGTTAAACACCAATATAAATAAAGAATGAGTTCATTACAGTACCTTGAAGTGGTCTTTTGTTTTCTTTCGCTAACGAAGCTCACGAGATTTCTGTTGAGTTTTGTGTTGTGAAGTTTTCACGTTTTGGGTGAAATCTTTTGATGGATTATGGAACAAGGAGTGGAAATATCCTAAGCTTGGGGATTCCCATGGCACCCCCAAGATAATCCAAGGACACCAAAAAGTCAAAGCTTGGGGATGCCCCGGAAGGCATCCCCTCTTTCGTCTACTTCCATCGGTAATTTTACTTGGAGCTATATTTTTATTCACCACATGATATGTGTTTTGCTTGGAGAGTCTTGTATTATTTGAGTCTTTGTTTGTTAGTTTGACACAATAATCCTTTCTTTACACAACTTTTGAGAGAGCCATACATGAATTGGAATTTTATAGAATACTCTATGTGCTTCACTTATATCCTTTGAGCTTTATAGTTTTGCTCTAGTGCTTCACTTATATCTTTTAGAGCATGGTGGTGGATTTGTTTTATAGAAATTATTGATCTCTCATGCTTCACTTAGATTATTTTGAGAGTCTTAAATAGCATGGTAATATGCTTAATTTTTTTAATAAGTTTGGTATTCAAGATTTGTAAAACTTCCTTTTGAGTGCGTTGAATACTAAGAAAAGTTTGATGGTTGATAATTGTTTTGAGATATGAAGATGGTGATATTAGAGTCATGCTAGTTGAGTAGTTGTAAATTTGAGAAATACTTGTGTTATAGTTTGTGATTCCGTAGCATGCACGTATGGTGAACCGTTATGTGATGAAGTCGGAGCATGATTTATTTATTGATTGTCTTCCTTATGAGTGGCGGTCGGGGACGAGCGATGGTATTTTCCTACCAATCTATCCCCCTAGGAGCATGCGCGTAATACTTTGCTTTGATAACTTCTAGATTTTTGCAATAAGTATATGAGTTCTTTATGACTAATGTTGAGTCCATGGATTATATGCACTTTCCCATCCTTCCACCATTGCTAGCCTCTCTAATACCGCGCACTTTTCGCCGGTATCATACACCCACCATATACCTTCCTCAAAACAGCCACCATACCTACCTATCATGGCATTTCCATAGCCATTCTGAGATATATTGCCATGCAACTTTCCACCGTTCGATTTATTATGACACGCTCCATCATTGTCATATTGCTAGCATGATCATGTAGTTGACATAGTATTTGTGGCAAAGCCACCTTTCATAATTCTTTCATACTTGTCACTCTTGATTCATTGCATATCCCGGTACACCGCCGGAGGCATTCACATAGAGTCATATTTTGTTCTAAGTATCGAGTTGTAATTGTTGAGTTGTAAGAAAAATAAAAGTGTGATGATCATCATTTTTAGAGCATTGTCCCAAGTGAGGAAAGGATGATGGAGACTATGATTCCCCCACAAGTCGGGATGAGACTCCGGACGAAAAAAAGAGGCCATAAAAAAGAGAATAAGGCCCAAATAAAAAAATAAAAAAAGAAGAAGAAAAAATGAGAGAAAAAGAGAGAAGGGACAATGTTAATATCCTTTTACCACACTTGTGCTTCAAAGTAGCACCAAGATCTTCATGATAGAGAGTCTCTCATTTTGTCACTTTCGTATACTAGTGGGAATTTTTCGTTATAGAACTTGGCTTGTATATTCCAATGATGGGCTTCCTCAAAATGCCCTAGGTCTTCGTGAGCAAGCGAGTTGGATGCACACCCACTTATTTTCTTTTGTTGAGCTTTCATATACTTATAGCTCTAGTGCATCCGTTGCATGGAAATCCCTACTCACTCGCATTGATATCTATTGATGGGCATCTCCATAGCCTGTTGATACGCCTAATTGATGTGAGTCTATCTTCCCCTCTTTTTGTCTTCTCCACAACCACCATTCTATTCCACATATAGTGCTATATCCATGGCTCACGCTCATGTATTGCGTGAAGATCGAAAAAGTTTTGAGAATGTCAAAAGTATGAAACAATTGCTTGGCTTGTCATCGGGGTTGTGCATGATTTAAATACTTTGTGTGGTGAAGATAGCGCATAGCCAGACTATATGATTTTTTAGCGATAACTTTCTTTGGCCATGTTATTTTAAGAAGACATAATTTCTTTGTTAGTATGCTTGATGTATTATTATTTTTCTGTCAATATAAACTTTTGTCTTGAATCTTTCAGATCTGAATATTCATACCACAATTAAGAAGAATTACATTGAAATTATGCCAAGTAGCACTCCGCATCAAAAATTCTGTTTTTATCATTTACCTACTCGAGGACGAGCAGGAATTAAGCTTGCGGATGCATGATACGTCTTCAACGTATCTATAATTTTTGATTGCTCCATTCTATATTATCTACTGTTTTGGACCATATTGGGCTTTATTTTCCACTTTTATATTACTTTTGGGACTAACCTATTAACCGGAGGCCCAGCCCAGAATTGCTATTTTTTGCCTATTTAAGTGTTTCGAAGAAACGGAATATCAAATGGAGTCCAAACGGAATGAAACCTTCGGGAACGTGATTTTCTCACCGAACATGATCCAGGAGTCTTGGACCCCACGTCAAGAAAGAAAGGAGGTGGCCACGAGGGGGGAGGGCACGCCCCCCTAGGGCGTGCCCCTGCCTCGTGGGCCCCCTTTGCTCCACCGATGTACTCCTTCCTCCTATATATATATATATACATATGTACCCCCAAACGATCAGATACGGAGCCAAAAACCTAATTCCATAGCTGCAACCTTCTGTACCCACGAGATCCCATCTCGGGGCCTGTTCCGGAGCTCCGCCAGAGGGGGCAATCACCACGGAGGGCTTCTACATCATCATAGCCCCTCTGATGAAGTGTGAGTAGTTTACCTCAGACCTTCGGGTCCATAGTTAGTAGCTAGATGGCTTCTTCTCTCTTTTTGGATCTCAATACAATGTTCTCCCCCTCTCTCGTGGAGATCTATTTGATGTAATCTTCTTTTTGCGGTGTGTTTGTTGAGACCGATGAATTGTGGGTTGATGATCAAGTCTATCTATGAACAATATTTGAATCTTCTCTGAATTCTTTTATGTATGCTTGGTTATCTTTGCAAGTCTCTTCGAATTATCAATTTGGTTTGGCCTACTAGATTGGTTTTTCTTGCAATGGGAGAAGTGCTTAGCTTTGGGTTCAATCTTGTGGCGTCCTTTTCCAGTGACAGCAGGGGCATCAAGGCACGTATTGTATTGTTGCCATCGAGGATAAAAAGATGGGGTTTTTATCATATTGCATGAAACTATCCCTCTACATCATGTCATCTTGCTTAAGGCGTTACTCTATTTTTAACTTAATACTCTAGATTCATGCTGGATAGCGGTCGATGAGTGGAGTAATAGTAGTAGATGCAGACAGGAGTCGGTCTACTTGTCTCGGACGTGATGCCTATATACATGATCATACCTAGATATTCTCATAACTATGCTCAATTCTGTCAATTGCTCAAAAGTAATTTGTTCACCCACCGTAGAATACTTATGCTCTTGAGAGAAGCCACTAGTGAAATCTATGGCCCCCGGGTCTATTCTCATCATATCAATCTTCCACCACTTTATTATTGCTTTTCTTTTTCTTTTGCCTTTTATTTTTCTTTGCATCTTTATACCAAAAATACCAAAAATATTATCTATCATCTCTATCAGATCTCACTCTCGTAAGTGACCGTGAAGGGATTGACAATCCCTAATCGCGTTGGTTGCGTTGAGCTATTTGTTTTGTGTAGGTACGAGTACGAGGGACTTGCGCGTAGCCACCTACTGGATTGATACCTTGGTTCTCAAAAACTGAGGGACATACTTACTCTACTCTGCTACATCACCCTTTCCTCTTCAAGGAAATCCAACGCAGTGCTCAAGAGGTAGCACGTACCCACGTAGACCGAAAGCGGAAGCGTTAGCACAACACGGTTGATATAGTTGTACGTCTTCATGATCCGACCGATCAATTACCGAACGCACGGCACCTCCGAGTTCAGCACACGTTCAGCCCGATGACGTCCCTCGAACTCCGATCCAGCTGAGTGTTGAGGGAGAGTTTCGTCAACACGACGGCATGGTGACGATGATGATGTTCTACCGACGCAGGGCTTCGCCTAAGCACCGCTACAGTATTATCGAGGTGGAATATGGTGGAGGGGGGCACCACACACGGCTAAAGATCAAACGATCAATTGTTGTCTCGAGGGTGCCCCCCTGCCCCCGTATATAAAGGAGCAAGGGGGGTGCGGCCGGCCAGGAGAGGGAGCGCGCCAGGAGGAGTCCTACTCCCACCGGGAGTAGGACTCCCCCCTTTCCTAGTTGGAATAGGACTTTGGAGGGGGAAAGAGGAGGGAGAGAGGAAGGAAGGGGGGCGCCGCCCCCCTCTCCTTGTCCTATTCGGACTAGGGGGGTGGGGCGTGTTGGAAATATGCCCTAGAGGCAATAATAAAAGCATTATTATTATATTTCCTTATTCATGATAATTGTCTTCATTCGTGCTATAATTGTGTTAACCGGAAATCGTAATACATGTGTGAATAACAGACAACAACATGTCCCTAGTGAGCCTCTAGTTGACTAGCTCGTTGATCGATAGATAGTCATGGTTTCCTGACTATGGACATTGGATGTCATCGATAACGGGATCACATCATTAGGAGAATGATGTGATGGACAAGACCCAATCCTAAACATAGCATAAGATCGCTTAGTTCGTTTGCTAGAGTTTTCCAATGTCAAGTATCCTTTCCTTAGACCATGAGATCGTGTAACTCCCGGATACCGTAGGAGTGCTTTGGGTGTGCCAATCGTCACAACGTAACTGGGTGACTATAAAGGTATGCTACGGGTATCTCTGAAAGTGTCTGTTGGGTTGACATGGACCGAGACTGGGATTTGTCACTCCGCTTGACGGAGAGGTATCACCGGGCCCTCTCGGTAATGCATCATCACAATGAGCTCAATGTGACCAAAGTGTTTGATCACGGGATCATGCATTACGGAACGAGAAAAGTGACTTGCCGGTAACGAGATTGAACGAGGTATTGGTATACCGACGATCGAATCTCGGGCAAGTAAAATACCGATTGACAAAGGGAATCGTATACGGGATTAATTGAATCCTTGACATCGTGGTTCATCCGATGAGATCATCGTGGAGCATGTGGGAGCCAACATGGGTATCCAGATCCCGCTGTTAGTTATTGCCTGAGAGCCGTCTCGGTCATGTCTGCATGTCTCCCGAACCCGTAGGGTCTACACACTTAAGGTTCGGTGACGCTAGGGTTGTGAAGATATGTATGTGCAGTAACCCGAATGTTGTTCGGAGTCCCGTATGAGATCCCGGACGTCACGAGGAGTTCCGGAATGGTCCGGAGGTAAAGAATTATATATAGGAAGTGCTATTTTGGCCATCGGGACAAGTTTCGGTGTTATCGGTATTGTACCGGGACCACCGGAGGGGTCCCGGGGGTCCACCGGGGGGGGGGTCCACCTGCCCCGGGGGGCCACATGGGCTGTAGGGGGTGCGCCTTGGCCTATATGGGCCAAGGGCACCAGCCCCAAGAGGCCCATGCGCCAAGAGAGAAAAAAAGGGGAGAGTCCTACAAGGGGAAGGCACCTCCGAGGTGCGTTGGGGAGGATGGACTCCTCCCCACCCTTGGCCGCACCCTTCCTTGGAGGAAGGGGCAAGGGCTGCGCCTCCCCCTCTCCCTTGGCCCTATATATAGTGGGGGAAAGGAGGAGCAAACAAACCCGATGCCCTGGCTCCTCCCTCCTCCCTGCAACACCTCCTCCTCCTCCCGTAGTTGCTTAGCGAAGCCCTGCCGGAGTTCTGCTGCATCCACCACCACACCGTCGTGCTGGATCTTCCTCAACCTCTCCTTCCCCCTTGCTGGATCAAGAAGGAGGAGACGTCGCCCGTCCCGTACGTGTGTTGAACGCGGAGGTGCCGTCCGTTCGGTACTAGATCATCGGTGAATTGGATCACGACAAGTACGACTACCTCATCCATGTTCACTCGAACGCTTCCGTTGCGATCTACAAAGTGGTATGTAGATGCTATCTAATCTGAATACTCGTTGCTAGATGAACTCATAGATGGATCTTGGTGAAACCGTAGGAAAAATTTTAATTTTCTGCAACGTTCCCCAACAGTGGCATCATGAGCTAGGTCTATGCGTAGTTCTTCTTGCGTGAGTAGAACACAATTTGTTGTGGGCGTAGATGTTGTCAATTCTTCTTGCCGTTACTAGTCAATCTTGATTCAGCGGTATTGTGGGATGAAGCGGCCCGGACCAACCTTACACGTACGCTTACGTGAGACCGGTTCCACCGACTAACATGCACTAGTTGCATAAGGTGGCTGGCGGGTGTCTGTCTCTCCTACTTTAGTTGGATCGGATTCGATGAACAGGGTCCTTATGAAGGGTAAATAGAGATTGACAAATCACGTTGTGGTTTGAACGTAGGTAAGAAAACGTTCTTGCTAGAACCCTAATTCAGCCACGTAAAACTTGCAACAACAATTAGAGGACGTCTAACTTGTTTTTGCAGCAAGTGCTTTGTGATATGATATGGCCAAAGTTGTGATGTATGATGAATGATCTACATGTGATGTATGAGATGTTCATGCTATTGTAATAGGAATCACGACTTGCATGTCGATGAGTATGACAACCGGCAGGAGCCATAGGAGTTGTCTTTATTTTTTGTATGACCTGCGTGTCATTGAGAATCGCCATGTAAATTACTTTACTTTATTGCTAAACGCGTTAGCCATAGTAGTAGAAGTAATTGTTGGCGAGCAACTTCATGGAGACACGATGATGAAGATCATGATGATGAAGATCATGGTGTCAAGCCGGTGACAAGATGATCATGGAGCCCCAAGATGGAGATCGAAGGAGCTATGTGATATTGGCCATATCATGTCACGTTTATTATTTGATTGCATGTGATGTTTATCATGTTTTGCATCTTGTTTACTTAGAACGACGGTAGTAAATAAGATGATACCTCATAATAATTTCAAGAAAGTGTTCTCCCTAACTGTGCACCGTTGCTAAGGTTCGTCGTTCCGAAGCACCACGTGATGATCGGGTGTGATAGGTCCTTACGTTCGCATACAACGGGTGTAAGATAGATTTACACACGCAAAACACTTAGGTTGACTTGACGAGCCTAGCATGTACAGACATGGCCTCGGAACACAGAAGACCGAAAGGTCGAGCATGAGTCGTATAGAAGATACGATCAACATGAAGATGTTCACCGATGTTGGCTAGTCCGTCTCACGTGATGATCGGACACGGCCTAGTTGACTCGGATCATGTAATACTTAGATGACTAGTAGAGGGATGTCTATCTAAGTGGGAGTTCATTAAATTTGATTAAATGAACTTTATTATCATGAACTTAGTCTAAATATTTACAATATGTCTTGTAGATCAAATGGCCAACGTAGTCCTCAACTTCAACGCGTTCCTAGAGAAAACCAAGCTGAAAGACGATGGTAGCAACTATACGGACTGGGTCCGGAACCTGAGGATCATCCTCATAGCTGCCAAGAAAGATTATGTCCTAAGAGCACCGCTGGGTGACGCACCTATTCTCCCTGCAGAACAAGACGTTATGAACGCCTGGCAGTCACGCTGCGATGATTACTCCCTCGTTCAGTGCGGCATGCTTTACAGCTTAGAGCCGGGGCTCCAAAAGCGTTTTGAGAGACATGGAGCATATGAGATGTTCGAAGAGCTGAAAATGGTTTTCCAAGCTCATGCCCGGGTCGAGAGATATGAAGTCTCCGATAAATTCTTTAGCTGTAAGATGGAGGAAAATGACTCTGTCAGTGAACACATACTCAAAATGTCTGGGTTGCACAACCGCTTGACTCAACTGGAAGTTAATCTCCCGGATGAAGCGGTCATTGACAGAATCCTCCAGTCGCTTCCACCTAGCTACAAGAGCTTTGTGATGAACTACAATATGCAGGGGATGGTAAAGACCATTCCTGAAGTATATGCTATGCTGAAATCAGCAGAGGTAGAAATCAAGAAGGAGCATCAAGTATTGATGGTGAATAAAACCACTAAGTTCAAGAAGGGCAAGGGTAAAAAGAACTTCAAGAAGGACGGCAAGGAAGTTGCCGCGCCCGGTAAGCAAGTTGCCGGGAAGAAGCCAAAGAATGGACCCAAGCCCAAAACTGAGTGCTTTTATTGCAAGGGAAGTGGTCACTGGAAGCGGAACTGCCCCAAATACTTAGCGGACAAGAAGGCCGGCAAAACCAGAGGTATATGTGATATACATGTAATTGATGTGTACCTTACCAGTACTCGTACTAGCTCTTGGGTATTTGATACCGGTGCAGTTGCTCACATTTGTAACTCAAAGCAGGAGCTGCGGAATAAACGGAGACTGGCGAGGGACGAGGTGACGATGCGCATCGGGAATGGTTCCAAGGTCGATGTGATCGCCGTCGGCACGCTGCCTCTGCATTTACCTACGGGATTAGTTTTAAACCTCAATAATTGTTATTTAGTGCCAAGTTTGAGCATGAACATTGTATCTGGATCTCGCTTAATTCGAGATGGCTACTCATTTAAATCCGAGAATAATGGTTGTTCTATTTATATGAGAGATATGTTTTATGGTCATGCTCCGATGGTTAATGGTTTATTCTTAATGAATCTCGTACGTGATGATACACATATTCATAGTGTGAATACCAAAAGAGTGAAAGTTGATAACAATAGTCTCACATATTTGTGGCACTGCCGCCTTGGTCACATAGGTGTCAAACGCATGAAGAAGCTCCATGCAGATGGACTTTTAGAGTCTCTTGATTATGAATCATTTGACACGTGCGAACCATGCCTCATGGGTAAAATGACCAAGACTCCGTTCTCAGGAACAATGGAGCGAGCAACCAACTTATTGGAAATCATACATACCGATGTGTGCGGTCCAATGAGTGTTGAGGCTCGCGGTGGCTATCGTTATGTTCTCACCCTCACTGATGACTTGAGTAGATATGGGTATATCTACTTAATGAAACACAAGTCTGAGACCTTTGAAAAGTTGAAGGAATTTTAGAGTGAGGTTGAAAATCAACGTGATAAAAAGATCAAGTTTCTACGATCAGATCGTGGAGGAGAATACTTGAGTCATGAATTTGGCACACACTTGAGAAAATGTGGAATAGTTTCACAACTCACGCCGCCTGGAACACCTCAGCGTAATGGTGTTTCCGAACGTTGTAATCGCACTCTATTAGATATGGTGCGATCTATGATGTCTCTTACCGACTTACCGCTATCTTTTTGGGGCTATGCTTTTGAGACTGCCGCATTCACTTTAAATAGGGCTCCGTCGATATCCGTTGAGACGACACCGTATGAATTATGGTTTGGGAAGAAACCTAAGTTGTCGTTTCTAAAAGTTTGGGGATGCGATGCTTATGTCAAGAAACTTCAACATGAAAAGCTCGAACCCAAGTCGGAAAAATGCGTCTTCATAGGATACCCTAAAGAAACTGTTGGGTATACCTTCTACCTCAGATCCGAAGGCAAGATCTTTGTGGCCAAGAATGGATCCTTTCTGGAGAAAGAGTTTCTCTCGAAAGAAGTAAGTGGGAGGAAAGTAGAACTTGATGAAGTGTTACCTCTTGAACCGGAAAATGGCGAAACTCAAGAAAACGTTTCTGAGGTGCCTGCACCGACTAGAGAGGAAATTAATGATGATGATCAAGATGCTTCTGATCAAGCTGCTACTGAAATTCGAAGGTCCACAAGGACACGTTCCGCACCAGAGTGGTACGGCAACCCTGTCTTGGAAATCATGTTGTTAGACAACGGTGAACCTTCGAACTATGTGGAAGCAATGGCGGGCCCGGATTCCGACAAATGGCTGGAAGCCATGAAATCCGAGATAGGATCCATGTATGAAAACGAAGTATGGACTTTGACTGACTTGCCCGTTGAACGGCGAGCCATAGAAAATAAATGGATCTTTAAGAAGAAGACAGACGCGGATGGTAATGTGGCCATCTATAAAGATCGGCTTGTCGCTAAGGGTTATCGACAAGTTCAAGGAATTGACTACGATGAGACTTTCTCACCGGTAGCGAAGCTGAAGTCCTTCCGAATCATGTTAGCAATTGTCGCATACTATGATTATGAGATATGGCAAATGGACGTCAAAACGACATTCCTTAATGGTTTCCTTAAGGAAGAATTGTATATGATGCAGCCGGAAGGTTTTGTCGATCCTAAGAATGCTGACAAAGTGTGCAAGCTCCAACGCTCGATTTATGGGCTGGTGCAAGCATCTCGGAGTTGGAACATTCGCTTTGATGAGATGATCAAAGCGTTTGGGTTTACACAGACTTATGGAGAAGCCTGTGTTTACAAGAAAGTGAGTGGGAGCTCCGTAGCATTTATCATATTATATGTAGACGACATACTTTTGATGGGAAATGATATAGAACTTTTGGACAGCATCAAGGCCTACTTGAATAAGAGTTTTTCAATGAAGGACCTTGGAGAAGCTGCTTATATATTAGGCATCAAGATCTATAGAGATAGATCAAGACGCCTCATAGGTCTTTCACAAAGCACATACCTTGATAAGATATTGAAGAAGTTCAATATGGATCAATCTAAGAAGGGGTTCTTACCTGTGTTACAAGGTGTGAAATTGAGCTCAGCTCAATGTCCGACCACGGCAGAAGATATAGAAGAGATGAGCGTCATCCCCTATGCCTCAGCCATTGGTTCTATTATGTATGCCATGCTGTGTACCAGACCTAATGTAAACCTTGCCGTAAGTTTGGTAGGTAGGTACCAAAGTAATCCCGGCAAGGAACACTGGACAGCGGTCAAGAATATCCTGAAGTACCTGAAAAGGACTAAGGAAATGTTTCTCGTTTATGGAGGTGACGAAGAGCTCGTCGTAAAAGGTTACGTCGACGCTAGCTTCGACACAGATCTGGATGACTCTAAGTCACAAACCGGATACGTGTATATTTTGAATGGTGGGGCAGTAAGCTGGTGCAGTTGCAAGCAGAGCGTCGTGGCGGGATCTACATGTGAAGCGGAGTACATGGCAGCCTCGGAGGCAGCACATGAAGCAATATGGGTGAAGGAGTTCATCACCGACCTCGGAGTCATACCCAATGCGTCGGGGCCAATCAAGCTCTTCTGTGACAACACTGGAGCTATTGCACTAGCAAAGGAGCCCAGGTTTCACAAGAAGACCAGGCACATTAAGCGTCGCTTCAACTCCATTCGTGAAAATGTTCAAGATGGAGACATAGAAATTTGTAAAGTGCAGACGGATCTGAATGTCGCAGATCTGTTGACTAAACCTCTCCCTAAGGCAAAACATGATCAGCACCAGAACTCTATGGGTGTTCGATTCATCACAATGTAACTAGATTATTGACTCTAGTGCAAGTGGGAGACTGTTGGAAATATGCCCTAGAGGCAATAATAAAAGCATTATTATTATATTTCCTTATTCATGATAATTGTCTTTATTCGTGCTATAATTGTGTTAACCGGAAATCGTAATACATGTGTGAATAACAGACAACAACATGTCCCTAGTGAGCCTCTAGTTGACTAGCTCGTTGATTGACAGATAGTCATGGTTTCCTGACTATGGACATTGGATGTCATCGATAACGGGATCACATCATTAGGAGAATGATGTGATGGACAAGACCCAATCCTAAACATAGCATAAGATCGCTTAGTTCGTTTGCTAGAGTTTTCCAATGTCAATTATCCTTTCCTTAGACCATGAGATCGTGTAACTCCCGGATACCGTAGGAGTGCTTTGGGTGTGCCAAACGTCACAACGTAACTGGGTGACTATAAAGGTATGCTACGGGTATCTCTGAAAGTGTCTGTTGGGTTGACATGGATCGAGACTGGGATTTGTCACTCCGCTTGACGGAGAGGTATCACCGGGCCCTCTCGGTAATGCATCATCACAATGAGCTCAATGTGACCAAAGTGTTTGATCACGGGATCATGCATTACGGAACGAGAAAAGTGACTTGCCGGTAACGAGATTGAACGAGGTATTGGTATACCGACGATCGAATCTCGGGCAAGTAAAATACCGATTGACAAAGGGAATCGTATACGGGATTAATTGAATCCTTGACATCGTGGTTCATCCGATGAGATCATCGTGGAGCATGTGGGAGCCAACATGGGTATCCAGATCCCGCTGTTGGTTATTGCCTGAGAGCCGTCTCGGTCATGTCTGCATGTCTCCCGAACCCGTAGGGTCTACACACTTAAGGTTCGGTGACGCTAGGGTTGTGAAGATATGTATGTGCAGTAACCCGAATGTTGTTCGGAATCCCGGATGAGATCCCGGACGTCACGAGGAGTTCCGGAATGGTCCGGAGGTAAAGAATTATATATAGGAAGTGCTATTTCGGCCATCGGGACAAGTTTCGGTGTTATCGGTATTGTACCGGGACCACCGGAGGGGTCCCGGGGGTCCACCGGGGGGGGGGTCCACCTGCCCCGGGGGGCCACATGGGCTGTAGGGGGTGCGCCTTGGCCTATATGGGCCAAGGGCACCAGCCCCAAGAGGCCCATGCGCCAAGAGAGAAAAAAAGGGGGAGAGTCCTACAAGGGGAAGGCACCTCCGAGGTGCCTTGGGGAGGATGGACTCCTCCCCACCCTTGGCCGCACCCTTCCTTGGAGGAAGGGGCAAGGGCTGCGCCTCCCCCTCTCCCTTGGCCCTATATATAGTGGGGGAAAGGAGGAGCAAACAAACCCGATGCCCTGGCTCCTCCCTCCTCCCTGCAACACCTCCTCCTCCTCCCGTAGTTGCTTAGCGAAGCCCTGCCGGAGTTCTGCTGCATCCACCACCACACCGTCGTGCTGGATCTTCCTCAACCTCTCCTTCCCCCTTGCTGGATCAAGAAGGAGGAGACGTCTCCCGTCCCGTACGTGTGTTGAACGCGGAGGTGCCGTCCGTTCGGTACTAGATCATCGGTGAATTGGATCACGGCAAGTACGACTACCTCATCCATGTTCACTCGAACGCTTCCGTTGCGATCTACAAAGTGGTATGTAGATGCTATCTAATCTGAATACTCGTTGCTAGATGAACTCATAGATGGATCTTGGTGAAACCGTAGGAAAAATTTTAATTTTCTGCAACGTTCCCCAACAGGGCGCATGGCCCAGCCCTGGCCGCCTCTCCTCTTCTCCGCAAAGGCCCACTAAGGCCCATTAACCCCCGGGAGGTTCCGTTAACCCCTCCGGTACTCCGGTAAAATCCCGATTTCACCTGGAACACTTCCGATATCCAAACATAGGCTTCCAATATATCAATCTTCATGTCTCGACAATTTCGAGACTCCTCGTCATGTCCGTGATCACATCCGGGACTCCGAACAACCTTCGATACATCAAAACATATAAACTCATAATATAACTGTCATCGAAACGTTAAGCGTGCGGACCCTACGGGTTCGAGAACTATGTAGACATGACCGAGACACGTCTCCGGTCAATAACCAATAGCGGAACCTGGATGCTCATATTGGATCCTACATCTTCTACGAAGATCTTTATCGGTCAGACAACATAACAACATACGTTGTTCCCTTTGTTATCGGTATGTTACTTGCCCGAGATTCGGTCGTCGGTATCTCAATACCTAGTTCAATATTGTTACCGGCAAGTCTCTTTACTCGTTCCGTAATACATCATCCCGCAACTAACTCATTAGTTGTAATCCTTGCAAGGCTTAAGTGATGTGCATTACCGAGAGGGCCCAGAGACACATGTAGAGCACCTTTATAATCAGCCAGTTACATTGTGACGTTTGGTAGCACACAAAGTGTTCCTTCGGTAAACGGGAGTTGCATAATCTCATAGTCATGGGAACATGTATAAGTCATGAAGAAAGCAATATCAACATACTAAATGATCGTGCGCTAAGCTAAGGGAATGGGTCATGTCAATCACATCATTCTCCTAATGATGTGATCCCGTTAATCAAATAACAACTCATGTCAATGGCTAGGAAACATAACCATCTTTGATCAACGATCTAGTCAAGTAGAGGCATACTAGTGACACTCTGTTTTGTCTATGTATTCACACATGTATTATGTTTCCGGTTAATACAATTCTAGCATGAATAATAAAAATTTATCATGAAATAAGGAAATAAATAATAACTTTATTATTGCCTCTAGGGAGTATATCCTTTAGTCTCCCACTTGCTCGAGAGTCAATAATCTAGATTACACAGTAATGATTCTAAAACCCATGGAGCCTTGGTGTTGATCATGTTTTGCTCGTTGAAGAGGCTTAGTCAATGGGTCAGCAACCTTCAGATTCGTATGTATCTTGTAAATTTCTATGTCTTCCACCTGGACTAAATCCCGGATGGAATTGAAGCATCTCTTGATGTGCTTGGTCCTCTTGTGAAATCTGGATTCCTTCGCCAAGGCAATTGCACCAGTATTGTCACAAAAGATTTTCATCGGACCTGATGCACTAGGTATGGCACCTAGATCGGATATGAACTCCTTCATCCAGACTCCTTCATTTGCTGCTTCCGAAGCAGCTATGTACTCCGCTTCACACGTAGATGCCGCCACGACGCTTTGTTTAGAACTGCACCAACTGATAGCTCCACCGTTCAATGTAAACACGTATCCGGTTTGCGATTTAGAATCGTCCGTATCAGTGTCAAAGCTTGCATCAACGTAACCATTTATGATGAGCTCTTTGTCACCTCCATAAACGAGAAACATATCCTTAGTCCTTTTCAGATATTTCAGGATGTTCTTGACCGCTGTCCAGTGATCCACTCCTGGATTACTTTGGTACCTCCCTGCTAAACTTATAGCAAGGCACGCATCAGGTCTGGAACACAGCATTGCGTACATGATAGATCCGATGGCTGAAGCATAGGGAACATCTTTCATCTTCTCAATATCTTCTGTAGTGGTCGGACATTGATTGTTACTCAACTTCACACCTTGGAACACAGGCAAGAACCCTTTCTTTGCTTGATCCATTTTGAACTTCTTCAAAACTTTGTCAAGGTAAGTGCTTTGCGAAAGTCCAATTAAACGTCTTGATCTATCTCTATAGATCTTGATGCCCAATATATAAGCAGCTTCACCGAGGTCTTTCATTGAAAAACTCTTATTCAAGTATCCATTTATGCTATCCAGAAATTCTATATCATTTCCAATCAGCAATATGTCATCCACATATAATATCAGAAATGCTATAGAGCTCCCACTAACTTTCTTGTAAATATAGGCTTCTCCAAAAGTCTGTATAAAACCAAATGCTTTGATCACACTATAAAAGTGTTTATTCCAACTCCGAGAGGCTTGCACCAGTCCATAAATGGATCGCTGGAGCTTGCACACTTTGTTAGCTCCCTTTGGATCTACAAAACCTTCCGTTGCATCATATACAACTCTTCTTCCAGAAATCCATTCAGGAATGCAGTTTTGACATCCATCTGTCATATTTCATAATCATAAAATGCGGCAATTGCTAACATGATTCGGACAGACTTAAGCATCGCTACGGGTGAGAAGGTCTCATCGTAGTCAATCCCTTGAACTTGTCGAAAACCTTTTGCAACAAGTCGAGCTTTATAGACAGTAACATTACCGTCAGCGTCAGTCTTCTTCTTGAAGATCCATTTATTCTCAATTGCTTGCCGATCATCGGGCAAGTCAACCAAAGTCCATACTTTGTTCTCATACATGGATCCCATCTCAGATTTCATGGCCTCAAGCCATTTTGCGGAATCTGGGCACATCGTCGCTTCTTCATAATTCGTAGGTTCGTCATGGTCTAGTAACATAACTTCCAGAACAGGATTACCGTACCACTCTGGTGCGGATCTTACTCTGGTTGACCTACGGGGTTCAGTAACAACTTGATCTGAAGTTTCATGATCATCATCATTAACTTCCTCACTAATTGGTGTAGGTGTTGGAGAAACCGGTTTCTGTGATGAACTACTTTCCAATAAGGGAGCATGTATAGTTACCTCATCAAGTTCAACTTTCCTCCCACTCACTTCTTTTGGGAGAAACTCCTTCTCGAGAAAGATTCCGAATTTAGCAACAAAATTCTCGCCTTCGGATCTGTGATAGAAGGTGTACCCAACAGTTTCCTTTGGGTATCCTATGAAGACACATTTCTCCGATTTGGCTTCGAGCTTATCAGGTTCAAGATTTTGCACATAAGCATCGCAACCCCAAACTTACAGAAACGACAACTTTCGTTTCTTGCCAAACCACAGTTCATAAGGCGTCGTCTCAACGGATTTCGATGGTGCCCTATTTAATGTGAATGCGGCAGTCTCTAGAGCATAACCCCAAAACGATAACGGTAAATTAGTAAGAGATATGATAGATCGCACCATATCTAGTAGAGTACGATTACGACGTTCGGACACACCATTACGCTGTGGTGTTTCGGGAGGCGCGAGTTGCGAAACTATTCCGCATCGTTTCAAATGAACAACAAATTCATAACTCAAATGTTCTCCTCCACGATCAGATCGTAGAAATTTTATTTTCTTGTTACGATGATTTTCAACTTCACTCTGAAATTCTTTGAACTTTTCAAACGTTTCAGACTTATGTTTCATTAAGTAGATATACCCATATCTGCTTAAATGATCTGTGAAGGTGAGAAAATAACGATATCCACCACGAGCCTCAACATTCATTGGACCACATACATCTGTATGTATGATCTCCATCAAATCTGTTGCTCTCTCCATAGTTCTGGAGAACGACGTTTTAGTCATCTTGCCCATGAGGCACAGTTTGCAAGTACCAAGTGATTCATAATCATGTGGTTCCAAAAGTCCATTAGTATGGAGTTTCTTCATGCGTTTTACACCGATATGACCTAAACGGCAGTGCCACAAATAAGTTGCGCTATCATTATCAACTCTGCATCTTTTGGCTTCAATATTATGAATATGTGTATCACCACTTTCGAGATTCAATAAAAATAGACCATTCTTCAAGGGTGCATGACCATAAAAGATATTACTCATATAAATAGAACAACCATTATTCTCTGATTTAAATGAATAACCGTCCCGCATCAAACAAGATCCAGATATAATGTTCATGCTCAACGCTGGCATCAAATAACAACTATTTAGATCTAATACTAATCCTGAAGGTAGATGTAGAGGTAGCGTGCCGACCGCGATCGCATCGACTTTGGAACCATTTCCCACGCGCATCGTCACCGCGTCCTTATCCAATCTTCACTTAATCCGTAGCCCCTGTTTCGAGTTGCAAATATTAGCAACATAACCAGTATCAAAATACCCAGGTGCTACTGCAAGCATTAGTAAGGTACACATCAATAACATGTATATCACATATACCTTTGTTCACCTTGTCATCCTTCTTATCTGCCAAATACTTGGGGCAGTTCCGCTTCTAGTGACCAGCCTGCTTGCAGTAGAAGCACTCCGTCTCAGGTTTAGGTCCAGACTTGAGTTTCTTCTCTTGAGCAGCAACTTGCTTGCTGTTCTTCTTAAAGTTCCCCTTCTTCTTCCCTTTGCCCTTTTTCTTGAAACTGGTGGTCTTATTAACCATCAACACTTGATGCTCCTTTTTGATTTCTACCTCCGCAGCTTTTAGCATTGCGAAGAGCTCGGGAATCGTCTTATCCATCACTTGCATGTTATAGTTCATCACGAAGCTCTTGTAGCTTGGTGGTTGTCATTGGAGAATTCTGTCAATGACGCTATCATCCGGAAGATTAACTCCCAGTTGAATCAAGTGATTGCAGTACCCAGACATCTTGACTATATGCTCACTGACAGAACTATTCTCCTCCATCTTGCAGCTATAGAACTTATTGGAGACTTCATATCTCTCAATCCGGGCATTTGCTTGAAATATTAACTTGAACTCCTGGAACATCTCATATGCTCCATCACGTTCAAAACGTCGTTGAAGTCCCAGTTCTAAGCCGTAAAGCATGGCACACTAAACTATCGAGTAGTCATCAACACGTGACTGCCATGCATTCACAATGTCTGCAGTTGCTGGCGCAGGTGGTACACCTAGCGCTGCTTCCAGGACGTAATTCTTCTGTGCAACAATGAGGATAATCCTCAAGTTATGGACCCAGTCCGTGTAATTGCAACCATCATCTTTCAACTTTTCTTTCTCAAGGAACGCATTAAAATTCGACGGAACAACAACACGGGCCATCTATCTAACATCAACCTAGACAAGCAAGATACTATCAGGTACTAAGTTCATGATAAATTTAAGTTCAGTTAATCATATTACTTAAGAACTCCCACTTAGATAGACATCCCTCTAATCCTCTAAGTGATCACGTGATCCATATCAACTAAACCATGTCCGATCATCACATTAGATGGAATAGTTTCAATGGTGAACATCACTATGTTGATCATATCTACTATATGATTCACGCTCAACCTTTCGGTCTCCGTGTTCCGAGGCCATATCTGTTATATGCTAGGCTCGTCAAGTTTAACCTGAGTATTCTGCGTGTGCAACTGTTTTGCACCCGTTGTATTTGAACGTAGAGCCTATCACACCCGATCATCACGTGGTGTCTCAGCTCGAAGAACTTTCGCAACGGTGCATACTCAGGGAGAACACTCATACTTTGATAATTTAGTGAGGGATCATCTTATAATGCTACCGTAAGCCAAAGCAAGATAAGATGCATAAAAGATAAACATCACATGCAATCAATATAAGTGATATTATATGGCCATCATCATCTTGTGCTTGTGATCTCCATCTCCGAAGCACCGTCATGATCACAATCGTCACCGGCGCGACACCTTGATCTCCATCATATCATCGTTGTCGTCTCGCCAATCTTATGCTTCTACGACTATCGCTACCGCTTAGTGATAAAGTAAAGAATTACAGGGCGATTGCATTGCATACAATAAAGTGACAACCATATGGCTCCTGCCAGTTGCCGATAACTCGGTTACAAAACATGATCATCTCATACAATAAAATTTAGCATCATGTCTTGACCATATCACATCACAACATGCCCTGCAAAAACAAGTTAGACGTCCTCTACTTTGTTGTTGCAAATTTTACGTGGCTGCTACGGGCTTAGCAAGAACCGTTCTTACTTACGCATCAAAACCACAACGATAGTTTGTCAAGTTGGTGCTGTTTTAACCTTCGCAAGGACCGGGCGTAACCACACTCGGGTCAACTAAAGTTGGAGAAACTGACACCCGCCAGCCACCTGTGTGCAAAGCACGTCGGTAGAACCAGTCTCGCGTAAGCATACGCGTAATGTCAGTCCAGGCCGCTTCATCCAAAAATACCGCCGAACCAAAGTATGACATGCTGGTAAGCAGTATGACTTGTATCGCCCACAACTCACTTGTGTTCTACTCGTGCATATGACATCTATGCATAAAACCTGGCTCGGATGCCACTATTGGGGAACGTAGTAATTTCAAAAAAATTCCTACGCACACGCAAGATCATGGTGATGCATAGCAACGAGAGGGGAGAGTGTTGTCCACGTACCCTCGTAGACCGAAAGCGGAAGCGTTAGCACAACGCGGTTGATGTAGTCGTACGTCTTCACGATCCGACAGATCAAGCACCGAACGCACGGCACCTCCGAGTTCAGTACACGTTCAGCCCGATGACGTCCCTCGAACTCCGATCCAGCCGAGTGTTGAGGGACAGTTTCGTCAGCACGACAGCATGGTGACGATGATGATGTTCTACCGACGCAGGGCTTCGCCTAAGCACCGCTACAGTATTATCGAGGTGGACTATGGTGGAGGGGGGCACCGCACACGGCTAAAAGATCAAACAATCAATTGTTGTCTCTAGGGTGCCTCTTTGCCGCCGTATATAAAGGAGCAAGGGGGGTGCGGCCGGCCAGGAGAGGGGGCGCGCCAGGAGGAGTCCTACTCCCACCGGGAGTAGGACTCCCCCCCCCTTTCCTAGTTGGATTAGGACTTGGGAGGGGGAAAGAGGAGGGAGAGAGGAAGTAAGGGGGCACCGCCCCCCTCTCCTTGTCCTATTCGGACTAGGGGGGAGGGGCGCGCGGCCCAGCCCTGGCCGACTCTCCTCTTCTCCGCAAAGGCCCACTAATGCCCATTAACCCCCGGGGGGTTCCGGTAACCCCTCCGGTACTCCGATAAAATCCCGATTTCACCTGGAACACTTCCGTTATCCAAACATAGGCTTCCAATATATTAATCTTCATGTCTTCACCATTTCGAGACTCCTCGTCATGTCCGATATGGGACTCCGAACAACCTTCGGTACATCAAAACATATAAAATCATAATATAACTGTCATCAAAACGTTAAGCGTGCGGACCCTCGGGGTTCGAGAACTATGTAGAAATGACTGAGACACGTCTCCGGTCAATAACCAATAGCGGAACCTGGATGCTCATATTGGCTCCCACATAATCTACGAAGATCTTTATCGGTCATACCGCATAACAACATACGTTGTTCCCTTTGTCATCGGTATGTTACTTGCCCGAGATTCGATCGTCGGTATCTCAATACCTAGTTCAATATCGTTACCGGCAAGTCTCTTTACTCGTTCCGTAATACATTATCCCGCAACTAACTCATTAGTTGCAATGCTTGCAAGGCTTAAGTGATGTGCATTACTGAGAGGGCCCAGAGATACCTCTCCGACAATCGGAGTGACAAATCCTAATCTCGAAATACGCCAACCCAACAAGTACCTTCGGAGACACCTGTAGAGCACCTTTATAATCACCCAGTTACGTTGTGACGTTTGGTAGCACATAAAGTGTTCCTTCGGTAAACGGGAGTTGCATAATCTCATAGTCATGGGAACATGTATAAGTCATGAAGAAAGCAATAGCAACATACTAAACGATCGTGTGCTAAGCTAACGGAATGGGTCATATCAATCACATCATTCTCCTAATTATGTGATCCCATTAATCAAATGACAACTCACGTAAATGGCTAGGAAACATAACCGTCTTTGATCAACGAGCTAGTCAAGTAGAGACATACTAGTGACACTCTGTTTTGTCTATGTATTCACACATGTACTATGTTTCAGGTTAATACAATTCTAGCATGAATGATAAACATTTATCATGAGATAAGGAAATAAATAATAACTTTATTATTGCCTCTAGGGCATATTTCCTTCAAGAAATTGTAGCAATAAACGCTTCAAGGTGAAAAAATAACGACGTTCAAAACTATTCACACCTTCATCCGACTCAAGCTATCTTCCTCTGGTGCTCATTCATCGCTTGACTGATAGCATCCGAATGCTTCCTGCAGTTTGATCCATGACCTCCCACTGTTGCATTCATCTCGTTCCTGAATATCCACAAAAAAGAAAAATGAACATTGCAGATTACAGAATGTATGCTCCCACGTACGGTACATATGATGGTTTTCACAGCATTATTATTGGAAAAGCAGCCTATTTGCTATCAATGAAAATATTTTTGGTTTGCTATGTTAAGAGGCACGAACGTTCAGCTCAACTACCACGGGAGAATTGGTAATCACCTTAATTTGGTTAACATGTAACGGGTGATTTATTTACATCTCCGCGTAATTATTATGTGTCATGCTCATGAGTTGTGTCACACATTTGTTTTAACTTCCTGAGTTATGCAACTTGGTGTCATCCTTCCCACATGCTTTCAATTTCTTGCTAGGTATCTTCAGCGTGGGGCTCAATATATAACCTCCCAAATTTAACCAGATGTTTGCACCATTCGTTTAGCTAGCCCTATGATAACTTAGCTAAGAATGTCCTGTTAAAAAAAACTTAGCTAAGAATGAGAGCCAGCTTTTAACTACCAAATACAATCTTTTAGCTAGGTATCATATATACGATATTTTGATGGTGTCACTTGAGAGATTAGAGGAAACTGACCAGCCCTATTAGAGATCTGCGTCCCAAGCTCCGAGCTCCCAACGTCCATCTCGCATTCCATTTTCGATTCGTTCGGTTGTTTCACCGTTCAGTTGTTTGGCCCCTACATGGCGACATGCTAACTGCCCGACTCCCAAAGTAATCACGCCATCACCAATATGTTCACGATCACGCATGCCATCACAGAAATCGGAGTATACCTTGGGTGTGTTACTTCTTTAGTTACATGATTTTTTTTCAGATATATGGCCATTTTGATATTTCCCCCGGGCTCTAAAGTTGTTAGGCCAGACGTGCTAGTACACAGCCTTAGTCAGTTTTACGTGCAGTTTCTAGCCAACGACTCGTCTATGAAAACGACCACCTCAATCTTTTACCAAGAACCATTTAGAATAAGAGTTGTTCAGACGTTATTATGTAATACCGTTTAAAATTCTTCGACATTTTCCACCACGCGAAGGTACAGAAAAGTAAGAGGAAACGTGTGAGTGCTAAAGGAGGCATATGTCACAACACCGGAAAAAAAAACCGTATCTCCCTGATTGCTGTTAATCTCCAGAAATTTTGCCAACAAATTTTTTCCTCCCACCTTCGATTAATTCTTGGGTTCATCTTCCCCCCTACAAAATCTCGCTGAAAAAAGAAATCTCGCTGGAAATAGCAATCCGGTGGAACGTGGAAAGTACTACAGTAAGAGTAATTTTGCAGTGTCGCATAAAAAATGAGTAATATGATTCAACTCCTAAATTAAAAAAATTGTCGTACCCAGCGGCCAGTGGCAAGCAGACAAGGACACATACGGTCGCAGTGTCACCTCGCCGGTGGCTGCATGCATCTCCCCAGATCCGAGGGCAAAACGACGCAAGCAAGGCGGCGGCGCCGGTGCCTAGCAGACACCGGATTTGGCCGTCTGGGGACGCGAAATCTCGACGGCGCGCGTGCCACCGGTGATCCAGAAGCAACCGAATGGTACAAACGTCCTATGCTCTCCCCTTTCGTTCTTTCTTGGCTGCCACCTGCTCACTCCAGCATGGCCTGCGTGGCAGGAGGGATTGGGTCAACCTGACGACGGTGTTCCCGCAGGCGGCAACCCCTCGCGTCTCCGCCTCAGGAACACAACCACCAACGCCCGAGTTGCGCTGGACCTCCCGGTGTTGGTGGACTGCCACCTCATGAGCATCCTCGACAGCCTCCTCGTCCTCTGCGACAAGGCCACAAGCGCCGTCCGCCTCCTTCGCCCGCTAACCAATTTTGATCTAAATCGAATTCGAACTTGTTGAAGAAAAAAACTAAACTTGAGCCGGCGAGGAGTGGGTACTACCAGCTGGCCAACGCCCAGACCCAAAAGTCAGTGTACATGATAGAAATGGGTGTAGGGGGCTTCTTTTCAGATGTAATCTGGGGTAATATCTCCCAAGTTTGGACAAATATGTTTCTCCACACTGGATTAACGATGCTGCTAGCAGGCAGAGGATGTTGAAAATCCAAAATATGTTTAGTCTCTTAGGTCTAGCCCAAGCTACCACAACCACTGCAAGTCATCACTGACTAGCCGGGGGTAAACAACGAGTCACTATTGATCATCCTATGTGCGCTTTGTATGTTATTATCAGGGACCGGTTGGCTAACTGGAAGACACTGACGGACAGCTAGCACGTAAGTGATGATACGTTTTGGCGCCGGTGTTATGTGACCCCGTGGTAGTACTTGAGCTCCACTACGATTTAACATAACTTTATTAGACCAAACCAACATGGAGTTTATTAGCTGGGATTGTTTTTCTTCTAGTTGGGCCTTCAACTGAATAGTTTTTTTAATTTCCAGTCAGTTTTCCTTAATTGAAGAGTAAACCAGTTGTTCGACACGAATAAAAAATTGAATGGTCCAAATTAAAATATCAGGCGACTGTTAGTCGCTCCCATCTCTAAATCAAGCACAACGTTGTTGAAAAAAGCACAACGTTGTCAAGTGTGTTGTAACTCATGCTGAAGGTTTATCTTTTGGTATGGGCATGTAATCAGTTCATTTTGTTTAATTTTCATTATAGTGGTGCTAAGAAATCAATGCGATGTATGTCAAGGATCTGCAATTGGATGCTCCATGTGTGTGTGGCTATAAACCAATATAGTCCACCCTACAAGTTGATATACCTCAAGATGTCCATGCTCATCATCATGCCTCCATTGAGGAAAACACGTCATCAATGAAAAAAATGTGTATTCTATTACCCTAAGGAATGCGTGTTTCCTTGCTTGTTTCGGATCCGGTTTCCAACAACACATTGTGTTTTTTTTTCACTTGGTCATGGAACTTGATTAATCTTATGGGGCATTAACATGTAAGGAGGCAAAGTATTGTTGTTTAATGTCTGAAACTATAGAACCCAGACAACCCCCTACGACATTTGATCCACCCGAGCAATTCTACTGCGGTACCGCCATTCCACACACAAAAGAGCCATTTGTACACAATGTAGAGTTATAAAAGTTTATTACATATTTCTTTAGGGATGTGGGTTCCGTTTATGTACCAACAAGGAAAGTGTCATAAAGTAAATCTAGTGTATCCATCTAAAATTCAATCTATTGTACCATAGTGGTTAGTTTCCATAACATGCATATCTTTACATAAAGGGCTTATGTAGGTTTTTGGTCCTCCAAGGGCCGCGATAACTTTGTAGTTTTTTTAACAAAAATGCTGAGAGCAGCTTTTCATTGATATTTGGGGGGTTTAGGGGAGTTTGTTCAAGGGATATACAGGTCCAACATACAACATTGGACAAGCCCTACACCAGGTGATAACTTTGCAGTGGCGAACACACATGCTAGACATCGAAACTCATACATCTTCTCAGTTTGATGTGCGAGACGAGATGAGTCATATCTCTCACATGACTAAATAAACCTAACCAACAGTAGTGATCATGAGTTTTGTACCTTTGTATCATACTTCTCACATGTTTCTCCTATGTTTAGTTTCTTGCATGTTGGGCTCAATATATACACTTATATTTCTCCATCATTGGCTGCAATATCCGTTTAGCTCTCTTCTTTGATTTCTTACTTAGAAATGAGAATTCAATTTTTATGTACCCAAACACCATCTTCAATAAGCTAGCCATTACATCTACAACATTGTGCTTGTCATTGCACATGTTGAGATATTAGAGGAAACTGATCGGCTTGTATAATCTGATAGGGTACATAAATTTGGTCTTAAAAATAGTTTCCAAAACCATACAACTGAGGGGATTTCACTATGTTTAATCTTTCTAAGAATGGCTCTCAAACATGTGAGTATGTTCAGTCGATATATGAGTTCAAACATTCTTTTAATTAGTATGGTATGGTTCGAAGTAGCAGATAGAACGGACTACCTCCTAGCAGTGAGCATGCATTAGCTTACTTAATGAGAGAATTGCACTTGTACAGTAACTTAGATTAAGCCTTACATTGTCCAAGAGATATATCAGTTCTAAGATGTTACACAGACTAGACTACTAAAAAAAGAGCAACCAACATTTGTGTGGATCAAGCAGATAAAAATTCAGCCATCATATTAAAGGAAATATGCCCTAGAGGCAATAATAAAGTTATTATTTATTTCCTCATATCATGATAAATGTTTATTATTCATGCTAGAATTGTATTAACCGGAAACATAATACATGTGTGAATACATAGACAAACAGAGTGTCACTAGTATGCCTCTACTTGACTAGCTCGTTAATCGAAGATGGTTATGTTCCCTGACCATAAACAAAAGAGTTGTTATTTGATTAACGGGGTCACATCATTAGGAGAATGATGTGATTGACATGACCCATTCCATTAGCTTAGCACCCGATCGTTTAGTATGTTGCTATTGCTTTCTTCATGACTTATACATGTTCCTATCACTATGAGATTATGCAACTCCCGTTTGCCGGAGGAACACTTCGTGTGCTACCAAGCGTCACAACGTAACTGAGTGATTATAAAGGAGTTCTACAGGTGTCTCCGAAGGTACATGTTGGGTTGGCGTATTTCAAGATTAGGATTTGTCACTCCGATTGTCGGAGAGGTATCTCTGGGCCCTCTCGGTAATGCACATCACATAAGCCTTGCAAGCATTGCAACTAATGAGTTAGTTGTGAGATGATGTATTACGGAACGAGTAAAGAGACTTGCCAGTAACGAGATTGAACTAGGTATTAAGATACCGACGATCGAGTTAGTTGTGAGATGATGTTTGAAAGAAGTTTTTCAAAGAAAGACCTCGGCGAAGCTGCTTACATATTAAGCATCAAGATCAATAGAGATAGATCAAGATGCTTGATAAGTTTTTTCAATGAGTACATACCTTGACAATATTTTGAAGTAGTTCAAAATGGAACAGTCAAAGAAAAGAGTTCTTGGCCGTGTTACAAGGTGTGAAGTCGAGTAAGACTCAAAGCCTGACCACCGCAGAAGATAGAAAGAGAATGAAGGTCATTCCCTATGCCTCAGTCATAAGTTCTATAAAGTATGCCATGCTGTGTACCAGATCTATTGTATACCCTACACTGTGTTAAGCAAGGGAGTACAATAGTGATTTAAGAGTAGATCACTGGACAGCGGTCAAAATTATCCTTAGTGGAATAAGGAAATATTTCTCGATTATGGAGGTGACAAAAGGTTCGTCGTAAAAAGTTACGTCGATGCAAGTTTTGACACAGATCTGGATGACTCTAAGTCTCGATCTAGATACATATTGAAAGTGGGAGCAATTAGCTAGAGTAGCTCTGTGCAGAGCACTGTAGACATAGAATTCGCAAAATACTTACGGATCTGTATGTGACAGACCCGTTGACTAAACTTATCTCACAAGTAAGACATGATCACACCTTAGTACTCTTTGGGTGTTAATCACATAAGCGATGTGAACTAGGTTACTGACTCAAGTAAACCCTTTAGGTGTAGGTCACATGACGATGTGAACAATGGGTGTTAATCACATGGTGATGTGAACTATTAGTGTTGAATCACATGGCGATGTGAGCTAGATTATTGACTCTAGTGCAAGTGGGAGACTGAAGATGCCCTAGAGGCAACCAACATTTGTGTGGATCAAGCAGATAAAAATTCAGCCATCATATTGAAGGAAATATGCCCTAGAGGCAATAATAAAGTTATTATTTATTTCCTTATATCATGATAAATGTTTATTATTCATGCTAGAATTGTATTAACCGGAAACATAATACATTTGTGAATACATAGACAAACAGAGTGTCACTAGTATGCCTCTACTTGACTAGCTCGTTAATCAAAGATGGTTATGTTCCCTGACCATGAACAAAAGAGTTGTTATTTGATTAACGGGATCGCATCATTAGGAGAATGATGTGATTGACATGACCCATTCCATTAGCTTAGCACCCGATCGTTTAGTATGTTGCTATTGCTTTCTTCATGACTTATACATGTTCCTATGACTATGAGATTATGCAACTCCCGTTTGCCGGAGGAACACTTTGTGTGCTACCAAATGTGACAACGTTACTGGGTGATTATAAAGGAGCTCTACAGGTGTCTCCGAAGGTACATGTTGGGTTGGCGTATTTCAAGATTAGGATTTGTCACTCCGATTGTCGGAGAGGTATCTCTGGGCCCTCTCGGTAATGCACATCACATAAGCCTTGCAAGCATTGCAACTAATGAGTTAGTTGTGAGATGATGTATTACGGAACGAGTAAAGAGACTTGCCGGTAACGAGATTGAACTAGGTATTAAGATACCGCGATCGAATCTCGGGCAAGTAACATACCGATGACAAAGGGAACACCGTATGTTGTTATGCGGTCTGACCGATAAAGATCTTCGTAGAATATGTAGGAGCCAATATGAACATCTAGATTCCGCTATTGGTTATTGACCGGAGACGTGTCTCGGTCATTTCTACATTGTTCTCGAACCCGTAGGGTCCGCACGCTTAAGGTTTCGATGACAGTTATATTATGAGTTTTGATGTACCGAAGGAGTTCGGAGTCCCGGATGAGGTCGGAGACATGACGAGGAGTCTCGAAATGGTCGAAACGTAAAGATCGATATATTGGACGACTATATTTGGACATCGGAAAGGTTCTGAGTGGTTCGGGTATTTTTCGGAGTACCGGGGAGTTACGGGAATACGGGGGAAGAAGTATATGGGCCTTATTGGGCTTTAGGGGAGAGGAAGAGGCAGGCCGCGCGCCCCCCATTGACTAGTCCGAATTGTACTAGGGGGACGGACGGCGCCCCCTCCTTCCTTCTCTTCCCTCTTCCCCTTCCTTGTCTCCTACTCCTACTACTTGGAAGGACTCCTAGTTGGACTAGGAAAGGGGGAATCCTACTCCCGGTGGGAGTAGGACTCCCCTAGGGCGCGCCATAGAGAGGGCCGGCCCTCCCCTCCTCCACTCCTTTATATACGGGGGTAGGGGCACCCCATAGACACACAAGTTGATCTTCGTGATCGTTCTCTTAGCCGTGTGCGGTGCCCCCCTCCACCATAATCCTCAATAATATTGTAGCGGTGCTTAGGCGAAGCCCTGCGACGGTAGAACATCAAGATCGTCAACACGCCGTCGTGCTGACAGAACTCATCCCCGACACTTTGCTGGATCGGAGTCCGGGGATCGTCATCGAGCTGAACGTGTGCTAGAACTCGGAGGTGCCGTAGTTTCGGTGCTTGATCGGTCAGGCCGTGAAGACGTACGACTACATCAACCGCGTTGTCATAACGCTTCCGCTATCGGTCTACGAGGGTACGTAGACAACACTCACCCCTCTCGTTGCTATGCATCACCATGAGTGCGTAGGAAGTTTTTTGAAATTAGTACGTTCCCTAACACATATGAATCCCTTTTAGAACATGTACATTATCTCCACTCATGTATACTTGCAGGATGTTTCTTGTTAGCTCTTATGCCTAGAGAAGAAAATTTGTGGTGCAGATTGAGTTCTCTTCCATTATAAAGTGTATATATAACCATGAATATTTAGTGGAGGAAGATTTAACTGAAAAGAAAATCAATTCCTCTACAAACTCCACACACAAGTTATCTTGTTCTGTTTTTATAACAAAATGATCTTGTGATACAATACTCATTCTTTTGTCCATTGCAAAGCAGGTTAATTCTGGATTACCGGCTGTTTAGGAATGAATATATGAGTATATGAGCTACTGCATGTTTTAGTACATATATACAAATCAAGGTGAATTCTGAACTGAGCGACCCATGTGTTCATCCATACAAATATGTATTTGTAAATTGCTAGACTTTTTAGCTATTGAGCACCCAGGCGGCGCCACATGGCAGGTCTACGCCGACGGCAATAGCTCCTAGCTATGCCGCCGTTAGCATAAACTTGCCATGTGGCACACCCAGGCTCGGCAAAAGCTGTAGGCCAGCCAACCAAATCTCGAGGTAATCGGACACGACGGTTGTATGCGGGCGGCTTTTGGTGGACGGCATAAAAAATGATTCCCGTAGTGAATCAACCTAGGAGGCTAGCTTGGCTAGCTTTGTACATGGTGATTTCCTCGGGGCCAAGAATATTGTCGGCAAGGGTCGATCCACTACGTAAAATTGTCTTCGACTCTTCGCTGCATCTCATTTTCGCCGGGAAGTAGTCGGTGGGATCAGTCCCTGTATCGGAATGGATGAATGGCCTCCGATCAGAGCACGAGAGAGGAAAACACACGGGCAAATAATACCACTGCATGTAGAGATTTGGTACTTGTTTTGTGTTTCTTCCAATTTTACCCATTAACCAAATAATACCACTGATTTTGTCTGGTAGTATTGATCAATCTAATCCATTGAATGGCAGAAAATGAACGGCTCATATTATTTAGATGTACTGTAAAAGTCCTCTTAGAAGTATGAGCCACCTTTTCAGGCCGAACAGCTACACTGATTCAGTACCATGCTTACCTGATGAACTGCCCGTCCAATAAGATGAAATCGGCGGTGTTACTCGGCGGATCCTCCTCCCGTCCCCCGCAAAGCAACTTAGTCCTTATCTTAATAAAGTGGGCTTGACCATCACGTTCCAAGTAGTCATTGGCAGGGATTTTTTTTAGAAAAGGACATGGGAATTATTATTAGGGAAGACTTTATTTCTTTGAACTCTAGCGTACACCTTGATGCACAAATGCCGAGAAGAAAAAAATGCTTCATGCCAGCGTGTGTAATGATATTTGTGTCAAAGTACAGTGCAAGCATAACAGAGTTTGAAGCATATGTGTTAACTGGCCTTAATCAATCAAACTTGTCGAGAAACAGAAGTAGACTTGAACCGGCCAGCAGCTACGCTGGCCAATGCCCAGATCCACAAGTCAGAAGAGAATGTGATGAAGATGAAGGGGTGTCAGCAGTCAAGTAGAGCAGACTCTGGTACAATGGATACACTCGTCACATGTAATCTGGGGTAATATCTTCCAAGTTTGGGGCAAATTAATATATTTCTCCAAACGGGATCAAACAATTCTGCTAGCAGGCAGAGAGCTGCGAATGTGATTGGGCAGCGCATGAGAGTCCACGCATGAGAGGGCTACTAGAGTGCATAGTTCTAATGCCTCGAAATAATTAATCACAATGCAAAACAAATAACCCCAACAGAAAATGGTGGCATTAAACACCGAGAGGCGGAAAAACTGACGGCATCGGAAACTATTCTCCCCCATCATCAGGCCGAACAAATATTCCTCTCGTGCATTCTCATCTTTTGACTGACAACATCCAAAAAGCCAAAAAGCCTCCTACAGTTCCAAGACCTCCAGCTGCTGCATCCCTTTCCTTCCTGAATATGTGTCTGCTCCCATGTGCAGTTCACACGACGAGTTTCACGGCTTTACTACTGGGGAAGCATCTTTTTTGCTCTCAACACTAAGCTTAAAGATTCAAGTTAGTTTTAGTTTCCTATGTGGGGAGGTTGGGACGTTCAGCTTAATTACCACGGGAGAAAGTGTTATTAACTTAATTTATCTAGTCCACTATAGCCGTTACATGTGGTTAACTATTAACAAATAGTTTATTTATAACTCCCCCGTAATGATCATGAGTTGTATCAGACATTTTTTAGCTTGATGAGTTGTGCAACTTGGTGTCACGCTTCCCACATGCTTTCATTTTCTCGCTAGGTTTCATCAGCATTGGGCTCAATATATAACCTATCATATTTCACAAGATGTATGCACTGTTTTGTTTAGCTCTCTGATTACTTAGTTAAGAATCAAAATGAAGCTTTTATCTACCAAACATCATCTTATAACTAGGTATCATATAGACAAACTTTTCGTTATCATAGTTCACTTGAGAGATTAGAGGAAACTGACCAGCTCTTATATTCCGTGTGGCCTAGCTCTTATTTCTTAGCATCGTCTCGGCGTTATCTAGACAAGGTGGCATCAGTGCATTTTGTGGGGGCGGTTTATTTTTATGATACCCTTTCTGTATAGGTGCCAACACAACATGCCTAGCAAATATTGGGCCAATTGACAGGGGGCTGAGGATCGTCATAAAACATGTCATATGAGCTTCCCATAACCCTCAGATCAGGAGAAAATAGGAGGAGGCATCAAGACTATGATGATGATCCAGTTCGGCGCCACCCAACAGAAAACTAGAACGAAAATGCAAAAATGCATTGTCCTTATTTTCGAGCAGAGCAACTACACGAGTTTAGTACCATGCTTACCTGATCTCCTGCCCATCCCATCCCACCAGATGAAATCGGCAATGTAGCAGATACTTATTGGCAGGCGAATTGTATTTAGTGTACAATTTGTCTTCAACTCTGCATGTTGTTCAGACCACAGACCGTGTATAACAGAATTTCAGGCCTGTGCATCATGTTTGAGCTTGTTGAGAAACAAAATTAACTTCCGCTTAGATAAGCAATCTGCAACGGTGTGGTTGGAATTTGGAAGGCTTACGGATATTTCCTGCTCGTGTATGGAGACACCCAAGTGAAGCAGCTGCCATAATTGCTCCCATCAGCCCAAAGGTGTCCCTCATCTGTTGTACTACAACTCATTTGTTTCTCCATCCTTTGTTGAACTTAGGACTTGCAAAGCATATGCTTGCTCTTTAAGGTGGAACTCTTTGGTGTTGTCAGTAGACACATGGTTAATCCTGGAAAGGAGCATTGAAAAGCAGATCAATGGATTTTCAGATACCTGCGAGGTACTTCTAATGCTTATTTACAGTTTAGGAAAACTGAAGATGGATTTGTTGATTTTGTTGATTCTGATTTCACTATTAGGGAAAACCTTATACACAGAATATTAGCAGTAGCGTGGTTTAAAAACAGACGCTACTGCTAATTAGCAGTAGCGAGCTTCAGCAAACAACGCTACTAATATCTAAGTAGCAGTAGCGCTCTAGGTGAAACGAGCGCTACTACTATAATTGTCATGCTGTTGCCTCCAGGATAGATATAGTAGTAGTGCCCTTCTGAGGGACGCGCTACTGCTAAAGTACTTAGTAGCAGCGTTTTTCTTCAAAACTCGCTGATGCTAAGTATCACCACCTTAAATATGTTACTTCTCAACCTATCTCGAGCACTTGGTCTTCATTAAACTATATGTGTATGATTTGTGGCTGCAATATGAATGCTCGCCTATACCTATACAGGTACAGTGAGGATTCATGTTGACTATTTAGATTCTACACAAAAAGATCGATGATGTCCAATGTATATTTTTGATGTTTTTACATTGCTTAGACTTATAGCGTTTTTTCAGGACAAAGCGTTACTGATATTGGGATAAACAAAAGAAATAACTGCTTCCATTACCATTAGCATTTTTCTCTAAAACGCGCTATAGATAAGTTAGCTATAGCGTGTTTTCCTTATGAGTGCTACTGCTAGTTCGACTTAACCACCCCCGGCTCAAAATTTCGCTAAGTCCTCCTTTCCCCCCATGTTCCCCTACTCCTGTTGCCGCCGCCCGAGCCCGAGCCTGCCCTCACCGCCGCCGCCCGAGCCCGCCCTCAACCTCACCACCGCCGCCAGCCGCCGCTCTCGACCACACTGTCGCCGCCCTCGACCTCACCGCCGCCGCCCTCGACCTCACCGCCGCCGCCCTCGACCTCACCGCCGCCGCCCGAGCCTGCCCAGGACCGCCGCCTCCCGATCCCGAGCCCGTCCTCGCCGCCCCTACCTCCGTCGCCGAGCACCTCCCAGCCATCGTCTCTCCCCTCTCTGTAAGCCCCCCACCCCTCCCCCACCCCTCTCTCTTTGCTTAGTAGTAGATGTTAATTTAGGGTTCATAGATAATGATTTTTAGTAGTAGTAGATATTAATTAGTAGTAGTGATGGTAAACTACTGATGCCGAGTATATGGCTATTTCTGAGGCATGCAAAGAAGCTATCTGGTTGAGAGGTTTATACACTGAGCTTTGTGGAGATTCATCTTGCCCTATCGTATTTAGTGACAATCAAAGTTCTATATATCTTATAAAGAATCCAATGTATCATAAGAGAGAACAAATCACATTGATGTCAGATATCACTATATTGGAGATGTTGTTGCTGAAGTTGATTTGGAGGTGTGCAAGATAAGTAATCATGATAATCCTGCTGATATGATGACAAAGCCAGTTTCTGCCAATAAGTTTGAGCTTTGGTCAGACGAAGTTGGTATTTCTCACTAGTCCTATGGACTTTGACGCACATGGTGTTTATGCTGATTTGGACGGAGTTATTTACTTTCTTCGACTACTGGATGGAATTTAGCTCATTAGTATAGACCACTGGTGCGCCATTAGTATAGGCCACGGTGCGCCATTAGTATGCCTCCCAGGGGCCATGTATACCCAGGTGCTTTGGCATACTAATGGCGCACGACAACGGGATGCGCCATTAGTAACTTCGGCATACTAATGGCGCACTGTTTAGTGATGCGCCATTAGTGATGCGCCATTTTGAATCTAGATCTGGATCGTGATTTTTTGCCCATTTCTTGCTCGTTTTTTTGCTCGTTTTTTGGCACGACATTATTTCAAATTTTGTTCCTGTTTTTGGATCTTGTACGTTCTTTTGTCGTGTTCTTTTGCCGAAGAGGAGTTCGCCGGAGAGGAGGAGGAGGAGGTCACCGGAGAGGCGCTCGCCTACATCGCCGGAGAGGAGGAGGAGAAGGTCGCTGGAGAGGAGTTCACCGGAGCATCGGAGAGGAGGAAGGAGAAACCATGAGAGGATGGGAGGAGAGGAGGGAGGAGGAGCTCACCGGAGAGAAGGGAGGAGGAGCTCACCGGAGAGGAGGGAGGAGGAGCTCACCGGAGAGGAGGGAGAAGAAACCGTGAGGGGAGGGGAGGGGAGGGGAGGAGAGGAGGGAGGAGGAGGTCGCCGGAGAGGAGGAGGGTAGTATGGTGGAGGAGAGAAGGGAAGATGGAGTGGAGGAGAGGAGGAGATGGAGTGTAGGAGAGGTGAAATGACGAGATAAGGAGGAGAGGACCACAGCCAGCCATATATACGGCATACTAATGGCGCACCATTGGCAGGTGCGCCATTAGTAACTTTTTTTTTATTTTTTTGATTTATTTTGAATTTTGAAGGCGGGAAGATACTAATGACGCACCATTGGCAGGTGCGCCATTAGTAACATTTTTTTAATTTTTTGACTTATTTTGAATTTTGAAGGCGGGAAGATAGTAATGGCGCACCATGGGTAGGTGCGCCATTAGTAAGTTTGAATTTTTTTGATTTTTTTTGCCTCTCCAGATCTTAAAAGCCCCGTATCTTTTTTTCTGTTAGGTTTTTAAGGATTTTGAAAATGTTTAACGGGGTTCCCCCGGTTAAATTTGGATGTAACTTTTCGAGTATATGATTTTTCATATAAAAAACTTTTTCATCCGAGTTAGTATGCAAAAGTTATACCCATTTTTACAAATTCTCGCGAGATTTTGCAAATGAAGTCGAAATTCATATTTGCAAATTTTCCCAACAACTAGACCACATATCACATGGGAAACTTATTTTCTTTTATTTTTTTGACATTTTTATCATTTTCTTTTATTTTTTTTAAAACTGAAAAGGCGATCGGGGGGGGGGGGGCTGCATTCGGTGGAAGTGGTGGCCAAGTTACTAATGGCGCACCGTGGCATGGTGCGCCATTACTAGTTTGAATTAGTAATGGCGCACCACCCCACGGTGCACCATTAGTAGTTTTGAAAAAAAATCAAAAAAAAGTTTTACAAATTTTTTTTACTAATGGCGCATCGTGGATGTGGTGCGCCATTACTAGTTCAACTAGTAATGGCGCACCATGCCACGGTGCGCCATTAGTAGTTTTGAAAAAAAATAAAAAATATATTTTTACTAATGGCGCACCGTGGATGTGGTGCGCCATTAGTATTTGGACACTAATGGTGCGCCATTAGTGTCAATTCCATCTATAGCCCTTTTCCTAGTAGTGACTCTGCGTCGTGTCCGCCCGCTGATCTGTGCATGTCTTAGACGCCGTGTGTATGCATGATTCTGTATGATGCACTTATCCGCGCGCCTTCGCAGCCTGTCCACGTGTTCCAAGCCATCTCAGCAAACCGACCTAGAAAAAAAACTTCTATGCAAACTGCACAAATCTTCTTTTTCCCTGTCACTCTTTGCTGTTGTTTGGCTGTGCATCTTATAGCAGAAAATAGATCGTACTTGATCCAACCAAAACTGCTCTTGTACACACACGTGTGTTCACACACGAACACGTCACCGTGTACCTCCAACGCCGAGGGTGATGCACCGCAGCTCACGTCGAAGGAGGCCCACCGGAAGCGCGGTACGCAAGACAATCCGGCGGGCGCTTTTGTAGACCCGAAACCCCACACGCCCGGGAGGGACCCCGTCAGGGTGCGCGGCGGCTATGGGCTGCCCTAGGTCGATTCGCTCACCCCTAGAGCCTCGAGGATCGCTGCCCTTCAACACGAAGAACGAACGAAGAACGAGAGAGAAAGAACAAGGGAGATATGTAAAAACTAGGGTAAAAAGTAGTATATTGATTTGTCGATTGTGTGTTGTTCAATCGGCCGTCACCTCTCTTCTATTTATGAGGCGGCTGGACTTCCCGTACAAGAAAAGGACTAAAAAGTCCGTCCAAAACATCAAAAACCCTAACTTAACTCGGACAGGAATCTTTGACAATTTCCGGATCAATCTCGGTCTCACCGATTGGTTTGCTTCGGTCCCACCGAGTGAACGTGGCCAACTCTCTGTAACCTTCTATAATTTCTGGATCAATCTCGGTCTCACCGATTGGTTTGCTTCGGTCCTACCGAGTCAACATTGCCAACTTTCTGGTAAACTTTCGGACAAACTCGGTCTCACCGATCAAATCAACTCGGTCGGTCCGAAATGACTCTGCAGCTTCTGTTTCTGACATTGTTTTGCCTTCACAGGTTGCATACGACCTCGGATTAAGACGATTTTTATATCAAAATCGAGTGTCTCGACGAGACGAAGACAACTTATGTAGAAAGTTTTTCCATTTGAGGTCGTATTGGGGGCTTAATCCGCCAAACTGTACTCTGAATATAAGATCTTAGTACTTTGAGCATAGTTTCGGCCTTCGAGATAAAATCGGACGGCGATGGCCCAAACTTCAAAGATGTTCATATCAACAATACGGAACTCTCTCATGTAGATCTTCTCCATCTGATGCCATTTTAAATAAGTTCTTAACCGTGCCAAAATCTGGTCTCAACACATGCCCCCATGTTTTTCGGCAAACTTGTGTGCCGAAAAATAACTTGCATGATGCTTTTCCTAAGAACGATGTCAACACTCCATCAGCCATTTTATGTGCTTAGGGCGATAATTTCTATATCGGCCATGTTTAACTTCTTCTTTACATCATACCCTGGAACCGATTACCACGGATCAGCTTTAAAGAGATGGGAATGAACCCGTTCCTCGTAGCACTAAGGAAATCAAACTCCGAGAGGTCACGCCCTGTTAAGCAAGTAACATCTGGATGATTCCAATCCACCGATGCATAGGCCAAAGCAACACAAGCCGAATTATCCGCGTGAATGACTTCTACCTCATCATCGACCCACTGTATTAAGAATTGATGCATGGTAGATGGCACACATTGGTTAGCATGAACCCAATCGCGGCCTAATATAACATTATAATTACCTTGCACCTCGGCGATGAAGAATGTGGTGGCCAAAGTTTTGCTTCCCACGGTGAGTTCCATGCACATCACACCTTTGGCCTCTGTCTTTTCTTTACCCTCAAATCCATTAAGTACCATATTGGTCCTCATCAATGCAGCATCATCTAACCCCAACTTCTTGAAGATCGAGTAGGGCATAAGATTTACCACAGCACCACCAGGTACAATGGCTTCAAGTGTTTCACCGGTTCTTTTGGCTTCTCGAAGATAGCATTCTTAGGACCAAAATCCAGCTGGGCTACCTCCCCTTCTTCACCTATAGCACGAAACTCGGCAGGTAAGTAATATACCATATTAATCTCCATACCTTCCCGAACCGGCGTTGATTCATAATCCACCATCTCATCTTCATCTCCCAATGTGAATATTGGGCTCAAAGATTCCTCAATTGAAGGGGATGTTTCAGGTGGTGTGGATGATGTAATAGGGGTTGCATCATCCTCTTTTGGTGGCGAATGTGTTGTTGTAGCTAATGTAGAAGTATCTGCGTTTTGTTTTTGTTTAGGCCTCCACACTTGTTTTGTGAGTGCCATGGGCCGAATTTCACTTAACAATTCGTCCCTTTGCCTCTCCTCTTTGTGCTCCACCTTCTCGTGGTTCCTCATGCATTGTAATCTCCTTTTCATGGTCTTGGTTAAACCGGGTGGACACCACTTAGGTTGAGTATATTTGGGATCCCTTGGTTTGGCCTTGCTTGTGCTCGCCTCATGATCACTAACCATGGAACCCTGCTGAACAATAACAATATCACCATTAGAAGTAGCCAGATTACCAACAACCGGCTTTTCGATCTCCTTTTGCTTGTCGCATTCTGAAATTTTCGCATTAGATGACTTAACACGCCACACTTTTTTATTGGCCTTACATGGAGAAATTTTTGTTGGCCGATTTGCACCATAGCTCAAATGGCCTTGTGTGGGATAATAAAGCCTCTCGCGAGCAGGCCTTCTAGGTGCTGCCCACCCCATATGGAAAGCATAAGGAGCCATTGGGGGCTGCCCCCATCCTCCACCGAAGCCTCTCATGTAATATGGCGCATAGAAGGGTTGTGACATCCATGGTGTCGGTGCCCATGACCCATATGGCCTTGCATATCGTCGAAACTCTTGCTCTGAAGGCAATCTTGAACGCTTTGAATGTGATGGCCGATTAGAGCTAGAACCGGCCGCTTGACTTGCATATTTGGATAGCAACATATCAAAAGTTGGCTTGATTCTCTTGTTCTTATTTTCATTCTTTTTCCACTTGCCAACTTCTGAATTCTTGGGCTTGATCAATTTAACATGAGCATCCTCTTGTACTTGTGGTTGCCCCCCGAGTGTGGCATTTTTTATAGTGATCTTCAACACTTCCTTGCCATCGGGTTGCTTCTCAAGCACAATCTTTCTTCCCAAGACCTTGTCGCCCTCCTTGCTATTCCTGGGTTCACCAATAACAACATTATCTTTATTAGCAGATTTGGCTATGCTAGGCCGAATCAACATTTTCTTTCCCTCCAAGTCTATAGTGTTTATCGGGAAGGGCTGTTTATCAACTTGCATCTCAGCAAAATTCAATCGTCCGTCATTAATGGCCGATTGTATCTGTCGTCGGAAAACATTGCAATCGTTAGTAGCATGAGAAAATGAATTATGGTACTTGCAATAAGCACACCGTTTCAGCTCCTCAAATGGCGGTATGGTGTGTGATATTCTAATCATCTTATCTTGCAAGAGTGCATCAAATATTTTATCACACTTTGATATATCAAAAGTAAACCTCATCTCCTCATCACGATTCTTGCGAATCGGCTTAAGAGCATTGCACATATAGGGTTTGGCCTTTGAGGACCAAACAAATTCAGTAGTATAGACATCAACCTCATCGTCCGAATTATCATCATTGTGTTCAACCATATGCATTCTAGGACGATCAGTTGTAGACCTATGGACCCTCTTTACTTCGACTCTCTTGGGCCAAAGCTTTTTGCAAGACTTGATTAATGCTCAAAAACTCATAACTTTCGAGCCTCTCTTTAATGTGAGTTTTCAAACCATTAAGAACAAGATCTGCCAAGTCTCTCTCAGTTATCACTAAGCTATAACATCGGTTTTTTATATCTCTAAATCTCTTGACATAATCGGTGACAGATTCATCATGTTTCTGCCTAACCGATGTAAGATGTGACAACTTTAGCTCATTATGGCCGCTATAAAAGTGATCATGAAATTTTTGCTCTAATTGCGACCATAAGAGAATTGAGCCATGTGGTAAAGCAGCAAACCATGAAAATGCGGTACCAGTTAAAGATAATGGAAATAAACGCACTTTCAATTCTTCCATGGAACCTGCTTCACCCAATTGTGCTAGATACTGACTCACATGTTCCCAAGTTGTTTTCGTACCCTCACCACTAAATTTAACAAAATCAGGAACCTTATAACCTTGAGGGTAAGAAATTGCATCGAAGTGTTGAGGATAAGGCTTTTGGTACACACGACTCTTTACTTTCGGCTCGTTTCCGAAAGTTTCTAGAAACATCTTATGCAAATCCTCCCTTAATTTAGCTAAAATTGGATCCGAGGTAGATGCGGATGTTTGTGGCAATGACATAGGAGCAACCTGAGTACTAGCTATTGGGGCAACTTGTGGGATGGACGCCGAACCATAATTCGGCGGAAGACCAAACATGCTTGCGCCTATGGGTGGTGTGACAAAGTGATTCGGCGTTGACGCCGAATTGGGCACACTCACAATAGGATTAGAGTATGTAGGTGGAGCCACAAGCTGGTTGGTTTGAGTAGGGTAAAAATTCAACGGCATATTATATTGTTGTTGCATAGGTGGTGCCGATGAAATAGGTAAAATCAGACTAGGGTTTTCAGATATACCAACAGTACAACTAGATGATGGAGGCATATTTTTGTGAGCATTAGCACTAGCCATAAAAGAATTGTATGCCATCAAATTACCCTTACTAACAAGACTTTCAATCACAGCCACTTGCTCTGGAGAAAAAACTTTACTCACAGTGATTACATCTTGTTCGTCAATGAGAGGAGGGAAATTGACGTTTCCAACCGGAGTGATGTTGCCTTGACGGTCCTTCTTGAAACACCCCCAAATCCTCCTCCTCGCGCTTCTTCTTGAGCGCCTCAAGAGCCTCTTCACGCTGCTTCTTGCGCGCTTCGTAGGCTTGGCGATGTTCATCCGATAGTTCATCAAGACCGGGCTTAATGATGTTATCGGCGCTAACTTCTGAGGGCTTGGGGAGATCCGACATGGTTGATGATGATTCTTGATCTTTCTTCCCCAGCGGAGTCGCCAAAAAGTGTGTTCGCACACGAACACGTCACCGTGTACCTCCAACACCGAGGGTGATGCACCGCAGCTCACGTCGAAGGAGGCCCACCGGAAGCGCGGTACGCAAGACAATCTGGCGGGCGCTTTTGTAGACCCGAAACCCCACACGCCCCGGAGGGACCCCGTTAGGGCGCGCGGCGGCTATGGGCTGCCCTAGGTCGATTCGCTCACCCCTAAAGCCTCGAGGATCGCTGCCCTTCAACACGAAGAACGAACGAAGAACGAGAGAGAAAGAACAAGGGAGAGATGTAAAAACTAGGGTAAAAAGTAGTATATTGATTTGTCGATTGTGTGTTGTTCAATCGGTCGTCACCTCTCATCTATTTATGAGGCGGCTGGACTTCCCGTACAAGAAAAGGACTAAAAAGTCCGTCCAAAACATCAAAAACCCTAACTTAACTCGGACAGGAATCTTTGACAATTTCCGGATCAATCTCGGTCTCACCGATTGGTTTGCTTCGGTCCCACCGAGTGAACGTGGCCAACTCTCTGTAACCTTCTGTAATTTCCGGATCAATCTCGGTCTCACCGATTGGTTTGCTTCGGTCCTACCGAGTCAACATTGCCAACTTTCTGGTAAACTTTCGGACAAACTCGGTCTCACCGATCAAATCAACTCGGTCGGTCCGAAATGACTCTGCGACTTCTGTTTTTGATCTTGTTTTGCCTTCACAGGTTGCATACGACCTCGGATTAAGACGATTTTTATATCAAAATCGACCGCCTCGACGAGACGAAGACAACTTATGTAGAAAGTTTTTCCATTTGAGGTCGTCTTGGGGGCTTAATCCGCCAAACTGTACTCTGAATATAAGATCTTAGTACTTTGAGCATAGTTTCGGCCTTCGAGATGAAATCGGACGGCGATGGCCCAAACTTTAAAGATGTTCATATCAACAATACGGAACTCTCTCATTTAGATCTTCTCCATTTGATGCCATTTTAAATAAGTTATTAACCGTGCCAAAATCTGGTGTCAACAACGTGAACCTGGCTGCTTCTTTTTTTTTCAACAAACAAATCCTCACGATGTGTTGCTTGCTCCAACGACCAGCATCAATAGCTGCATGTAACGTGACCCTTTAGCTACGCGCCAGCCTATTGGCCGCTGCCCACACAGACCTCCAGCGCGACCGGTCGCTTGTTGGGCCATGCGCTCCGCGTGGGCTGCCACCTCACGCGCTCCTCCGATTTCGCTGCATCGTCTGCATCCCGTCGATTAGCTCGATCCCGTCGAGGCCAACTCGATCTGGAACGCCATGACATTAGCCTGCTCGATCCGACCTCACTGAGAATTTCGCCCATGCCATATTATGCTCACCCGACCGATCCATATTACCAATCGCCGCACGTCCCAAGCACACGCGCTGCCACCGATGATTCCACCTTGCTTCTATTCCAATCTCGTCGAGAACCATGCCCTTACCGGTTGCAATCTCAGACTCGATACTTCCTCTAAATCAACAATCCACAGCCTCTTCGTAATCTTGCTCTGATACCACTTGTTAGATTAAATTCAAGGCATGTAGTTGATCATCCGAGGACCAAGCAATCACATGAGCACGACACCGAGATTTCTTAACGAGGTTCACCGATATGGCTACATCATCGGGGCCTGACTATGGGCGCTCCTCCCCATGACACCGCTACAATACCGCACCCGGTCGGCCTAGACGGCACATGTCACCGGCTTCCACAGTGTTCATATGCTATTATGTTGGCATAGGTTACATCGTGTGTCTACCCCTGCTATATATGAGAGGCGTAGGATACAAGTGTCCTACTTGGACACGACTCCATATCCTATCTAAACACAATACAACTACAAGTCCAACTATAACCTACCTTGTACATAATATTCGACACAACTCTAAGAGGAGGTAAGCGCCGAGTGGCAGTACCAGAACAGCGCCGTCACCGGACGCCCGGCGCCAAAGGTCTTGCGGATGAACTGTCCGTCCGGGAGCCGCACCCGCATCGTGCACCCCTACTCGCCTGTCACCGGCTCGTCGTGGTCCACCGACGCCACCGGGGCGGCCACGCCGGCGCCCGAGTCGCGCATGGTTACCGCCTTGAAGGACGTCGTCAGCTCGTCCACCGTCGCCACCTAGACAGAGGTCCATGGCCGGTTGGAGCCGTGCATCGTGACAGCACCGAAGGACGCCATTTGCTCGTCCACCTCCATTGCTGCCTGTTGGGTTTCGATCAAGAGACTTGCCGTGAGTTGCGTGCTGAGTCCAGCCGGTGCTCTGCTTTTAACACGAAAGGTCGGCGAGGACCGTGAGGAATCGAGTTAGGGCTCACCTGGGCACGAGCTGCAGGGAGGAAGGTGGCTTCTAAATGAAGCGCATGAGTTGTACGCCTAGTGGCGGTGCCAGGACTGTGATGTCATTTCAAATCTATGATGTCAAATACATGTGTTTTCACTAATTTGTTTTTTTTAAATACACGATTTCTACTTGTGTATATAGAATTTGCCAAAAACCTGTGTGGTCAACTGACCATACTCCTCTAAAATGTGGCTCCGCCACTGTGTACGTCAACCTCCACCGTGGGATGACGGAGACTGGGGACACCACAACTAATTGCTTGTCGGGGTGTGCTTCGGTGGCGGTGGCAGGCTACCAAAACTCCGGCGAGATCCCCGAAACCATGGGGTGCTCTCTGTGGCGTTGTTTGTTCATCGGCGACACTCTACGATGACCTATATATGGTGAGGATAGAGGGGATCCGGCGGCACTATCCGATGACCTGAGGCGAGGGGGCAGTGGGTTGCAGTGGCAGCAGTCAGGGTGCTGGCTGCGGTGGCGCGGAAGTGAATGAAGGGAGCCACAAGATTTATTCTCGGGACCTGCTCGGAGCCACAAGATTTATCATCAGGGAGGTTGTGGAGTAAAAAATTTACTCTAAAGATTATAAGAGGTTGTCTAGGTACTGTTTAGAGGATTCCTCTAAAGCTTCATAGAGGATCGGTTATAGTTGCTCTTATTACTAGTATAATACAAAGCTCCATTAACAAAAAAAAGTACAAAGCATGCAAAACAACGCAAACATTGCATATCTACGGCCGGTTCTGGCTACCATGCGAACACAACCGATTTAGCTACATGTCATTCAGCTGATTTTTTGATTTTGGGTCGGTCGAATTTCTGGCTGTTCGATTTGTACATTGAGATGTGTGCTTTAGTTTTTTTCCTGTTCTGTATTTTGTGTTGTGTTGGGTCTAGTTGAAATCGACTGACCGCTGTTTCTGGTCAGTCGATTGTGCATATGGGCTCGCTGAGCCTGGTGGGAGCCTGTTTTGTCCGCCCGTTAACAGGCCTCTCGCCTAGCGCAGCGCCCACCTGCCCCGCGTGGAATCGCTAGCAGGCGTTTCCAAGCTTGGGTGCCTGTTTTGCTCGCTTGTTTTGTTCAGCAATGGAATCGTGCCTGTTTTGCTCGTATTTGTTTTATTATTTTCAGTCCCTTTCTTCTTAACGGGAAACCAATGACACTAATTCATCATTTCTTAGAGAACTTAACTATTTTAATTTTATGTAAGTTTTTATTTCATTTTTTATTCTTTAAGGGTAATACCAATACCTCTAATTCATTCCTACTTAGGATTTTTTTGTGGAATTTCACTATTTGTGCTTATTCTTGCATACTATAAAAAAGCGCAATTTCTATTCAAATCGCTTACAAATTTGTCATTATTATTTTTTCTCTTTCTTTCTTCTTAAAAGGTAATACCCACTAATTCATTATTTTGGTCTAGAGAAGTAGAGACACCGTTGATCAAATAACAATGCCACTAATTGATTCTTTCTTTAGAATTTTTTTCTTTATGCAAAACATTGACTATTATGTGTTTATTCTTTCTTATTATAACAAAGCACAATTTATGTGCAGATTGTGTGCAAATTTTGTGATTATTTATTTTTAGCTTTATATACCATTTTCTTTCCTTTTTTTAGGGTATTTTTCCTTCATTTTTAATTTCTGTTTTCTGTTTCTATGGGTTTTCTTTTTCCCTTTTTCTTTCCTTTATTGGTTATTTTTGCTTTTTGTAGGTTTTTGACTTAGTGTAATTATATACAAACAAATACTATATAATATGTGCCAAAATTTCATGATTATATGTACACTAAAAATGCCCAACTTCTGTGCAAATTGTTTGTAAATATTTCATTACTTGTTTTATTATTTTCAGTTCCTTTCTTCTTAATGCGAAACCAATGCCACTAATTCATTGTTTCTTAGAAAACTTCACTATTCTAATTTTGTATAAGTTTTTTATGTTATTCTCTTTATTCTTTAAGGGTAATACCAATACCTCTAATTCATTCCTACTTAGGAATTTTTTAGTGAAATTTCACTATTTGTGCTTATTCTTGCGTATTATAAAAAAGCGCAATTTATATTCCAACTGTGTGCAAATTTTGTCGTTATTGTTATTTTACTTTTATTTCTCCTTAAATGGTAATACAGATACCACTAATTCATTGTTTCTTAGAAAACTTCATTATTCTAACTTTGATTAAGTTTTTATTTTATTCTCTTTATTCTTTAACGGTAATACCAATACCTCTAAGTCATTCCTACTTAGGAATTTTTTTAGTGAAATTTCACTATTTGTGGTTATTCTTGCGTATTATAAAAAAAGCGCAATTTATATTCAAACCGTATGCAAATTTTGTCATTATAGTTATTTTACTTTTATTTCTTCTTAAATGGTAATACAGTTACCACTAATTCATTATTTTGATCCCGAGAAGTAGCGACGCCATGGATCAAATGCCAATGCCACTAATTTTTTACTTTGTTATAGTTTTCATTTTCTTTTATTTCGTAAAGGTAATACCGATGTCACTAACCCATTACTTTTTAGAAAGCACTATTTGTCGCCGAAATCTCACTAGTGTATGCTTATTTTTTATCATAATAATACATTTTTGATATAAACATATGCATATATGTATTGAATGCATCTATAAAAATAAATATATACGTGCGAGATTGCAAATATAAAAATAAATAATTCATTCCTTCTTACAAAATTTATTTTTTGCATAAATTCCACTCCTATATGCTTATTTTTGCATATCGTACAAATGTGCAATTTTGTGCAAGTTGTTTGCATTTTTGTTTGTTTTCTCTAATTTTGTTTTTGCTTATCAACGGGCCATTGTTTCGCATTGAGCACATGAAGTCTTGTGGGCTGCTGGTGGTTTTGTATGCAAAAAGACTTAAAGTGTGCTATAACACTGAAATTGACTGATCACTATTTTTGTTCAGTCGATTGGTTAGGAATCGACTGACCCATTTCATAAACTCAGGCGACTGGCCAGTAGCCGGTCCCTGGCTCGGCCATGGCTGGAAAGCAATCATGGCTCTACAGACTCAGACATATCTGCTTCCTGGCCTGTCCATGGCTCTGCGTCCATCGATCGTCTTCACGCATGACCCTCTGCTGATCACCTTGTTATTGTAACATTATACTCCTCCTGCACCTTGTTGATCACCTGTTCTTGTTTGTCTCGTCGGTCACCTGTTTGATCACCTGTTGTTGTTTCTCTCGTCGTGCACCTTGCCACCTCGTTGATCACCTGTTACTTGGAGCGTTTCAGTGACATTTATATCTCCGATTCGATGCGCGACGGCTAGGGCTATAGCCGGCCGGCTAAACCCAGAAGACCAGGTGGATGGTGCAATGGTGCAGCCCGAGGTCCCGCAGCGGCGACTCGTCCGGGCGTATCTCCTCGGTTTGTCCACCGGCGAGCTTCAGGAGCCGAAACGGCCGCGTCCGGACTTCCGCGCCGGAGCAGGCGGTAAGCGCCGAGTGGCAGTAACGGAACAGCGCCGTCGCCGGACGCCCGGCGCCGAAGGTCTTGCAGATGAACTGCCCGTCCGGGAGCCGCACCCGCAGCGTGCACGCCTCCTCGCCCATCGCCGGTTCGTCGTGGTCCACCGGCGCCACTGGGACGGCCGCGGCGGCGCCCGAGTCGTGCATGGTTACCGCCCTGAAGTACGCTGTCAGCTCGTCCACCGTCGCCGCCTGGCCTGAGGCCCGTGGCCGGTTGGAGCCCTGCATCGTGACCGCACCGAAGGACGCCGTCAGCTCGTCCACCTCCATGGCTGCCTGCTGGGTTTCGAATTCGATCAAGCGACTTGACGAGAGTTGCGTGGTGCGTCCAGGCGGTGCTCTGCTTTTAACACGGAAGATCGTTGAGGATCGTTGAGGAATCGAGTTAGGGCTCACCCGGGCACGTCGTCCGACTCGGACAGTGGATCGCGTGACCTGATGATATCTCCTTTGGGTTAGGCCTGATCCGAGATGAACAAACAATGGCGTTTGCTGGTGTGGGCGGGCCCATCAAGGAGATGCTCGCACCCTTGATTCGTTCGCTCTTCCAACGGTTGATCGGTGGACCAATGAACATTGACTTCAAAAAAAATCACAGATTTTCAAAAAGGTTCATGAAATTGAAAAAATGTTCATGGATTTGAAAAATGCTCGTAATTTTACAAATTGCTAAAATTTAAATAGTTGACGAATTTGAAAAAATTTACCTTTTTAAATGTATGAATTCTAGAAAGTTAGCTAATTTTAAGTAAGTCTTGAATCTGAATATTTTCTCCAATTTTTTTTCATGAATTTAACGAACGTTCACAAATTTAAGAAAAGTTTATGAATTTAGGAGTAATAGTTTCCAGATTTGAAAAAGTTCATACATTTGAAAAAAATGAAAAGAGAAAAAACAACAACAAAAATAGAAAAAATGAAAAAACATATCACTACTGTGGTCGTGATGATACGATTTGTCGTTGTCTTGATGGTTCCACCTCCTATTCCGTCGTACTTCTCCCTCCCATGCAACTTTACCCGCAAATGCCATTAGGTTTACCTCCACGATCCTTTTTTGCTGCGGTTCTCTTCTTTCCCCATGCATAGTGCCAAACCCGCCCCCACTCGATCTTGATCTGGAGAGTAGTTGCCGCCCATCCCGTTGGTCATGGAGGAGAGAGAGATAAGAGAGGAGCGCATCGCTGGTACCGGTCGTGGGAGAGATAGGTAGGATCGAGGGAGAGAGAGCACCCATCTGCTTATCTCTTCCTCACCTCTTTCTTTCCAACCACCACCGCCACACAACGCTGCCTTGTCCTCTGCTGTGATGGTCCCGTCGGCGGCTTGTCCTCCCAGACTGCCTCCCCTCCCTCTAATGGCAAGTATAATAAGGTGACATAAGCAAGTTATAAGGACTTAAATATTATATCTTTGGTTAGTTGGAGGAAAGAGAAGAGGAGAGAGAAGAGCAAGTACAATAAGATGACATAAGCACACGGAAATTTTCACGCCAACAGGCTGGCTGTGCGAGAAATATCTTTCCGGCATGCAGTTCGGCCGAACTTCGCCAACCTTTTGGAGGACTGAGGTGGTCTATGTCATGTAGATGCGATCCGACGTCACAGCTCAGATGCAGAAGTACTGTTGGGGGATGCTTAATTTCATCGAACCAGTTTCAAGACCGGCGACTGAAGACAATGTGCAGCTCGGAACAACCGAGGTGCAGCCAGGCTTGAAGACAGATGCAAGGGATATTGATGGTGTCCCGGCTAAGGGGCCTCTCACCATGTCGACTCCTGGCCTGGTGGACTGAGCTAAGGACCTCTTGTAGGTTCCATCCTAGACCACTTTGGGCGGCCCATGGCGTATAACTGGAAGATAACACAAGACTTGTCGTGCAAGACAAGAAGCTAGATTCGGCAAGGAATCTACCTCTTAATACGTAGCCGACTAGGATCCATGTAACCCTAGGATTCCTGGTATGGTATATAAACTGGGGTCAAGGCTCGTTGATAGAGAGAACAACAATCTCTCAGTACTTTGTACTCTTGATACACTTCGACGCAATACAAAACAAACGGGACATAGGGTATTATCTACTCCGAGAGCCCAAATCTGGGTAAAACCTTGTGTCTTTGTTACCATCGTGCAAGGTCGCTTAGCTTAGGATACCGTACCAAGGGATCTGTCAGATTTAGCTCTGACAAAATGCAATTTATTTTCTACCATTCCATAGTATACGATTTAATTTGTACCTATCTAGATTATTCGTGCCTCTGAGGGCCAAGCTATGCAACAACGGATGAATGAGCCAGGCTTCGGGAGCCACACATCTTCCTTAATTTGCAGTCTGGGAGTCTGGGAGGACTGAGTCGTATCCTCCTAACGTTAAATAAGCCTAACTAACAGTAGTCCTCAAGGGATAAGTGTTGTTAGCTTGGCTTCATTTATAAAGTCGGGATATGCCTTGTCTCTAAAAAAAGTGTTGTTAGCTCAGTTTATCTAGTGCGCCTGAGCCGTTGAACATACAAACGCCGAGAAGAAAAATGGAGCTTCATGCCAGCGTATGTGATCCAATTTGTGTGAAAAAACCAATGCAAGGATAACATAACCTGAAGCATGTGTAATGTGTTAACCCGTTTTAGTCAACCGAACTCGTTGAGAAACAGAGCTTGACTTCAGCCTGTGAGGAATAGCTACTAGCGTTTGGCCAGTTTTGCTAGTGCCCAGATCCGCAAGTCAGTACAAAATAGTGCAAACAGAGTAGACTGTCTGGCACAATGGATATGCTAGTCACATGTAATCTGGGGTAGTATATCCCAAGTTTGGTATAAATATGTTTCTCCAAAGTAGATCAAGTGTAGTAGCTCTGAACCATATGGGTCAATGTATCAAGGCGTGTACTGATGTGTTGCCTGGTGCACACACCCCCGAGATGGCTGAAGCTTTGGCTCTTCGCAGAGCAGTTGACATAGCACGTGAAGAACACTTTTCCCATGTGATCTTTGCCACTGATTGCCTCTCTTTGATGCAAAGGCTGAAATCCAAAGCCCAAGATCGTTCTGTGGTTGGTTCCATCGTGGCTGATATCAAGCTGGCAACTCTGGGCTTCTCCTCATTCTCTTTTGTGCATGTTCGTCGGTGATGTAATGTGTTGGCTCATATTTTAGCTAGGTCTTGTTAGAACTCTACTGGTCTTTGTGTTTCCAACTATGCTCCGGAGTGTATCCGGGAGACTTTGTATGACTTTGTTGTTTAGTCAATAAAATGCCAACTTTAGAAAAAAATAGTGCTGCTAGCAAGAGGAGAGCTCAGATCGGATGGCGCAGGAGAGTTGAGGCGTGAGAGGGCTGCTCAACCATGCAATTATGCTGTCTCTAAGGCCTCTTCCAATGTATTGATGTTTAGATGAGGTGATAAGTGCATTAAAAATCTTAGCAACTAATTTTCCAATGCATAATTGCTTAGTTTTTGTAGTTAAGCTTTCTTCATTTAATTGTTTAACAACTAAAGTCCTTCATGCATTGGTTGATAGGCATTTTGCATAGGTCCACATGTTTAGCATTATTTCCTCCTGGGATGCTCTCTCTCCTCTTTAATTGCTTTCACACTCACTTTTTTGTCTATGTGGCACCCTTAACATTTATACACCGTGGAGAACCGGGAAAGGCCTAAATAAACATAAGGCGAAACAAATAACCACAACAGAAATGGTAGCATTAACGCTGCAAGGCAAAACAAAATATTGATGGCCTCCCAAACTATTCACCCCGTCATCCGACTCAAGCTATCTTCATCTCGTGCTCTTTCATCTCCTGATTGACGACATCCGAAAGGCTCCTGCAGTTCTAAGAACTCCCGTTGTTGCATCCATCTCGTTCCTGAATATCCACAATACAGAAAAAATGAACATTGAAGTTTACAGAATGTATGCTCCCACGTACAGTACATATGACGGTTTTCACAGCTTTATTACTGGAAAGCAGCTTATTAGCAATGAATTTTTTTTTTGGCTTGCTATGTCAAGATGGTCGGATATTCAGCTCAACTAGCACGAGAGAAAAGGTACTCCTTCTGATCCATATTAATTCTTGTTGATTTAGTAACAAGTTAATTAAATAAGCGACAATTGATATGAATTGCAGGGAGTAATTACCTTAATTTTTCTAGTGTGCTAGTAGCCATTACTTGTAACAGATGATTTATTTGTATCTCCCGCGTAATTATTACCAGTACTTCTAATGCATTATGTCACACATTTTCTAACTTCATGTGTGTTGTGCAACTTGGTGTCATGCTTCTCACATGCTTTGATTGCCTCGCTAGGGCTTTTTTCAGGGTTGGGCTTAATCTATAACCTCACGTATTTCACTAGATGTTTGCACCATTTGATTAGCCATGGGATTATGATTACTTAGCTAAGGTGGTGTTTGGTTCTCTAGTCCTAGGACTTTTTCTAGTTCCTAGGACTTTTTGAAAAAGACTCTCAAGGAGGTGCTTTTAAGGATTTTTAGCAAAAAGTCCCAAAAAAGTCCCTTCCTGTTTGGTTTGCTAGGGACTTTTTTTAGTCCCAACACAAAAAAGTCCCTGAAACCAAACACCCCCTAATAATGAGAATCAAACATTTATCTACGAAACATCATCTTTTAGCGAGGTATCATATATAGTACGACATTTTGGTTATCATGGTGTCACTTGAGGGACTAGAGGCAACTGACCCGCCCTGTTCGTGATCTGCATCCCCAGCTCCCAAATCCCAAGGTCTATCTATCGCCCGCTTTTCTATTCATTCAGTTGTTTAACCGTCAGTTTTTCGCCCCAACGTGGCGACACCCCAACTGCCCTGACTCCAAAATCATCACGCCATCACCGATATACAGTTCATCATAGTCTGCACGCCATCACAGAAATCGGAGCATGTTTCAGTTGTGTTAGTACTTTAGTTACATGATTCTTTTTACATGTATATTGTGCACCTACACAGACATGAACAGTACACTTGAAAAATTCTGAAATTTTGGGACATCTAACTAGAGAAAAAAATTTAACTTCTTGCAAAATTTCATGACCAAATAACATTCGAGGAGCCCTCAGCAATAAAAAAACAAAATCACTCCTCAAAAGTGTACAAAATCACTCCTCAGCAGATGAGGACACGGTCGCAGTGTCGCCTCGCCCGTGGCTGCATGCATCTCCCAGGACTAGAGGGGATAACGACGCAAGTAAGGCGGCGGCACCGGTGCCTAGCAGACGCCGGATCTGGCCGCCCGGCGAAGCGAAATCTCGAGGCAACCGAATGGTACGAACGCCCGATGCTCTCCCCTTTCGTTCTTTCGTCTTGGGCCTGCCACCTGCTCACTCTGTCATGGCCTGCGTGGCAGGAGGGACTGGGCTCACCAGCGCCGTCCGCCTCCTCCACCCGCTCACCGGCGCGCTCGCCGAACTCCCCGTCATCACCGACATGCGGTACCGCGGCGGCGACCGTATCGCCGTGGACGCGTTCAGGTCCCGGTTCCCCGGCCTCGGCTCCGAGCCGCCGAATGGATACGACATCGACTACCCCGCCTTCAACACGGTGTTCACCAGCGCCGGCGTAGACGAGTCCACTTTGCCGCCCACCCTCCAGCTCCCGGTGAGGGACGAGGCGTGGCTGGTCCTACTCGCCAAGCCTGGTGATGCGCACTGGGAGCCCCTGTACGCACCCCGCGAGTTGATGAACAATGAATTGGCCATGTTCAGTTACACTTACATTTGTGCCAGAGGATCACCATTTTGTACCTGGACCACGAAACGAAAAGAAAGTCGTTTCGTGCCCGGGCAAGACTGCGAGGATTCATGCATCTGCCTAATTTGAAGTGTGAGAGAATGATTTCTATCTCCCGTGCCTAAAAAACAGTACTGGGCGCCGGTGCGCCGGCCCAAAGTTTGGGCCGGTCGCCTAGCAGCCGTACGATGCAGGCGTCCTAACCGCACGATTAAGCCGCTGCAGTCTTCTCCTATCTCGTGCCAGTCTTCTCCCTCCCCCCTCGCGCCTGTTTTCCCGCTCAGGCCGCCGGCACTCGCCGGAGAACCGCGCTCGCCGGCCGCCCGCTCTGGCCACCCACACTCGCCGGAGAACCCCGCTCACCGATCCGGCCTCCCGTGCTCGCCACTCTGGCCGCCCGCAGAACCGCGCCTGTCGGCCGCCCGTGCTCGCGGGAGATCCACTCTTGCCGGCCGCCTGCGTACGCCATGGATGCAGCTGCGCCTCGCTGACGATTGACTGGTTTCAGCAAACAGAAAATGCCTCGTTGCAGCAAAAAAGCCCGTCGATGGTTTGCAGCCCCCTCTGTTGCAACTCCGGTCGCCAACAGTAGAAGCCCTCCCGCTACCAACGGTTCCCGGCATGACCGTCGTTGCAAAACCTGTTGTAGCAAAAAACTAGGCTGCTTCCAGCAAAATTAAATAACGGTTGTAGCAAAATTTGGTCTGGTCCAGCAAATCAAAAAGTGATGGTAGTGAAAAATGTGTTTGGTTCCAGCAAAAAAAGACACTTGTTCCAGCCAAAAAAACAGAGAGAGGAAAACACATTGCATGCGCCGCGGTCACCGCGGTCACCATGGTCACCATCGGGCACCATGACCACGGCGAGAGGAGGACTAGGTGGATGTGCTGCACGACCATGGCGTGGAGGAGGATTTGGGGGTGGGGGTGGGGGTGGGGGTGGGGGAGGGGGGAGGAGAGAAGATAGGCAGTTAAAGGAGGGGGCATGGCGGATACATTCGCCGGAATCGAGTGGTACACGGCGCACTAGCTCCACTAGTTACGCCGGCGTAATGACTCGCTGGAGAAAAAGGAGGCTGAGGCAGGGGATAAGACACATGGTCAGAGAGGAAAAAGAATGGGACGGGAAGGAAAACTAGCTTTGTGGGCCACCACGCCACGTGGCTGCCTGAACGAGAGGATAACGCTTCGTGCGTGGACGCGACCGGCGCTTCGTTCGGCCGGCGCACCGGCTGCCAACCTTTTCCAAAAAATAAACCTAATTGATTTGGGTGCTCATGAGTTTTATTGTTTCTTGTCATACTTGTCACATGCTTTCGTTCACTTGTTTAATTTTGTGTGTGTTCGGCTCTATATATATAAACACTCTCATATTTCACCATGGATGTTTGCTTTAGTCAGATATTAGAGGGAACTCTATCTATACAACATTTTCAATGTCATGACACTAGTTCAGTGAGCAAGCTCTATCTACCAAGCACCATCTTCAGTGAGCAAGCTCTATCTATACAACATTTTCAATGGCATGTGACGCTAGTTCAGATATTAGAGGAAACTGGCCACCTCTTATACTCTATTTGGGCTCATGATTTCAGGCTTTAAACAGGTTTTCAAAACCTCACAGTGCAAGGGATTCTTCTCCATTTAATTTGTCTAAGAATGGTTCTCAAATATATTGTAGTGCAAAGTGCTAGAGTAAACAAATTGGCTTTCATTTCAAAAACAGAGTGCCTCTGAGCTGTCAACATGCACATTCTTTAGTTCATGGGAGAATTGTACATGAAACTTACATTGTTCAACACATATGTCAATTCTAAGATGTTACACAGAACAGACGGTCATGATAAAAAAATCCGACCTTTTGTTCAAAGAGGGGCAAAAAACTACCATTGTTGAATCATTTTTAGAAGATGAACAAATTGTCAATTAAGTAAGGCAGTTAAACTCCACACCTCTGATTTTTGCGCTTGGACCATTGCTATGGCATATTAAGATGATGAAACCCATCACTTCTGCAAGTAACATATTTTCTTAGTATGCCATGAAAACTTAATATATTACTACTATAGTGGTATAGCCATTCGATAGAAAATATGTGTTAATTTCTGTTATGTAGCTTATTTGCGCCTCTAAGGGCCAAGCTATGCAACAACGGATACGAGCTAGGCTTCGAGAGTCACTCATCTGCCTTATTTTAAAGTGCGGGAGGACCGAGTCATATGTTTCGCACCTTAATAAACCTAACTATTCATAGTCCTCAAGGCATAAAGTGTTTTAGATCAATTTATCTAGTGCGCTAGAGCCGCCGCATATGGTTAACTTGTAATGAATGGTTCATTTATATCACCGGCGTGATTATTAACAATATGCTCATGAGTTGTGTAATACATTTTTTTAACTTCATGAGTTTTGTAACCCGATGTCATGCTTTCCACACGTTTTTTTCTTCTCAATAAGTTTCTTTAGCATTGGGCTCCCTATATACCCTCACATATTTCACCGGATGTTTGCACTATCCATTTAAACCTCTGGTTACTTAGCTTACAATCAGAATGCAAAATCTATCTACCAAACATCGTACTTAGCTAGGTAACAAATCTACATTTTTTATCATGGCTCCACTTGAGATATTAGAGAAAACTGGCCATCTAATATACAGTCTAGAACTGATCTTGCTTCTTCGCATTATCTGGGCGATATCTAAACAATGTAACATTGATGCAGATGCAATTTATTAGTCCCTTTCTTTAGTGGTGCAAGCACAACATGACATTCAACGCAAAACGAGTCATATGATCCTGGCAAAGCAACTACTCCTAATCTAAACAAATTGGGCTTGACCGGTGCTATCGATCACGTTCCTGGGTAGAGTAATTGTATTTGGTGTAGAATTTCTTTTTATTCTGTTTGTTTGAACTCTACTCTACATTTTCGTTGTGTGTGTCAACGCAATATGCTGATAAAACCAATGGGGAAAGGGAGCTTTACATCAAAGTGCATTATGTGCGATCCTGTTATTCAGTCTAAAAAATCCAATGCATGCACGAAAAAAATTTAAAAATAGTGATTACCAGTTTTGATCGAAATTGAAGTCGAACTCGTTGATAAAAAAAGTGTAAACTTGAGCCGGCGAGGATTGGCTACTACCTTCGCTGGCCAACGGACAGATCCACAAGTCAGTGTACATGATGGGAATGGAGGGGGGGCTCTTTGTCACCTGTAATCTGGGGTGATATACCCCAAGTTAGGATACAAATATGTTTCTCCATAGTGGATCAACAATGATGCTAGCAGGCAAAGGATGTTGCTAATCCAGAGGATGTTTAGTCTTATAGGTCCACCCCAAGTCACCACAACCACTACCAGTTATCCTATATGCGCTTTGTATGTTATTATCAGCGACTGACCAGCAGTTGAGTTGCAAGGTCATCACTAACCAGAAGAAACTAACGGGCCGGTGGCGCGTCAGTGATAATGCGCTTTGGCCGGTCAGTGTTATGTGACCCTGTAGTAGTGCTTGGGCTCCACTACGGTTTAACATAACTTTATTAGACCAAACCAACATGGATTTTATTAGCTGGGCTTGTTTCCTTTTCTATTGAGCCTTCAAGTAAACACTTTTTCCTTTCAGTCACTTTTTCTTAACTAAGGAGTAAACCACTTTTTGGATACGACAAAAAAGGGAATGGTCCAAATTAGAATATTAGGTGACTGATTGTTAGTCGGTCCCATCGCTAAATCAAGCACAACGTGTCGAGTGTGTTGCAACTGCCGCCGGAAGTTTTTGTTTTGTTTGGTCTATGTCTGCAATCGGTTCATTTTTTTAATTTGCATTATAGTGGTCCTAAGAAATCGATGAGATGTATTTTGAGGATCTGCAATTTGCTACTCGATATGTGCTTGACTATAAACCAATATAGTCCACCCTGCAAGTTGTGAAACCTCGAGATGCCCATGCTCATCATCCGGCCTACATCGCGACATCATCAATGGAAAAATATTTGTTTTATTACCCTATGGAATATGTGTTTCTGTGCTTGTTTCGGATCCAACTTTCTAGAAATACATTATGTTTTTTTTCACTTGGTCATGTAACTTCTTTAAGCGTATGGGGCATTAACATGTGAGGAGGCAGAGTGTTATCGTTTCATTTCCGAAACTGTAAGAACTAAACTACCACCTACGGCATTTGATCCGCCCTAGCAATTCTACTATAGTACCGCCATTCCACAGACCAAAAGAGCCATTTGTACACAAAGTAGAGTGATAGAAGTGTATTACATATTTCTACTTGGGGAGGTGGGTTTTGGCTTAAGTACCAACAAGGAAAGTGTCATAAACTTAATCTAGTGTATCCATCTAAAGTTTAATCTGTTGTACGTAGTGGTTAGTTTCCATAACATGCATATCTTTAATGAATGACTTATGTAGCTTTGTTGGTCCTCAAAGGGCCATGATAATTTTGCAATAGTGAATGCACAGGCTAGACTTCGAGACTCATACATTTTCTTAGTTTGAAGTGCGAGGCAAATGAGTTGTATCTCTGACACCTCTAAATAAACCTAACCAACAGTAGTGATCATGAGTTTTGTACCTTCGTATCACACTTGTCACATGCTTCTGATCCCTTGTTTCGTTTCTCGCATGTGGGCTCAACATATACACTCATATTTCTCCATCAATGTTTGCACTATTCGTTTAGCTCTCTTCTCTGATTTCTTACTTAGAAGTCAGAATGTATTTTTTTTATGTACCAAACACCATCTACAATAAGCTAGCTATTATATCTACAACCTTTTCCTTGTCATTGCACATGTTGAGATATTAGAGGAAACTGGCCATCTTGTATACTCTGATAGGGTCAATAAATTCCGTCTTAAAAAGAGTTTCCAAAACCTTACAGCTAAGGATCTTACGCTTCATTTCATCTTTCTAAGCATGTCTCTCAAACATGTGAGTACGTTGAGTCGACAAATGAATTCAAGCATTCTCTTAATTAGTATGATGTGGTTCGAAGTACTAGATAGAACGAAATACCTCCTGGCTATCAGCACACATTAACTTAGTGCATGAGAGAATTGCACTTGTACAGTTACTTATATTAAGCCTTCCATTGTCCAAGACATATATCAATTTTAAGATGTTACACGGACTAGATAACTCCAAACAATTCAGCCATCATGACTATCTTTTTTAGATGAGATTTTGTCGATTAAGCTCGGTTTCTGCCTCGCAGATGACAACGAAAAAAATACCAGGAAATGAACTTAGGATTTTTTGAGTGATATAGGACCAGGGGTGCAGGAGAGCAGTCAGGGGGGGGGGGTGCCCTAGCCCATGGCACTCTCTCTACATGAAAATGGCTCCAACATTTTTCCTGTATTGTTTTGGTCTTCAAAAAAACCTTCATTGATCCTTGTTTTGGTCTTCAAAAAAACCTTCATTGATCCTTGTTTTGGTGCTTTTATGTAGCTTTCCAACAATTTACCGTCCTCTCGTACAACATGTAAATTAAGATGAAAACATTAGATTGTTGTGATAATGCGCAAAATATCATTAATAATGAACACTTTATACTAAGAATTTGTGATGCAAAACGGTTGCATCAGGCACCCACAATGTGGAGGCATCGCTCTCTTCAACTTGTAAGGATCCCATCGTCATCTCCTTCCGACAAATAGGAGTACCTCAATTGTAGCTTACTTGGACTTAGTTTTAGCTAACTATGCCCACTTAATTATCTTCGGTTAGCCTTTTGCTGGGCTTTATTAATTCCAATCTTGCACTCTTTGTGCCTTTCCTCTAAAAGATCTAGTCAAATATCCAAAGTAATGTTACTATGGAATGAGATCTTTTTGTATTATATGCACTATGTTATGTTCATTTGTGCAATGTGTTGTTCAATTGTGCACTACTTAGTTCAATTCTTTGGTTTAATTTTGTAATGTTATAAGTGTGAAAAGTAGATTGAATTTGACTATACTATATAGGCAGGAAACATATGGAATTGATATATTCGTTGGGTGTTAGGCATGTTGTTGTTAACATGCCTTTCCATGGTTGAAGTCTGTTGGATAAGTATTGTGTTTCTTCTTAATCAAGCTTTATTGGTAGTGTGCTAATTCTTGTTTAACCTAATCAATATCTACTTTATCTAAATGCAGAGTAACAATGGGAGATGTTGAGGTTTATTATCGAGGTTTTCTTGCTCCTTTGGACTATAGTGCATTATTGTAGGATTGCAGAAAATTTCTAGTATCTAGGTCTTGCATGTAGCTCCTGATGTCAATGGTTTTGATCCACTCTCGAAACATTTTGCGTATGGGAAAATGAAATATCCAGAAATATCAGTCAGGTCAAGAAACTAAGAAAGATTGTTAGGATAAATAAACTTCGAGGACAAGCAAGAAAATATTTGTTTGCGAAAGGATCTTACTAACTTCCTTACCTTGTTTTTTATTACACATAATATTTGAATATTTAGAAAGCAAAATTATGAACATCTTTGATTTCAGTGCTTTCCAAAGTAGTTCACTGATGAAAACCTCTCAAACCACACCTGTATACAATTTTTAAGTCTTCCTCAAGAGTGTGAAGGACAGGAGGGCCGCCATTCATTAGCGTTGGCCTAGAGTTGCACACAGCTTCAAGATCACCGCAGACGCAATATTCGCCTTCTGCTTTAGTAGCTTTCCAGATGAAATTCATCGTTTTGTTTATAATCTATGATATTGCTTTCTAAATTTTTTTTAGATGTTACATTATTTGAAGTGCTTCTATGGGACATGATTAATTCGGTGCTTGTGTACGTTGGTACCATGATGCCAATTATATGAAATCATGGTGTACATTTGTTGTATATGAAATGTGCCGTGTGTTGGATATGAAATAGTGGTGAACATTTGTTATGAAATGTGAATTTGCTTATTGAATGGATTAAAGGCAAATAAATTGTTATTCTGGTCATTGCATTTCACACGCTTGCGTACAATAGAGCGTGTGCAATGAAGACATACAACACACATGATTGTGACCAGACAACGTGTGTGATGAAAGAACCCGCATACATGATTGTGATATTGGCAACATGTATGATTGATGAACCAAGACACATGTTCCGTATAATGAATCGTGTGCGATCAATAAAACCATGCCACACGATTGTGCTTATCCAGGCATGTGCAATGGGGTATACCAACACACATGATTCTGACATAATAATTGTGTGCGATGTACGCCCTATCTAACACTATTGTTCGTGTGTGATGACTCACCCCATCACACACAATTAAGTTTATTATGTCATGACAAAAAATATGGTACTTGTAGAAGTGATTGGTTTCATCATCTTAATGTGTTTGTTTAAATATTAGAGACTGGTTCATCTTGGCCGTGTCCACATAAGTTAACACTGATGCATTGTGTGGGCGCAGTTTCTTACCCTTTCCCTAGATGTGTAAGCAGAACATGACTTCCATACAAGGGTTACAACGATGTGAGTTTCATTATCAGGTCGACATCAAAACTGGTGATGACCCAGGATACACCTATTAAAAATACCATGCTTACCTGATGACCTGCTCGTCCAACAAGATGAAATCGGCAGTGTTACTCACTGTATCCTCCTCCCCTCCCTCACAAAGCAACTTCTTATATCTTATCTTATATTTACTAATTGGAGGCACCATACGAGTATCCACGTTAATCCACATCAGCAGAATTAATTTAGCCGTTAGATTAAAAATTTAATGGTAAAGATCTATTAGAAAATGTTGCCTCACAAAGCAACTTCTTATATCTTATATGTACATAAATTTCTTTAAGGCCACGCATACAAAAAAGAGCCCCCCTACTCCCACGCCCAAGCAATGAAAAAAAAAGAACGTGACTTTTTTTACTTTGATGGGAAACAAGGACGTACAAATAACAAGTTAGGCCCCACGTTAAAAGTGTGCAGTTCCCACAGTCCCGTAAAATCAAAATACACGCCCGTATAAAAGAAGAGACCTCAAGCCTCACGCCAAAAAAGGAGAATCCTGCCTCATTCAAGGAAAAAAACACCAGGTACATGAATATGACTCTTTTGTATTGAAACTACATAAACAAATAGGATTAAGTCCATGCGTACAAACATACTATTTTTAGACATGCGCACAAACCTACTAAAAATGCCATGGGTACAAAAAAGAGTCCGCAACAACCCACGTCCAAGTTATAAAACAAATAAAAATGACGTGCCATTTCTCCTTGAAAAGTGAAACAAACAAATGTATTAATAAGAAGTCCACTCCCACAGTCTTAGGAGAAAACACGCAGGTATTAAAAAAATCCTCAAGCCTCATGTTAAAAAATGAGAGTTCATGCCGGATTTTGAAAAATAGATTTCAACCGCGAGTAGGGGAAGCCGAACGTGTTGCCGGCGCCGCAGTCGTCTCTACATGCATAATGTAGTGGATGGCACATCATTACATATATTTTTTTTCATCTACGGCTCTATCAAAACAAATCAGTGCATTGTATGTGTCTCCCTAGGTAGGTTCCACTTGTTTCCTTTAAGCACTGAACGCATTATTTTTCTTCTTTTCAAGGATTAGTTCATTGATGTTATACATTTACATTCATGGTACTAGAATGTCATGTCAATGCGTGTTCTTACCTTCTGTTTCAACAATAAAGCACTTCGTTTACCTGTTAAATGTACTAAATATTTCTATAGTTTTTTCTTATTCTATTGCATAGTTGTTGTAATATAAATCAGAAATCTTTTTTTCTGTTGTGATTTTTTAATATATGTAAATCTAGAAAATTCCTAAAATTACATGTGCCAACTTCAGAGGCGTGTTCATACCAATGATTTTCAGGTTAAATAAAAAAATTATATATGGAAGTTTATAATTTGTTTGATTCTTTTGTTATTGGGATATGGAAGAAAACTCTTTGTCTCACAAATCTCTCCGCGGCAATTTTCACCGATCCTGGCATATTTATTTTAGAAAATTAATGCACATCAAGGAAAATGCTTTAAGCCTACAACATCATATATAGGATGTTGGGATAGGAATATTGACCATATTTCTAAATCTCTTGAAAGTATGCTTTTCTATTTAAGTTTGTTCGTCATTTTTATAAATATTAACATCTGCATTGAATGATGCCCAAGAGAACACTCATACAAAAAGTACATTTGAGGAAGATGATTCCCCACTTTTGGACAACAATTCATTCATATATACTCTAAAGCACTAAGAATTCATGTTTTTAATTTACACAATAGTTCTGAAGCAGAGTAGTTCCTAGCCCGTGCAGGAGCACGGGTTGCCGACTAGTACTCATAATCTGAATAAAGTGGGCTTGACCATAACATCCATGTTCCGGGTAGTGTAGTCATCGGCATGGGAATTATTTTAAGTGTAGACTTCTTTTTGGTGAATTCTAGCGTACACTATGGGTGCGCGCACGTGTGCGCGTGCGTGCACGTGTGTGTGTGACATGGGTCCCCAGCCGTCGATATGTGTAACGCATAAATGCCGAGAAGAAGAAAAAGAGCTTCATGCCAGTGTGTGTTATCCTACTCGTGTGATAAATCGAATGCAAGCATAACATAATTTGAAGCATGCGTTAACCAGTTTTAATCAATCGAACTCATTGAGAAACAGAATTGGACTTCAGACAGTGAGGAATGACCACTAGTTTATGCATTAACACAGATCGAGGGTTGAGAAACATGATCGAGCTAGTTTGGCCAGCCCAGATCCACAAGTCAGTACAAAATTATTCATCAGTCCAAACATAGCGGATTATCTGCCACAATGAATAGATGGACTCAATTGTCGCAGTGAAGCTGGTCCAGGCGAAGGAGATAGATTGGTCGATCTATTTGTCCATTATTAAAGAGATTAGATATCTAGTGTCTCTTCGTGAGTCTTGTATTACTCTTGTTAATCGTGCCCAAAATAAGGTTAGCGATAGCTAAGCTAATTTTGCACGGACTGAGGGAAGAAGCATTACTTGGCTTGGTTCTTCTCCCAAAGTGTCCCCAGAGCTATATCTATTGATTGTAAGAACTTGAACAGTTGAGTAATACAGGTTTTCACCCACAAATGAAAAAAGAATACGCTCCGTCCCATGTAATCTGAGTAGTATGTCCCAAGTTTGGGACAACTGTATTTCTCAAAACTAGATCAACAGTGTTGCTAGCAGGAGGAGAGCCAATATCGGATGACGTGGGAGAGTGGACAAGTGAGAGGGCTGCTCTACAACTCAATTATGACGTTTCTAAATAATGATGCAAAACAAATAACCACAACAAAAAATGTCTTTTTTATCATAGTACACTCGAAGGCGCTCACATACACTCACCCCTATGAACGGACGCACACACTCTATCCCTATGAGCACCTCCGAGAGACTAAGCCGGCGTAGCATCTTGAGATCTTACGATGTCACTGTAGTCGCCTCGCAGTCGACGGGAACGTCTCCTCCCACTAAACGAACACAGATGAAGCCTGAAATAATTCCAGGAATAAGGTAAGCACCAGTGTCAAGTCTAGGACTTGAACTCTGGTGGGCTGGGGATATCACTATCCTCCTAACCATCCAACGACAGATTGGTTCGCCACAATAGAAAATGTTAGCATTAAACACCGCAAGGCGGAAAAACAGATAGAAACCTTGGACTTCCACATATAACTCCATTCTTTTACATTACTTCCCCTTCAAACTTTTTCTATGTTTAATACATACCATTCAAATTGCCATGCTCAAATTTGGCCTTTTTGAGTTGGTTTGCTATGTTTGAAGCATTAATTGATTTTCTGCCATTAAAAGGGGCAAAATGGTCTTTGATTCAAAATATCATGCAAACGAGCTCTGGAGAGTTTGAAACTTGTTATGGGTTCATAACATGACCCATGTAGCGTGTGGCCAAAATTTGAGAGTGTTAGGGGAAAAACTGGATGCACTTTGTGTACAAACTGAACACTCTTCGGTGAAGTATCGGAGCTTCGAACGAAAACTTGTGGACTTTGATACAAAACTCAATCATTTTTACATCATTCCCGGTCATACTTTTTGTATGTTTAATGCACACCATTGAAACTGGCATGCTAAAATTTGGCCACTTCTTGAGTTGGTTTGCTATTTTTGAAGCATTAATTGATTTCTTGGCCACTAAAGCACCGTTCAAAATAACAGGCAAATGAGCTTTGAAGAGTTTGAAACATGGCACGGGTTCATCGTATGAACCCTATAGGGTGTGGTAAAAAATAATAGCGTTACGGAAAAAACTGGATGAACTTCGTATAGAAACTAAACACTCTCCAACGAATTCGACCCCTGGCTCGCACACACTTTTACCACGCGGCAGGTGTGGTCAGCCCTTCATATTGATGAGTAATTGAGTATTTGTGGAAGAAGAATCAGAAAAATGACAGGAAACACTCTCCAACGAATGGAAACAATCACCTTCCACATATAACTTAATTTTTTTACAGCATTTCTCCTTTAAACTTTTTGTATATTGAATATACACCATTGAAAGTGCCATGCTCAAGCTTGGTTTTATTTTGGGTTAATGAACATGATTTGTTCAAGCACTTTCCTTACTTCCAAGATCTGTGGCAAGCTCCTTCTATAGCCCAACACTGCTAACTTTGGAAAATTTTGAAAAGTTTGCACGCGGATTAGCGAAATATTGCAGTATCGGACATGATTCTCGCTCGCCGATGATATGTTCAGAACCAATGGTGGGCGTCTAGCATCCACACGGATTAGCGAAATATTGCAGTATCAGACATGATTCTCGCTCGCCGATGATATGTTCAGAACCAATGGTGGGCGTCTAGCATCCACACGCCACTGTTGTTTCTATCCCACAACTAATTATGTGAAAACTAAGAAATGATAGGTGATGGCTACAACCCGCCACTACTGAGCATTTAACAGTGCTCGGCGCTTTTTCCACCCGCCACTGAACTCTCCAATGTGACCCACCAATAAGCCTTTTCCTAGTAGGGGGCGGCTTATGTAGCCTTTTCGTGTCTCCTCCACGTAAGGAAAACATGCTTTTCCTACAAGGAAAAAAATGCATCTACCTAATTTGAAGAGTGAGAAGAACGATTCATGTATCCCGTACATCAAAATCAACCTAACTAACTCTACTTCTCATGAGTTTGATAATTTGGTGTCATACTTGCCACATGATTCCATTCCCTTGGTTAATGTTGTTTGTGTTGGGCTCTATATATACTCTTATATGTCCATACATATTTGCACTACCTGTTTAGCACTTTGATTGCGTACTTAGGTATCATAATGAAGTTTCTCCGCTACCGCAAGCACCATCTTCAGTGAGCGGGCTCTCATATCTACAACAGTTTTTATGACATGACATTAGTTAAGATATTAGAGGAAATTGACCACCTCATATACTCTGTTTGGGCTCATAATTTCACGCATTCAACAGGTTTTCATAACCTTACAGTGGAACAGGTTTTCATAACCTTACAGTGGAGATTTATATTTGCATCAATGAAGTAGAACCCTCAAACCCTCAAACCCTTATAGCAGTTTTAAGGGTTGAGAAGTGCCAGTTTTGACACTTTTAAGGGTTGAAAAACAGGGGCAAAGACTAGAACCCTCAAACCCAACCCAACCCTTAAACTGCTTTAAGGGTTGGATTTGAGGGTTCTAGTCTTTGCCTCAACCCCAACCTTTAAAACTGTCATTTCATATATCACACATTTCATCACATTTCATCATATGACATATCACAAATTCCATCACATTTGACATAAAACAATAATCATTCTAGTTATTATTACAACACCGAATAAAACAATAATCATTCAAATTATAACAACAATGCTTGAGCAAATTACACTAATTGTTCGAATCAAATAGGACATAGAAAAGTAAAACAAAGATACATCATGGGCCAATGCGCCGCCCATCCAACTGCCAGTGGTGCTCTACTAGATCATCCCGGAGCCGACCATGAGTGGTTGCATCCTCAATCTCACGATGTGCTTGAAGAAAAGCGTGTATGCCAGAAGGGTTTCTTTCCGGTTGCACACGGGTACCAACATTGTCATAGAAACAAGGAAGGTTTAACCCTCTCTCATCCTCTAGGATCATGTTGTGTAGAATCACACAACATTTCATGATGTTCATCAAGGTTTTTTTGTCCCAAAACCGAGCTGGACCACGAACTATGGCAAACCTTGCTTGCAAAACACCGGGGGGCGGGGCGGGCGGCCGGGGGCGGGGCGCGGCGGCTGGGGGAGGTGGAAGAGAGGAGGCGGGGCGGGAGGCGGCGGGACGGGAGGCCGGGGGGCGGGGCGCAAGGCGGGGCGGCCGGGGGCCGGGGCGCGGGGCGGGAGGCGGCGGGGTACGGCGGATCCGGCGGCGGGGAGTGTGGCGCAGGGGCGGGACAGCCGGCGTGCGTCGAGGGGAGGCGGGGGGCCGGCCGGATTGGCGGCGGGCGACGGCCGGTGGCTTGGGAGGGAGGAGGCGGGAGGTTGGGGATGGGAAACTTCCCTCCCGCGCGACGGGGGAAGGGAGTGCGGGTTGGGGTCGAGCGCCCCTCTCCAACCCTCACTTCCACAAATTGAAATTGGGTTTGAGGGTTGGACCCTTTTTTTTTTTTTGAGGGTTTGAGGGTTTAGGGTTTCTAGTCTTTGCATTTTTTTGTTGCTACCCGGAAAAAAACGGTTATTTTTTAGGGTTTGAGAGTTTAGGGGTACTACTAGTAATGCTCTTAGCACATAAAAGGTACTGATAATAAGGAGTAGGTACCTGCACACATCGTTGCCCCTAGCGACGAGCCTCTGTTGCTGCCGCAGCACACCCGGTGAATCTCCGCCTCCGCGTACGCCCTGCCATGATGCGCGCGTCGACGCGCCCAGCTGCCTGCCTGTTAGAGCCGCGCCATGTGCCGCACGAGCACCAGCGCCGCGGCCCTGTAGCCCGTCGCCGTACGTGCCGAGCCGCCGCCGTTTGCGGGCTGCTGCATAGGCGCCGCGCGCCACCGTGCGAGCCGCGTCGTGGCCGCACAGACGGAGATGGAGAGGGGTGTCGGCACACCTATCATGGACGGGGAGAGACGACGACAGGGGTGTCGTTGCCGTGCTCGTCCTCTTGTTCTGGCCACGGTTCTCGGCGGCGGGATGGGAGCCAATGGCGTAGGTAGGATGGAGCACGGGCGCCCCGGTGGATTTACTGAACCAAGATTTGGGAGAGCTAGGACGCCAGGTTAAATTTTGGGTTAGTGCTACTCTTGTCGCTACATAAGTCTCGTGCTCTCGTCAGATTTTTTTCCCCAACACGGTACAAACGCACGTACTCTTGTCAGGTCGCCCGTGTTTCTTTCATGGGAGTCACAGTCGGTCCAAAGAAAACAAGAGAAAGAGACAGCTGAAAGTACCGGCCACGTAGTACGTGGCGCACAAAGTCCAGCTACCAATGCTTTATATATCTCTCTCAAGAGAACACGTGCCGTACTTAGATTTTTCAGGCTAGACAAATACTTCCTAGATACATACATCTATTTAAGCGACAAGTAATATGGACTAGAGAGGATATAAATTAAATTATCTAGTGTAAAAGGTCGTGAAATAACAGAGGGGAATATTCTACTATGCATCACGCCAATGCTAATCTGTCCCGGAATCACTAATTGTTCTTATAACAACTAGAAATGTTGCGCTGTGTTAATCTTGCTATTATGAAAAAGTATAGATTTTGTTTATGGCAAGGAAGCTCCTCCACCAAAAATTTCCATTGATTTCCTGCAAAGCTACTTCACTCCATTGCGGTTGTCAAGGTTATATACTACTGAGGAAATTATTATAGGGAAAATGTCTTGTGGAGATTTGATTCCCTCACCAGTGATCAACGTTTCAATAGATTTCCCGCCGCTGCCACCACCTCCCATGGACCAGGTGGCTCTTTCGATGGATGGAGCTTCTTCAACGGCCGATGGTTTGGCGGCTGCAGGTATGACACACCGGAGACAGGATGGGAGTGTTATCTTCGCGGCATATTGATTTTTGTTGAACTGTAATGATGCTCTTGAGACTGAGATTTATGTGTTGATGCAAGACATGGCCAAGCAACACTCGGAGGGCCTGATCATTGTGTAGTCTGATTCCTCGACAACACAAACATCTCTCATGAATGATGGTTTGGATCGCTTAGCGTATGGTCATTTAGTTGCTGAGATTAAATTCTTGATGCTTGACAAGGAGTTCATTCCTCAGAAAATTAGTCGTGAACAAAATAGGGTGGCAGATCGTTTGACCGGTTATAGTCGGTTCACTGTCACAAGCTCGAACCTAGACCGAGCCGGTGGATATACTTCCTCCGCCCTATAATATAGTACTTCCTCCATTCACAAATATGAGATGTTTTACTTTTTTTGTAAATCAAATGTAGATAGACAGGTTTTAATGCGTTTGGTCACTCACTTCAGTCCATATGTAGTCCAGATTAAAATATTCCGGAGGTAGTATATCTTAGCAGCAGCTTGTTTAGGGCATCTCTAGCCCATTCCCCACAAAGTTCACTCATCAAACTACTTCTTCGAACTTAACTGCTCAATTTTTTTATAAGTTAAAGGTTTTTTTTTACCTTGTAAGTTAAAGGTTATTGCACCGGTTCCCTTGTTTAACTTTATCCCCCTAATAATTTTCTTGCCTATTTCTTTTATTATTGAGCCAAAAATATGTTTATAATAATTTAATAATAGTTTAGACAATTCAAATGCATCACATCCAAAAATTCAATGATAAATATGAACATATTTTATCCAAAAGCCGCAACCTCCAATGTAGTTCATTAAAAGACACCACAAATGACATGGTTGATCAAAAGCTACCACCTCCACCATCATAAGACACAAAAGTCATGCACTTCCATTGTTACTATACCACTAGCACCAACACTAAAGAAACTCTATCTTGCCAAGATTTCTCTGCGAGTGATTTGCCATAGTCCACTCGTTCATGGAATTATTAGTATTGCACTTGCCGTTGCTGATATGTGTACGAAGATGTTAAGGGGTTACTTGTACTGTACTTAGACGGTTGCCGATATGTATACATGTTATCACCACCGAGGGTTACTACTAGGATAGTGCAAAACTCCATTAACAAAAAAGAGAGAGAGTATAAATCATGCAAAACAACGCAAACATTGCAGATTTACAGCCGGTTCTGGCTCCCATGGGGAACACAGCACTACAGAAAGAGCCCCCCTTGTGTACAGTAGCTTCCTCGCCCTTCATCTCCTCCGAGCATGGCTCGGCCCATCGATCATCTTCTCGCATGACCTTCTGCTGATCACCTGTTATTGTAATATTATACTGGTCCTGCACCTTGTTGATCACCTTCTCTTGTTGGTTTCGTCGTGAACCTTGCCACCTCGTTGATCGGCTGTTCTTGTTTGTCTCGTCGTGCACCTTGCCACCTCATCAAAAAAAATAAAAATAAAAATGAGACCGACCCAAGGGCTAACCCTCGTTGGCTTTTCTTTATAGGAGAAATTCCGTGAGCACCGCGTGTCCGTGCCGGGACTCGAACTCGGGTGGGCTGGCAGCAACCTCAGCTGCCCAGCAAACGGGTCGACGCCCCATCCTCACCTTGCCACCTCGTCGATCACCTGTTACTTGGATTGTTTCAGTGACAATTATAACTCCCACTCGATGCGCGACGGCTAGGGCTATAGACGGCCGGCTAAACACAGAAGACCAGGTGGATGGTGCAATGGTGCAGCCCGAGATCCCGCAGCCGCGACTCGTCCGGGCGTATCTCCTCGGTTTGTCCACCGGCGAGCTTCAGGAGCCGGAACGGCGGCGTGGCGGCTGCCCCGCCGAAGCAGGCTGCAAGCGCCGAGTGGCAGTAACGGAACAGCGCCGTCGCCGGACGCCCGGCGCCGAAGGTCTTGCAGATGAACTGCCCGTCCGGGAGCCGCACCCGCAGCGTGCACGCCTCCTCGCCCATGGCCGGTTCGTCCTGGTCCACCGACGCCACCGGAACGGCCCCGGCGGCGCCCGAGTCGTGCATGGTCACCGCCCTGAAGTACGCCGTCAGCTCGTCCACTGTCGCCGCGTGGCCGGAGGCCTGTGGCCGGTTGGAGCCGTGCATCGTGACCGCACCGAAGGACGCCATCAGCTGGTCCACGTCCATTGCTGCCTGCTGGGTTTCGATCAAGCGACTTGACGAGAGTTGTATGGAGCGTCCAGGCGGTGCTCTGCTTTTAACACGGGCGAGGACCGTGAGAAATCTAGTTAGGGCTCACCCGGGCACATCGTCCGACTCGGATAGTGGATCGTGCGACCTTTTCTTCGAGAGGGGAACGGATCGCGTGACCTGATCCTAGTGTGTTTTTTTTTAATAAGGGGCCTGATCCGAGTTGAACAACAATGGCATGCGCCTCGGAGCGAACCAGCGCTCACGCGCTCGTGCGGGCCGGCCCATCATGGAGATGTTGCTACCTAACGTATAAAATTACTAATTAAGAAGTACTTCTTCAAAAATCACTTTCACTCTTCCAGGTTGCGACAAGCCGCATGCTGCTTGTCCATCACTTGTCGCAACCTACGAGTGTTTTCTTTTTTTCGTAACTCTGTTTATTCAAAACATTTTATCGCTTAAACCGTGCGTCCAAATCTCGAATCGTTTTTACCTTGGATTCGTCACATTGAGATCTTCGAAACTAGATCCCATACGTTGATAGGTTATAATGAACTTTTTTTTCACGAAAAAACGATACAAAAAGACCAAACCGGGAGCACGCTTTACCCCCCCCCCTTTCAAAAGCCATTTTCGAGAGGCGCGGCTGTGCCTCTCGCGGAAGCAAAGGAAAAAAAAGAAAATCCATTTTTTTCGTTTTCGAGAGGCATGGCCGTGCCTCTCGCGGAAGAAAAAAAAGCACCTTTTCCCCGTTTCCAAGAGGTCGTGCCTTTCGCGGAAGCAAATCCATGCCTCTCGTCGAAGCAAAACCGTGTGCCTTGCGGAAAAAAGAAATAATATAAAACACATTTTCTCTGTTTCCGAGAGGCACAACCATGCCTATCGCAGAAGCGAAACCATGCCTCTCGGAAATTGAAAAAATGTGTGAGGCACGGCCGTGCCTCTCGCGGAAGCAAAGGAAAAAAAAAGAAAATGCATTTTTTTCATTTTCGAGAGGCATGGCCGTGCCTCTCGCGGAAGAAAAAAATATTTTTTTTCCCGTTTCCTAGAGGCCGTGCTTTTCGCGGAAGCAAATCCATGCCTCTCATCGAAGCAAAACTGTTCGTCTCAAGGAACAAAAGAAATAATATAAAACAAAATTTTCTCTGTTTCCGAGAGGCACAACCATTCCTTTCGCAGAAGCAAAACCGTGCCTCTTGAAAATGAAAAAGAATGTGTGATGCACGGCCGTGCCTCTCGCGGAAGTAAATTCGTGCCTCTCGCAGAAGATAAAAACACTTTTTTCTTGCAAAACATTTTTTCAATATTTTTTTGTCGAAAAGCTAAGAATGACTGATGGAAAACCGAAAAGTAAAAAAAAACCCCAAAACCCATATAAAAAAGCCAAAAACACATGAGAAAAAAATTCGGAAGGGAGCGCCCAGAGCGCGACACGGGGCGGTGGCTGAGAGCATGCCAAGTGGCACACTCTCAGCCCAGCCCAAGTGACCCTTGGGAAGGGTCACGAAGGAGTGCTCCTAAATTAGTTGCTCTTTTCAATGTGCACGCTTGTTCGGTCGTCGCACCCTTGATTGGGTTCCCTCTTTCAATGGTTGACTGGTCGACCATTGAACATTGACTTTAAAAAAATCACATATTTTCAAAAAGGATCATGAAACTAAAAAAATGTTTGTGGATTCAAAAAATGTTCATAATTTTTTTAAATCACTAAACTAGCAAATTTGAACAAATTTGACAAAAAATTTCTTTTAAAAGGTAAGAATTTTAAAATGTTACCTAATTTTAAAAAAAACTTGACTTTGAAAAATAACTCCAAATTGTTTTCATGAATTTGACAAAAGTTTGGAAATTTAAGAAAACTTCATGAATTTAGTAATAGTTTTCAAATTCGATAAAGTTCATACATTTTGAAAAAATGAAAAAAATGAAAAAACATATCTCTACTGTGGTCGTGATGATATGTTTGTCGTCGTCTTGATGGTTCCATTTCCTATTCCCTCGTACTTCTCCCTCACATGCAATTTTACCCGCAAATGCCATCAAGTTTACCTCCACGATCCTTTTTAGTTGTGGTTTTCTTCTTTCCTCACGCACTGTGCCAAACCCGCCCCACTCGATCTCGATCTGGAGAGTAGTTTCCACCCATCCCACTGGTCATAGAGGAGAGGTAGATAAGAGTGCTGGTCGTGGGAGAGATATGTAGGATCGAGGGAGACAGAGCACCCATCTGCTTATCTTCCTCACCTATTTCTATCTAACCATCGCCACACAACGTTGCCTTGTCCTCTGCTGCGATGGCCCTATCAGCGGCTTGCCCTCCCAGACCGCCTCCCCTCCCTACGTGAGTAAGTATAATAAGGTGACATAAGGAAGCTATAATGACTTAAATATTATATCTTTGTTTAGTTAGAGAAAAGAGAAGTGCAAGTACAATAAGGTGACATAAGCATGCGAAACTTTTCGCGCCAACAGCCTGGCTGCGCGGGAAATATCTTTCTGGCATGTAGCTCGGCTGAACTTTGCCAACCTTTCCGAAGATCACAGTGGTCTACATCACTACGGATGCGATCCGGCGTCACAGCTGGAAGGCAGGGGGACGCTTTCGTTGAACCCGTTTCAAGACCGGTGACTGAAGACGATGTGCAGCTCAGAACAACCAGGTGCAGCCAGGCTTGAAGACCGATTCAAGGGCTACTGACGGTGTCCTGGCTAAGGGGCCTCTCACCACATCGACTCCCGGCCTGGTGGGGCGAGCTGAGGACCCCTTGTAGGTTCTGTCCTGGACCACTTTGGGCAGCCCGTGGAGTATAACTGGAAGATAACAAATGACTTGCCATACAAGATAAGAAGATGGATTCGGCGAGGAATCTACCTCTTAATACGTAGCCGACTAGGATCCATGTAACCCTAGGATTCCTGGTTTGCTATATAAACTGGGTCCAGGCTTGTTTATAGAGAGACTAACAATCTCCCAGTACTTTGTACTCTTGATACACTCCGACGCAATACAAAATATTTTGAAAAAAGACGCAATACAAAACAAACATGACATAGGGTATTATATCTACTCCGAGAGCCCGAATCAGTGTAAAACCTTGTGTCTTTATTACCATCGTGGCATGCCTCTTAGCTTAAGATAGCATACCAAGGGATCTGCTGGATTTAGCTCTAACAAAATGCAATTTATTTTCTACCATTCCATAGTATATAATTTAATTTGTACCTACGTAGCTTATCCGTGCCTATGAGGGCCAAGCTATGCAACAATGGATGAATAAGCCGGACGTCGGGAGTCACACATCTTCCTTAATTTGCACTTTGGGAGGACTGAATCCTACCCTCCTAACGTCAGATAAACCTAACTAATGGTAGTCCTCAAGGGATAAGTGTTGTTAGCTTTCCTCTAAAAATAAAGTGTTGTTAGCTCAATTTATCTAGTGCACTTGAGCCGTTGAACACACAAATGCCGAGAAGAAAAATGGAGCATCATGCCAGTGTGTGTATGATCCAATTTGTGTGTTCAACGGCTCAAACACATCAATTTATCTAGTGGGCCGGGCATGGCGTCGCCCGCTGTGGCTGCGGCGACCCTCCAACTCTGCCGCGCCTCGTACAGCAGCTCCGGAACGAGGTTGTGCGGCACTTGAGCTCGGCTGCACTGCATGCAGGAGCCTGCACGCCCTCGAGCTCGTCGGACCAACACCGGCCGGCTCCAGCGACGAGCTCGCCGGCACAGGGACCTGATTGCTTTTTCTAAAAACCTGAACAGGACCGATTGCATCTTTAAAAAACTTACAGGGATTTGATTGCTTTTGTAAAAAGTTACAGGGACCTGGTTGCTTTTTATTTTTTGAAGGGACTGACATGTGGGCTCCATCTGTCATAAAGGTCATCCTAACGGTCAAAGCTGACAAGTGGACCCAATCTGTTATAAACATGATTAAAATTAACTAACACAGTCATCAGCGCTACATAGTAGTAGTTTTTTGAACAACAAACCAAAATAGTGGTACCATTTTGAGAAATTAAAAAAATGATAGTTTTCCGTATCCTAGCCCGAGTTGTGATAGTTTTTTGCTATGTACTCGCTCTTTTAGTGGAACAGCAAACCTCACATGTTTCACCCGATGTTTGCACCATTTGTTTGCCCATGGGACTATGATTACTTAGCTAAGAATGAGAGCCAAACTTTCATCTGCCAAACATCATCTTTTGGCGAGGTATCACATATACGACATTTTCGTTATCACGGTGTCACTTGAGAGATTAGAAGAAACTGACCCGCCCTGTTCGTGATCCGCATCCCCAGCTCCATGCTCCCAACGTCTATCTATCGCCCGCTTTTCGATTCATTCGGTTGTTTAACCGTTCCATTTTCACCCCAACGTGGCGACACCCCGACTGCCCTGATTCCCAAAGTCATCACGCCATCACCAATATGCAGTTCACCGTAATCTGCACGTCATCACAAAAATCAGAGTATGTTTCAGCTGTGTTAGTACTTTATTAGTTACATGATTCCTTTTATATGTATATACAGGGCCATTTTGATATTTCTCCCTGGGACTCTAAGGCTGACCATAGTGGGGGTAACATAACCGGTAACATGCACTTGGGACTAGCAAATATGCTTATGTGGCACACAATTAAATAAGAAAGAGAGGGTTAAAGTAACATAGATAGATACCGTATCATGTTAAATGTTATACTACTTTGTGTCATGCATGGCAATAAATATGGCCATATATGATACTACTTTATGATACTATGCACTATGGAGGTAGTATCGTATACTAGTATCATATACATGATACTCGTATATGTTACTCCTCACTATGAGTAGCCTAAAGTTCTGGAGTCGGCCGTTAACTGACACATGTTGATAGCATGTCCAATGCATGCGCTAGTGAAGAGGTGCTATGATGGATATCCTGCTCCATTGGTAGTTGGGCATTCCTGGCCGATTCCCGGCACCGGGTGTGGCATCGATGCAATAAATAGCATCGAACGCCTGGGCCTTTCTTGCCACGCGGGATGAAGTGATCGAGATTATTAGCGCCTGTCCCATCTATCTATCTATACCCTATATTAATTATGGGCTCCCCAGAAATTCTCATGTTAATTAAAAATTAGAAGCCGTTAATCTGATGGGACCGAGTTATAACGGTATAGATTAATACCTATACTAATTATGGACTCCCCAGAAATTCTCATGTTAATTAGAAATTAGGAGCCGTTAATCTGATGGGACCAAGTTATAACGGTGTAGATTAATACCTATACTAATTATGGACTCCCTAGAAATTCTCATGTTAATTAGAAATTAGAAGCTGTTAATCTGATGGGACCGAGTTATAATGATGTAGATTAATTCTTATAATCCTGGACAAAGAACACCTCAAAAAAGAAATTCTCACGTTAATATACACCTCTGGCTATCTATCTATAGCTGTAGATCTATTTTTTTAGATCAGAAATCCAAATGAATTACGACCAACCCAATCTGTCTAGGTCTCTTTCTCTTTCTTTTTTTTAATAACAACCTAAAGCAAAAGCAAATCTTGCGGTAATGCAACATGAACCCCCCCCCCCCTCTCTCTCTCTCTCTCTCTCTCTCTCTCTCTCCGCACGTGAAAAACAAATCCATCCACTCTCTCTCAAACTGAATCATGCAAATTTGGGCTTGAACCCGGTGTTTATGGAGTTCATTGCATCAAAATTATTTTCTTTATCTGGATCAGGTTCATCTTCTCGTACTATTTGTTCTTGATTTGTATCCATCCCTGTTTACGCTTGAATCCACCATGTATATCTGTTTGGTTCGATTCAACTCTTCACAGATTGAATCTCAAACATGTCCCTTATCCTAGAAGCTTACAAGTTGTTGTCCATCCGTAAACTCAATCTAGCTTTCCTGATGAAATAGAAAAAAAATTCAGCGGAGACTCCGGCAGCCGTGCTACTTCGTGCCTCTGATTGATCCCAATTTTGATACAAGGCGAGTGATGGCTGCTGCAGTTCTATAACACGCGACGATGATGATATGCAGCCGGCTCGGTGAGGTGCTGCTTCATAGCTGAACAGTTGCGGAGGAGGTGGGAAGGAGGCCGAGGCTGAGGCTGAGGGTGGAGATCATAGTAGATGAGGGTGTAAACCGCAGTGACAGTGTGGTACGTTCGACAGAATTTTCTTGAAGAAAGGGGGGAAGACTAGAATGAGATCTGTGCTTGGTATGAGATCATGTGATCCAGCTACCTGAGCCATTGGATTAAGAGCTCACGGCACAGATCAAGAAAGGTGGAGATGCGCTGGACATTTTGCATGAACCACCTCGTGATACAAAACTATTGCAGGCCGACCTCTGCTCAAATCCCATCCCAAACTCAATCCTCTTTGTACCGGCACGCCGCCGTAGTGCACCACCGCAAGATCATGCGCGCCGTCAGCCCGATGTGTTCCGCTGCTAGCGCGAATCAAGGCAAGCCACCTCCGCCCCCAGCCACCAGTAGGTCCGTCGTCCCCACTCGTGCTGATCGATTTCTTCACCACGAAGACCAAGCAGCAGTGGGGCAGTACCATCGCCGTCTCGATTCACCGCCGCCGAGCGCCGACGATCTCAATTCGCCTCCGTCGCCGTGGGCAGCGCCGCCGATCTCTCTTGGTCGCCGCTGCCGTGGCCCGCGCCACCGATCGTTTCGCCGCCGTGAGCCGTAGCGCGTTGTTGTGATTGGTTGGTGATCTCATTTTTCGTCACGAGCCATCCCCTGCAGCTGTCCGTCCTCTAGTCCTCTGTTATCTTGTACAACTACAAGGCCGGCGACGGTACTCCACGGCTTCCTGTTCACTTGCATGAACCAAACACATCATGTATCCACTTACCCCTAATCTAATACAGTGTATTCTCATTACAACAGTGAGTACGTTACCTGAGCTCCAACCAAACGCGTCGTCATTTCCTTCTTTGTTTGGTCAATTTGTGTGATACTCAGTTCTGGAGCATTTCTTGGAGTTGAGTTCTTGATGAACTAAAATCTACTCATATGCAGTAATCATGATCTTAATTAATAAATCATCAGTTATGCATTTGAACTGTTGACTGTGAAATTGCACAAAGTAATTCCTTAGTTTGGTTGTAAATGACCTTGTTTCACTCCATTTGTTATTGAATCTCTGACATTGTTAATCTGACTAATAATTAGCAATCTGATGGAAGTTTGTGATTATTTCGATACACATACACTTGTTTATGAAATTTCCAATGTTTACTAATTAGCAACCCTGCCCACTCGTCATCTCGCTCCTTAAAGCAATTGCAATGGAAGGTAAAATCAATGGCCACTCCAACTCCCGTGTGCCAATGGCCGGTCGCTGCTGCTTCCTCACAATCAATTGGAAGATTGTGCCAACAGGTTCTATAGACTCTTGGTAGTTCCACTTGAATATGATGTTCCATGGTACATTTGGTCAATTAAAAATGTAACAAAAATTTCTGAATCCATACTTGAATTATTTTTCAGTTGGCTGACCAGATTCTACCACCACAAACGAAGTGTCCTGCCTTCTATTTTTCAGACCTGATGTAGCTTGATGGCTTCTCGAGTTTATGCCTGGAGGCTGGAGCTATGTGGAATTGTGGATATGTACAACACATCATGCTGTTGAGCAGGTGCTAGTCTGACCTGCTGAAAATGTGAGTAGAGAAGCAGGCCACTGAGAAGAGCCAATGTTCAGCTGATGGCACAACAATCTTCGACTCTGTAGTTGCATCCGCGAGTTTATTGTTGTATGATTTTGCTGAATATTTGATGCTCTGGTAAAGAAAGCTTCAGCCGACCGTTTCCTTTTCTTTGCTGTTAATCACTTTTCTAATTTTGTCATGATCGAGGGGACGGAATGGATCTTGCTGAAACAAATCCACCACCGTTGACGAGAGGGCAGAGCTGGCCGGGGCAAAGTTGCCGCCGCCGCCGCTGGCACTGTATTAGAAAACGGGATATAGTTCGCTGTGGGCAAGTGCTTTCTGGAGGGTCTTTTCTTCAAAGCTGATTAGATGCAGGGTGTACAATCCGAAATGTATCATGGAACTGGTTGGGATCCCACCTGAACCAATCTGTACCACAAATTGTACATCCAATGGTCTACATTGATGGATCGCATGATCTCATACCAAGCCCAGATCTCATACTAGTCTCCCCCGAAGAAAGGAGAGAGACGGCAACTGATTAGATGCATACGATCCCAGATTTAGCCTCACAGCATCACATTGATGTGCGCTTCCATGTCATCCTCCCGCAGCCATCATCCATGATGTTTTTCGGGTGCCATATACTCGGATCCGGCAACAGTTCCCGCTGATCTCAAGTAATCCCTGCAGTTTGGCATGATGCTTTGATGATTTAATCTGAAATAGATGACAAACTATGACGTACATGTAAACTTTCAGGTTAGTCTGTACGTGAGTGCACTGATCGGATCCTCCTCCCCATGGCAAAAGCTGACGAGACACACTAGGAAGAGAACTACGTGAGGTGAACTCTCAGCCATACTCCCTGTCAAGTTTCTCCTACCTACTCGATACAGCATATATGATGCCTTTCTCTGAAAGTTGTATTTTCTTCTGTTAAAGTATTCAGAACACTAATATGGTTGTGGATAATCAAAAACCTATTCGTACATCCCATGATTTTGGTAACCAGTGCTCACATTACAATTAGGTCCCAGGTTCATCTTTAGATGCTGTTCAGAAAGAAACTTATCTTAGTCTCAGCACTATTTATTTGTCCTTTTCCGATCTGGTCTTTCTTTGTATGGCTGAACTTGGTGTATCACATGACACTGGTGAAATTTTCCACAATTATTTTTTCCTAAGGCAAGCTCCAAACTGTTAGATTTAGCAGCGCAAGTTTCTTCCATCCCATCAGGAGCACATTTAATATGTATAACTACATGTATATACCTCTTAATTTGTATAGCTACTAGAACCTTCATTCAGGGAAGAGATGGGACTGGAGAGGAACTGTTCGCCAGTTTTCTGTATGTTTGGACCATCTCATTATCTAGGCAACTATTAGTTGAAGTCCTATTGGCAATTTAATGAAATTTCTCTTTATATTCACTTTAGTATTTACTTCCCAATACTGGCTCACTTTCATATGCCTCTTGGATTTACATGAATAAAAAATAGATAATATGGTGGCTTCTTTGCCGACATGATTTTACAATCATATGACAAGTTAAGGCAGGGACACACCAATTAGGAACTAAATCTGCAGGCGTGTATATATATGGCCAAAGATAACTACCTCGGTGAAAGAGTACAGGGTAAATATATTACATGAAACGTCTAAGGGAGAGTATACATGGTATTATTAATGCAACAGAAGCACTCCGAAGTCGCATTTGTGGTAAGAATCAAACTTCTCTACATGTATTTTTATCTTCTTATTCACTATTTTGATAAGAACTCTGTATCACCATATTGTTGAGCCCAAACCTTTTGCTCCTACACATCCCATAGTCAACCAATTCGACTCTCCGGTTATTTTAATCTGCAGCGCAAAGTACTAGAGTGTAGGAGCTGGGATGAGTGGAGTGGGCCGGAGCTGGAGGGGCAGATAGATTTGTGAGGAACTAGCCTTAGACTTGGGGTGTGCTTGTGGGTGTTTGTAACTTGCATTTGGATGTTTGCACCCCATGCAAGTCTCCTGTAAATTGTTTCTATCTCCTATTAAAATATGTCACGTTTTTGGTGTACTCTCAAACAAAAAAAAGGAAAACAATCTCTCCTTTAAATTTGAGCAAATCCTGATTTCTTACTTGCAAATTTCCATACTAAAATTTGGCCATGAAATATTTTTATTTTCCATTTACACAAAAAATGTGTGGACTGAACATAACAAATAGTAGTGGATAACAAAGGATGCTCTCGATTCCCTGTGTTAATATATACAAATAAAAAGATTTTACAATAAAGTTTCAAAGTTATGGAGTACACATGTATGTGAACTTTTTTTATGAATCTTCTGAATGCGCTTTCACCTTCTTTTTGAAGCAAGCTCAGACGAGACACTCGGGATTTCCTCGCAATATCATTGTACATTAGTGTCACTAGATAATACCCAGCGCGTTGCTGCGGCATTCATAGTGTGAGCAATTTGGATTGAATATTAACAAATATAATTAGAACATAATATCAATAATAGATGTACATGTATATGTACATTCGCTAATCATATAAGGTCACAATTAGTGGAAAAGGTTAGGGATAGAAAGGTTCTTATTCGGAAAAAGAACAATAACACTACGTTTACAATCTGTCCACCGAAAGCATGCAAAAAAAATACTTCATATCATTGCAAGCTTTCAGTAGCTTTTTTTAATCCTAGGGTTTCAGTGAATCCAGTGCCCCCTTTTTTTTTTTTTTGGTATACATCAAGATCACTAACAATACTATATCGGAAAGAGAGATAGAGGTTACTTACAGATGATCCCAATGATTTTTAAATTGATGTGCCCTGCATCAAGGTCTCTAACAATAATATTCTCCAAAGTTCACTGTGCCTACTTGCAAACTCATAATCGAAAGAAAGCAGTACGTACCCTGGTCGGCTTCCCTCCCCAGCTGCAAGGAACTGAGCTTGAAAAAAAAGGACTACCATTGCTGCAGTAATCAGCTGAGGCGACACATCGTTGAACGCCGGTGGATGAAACGCTCCTCCAAACCGACGATGTCAACGGAGGCCCTGCCCGGCCCTTCCGTGCGAAAATGAAGCCAGCTCCGGACTCCAATCACCCTAGCGACCGGTCCGGTTCCGGTGGAGAGCGGAACCAACTTCCCCAGCGGCGACGCCGCTTCGTTGGCCGGAAAATACGCAGAGATGGAGCGGACTACCAGGGCACCGTCACCACCGTCTCGACGATACAGGGCAACACGCCGCAACGTGAACGGGGCCCGATAGAATACCGGAGAGCCGCGAAGGCCTGCTGGATCAGCAGCCATGCCGGGAGCGGCCTGATGCAAAGATCGGCACCCATCCGCTCGGCGCCCTGATGCTGTAGACAGGGGAATATATTAGGGTTTGAGAAAGCGAGGGATCATCGTTTTTTATAGGGATAATAAAGTCCGCGGTTTACGGGAAACTGGTGAGGGTACATTCACTTCGTTGTAGCGGAGTTACGTGATTTACGGCTGGAAATGGATGAGCGCTGGTAACGGAAGATCGTTCCTTTTTTTATTGAGGGAAACGGAAGGAAGTGCTTCGGTTTGTTCTAGCATCATGCACCTTAGAAATTGCTGATGTGGCAAGTTGCTGACTTGGACAGGCTGCATGTTGAGATAATTACCTATAGTGGGGATCAATCTCTTAGGTATATAGGATTAGGTTCAACTTAGTTTTGGCAAGCACATGGGATTTTGACTAACACTATTAATGGAAGGAAAAGATAGTACATTTTCAGTGATTGAAATTTATCGATCCTTTTGGATTAGAGTAGGTTACCTAATTGGTTTTTCAATGAATAAGTTTTGACCTCCCGGGGACTCAATTGGTAAACATATAAACATTACTATTGTCATGTTGTCATGTACTATGTTTACCGAGGCTCAGTTAGCAAATTTACGAAGGAACAAGAATATGCCAAGTTGTTGTGTACTATGTTTTCATGGTGTGAGTAAAGATCTACAAAGCAAACCGGAAAACCATAACAAGACAACTCGGTATTAGTGTAACATAATTGGAAAACCATACATATATTTTATCCGATCTGGACTATATTGGGAAATATAACCTTCCTATCAAATGGCAACAAATATGAATTCACACATGTTATTTGATGCAATCATGTAAAATTGTATTCTTATTATTTCTGTATTTTAATTTCAACAATTTTTTATTGCACGCTAAACTGTTAACAAGAGTTCAACTTATATAGATCTATCTAAAATAGGCTAGCCCGTGCATATGCACGGGTTGACGACTAGCAGCATCAAGTGTTGCAACAGACCAGCCGCTTGGATGTTTTCTTTTATTTTACATTTACATTTTTCTTAATTTCCCTAAGCGCCCATATAAGAGTCTTGCATTGAAGATGCCCTAAGAGGAAACGTGGGTGGCGAACCAACGGTTTGATGGTTTGAGGGATTGTGGTCCCCAGCCCACCAGGGTTCAGTCATGATGCTCACATTATTTCTGGATTAATTTCAGAATTTCTGGTGATGCGATTTCAGTGGGAGGAGACGTCCCCGTCGACGACGATACGCCTACAATGACTTCGTAAATCTTAAGATGATATGCCGGCTCAGTCTCTCGAAGATGCTCATAGGGGTTAGTGTATGCGCGTATGTATGAGCGCTTGCGTCTGTAGTGTGTTAAAAAAAAGAGAAAACATGCATGTGTGCTAAAGAATGTGTAGGCCCCATCAGTGAAAAAAAACGTATCATACAGTATCTCCCTCTCGAAAACATGTTTTAGAGCACTTGCACCCAAGCCCCTCTTATCTAGCTATCCATTCTCCGCATCAAGATTCGTGCAAGTATATTTTTTTCTCTCATATAGAATATGTCTTGAAGTTTAAACTTTGCAGAACAGCAAAGCTTTCTAACTAGAATCTACGATAAAAAATTTAGATCTTTTGGTCCAACATAAATATATAAGATAAGTTTTATTTGATTAAAAAATCATGTTTTTAGTATTTATGTCGGACAATATTTTATGGAAGTTTTATCCCACATTCTACTTAGAACGTCCGGTGCTCTCCTCTTTCCTTCTTTCGTCTTGTCCTGCTACCAGCTCACTCTGGCATGGCCTGCGTGGCAGGAGGGACTGGGCCAACCTGACGTCGGTGTTCGTCGAGGACATTACCAGCCGCCTACTCTCCGTCGACGTGTCCGAGTACCTGCGCTTCACCGCGAGTTGATGAACAATGAATTGGCCATGTTCAGTTACACTTACATTTGTGCCAGAGGATCACCATTTTGTACCTCGACCACAAAACGAAAAGAAAGTCGTTTCATGCCCGGGCGAGACTACTGTTGACACACGAACACGTCACGTGTACCCTCGACGCCGGGGGTGATGCACCGCAGCTCACGTCGAAGGAGACCCGACCGACAGCGCGATACGCAAGACAGTCGACGGGCGCTTTTGCAGACCCGAAAACCCCACACCCCCGAGAGGGACCCCGTCAGGGAGTGCGGCGGTTATGGGCTGCCCTAGGTCGATTCGCTCGCCCCTAGAGCCTCGGGATTCGCAGCTCTCAAACACGAAGAACAGCGAAGAATGAGAGAGAAAAACGGTGGAGAGATAAAACGTAGATGAAAAAGTAGTATATTGATTTGTTCGATTGTGTGTTGTTCAATCGGCCGTCACCCCAAACATATATAAGAGGTGGCTGGACTTCCCGTACAAGAAAAGGATTCATCTAGGCTTTCCTTACAATAAAATTGCATCAATTCACGTCCAAAACCCTAGTCAAATTCGGACTTATTTTATCCGAACTTTCCAAAACGGTTCGGTTTACAACCTGGCTGCACCTTGCGGGTCATGTTTGAGGCAGGAAACGACCTCGTATGGAAACGAGTCCAAAAGCAATCTTGACCGTTTCGACGAGACGAAAAACTTTCATGTTGAACACTTTTTCATCCGAAGCCATCTTGATAAGTATTTGAGCCCACCTTCAGCATCTGGTCGGATTGACCCGACAGTTTCTACTGTTCACGGCGGCAAGCCCGGCAAGGTTACTGTTCACGGCGGCAAGCTTTCCCCGGCAAGGTTTACTATTCACGGCGGCAAGCTCTCCCCCGGCAAGATTACTGTTCACGGCGACAAACTTTTCCCGGCAAGGTTACTGTTCACGGCGGCAAGCTTTTCCCGGCAAGGTTACTGTTCACGGCGGCAAGCTTTTCCCGGCAAGGCTTTTGAGGCAGTAAATGACCTCGGATGAAAATGCGCCCAAAAGCAAAGTTGACCGTTTTACGAGACGAAAAACTTTCGTGTTGAACGTTTTCCGATTCGAGGCCATCTTCTGGGCCAAAACACTCACGCATTACATCAGACACTTGCCAAGACATGTCTGGTCTCCCGCGTCATATTTCGCCTCTTGACAGGGCTGTATTCAGATAGCTCTAACTTTTGCATACGAACTCGGATTGAGATGATTTTTATATCAAAATCGACCTACTCGACGAGACGAAGACAATTCATGTAGAGCATTCCTTCATCCGAGGTTGTCCTGGTGGCGTAATTGACCAATGAGCACTCAGAACACCTAAACATGACAATCTGAGTGTAGCTTTGGTCTTTGATATGATGCCGAATGATTATGGTCTAAACACCAAAGTTGTTCCACTCGGCAATGTGAAATTTCTCATTTAGAATATTTTGTCATTTGAGGCCATCTTCATTGCATTCTGCATTGTGTCAAAATCAGGTGTCAACACATGCCCCCCTATTTTTCGGCAAAGCTTGCATGCCGAAAAATAATTTGCACCATGTTTGTTCCAAGGACGATGTCAACACTCCATCGGCCATCTATTTTTGTTAGGGAGATAATTATGTATCGGCCATGTTTGTGCTAAGGGCGATAATCGTACATCGGCCATTGCCTACTTAGGCTTCCTGCCAGACACTAGGGTGGTATTTCTTCAAATATTTGCCATTGAGAGCTCGAGGTAATAATGCCCCTTGTATTGATTCCACCAAATATGAATTTCCGGGAACAACTCTTGTTATCCTAAAAGGACCTTCCCAACTTGGAGACCACTTCCCGAATTTTCTATCTCTTGAACCAATCGGCAGGATCACTTTCCAGACAAGATCACCAACTTGAAAATTTTTCAACTTAACTTTCTTATTGTAAGCCCTTGCCACCCTCAACTTATCTCTCTCTATGGCATTCAAAGCAGCCAAACGTTTATCAGCAACCTCGTCAATGTTGTCCATCATCAAGTTATAGAAGTCTATTGCCGATAAATCATTCTGTTTGGCTATTCTCAAAGCATTCAAATTTACTTCCACCGGTAAAACAGCCTCCTGACCATATACTAGCTCATATGGAGTCACTTTCGTAGCACCATGCCTTGAGATTCTATGTGCCCATAATGCCTCAGACAACAACTCATGCCATCTCCTTGGATTATCCTCAATCTTCTTCTTGATGAGCTTGATTAAAATCTTATTGCTAGACTCAGCTTGTCCATTGGCTTGGGCATAATATGGAGATGAATTGAGCAATTTTATATTATAAGATTCGGCAAATTCTCTAACTTGGTGTGACATGAAAGAGGAGCCTTGATCTGTAGTCAATGTTTGAGGAATGCCGAATCTATGAATAATGTGCTCGGTTATGAATTTTATCACCTCCGTATGTGTCATGTTCTTGAGAGGTACTGCTTCAGACCATTTAGTGAAATAATCGGTTGCCACCAATACAAACCGATGCCCCTTTGAGGAAGACGGATGAATTTGTCCAATAAAGTCTAAACCCCATCCTCTAAAAGGCCACGGCTTGATAATAGGATGTAACATAGCAGCAGGAGCCAATTGAATATCACCAAATTTTTGACAAGCTTCACACCCTTTATAATACCTGAAGCAATCATTGACCATAGTCGGCCAATAAAATCCAGCACGTCGCAATAACCACTTCATCTTGGGAGCCGACTGATGAGTACCACAAATGCCTTCATGTACCTCTCCCATAGCAACTCTTGCTTGGTCCTCATCCAAACACTTCAAAAGAACATCTTCAACTGTTCGGCGATAAAGACCACCATCTCTTATTGTATATTTGAAAGCCATACGCCGAACAGCCCTGTCCACCCTTTCACTCGGATTACGCAAGTAAGCAACAATGGGCTTCCTCCAGTCGGAATTGTCATCTGCACTAGATTTTTTGTTAATGACCGAATCAGTGGGTTCTGGTTCGGCCTCTTCTATACTGGTAAGACAAGACATCGGACTTTGAGAAATATGAAACATGCCGTGATCAACATGATATCCAGATGCTTGTTGTGCCAACTCATTTGCTTTCCAATTGTCATGTCTAGATATATGTGCAATGCTAAAACAATCCAAAGTAGAGATTATATCTAGACATTTATCAAGATAAACATTAAGTGATTCGTCCAAACACTGAAAGACTTTGGATATTTGCTGCACCACTAGTAATGAATCACCATAAGCCTCAATATGTGTAACACCTATAGCAAGTAACATTTCTAGGCCGAATAACAATGCTTCATATTCGGCCTGATTGTTTGTGCAAAAAAATTCTAAGCGGCATGAGGCTTCAAAAAAAGCACCATGAGGAGATATATAAACAATACCAACACCTTGGCCATTGCTGCAAACTGAACCATCAAAGTATAATCTCCATGGTACTAATGAAACAAGGTTTATATCAACATCATTCTTGTCATTAATCCGATGTTCAACAATGAAATTAGCAACAATTTGGCCTTTCATGGATTTTAGAGATTCATAGGCCAAATCATATTCAATTAAAGCATAAGCCCACTTGCCAATTCTACCACTAAGAATTGGCCTATGCAACATGTATTTAATGACATCGGTTTGACAAGCTACTACACAAGTACTCGGCACTAAATAATGTCTCAGTTTTGTGCAAGCATAATATAAGCATAGACATAATTTTTCAATAAATGCATACCTTGTCTCGGCGTCCAATAAACGCCTGCTCAAATATGTAATAATATGCTCTTTTCCATCGGTTTCTTGTGTCAAAATAGCACCAATAACTCCTTCCTCTGCTGCAATGTAAAGCCTGAAGGGTTCTCTATGCTTGGGTGCTTTCATCACCGGAGGAGTGCACAAATAATTCTTGATCATATCAAATGCTTCTTGCTGTTTTGCCCCCCAAGTGAAATCAGCATCATTCTTTAACCGAAGGATGGGAGTAAATGCATCAACTTTCCTTGACAAATTAGCTATGAACCTTCTCAAATAATTGATCTTGCCAAGGAACTTTTGCATATCTCTCTTGCATTTTGGAGCCTCCACTTTCTGTATGGCTTCTATCTTTTTGGGATCAATCTCTATGCCATCTTCATGAATAATGAAACCCAAAAACTTACCAGCTGACACACCGAATGCACACTTCAAAGGATTCATCTTTAGTCCATACTTTTTCATTCTTTCAAAAGCTAAATGCAAATCGGCCAAGTGAGATTCAAAAGCGTCCGATTTGACAACAATATCATCAATATAGACCTCAAGTATGACACCGAGCAAATCATGAAAAATCAAATTCATAGCTCTTTGATATGTGGCGCCAGCATTCTTTAATCCGAATGTCATCACTGTCCATTCGAATAAACCAAGAAAACCAGGGCAATGAAAAGCTGTCTTGCACATGTCCTCTTCGGCCATAAAAATTTGATTGTACCCGGCATTACCATCTAGAAAGCTAATAACCTTATGTCCAGAAGCATCATTAATAAGCATATCAGCTATTGGCATGGGATACTCATCTTTGGGTGTAGCCCTATTCAAATCTCTGAATGCACACCCTCAACTTGCCAGATCCTTTCTTCTCCACAGGGACAATGTTAGAAATCCACTCAGCATACCTACAAGGTCTTATAAAATTAGCTTTAAGCAAACGACCGATCTCTTCCTTGATCCGGTCATATGTTTTTGGATTAAACTTTCTGGCCAATTGTTTATATGGTCTAAAACCAGCCTTTATAGGTAACCGATGCTCCACTAGCTCTCGGCTTAAACCTGGCATCTCATGATATTCCCATGCAAAGCAGCAAACATATTCTTTCAACAGCTCGATCAACTTAGCTTTATGATCGGCTCTTAAATTTGCATTTACAAATGTCGGTCTAGGAGTCAAACCATCTCCTATATCTATCTCTTCTAATGGATCGGCCGATGTAAAACCTTGTCCTAATTTGTCCATATCATCTAACTCTTCTATGGACTCATATATATCGTTCTCATTGGACCGATATTCTACAAGTCGCTTTCGTAACCAATCTGAGTTAGGATCCATTTAAACATATCATACCTTGGAGCCGATTGCACTCAATCGGCTTTAAAGAAACGGACACGAAACCATTCTTGGTTGCGCTGAAAAAATCGAACTCTGACAAGTCACGTCCCGTCAAGCAACTAGCATTTGGGTGTTGCCAATCCACCGATGCCTCGGCCAAAGCAACACAGGCCGAGTTATCCGCATGAATGACCTCCACTTCATCATCAACCCACTGGATCAAAAATTGGTGCATAGTGGATGGCACGCACTGGTTTGCATGAACCCAATCACGGCCTAGTATAACATTGTAGTTACCTTGCACCTCAGCGACAAAGAATGCGGTAGCCAAAGTTTTACTCCCCACTGTGAGCTCCACATACATCACACCTTTGGCTTCAGTTTTCTCTTTGCCTTCAAATCCATTGAGCACCATGTTGGTCTTTATCAACTCTTCATCATGCAGCCCCAATTTTTTGAAGACCGAATACGGCATAAGATTCACCACAGCACCACCATCAACAAGCATCCGAGTGAGCGGTGACCCATTGATATGACCTCTGAGATATAACGGTTTCAGATGCCTTACTGGGTCTTTTGGCTTCTCAAATATTGCATTTTTAGGGCCAAAATCTAGCTGAGCCACCTCCCCTTCCTCATCTACAGCACGAAACTCAGCGGGTAAGTAATACACCATATTAATATCCATACCTTCATGAACCGGTGTAGACTCGTAATCTAACATATCAGCCTCCTCGTCGAGTGTATCCACTGATTCTGAAATTTGTCCGAGTGAAGAAGAAGCAATAGGTAACATAGACGATGCAATGATTGAGTCGTCCTCTTTTGGTGGTGCAGGTGCTGCTGTGATAGGTGTAGAAGCCACTGCATCTTGTATTTGTTTGGGCCTCCACACTTGTTTTGTAGGTAACATAGGCCGAGTGTCATTGAACAACTTATCCCTTTGCTTCTCGGCCTCTTGTTCTGCCATCTCTTGACTCCTTAACCTCTGTAGTTTCCTCTTTTGTGTCTTTGTTAGCCCTGGAGGACACCACTTTGGCTGGGTGTATTTAGGATCTCTCGTTTTTACTTGGCTGGTTCTTGTTTCATGATCATTAGCCGAGTGCTTTGGCGTGATAGCAAGTATCAGCTTAGTCGGATTGCTATGCATAATCGGCTGTTGTATGGTGAATGTTTCGGTGCCCAAGATGAGTGAGTCGGCATCGGTTTTTTCCTTGCCTTTGCTTGACTCGACCGTTATAGCACTTGGCGACTTAACACGCCATTCTTGCTTGCCGACCCCTTTTTGATTATCTTGCACTGGCCGATTGACACCATTGTTCAAACGGCCTCGTGTGGGATAAGAAAGTCTCTCATGAACGGGCCTCCTTGGCTCTGCCCAACCCGGATGAAAAGCATAAGGGGCCATTGGGGGCTGCCACCATCCTCCATTGAAGTCTCCCATGTAGTATGGCACATAGGGGGGTGGCGGCACCCATGGTGCCGGCGCCCATGACCCATATGGCCTTGCATGATGCTGAAATTCTTCCCGAGGAGGTGATCTTGAGCGCTTCAGATTTGATGACCGGTTGGAGCTAGAACCGGCTGCATGACTAGCATACTTGGACAGCAACATATCAAAAGTTGGCTTGATTTTCTTGCGCTGCACTTTAGCTTCATTCGTTTTCCACTTGCCAACTTCTGGACTCCTGGGCTTGACAAATTTAACACGAGTATTTCCTTGCACTTGCGGTTGCCCCCCGAGTGTAGGGTTCTTGATGGTGATTTTGATCACTTCCTTGCCATCGGGTTGCTTATCAAGCACAACTTGTCTCCCCAAGACCTTGCTGTCTTCCTTGTCTTTCCTGGGCTCACCAACAATGACATTAGCTTTATTAGCAGATTCGGCTACCTCCGGCCGAATGAGTAGCTTCTTCCCCTCCAAATCCATGGTATTCATTGGAAAAGGTTGTTTATCAACTTGCATCTCACAAAAGTTCAATCGTACGTCATTAATGGCCGATTGTATCTGTCGTCGAAAAACATTGCAATCATTAGTAGCATGAGAAAAAGAATTATGAGACTTGCAATAAGCGCGCCGCTTCAGCTCTTCAAACGGCGGTAAAGTATGAGATATTCTAATAATCTTAGCCTGCAGCAAAGCATCAAATATTCTATCACACTTAGCAATGTTAAAAGTAAACTTCATCTCTTCATCACGATTCTTATGAATCGGTTTCAGATCATTGCAAGTAAAGGGTTTGAGGTCTTTGCTTCGGCTTTCCTGAGCCAAAGCCCTTTGTAAAACTTGGTTGATATTTAAGAACTCGTAACCTTCTAGCTTTTCTCTAATGGGAGTTCTCAAACCACTCAGCACTAGGTCCGCCAAGTCCCTCTCGGTTATCACCAAACTAAAACACCGGTTTTTTGTTTCTCTAAATATCTTGACGTAATCAGAGACCGATTCATCATGCTTCTGTTTAACCGATGTTAGATGTGACAATTTGAGTTCATTGTCGCCGCTATAAAAGTGATCATGAAATTTCTGCTCTAGCTGCGACCAAACTCGAATGGAACCATGTGGTAAAGAAGAAAACCATCAAAATGCGGTACCAGTTAATGATAGAGGAAATAAGCGCACTTTCAACTCATTTAGTGAGCCTGCTTCACCTAATTGTGCCAAGTATTGGCTAACATGCTCCCATGTGGTTTTTGTGCCCTCTCCATTGAATTTGACAAAATCTGGAATCTTATATCCCGAAGGGCACTGGATGGCATCAAAGTACTCGGGGTACGGCTTTTGGTAAATCCGATTCCGAGGTAACTCAACTCCAAAATTCTCTCGAAGCATCTTAGCCATATCCTCTCTAAGATTAGCTAGACCATCATCCATAGTGGACGATGCAACTTGTGGCAGCGGCATAGGAGGAGTAGGACTACTAGCAGTAGGTATGAACTGTGGCATGTATGCCGAACTATAGTTCGGTAATGGCCGAGTGGTTGCAGTTGTAGGTAGGGTTTGGTTCGGCGTTGCCACCGAACCTGGCATGCTCATAATAGGATTAATGGGTGCAGTCACAATCTGATTTGTTTGAGTAGGATAATAAGTCATGGGCATGGGAGGCGCCGACAGCGCGATACGCAAGACAGTCGACGGGCGCTTTTGCAGACCCGAAAACCCCACACCCCCGGGAGGGACCCCGTCAGGGAGTGCGGCGGTTATGGGCTGCCCTAGGTCGATTCGCTCGCCCCTAGAGCCTCGGGATTCGCAGCTCTCAAACACGAAGAACAGCGAAGAACGAGAGAGAAAAACGGTGGAGAGATAAAACGTAGATGAAAAAGTAGTATATTGATTTGTTCGATTGTGTGTTGTTCAATCAGCCGTCACCCCAAACATATATAAGAGGCGGCTGGACTTCCCGTACAAGAAAAGGATTCATCTAGGCTTTCCTTACAATAAAATTGCATCAATTCACGTCCAAAACCCTAGTCAAATTCGGACTGATTTTATCCGAACTTTCCAAAACGGTTCGGTTTACAACCTGGCTGCACCTTGCGGGTCATGTTTGAGGCAGGAAACGACCTCGGATGGAAACGAGTCCAAAAGCAATCTTGACCGTTTCGACGAGACGAAAAACTTTCATGTTGAACACTTTTTCATCCGAAGCCATCTTGATAAGTATTTGAGCCCACCTTCAGCATCTGGTCGGATTGACCCGACAGTTTCTACTGTTCACGGCGGCAAGCCCGGCAAGGTTACTGTTCACGGCGGCAAGCTTTCCCCGGCAAGGTTTACTATTCACGGCGGCAAGCTCTCCCCCGGCAAGATTACTGTTCACGGCGGCAAACTTTTCCCGGCAAGGTTACTGTTCACGGCGGCAAGCTTTTCCCGGCAAGGTTACTGTTCACGGCGGCAAGCTTTTCCCGGCAAGGCTTTTGAGGCAGTAAATGACCTCGGATGAAAATGCGCCCAAAAGCAAAGTTGACCGTTTTACGAGACGAAAAACTTTCGTGTTGAACGTTTTCCGATTCGAGGCCATCTTCTGGGCCAAAACACTCACGCATTACATCAGACACTTGCCAAGGCATGTCTGGTCTCCCGCGTCATATTTCGCCTCTTGACAGGGCTGTATTCAGATAGTTCTAACTTTTGCATACGAACTCGGATTGAGATGATTTTTATATCGAAATCGACCGACTCGACGAGACGAAGACAATTCATGTAGAGCATTCCTTCATCCGAGGTTGTCCTGGTGGCGTAATTGACCAAAGAGCACTCAGAACACCTAAACATGACAATCTGAGTGTAGCTTTGGTCTTTGATATGATGCCGAATGATTATGGTCTAAACACCAAAGTTGTTCCACTTGGCAATGTGAAATTTCTCATTTAGAATATTTTGTCATTTGAGGCCATCTCCATTGCATTCTGCATTGTGTCAAAATCAGGTGTCAACAACTACGGGGAGTCATGCATCTGTTAAAAGGGAGAGAGGGATTTGGTGGAATTGTTGTTGTATTGCTTGAGCCTCATGAGCATATATATAGGAGTACATGATTATCTTGGAGTACAAGTCAAGGTAGAATAATATCCTACGCTATCCTAGCTTCCCTAATAATCATGATACTCAACATCCCCCGCAGCCACAACAGTAGCGACGCAGACGGTGAGACTTGATAATAATCCGAAGGGAAGCCGACGGACACCCCCCACAGTCTTAACGGTCGATGCATCGCGGAGTCGTGGCTGGAGTGGAAACCAACGAGGGTGCTCAAGCAAGGTGGTAGCCCTTTGTGCCGTTTGTCGAGGTAGCCGAAAGCGTAGGTGTTGTAGCCGTAGTCGAGGTAGTTGTGCAAAGAACACCGTGGTCGGTGCCGAGTCGGGGGTCGCCGGTGTCGAGGTAGTCGCCGTGGAGCCGCGGAAGAAGATCAGCGGCGGCGGCTAGAGAAGGAGCGCGGCGGCGGTGCTCGAAGTAGGCGATAATGAACCCGACAGCGTGATGAAGATCGACGCGGACGGTGACGTTCCCACGCCAAGGGAGGCAGCGCGGCGCATATCACGTGGAAGTCAACGCGCGTGGACAGTGGTGGACCGCGGGCCGCAGCGTTACGACCCAAAGGGGTGACGCAACGGCGGCGGGCAGGTCGGGCCGACGACGGGGAAGACCTCAGGGCGGTTGCAGGGATCGCGTATCACGCTCGCTATGACCCGATGGGGCGACGCAGCGGCAACGCGAGGGTCGATGCAGCCTCGGGGACGGCCTCGGTGCGGCTGTTGACCGCGGGCCGCGGCACGACGGCCCGAAGGGGCGACCACTACTAGGAAAATACTTACCATTAGCGCTGGTTTTTGTGCTACCAGTAGCGCGGGCACCAGCGCTACTGCTACGGTGCTACAACTATTTTGTAGCAGTAGCGTGTTTTTAGGCCAGCCCTACTGGTAAGTTCAAGTACTAGTAGCGCGTTTTTAGGCCAACGCTACTGCTAATTTTTATGTTTTTTTTAGCTTTTGGCGATGTACATGTTTAAACATGTATATCTTTTATACAATAACAACTCATCATGAACTAGTATGTTTAAATAGCATATTCATTACCACTTGTCATCACCATCAAACAATGTTCGTCAATGAGACATCATATAACAAGTTGGTCACTAGTCATAATCACAATTCCTCCTCATCACTATCAACTCTAACACATTGTAGCACATAATAACACATTCTAGCTATGACCTACTCCTCTCATAGGACCTACTCTACCCTCTCTTAGGTAAAATATCATAAAACAAGATAGGCATTGACGCTGCATTAAGGAAAATTGACTCTCCATAATAAAGAACGGAGATCATCCTGTCTTCAAGTCTTGGCCTACGCACAATGTTGCTTCCAAGTAGCTCTCTACGATGGTTCAAACATTTTTTGAAATCATCTAATGTCATGGCTTCCTCCCGTTTAGAAATCCGGTATGAACAGGAGTGATGTGGATACTGCTGCTGACCTGGCCATGGTGGCCGTTATCTCATAACATTAACGCGACCTCTCGTCAACATCAGATGAGGCACACAATCCATTGGGATTTTCTGTTCAAAAACATAGTATAATAACTTTGCAGTTAGCAATATAGTTTAGTTTTAGAAGAATTTATGCAAAAAATGCACGGATATCATAATAGTAGAAAATCTTACCATGATATCTCCATTGATGTTACCGTAGTTCAACACGTTCACTAGTGACACGTATTGATTATAATGTGGAGGAGTTTGATAATAGCTATTGTAATTCTCAAAAAAAGTAAAAAATGTGATAAGACCATCTTGCTCCTTATAAGTTAATTGTGCTTCATCATTGTAGTAGTAGGTTCTGTCTACCATTTTCCGTATACATTTTTTGAAGAATGAAAATAAGCTGTCAATGAAAATAAGCTGTCAAATATTTTGAAATAAACAATATAAATTACTTAGTAAATATGTTTAAGAAACTCACACAGCGGTAGAACTAGAAGCGTGTCAACAAGGACCCAAATGGTCATATCATTTTCGTCGATGTCGGGATCACCAAGATCGAAGGTGAGAAGCATACCCTCATGAAAATCATACGCCTTGCAAAGGGCTTCCCAATTCAGTCAACCAAAATTGTATGAGTTCACAGAATTGTATAGATTTACAGCAAAATCATAACCATGATGGGTCCTTAGTTGAATTATCTTTGTCTCCATTCTTTCATGATCTTCAAAACCCATCTTCTCCAAGACATGGCGTCTTGCATGGCATGGGATAAGCTAGTCGAATTGTAAAAGACGGAAATTACACGTTGAAGAAGCAGAGAAGTCGTGCAAAAAATAACAAAAAACACTTGTCGACGTTGCGTACCGTTTCAACATCGAAGGTCTCTTGGAGCTTGATGCTGAAGCGACGACCTTCTACCAAGTGAGGCCTGTCGCACAGACCGCGCTCATCTTCGCAGTACTCGCACATAGCGAATTCCCTTTCGTCATCAGACATTTACTAATAGGTAATTAATAATCCATCATCGAATACATATGTATAGTAGTTTGTAGCAAAGATCATCATATAACAACTAAAACACCTAAAATTTGTAGTTTGTAGTAGTTTTTAGCAAAGATCATCATATAATCCATCATGAATACATATATAGTAGTTTGTAGCACAAACCGCGCTCATCTTTTGCATTCAATAAGCAAATAACTAATAGTTAATTAATAATCCATCATCGAATACATATATAGTAGTTTGCAGCAAAGATCATCATATAATATCACTAATACATCTCGAATAATAGCTCTTCTAGGTTCAGTGGGCCGCTGTGGACACCCAAAGAGAAGGAACCATCACCGGATCATAGCTCCGGTGAGATCCCCAAAGAATCTGCCAGGTATTGGAGAACCGGCCGTTCGCCAACGCAACCAAGTAGTGCTGGACGTGCGCGTTCTCCTTCGTGACACGGTGCTGTACCACTTGCGCGGGGGACTCAAGCCTCTCCACCGATGCAGGCCCACGTGACCGCCACCAAAGAAGCTCCGGGTCGACGACGGGCTGGCTCCTCACTAAGCTGAGCTCACCAGAAGGTAGCACAACCCAGTACCAGCCTGGCGGAGCCCAGTCCCGGACATGGCCCCTCGGCTCAACCAGGAGTCTTTCGCCGAGTCGACGACGAGGATGCGGGATAGGCATCGTCGACGTCGAGAAGAAAATGGTTAATTATGAATACAAAATTAATAAACACTTAGCAAAATTTGGCATGACCTTTGCTAAAAACAGGACATATCGGGCACCTGAAATTTGCCAAAACGTAAACGAATTGACATTTCTGGCAAAACATAGGCCACTCGGAAAAATATGACATGTCCAAAATGTGACATATTCAAAATATGACATGTCCACCGCTAATTTGCATATAACAGGAAAAATTGCTTTAACTAAAAAAATAACAACAATTGCTTTAACTAAAAAATACCTAGAATTCTGTTAACTACACCTAAAACAACTAAAACACCAAAAATTCTGTTAACTACACCTAAAACAATTAAAACACCTAAAACTCTTTTAAATACACTTAAAACTATTAACTACACCTAATTAAAAACCTAGCTAAATTTCTGTTCAATCTTTAAAACCTAGCTAAATTTAAAAACCTAGGGTTCATACGAATTAACTAGGGTTCATACCTAATCTGTCCAAGCAAGGGTTCGATCATGCATAACCTAAATTATTCTAATAACCTACATTTTTTCAACTACAGAATTCAAAATAACTGGGTCCAAGCAAGGGTTCGATCATGCAGCCTGTTGCTCGATCGGCGGAGTGCCGCGCTGAACTCGGAGACAGGGCGGTGATCGTCGGCGTAGATCGACGAGCGGGCCAACGCGCGGACGACGGCTGTGAGGGGCCGTCTGTCGCGCGAGGCTGCCGGATCGGGGCGACGGGCGGGCAGACGCGCGTACGACGACCGTTAGGGCCTGCCTGTCGCTCGAGGCCGCCGGGTTAGTGAAGAGGCCGCCTGTCGGTTCTATATCCGGCGTATCTCGTAGTAGGGGTCCTAAGCTAGGCGTCTTGGAGCGATGTAACACGGACACAAGATTTTACCCAGGTTCGGGATCTCTTGAAGAGATAATACCATGCATCCTGCTTTGAATGTATTGATATGGGTGTAGTACAGAGTACATGTATTTACCACGAGATTGTTATAATGAATATGAGATTGTCTATTGACTAGCCTAGTCTCAGTTTATATAACACACCAGAGGCCTATGGTTTAGGAGAGTGCTCGTCTTGTGCGCCAAGTCTTGTGGGATCTCCCTTGTATGCGGCATGGGCTGCCCGAAGTGGCCCATGAGTTAACCGCCCTTGGGGTCTGCGACCCGATCCAGCTGGTCGGGAGACAACGCGGTGAGTACCCCTGGTCCAGGACACCGTCAGTAGCCCCCGCAAACCAGTCTTCAAGTTGGGGACGCTCCTCGATTCTTCCGAACTGTTCTTCATCTTCGGTCGTTGGTCTTGAAAACTGGTTCAAGAAATCTTCTCATCTTCGATCTTGAGGATCGCCGAAGTGAATCCGAAGAGTTTATACGTTGGGTGTCCGAGGAGCCCCTTTAAGTTCTCAGCCTTTATCAATGCCTTGTTATTTTTTATGCCACACCTCGGGTTTGAAGTTGTTCATGTGCGGCGGTGTCCTCTTGCAGCCGAGCTCCAACGTTGGACTGCATTCGAGGTATCTTTTGCAGGCGAGCACCAACACCAAACTATACCCGAGCTCAAACGCCAGACTGTATCCGAGCTCCAGCGTCGGACTGTATCCGAGCTCCAGCGCCGGACTGTATCCGAGCTCCAACGCTGGACTACATCCGAGGTGTCATAGATCACCTTGGCTTGAAAAAGTTTGAAGGAGGTTATCCGAGCTTAACGCTGAAAAGTTCTCTATGGAGCCAGCCACTCGCAGCCGAGTTTTATGCCGGACTGCGTCCGAGGTGATGCACCACCTCGGGTTCGGGTTGATTGTTTACGGATTTTATTTCTGATTGATGCAGTTTATTTACTGACGAGATATATAGCCAGTAGCCCTCAAGGTGTGTGTTGGCCTAAAATCCGAGATGCACATTAGAGGAGATAGTGATCGGCGGACATGCCCTTGAGAGAGGGTTTTGAGAAGTCGCCGTAACATATTAACTTGATGCCGGATAAGTCCCAGTTGGTACCTATTGTTGTCCGAAGACGCGATTGCCCATAGTTTGGTCAAGCCGAACACTAAGCACCTTAAATTTTATGCATTGAATAGGCAATGCTGTAGCCCCCGAGACACTGGTCGGGTGGCATCACCAGATCAGGGGATCGATGTGCCCCTTTAATATTAGTAAATGATAAGCTCAAAGCCCAGTAGGCCCCGAGCCTTAATGTGGGCACGGATTGGCCGAATTAAGGATCGATATCCGAAGTAAAATCATAAATTATGTGTAATGATTCTATGTATCCAAGTACTCTACATGATTAATGCTCGGATCCGCATTGTACAAAACTTTGTTGACCGACCATCGGCTTCAACCTCCTCGGCCAGTAGCCAGGGAGTGTTGGCCCTACTTTATAAAGCCTTTATGAGGGCAAAGATTTACCACAAACAAGGAAAACCGGCCATACGATTTTATAAACAATGGTACGTAGAGAGATCTGTTATATTACTGTCTAACATAAGAAATGTGTTCCAAAGAATCCCGCTATCGCTTCCTTTCTTTCGGTTGTCATGCTAAGCATGATCATGAAACCTCAGCTCTGATCAATGTGGGAGCAAAATATTGAGGATTTAGTTTGGGGAAAGTTCCCGAACTATGTGGTCTTTAGCGAACCCAAATTTTCACTTCCGTCGTTGCCAACCAATTATATCCTTTAAGATGGCTAGCTTTCGGCTTCACCCAGTCTGAGGTACTAACCCGGATGACCCGGTAGTAACAATCACAGAGGTGCTCCCTTTACCGCCTAGCCGAACAATCGGGAACGTAGGGGTAAGCACAGGAGCCAGGCAACCCAGTTTGGCCAAAATCTGAAGCCAAATTTGATGCATATTTATGGCTTTATAACGATAATTACGGAAGGCAACACTTGTATACTTAATACAAACACTGATGATATATGTTTATTTTCACTTCGTTGCGACCGTTTAGCAGTTGAAAGTGACCCATCGTCGGCTTGTACCCCTTTGTAGATACTACGCAGGGTGTTTCCGCAGTAACAAGACAACTCTTAGCCGACGTCTCGGTGCACGGAGGCGGTTATGTTAGCGGAAACAAGGCAATCAGATATGCGGACTTTATAACTTTTACTTAGTCATAGGAGCTTTAATCTGGAGAAGCTAGCTACGAGCCCCCGGTTAGTGTTCGGCACCGACCGAAGTCTAGCCATTAACACTTCGGCCAATGTTATGAAAGGCCCATCGTTTAACACGGGGTAATCGGTATCGATCTACAGTTTGACACCGTCATTGGATCACTGACCAATTTACGCCCATTGTGACTGTTAGTTTTCGGCTTTCTCCACTGAGGTGCTTAACCATTCAAGCTGGAAGCACAATCGCAGTGGTTCTCCCTTTGCACACCTAGCCGAACAAAAGCGAAACGTAGGAGGCAATCACAGGAGCCGGGCAACCCAACTATTGACCGAAGACACAATTCGAAACCGTTGCATATATAGCAATATCCGAAAATGTTTTTACCGAATCTCTAAAGGCGTCCGCCGTTGCACTGCGAGACTTATACTGGGGACACACAAATAGTTTAAAAGTGCTATAGGCTTGGAAAACCAAAAAAGTTCAGTAAAAACTTTACACCCGAACTAAATCAAGTCATTTGGTGCCAATCCAAAAACTGGTCTTACTTTTGTGCTTCCGCCGCTAAAATTTTCCGTTTCAGCAAGAAGGCAACAACAGAACGGAGCAAGTAAAAAGAAGCAATATGTATGGCACTAGTACCAACCAATACCAAGACTAGATTAATTTTGATCTTTTAGGCGGAGTAGTAGTATTCGGACTAGAATTTTGATAGAATTCTATCAGCAATATGTATGGTACTAGATTACAATGACCAAATCTAGGGTAGTGTGCTGCAGAGCTAGTACTAATTAACTGGGGTAGCAGAAAACAATGCGCAGCTAGGAGCTGAATTGAAAAAGGGAAGAAAAACGAATCGGTTGATGTGTTGCCGCCGATCTGAACTCCGGTCGGCCGGCCACACGCTCCAGGCTGCTGTTTGTACGCGCACTTCTCAAGGATCTTTTACGGCACGCAGGGTAGCTCGCGTCCGACCTAACGTCAGACAGCGGACACAATAGTCGCCGCCTAAATTTACACGATTCTGATCTGATCGGCCCTTTGCTGACTATGATTTGATCTCCAGAGAAAACAATAGAGACGACATAAAAAAATCCTTTCCAAACAAACCAGTGTATACAATACTTATCTAATCGAAAAAACATCACCTCATTATTGATTTTGATTCCCATCAAACCACGACGAACACCAAGCAGACTCTCAATAAAAGCATCAATGTCAGTTCTATATTCGGCGTATCTCGTAGTAGGGGTCCTAAGCTAGGCGTCTTGGAGCGATGGTAACACAAACACAAAATTTTACCCAGGTTCGGGCTCTCTTGAAGAGATAATACCCTACATCCTGCTTTTGATTGTATTGATATGGGTGTAGTACAGAGTACATGTATTTACCACGAGACTATAGTAATGAAGATGAGATTGTCTATTGACTAGCCTGACCTCAGTTTATATAATACACCAGAGGCCTAGGGTTTAGGAGAGTCCTCGTCTTGTGTGCCAAGTCTTGTGGGATCTCCCTTGTATGCGGCATGGGCGGCCCAAAGTGGCCCATGAGTGAACCGTCATGGGGGTCTGCGGCCCGATCCAGTTGGTCGGGAGACGACATAGTGAGTACCCCCTAGTCCAGGAGACCGTCAGCGGCCAGTCGCACCGGTGTTGGAGTAGAGGCACACGGGGGTCGACGGCGGCGGCGGGCGATGCAAACCGATCAAGAATAGATCGGAAAACCAAAAAGAAAAACGTCGATCAAAGCGACCGACGAGAGAGCGAAAAACCCGGAGCAAGGTCTCGAGAAAAAGATTCTCTAGGGCAGCCGGTCAACACGACCGGCGGACGAACCCTAGGTACGGGCGACGCGGCCCCGGCGGCAGTCATTGAGGCCGACCGCCCCGGTGGTGGCGCGCGGGTGCGGAAGCGGCGGCGGCTAGGGTTTAGAACCCGGAAACTGATACCATATTAGAAGGGAGAGAGGGATTTGGTGGAATTGTTGTTGTATTGCTTGAGCCTCATGGGCATATATATAGGAATACATGATCATCTTGAAGTACAAGTCAAGGTAGAATAATATCCTGCGCTATCCTAGTTTTCCTATTAATCACGATAATCAACAACATCTACCTAATTTGAAGTGTGAGAGAATGATTTGTATCTCCCGTGTCTCAAAAATAAACCTAATTGATTGTGGTGCTCATGAGTTTTATAGCTTAGTGTCATACTTGCCACATGCTTTGGTTGCCTTGTTTAATTTTGTGTGTGTTTGGCTCTATATATACACTCTCATATTCCACCATGTATGTTTGCATACTCAGATATCAGAATGCAATTTCGTATGTATCTACCAAGCACCATCTTCAGTGAGCAAGCTCTATCTATACAACATTTTTAATGTCATGACACTAGTTCAGATATTAGAGGAAACCGACCACCTCCTATACTCTGTTTGGGCTCATGGTTTCCAGCTTTAAACAGGTTTTCAAAACCTTACAGTGCAAGGGATTCGGTTTCATTTAATTCGTCTAAGCATGGTTATGAAAATATGTTGTAGTGAAAAGTGCCAGAGTGAACAAACTGTCTTACCTTTCCAAAACATAGTGCCTCCGAGCTGTCAACATGCACATTACTTTAGTTCACGGGAGAATTGTACATGAACCTTACATTGTTCAAGACATATATCAATTCTAAGATGTTACGCAGGACAAACGGTTGTGATAAAAAATTCCGACCTTTGTTGAAAGAGGAGCAAAAAACAACCATTGTTTGAATCATTTTTAGATGAAAATTTGCTGATTAAGTAAGTCAGTTAAACTCCACACCTATGATTTTTGCAAGCTTCCGGAGACTAAACAAGCAACAAACGTCGAAGGCGAAGTGTAGGCAACTTTGAGAACTCATGGCTAAACCTATTTTGAATCTCTGACCACACTTGTGACCATTAGGTTCTCTTCTCTTGAAGAACTAGACATTGATGCCATGATTTCTTCTTGTCATGCGCTTGGACCATCGTTATGGCACATTAAGATGATGAAACCCATCACTTCTGCAGGTAACATATTTTCTTATTATGCCATAAAAATTATCTTACTACTATAGCGGATAGTATACGAGTTAATTTCTACTCACGTAGCTTATTTGTGCCTCTAAGGCCCAAGCTATGCAACAACAGGTGCGAGCCAGGCTTCGAGAGTCACTCATATGTCTTATTTTAAAGTGCGGGAGGACCGAGACATACCTTTTGCACCTTAAATAAACCTAACAATTCGTAGTCCTCAAGAGATTAAGTGTTTTAGCTCAATTGCGCTAGAGCCATTGTATATGGTAAACTTTTAATGAATAGTTCATTTATATCTCCGGCCTAATTATTAACAATATACTCATGAGTTGTGTAATACATTTTTTAACTTAATGAGTTTTTTAACTTGATTTCATGCTTCCCACATGTTTTTTTCTTCTCTCTCAGTTTCTTTAGCATTGAGCTCCCTATATACCCTCACATATTTCACAGGATGTTTGCACTCTCAGTTTAGACCTCTGGTTACTTGGCTTACAATCAAAATGTAAATTTGATCTACCACACATCATCATTAGCTAGGTAACAAATCTAATTTTTTAATCATGGCGCCACTTGAGATATTAGAAGAAATTGGCCTGAAATTCAATGCAGGACGAGTCAAATGACCCTGACAGAGCAACTACTCCTAATCTAAACAAATTGGTCTTGACCAGTAGCTATCGGTTGCGTTCCTTGACAGAGGAATTGTATTTAGTGTAGAATTTGTTTCTTTCTTTGTTTGAACTCTAGTGTACATTTTCTTTGTGTGTAAACGCAGTATGCTGAGAAAACCAAGGGGGAAAAGAGCTTTGCATCAAAGTGCATTATGTGTGATCCTGTTATTTAGTCTAAAAAATCCTATGCATGCATGATAGAATTTCAAAACCATGATAAACAGTTTTGGTCAAAATTAAAGTCAAACTTGTCGAGAGAAAAAAATCTAAACCCGAGCCAGCGAGGAGGGCTACTACCTTGGCTGGCCAACGGCCAGATCCACAAGTCGGTGTACATGATGGAAATGGGGGTGAAGGGGGAGGGGGGGGGGGTGTTCTCTTTGTCACATGTAATCTGGGGTAATATCTTCCAAGTTGGGACAAATATGTTTCTCCGCAATGGACTAACAATGCTGCTAGCAGGCAGAGGATGTTGCTAATGTAGAAGATGTTTAGTCTCTTAGGTCTGCCCCAAGCTACCACAACAAGTACAAGTCATCCTACATGCGCTTTGTATGTTATTATCAGTGACCGGCTGGTGGTTGAGTTCTGCGGTCATCACTAAACAGAAGGCACTGACGGGCCACTGGCACGTCAGTGATGATACCTTTTGGCCAGCCGGTGTTATGTGATCATGTTGTAGTACTTGGGCTCCACTACAATTTAATATAACTTTGTTAGATCAAACCAACATGAACTTTATTAGTCTGTCTTGTTTCTTCTTCTATTTTGGTCTTCAACTGAACAATTTTTTTTCAGACACTTTTTCTTAATTAAACAGTAAACCACTTGTTGGACGGTGCTAAAAAGTTGAATGATCCAAATTAGAATATCAGGCGACTACCTGTTAGTCTATTCCATCTCTAAATCAAGCACAACGTCGTCGAGTGTGTTGCAATATCTTTTGTTTGGTCTAGGTCTAAAGTCGGTTCATTTTGTTTAATTTTCATTATAGTGGTGCTAAGGAATCAACGGGATGTAAGCCGAGGATCTGTAATTGGCTGCTCCATGTGTGATTGGCTCTAAACCAATATAGTCCACCCATGCCCATGCTCATCATCGGGCCTCCATCTACGAAAGCACGTCATCAATGGAAAAAACGTGTGTTTTATCGCCCTAAGGAATGTTTGTTTCCTTGTTTGTTTCGGATCTGACTTTTCAACAATACATTGTCATTTTTCACTTGGTCATGGAACTTGATTAATCTTATAGGGCATTAACATGTGAGAAGGCAGAGTTTTGTCGTTTCATTTATGAAACTATAGGAACTAGACTACCACCTACGACATTTGATCCACCTGAGCAATTATACAACATCACCACCATTCTACACACAAAAGAGCCGTTTGTACACAAAGTAGAGTGATAGAAGTTTACTAAATATTTCTGCTTAGGGAGGTGGATTCGGCTTAAGTGCCAACAGGCAAAGTGTCATAAACTTAATCTAGTATATCCATCTAAAATTCAATCTATTTTACTGCAGTCGTTAGTTTGCATAACATGCATATTTTTAATGAAGGGCTTATGTAGCTTTTTTCTTCTTCGAAGGGCTGTGATTCCTTTGCAGCAGTGAACGCACGGGCTAGACTTGGAGACTCATACATTTTCTCAGTTTGAAGTGCGAGACGAATGAGTCGTATCTCTCACGCCTCTAAATAAACTGAACCAACAGTAGTGATCATGAGTTTTGTACCTTGGTATCATACTTGTCACATGCCTCTGATCCTTTGTGTAGTTTCTTCCATGTTCGGCTCAATATATAGACTCGTGTTTCTCCATCAATGTTTGCACTATTTGTTTATCTCTCTTGTCTGATTTCTTAAATCAGAATGCTTTCTGTTATCTACCAAACACCATCTTCAATATGTTAGCTATTAAATCTACAACTTTTTGCTTATCATTGTACATGTTGAGATATTAGAGGAAACTGACCGGCTTGTATACTCTGATGTGGTTCATAAATTTGGTCTTAAAAAGAGTTTCCAAAACTTTACAGCTGAGGAGCTTTCACTTTATTCAATCTTTCTAAGAATGGCTCTCAAACATGTGAGTACGTTGAGTCGATATATGCATCCAAGCATTCTTTTAGTTAGTATGGTGTGGTTCTAAGTACTAGATAGAACGGACTACCACCGAGCTGTCAGCATGCGTTAGCTTAGTTCATGAGAGAATTGCACTTGTATAGTAACTTATCTTAAGCCTTACATTGTCCAAGACATATATCAGTTTTAAGATGTTACACGGAGTAGACAACTCAAAGAAAGAGCAACCAACATTTGTGTGGATGGAGGAGATAAAATATTCAGCCATCATGGAATATTTTTTATATGAGATTTTGTCGATTAAGCTGAGTTTCTGCCTCGCAGATGGCGGCAAAAAAAATCCCTAAAATGAACTTGGATTTTTTGGGGTAATTTAGGACCAGGGGTGCCGGAGAGAAGCCGGGTAGGTGGGATTCCCTATGGACCCAGAGAGCAGCCGAGTGGGTGTTCTATGGGCTCCACATGGTTTGTTCGTGCAACCCAAGGGTTGGCGGTGTGGTGGGTTCGCGTGGGCCTTAGCCCCGGGCTCTCGTCCCGCATGAAAATAAGTAAATAACTCTAGTATTTTTCTTGTACTGGTTTGTTCTTTAGAAGTAAAAAAATCATCGTTGATCCTTGTTTTAGTGCTTCGATGAAACTTTCTAACAATTTACCCTTCTCTTGTACAACATGAAAGTTAAGAAGAAAATGGATTACGTTGATGCAATAATGTGCAAAATCTCCTTAATAATAAGCACTTTATAAAAAAGAAATTGTGATGCAAAACGAATGTATCAGGCACACAAAACTGCTACATTGAAGGCACCGTTTAATATTCAGCATGGACTCCAAATAGCTTATCAGTTAATTGCAGAAAACTGCTACATTGAAGGCACCGTTTGCATGAAACTAGCACGTTTCGTTTTCGTTGCAGAAAACAACAATGCTGCTATCAAAAGGTCGCCAAAGTGGATCAACAATGCTGCTAGCAGGCTGAGAGCCAAGATCGGATGACACAGGAGAGTGGAGGCGTCAGAGGGCCACTAACTGCATGGTTATAAATTATAACCCCTTAAATTAATAAACACAAATTAAAACAGATCACTATAACCAAAAAACTGACCTCATACGAAACTATTCTCCCCCATCATCAGACCGAAGCTATGTTCCTCTCGTGCTCTCTCATCTTTCGACTGGCGGCATCCGAATGCTGAAAAGCCTCCTACAGTTCCAAGAACTCCCGCTGCTGCATCCCTTTCTTTCCTGAATAACCTGACACAAAACAAAATGAACGTTGCAAATTACAGAATGTATCTGCTCCCATGTGCAGTACATATGAATATATGATGACTTTTGTGGCTTTATTAGTGGAAAGCAGCTGATACAAAACGGAGACGGTGAAGTTTGTTTTGGTTTGCTATGTTGAGAGGTACGGACATTCAGCTTAATTGCCACGGGAGAAAGTGTTGTTAACTTAATTTATCTAGTGCACTATAGCTGTTGCATGTGGTTGGCTTTAAACCGATGGTTCATTTATATATATGTCCTGCTTAATTACTAACAGTACTGCTCATGATTTGTGTCATGCATTTTTTAACTTCATGAGTTGTGCAACTTGGTGTCATGCTTCCCACATGATTTTTTGCATTATCCATTTAGCCCTCTGATTACTTAGCTAAGAATCAGAATGCAACTTTTATCCACCCCACAATATCTTTAGCTAGGTGCCATATCTACACTATTTTTTGTTATCATGGTGCCAGTTGAGATGTTAGAGGAAACTGACCGGCTCTTATATTTCATCTAGGCAAGTTCTCGTTTCTTAGTACTATCTTGGTGGTATCTCGACAAGGTGGCATTGATGCATTGTGTGGTGGTTTTCTTTTATCAGCCCCTTTCTGTATAGATGCAAGAAAAACGAGAGTTTCATGTAAGGGTCCGATTGTCCATATCCTAAGCCTCACTTCACCCTCATGTCCAGAGAAGATGAGAGGAGACATCAAAACTACGATGACAATCAAGGTTGCCATCCTACTGTGGAAAAGAGAACACATTATCAGACTTAACATGATGAATTCGGTCAAATTGTATTTAGAGTACACTTTCGTTGTGGGTGGCATGGCTCCCTAGCCCACAAACTAGTCTGCATGTTCAATTATGTGTGATTCTATTCTTCAATCCAAAAACAAATCCAATACATGCCTAACTGAATATGCTCGCCACATGTAATCCCCAAACATGATCAACAACACCAGGTTACAGAATGTGTCGCTCCCAACACATGTACAGGTAGGCAGTCCCTCTAGGTCTGCTCGTCCGCGGACAGCTCCAGAAGACGTTCCGCCTCCCTAAGGAACATCATTGTCAGCTGCTTCTGCCCTCTCCAGTACACTATACACGACCCTCTGTTCACTCTCGACTTCGCCGCTTCGTAGCTCTGGACGGTTGCACTGCAAGAAGACAAGGAAACGGTAAGAGGTCAAAGAGGCTGTGTGGTTTTGTTGAGTGTAACACTGACCCCCCAAAAAAATGCACTCTAAGATCCAGAACCAGGGTATTGTTTTGTTTGAGGCAAAGATTATTTGTTTATGGCACCTACATACAGATCACTGCGGGTACCAGACTGGGTTACACAGTTTGAACTGAATGATTTAACGAATGAAACATATTTCTAGTTTTCCCTGGGCAATAAAGATCTCAGGTAGTCAGGTGGCATTCCAGTGATATCAGCTTCATGCTCGTGTTGATACTGTGGCAATCGTGTGCTTTCTCCACAAGAATGCCGCTGATAATCACCAGTAGTAAATTGTAGAGAAGTATCATATTAATAGATGTGTCCACGCAGATTAAGAATTGAGAAATAAAAACAGGGAAAAGTAAACGGTAGAGAACAACTATGTTAGGATTTGATGAGTGTTGGAAATAAAAACAGATATCTTCCCAGCAACATCAAAGTATTCCAGAACATAATCTACCTCAAGTTGTCGACTGGATCATTCGAATCAAATTTCTCCAGCAACTAACTGTCAGATGCTTCTGGGTTTTTTTCGAAATAGGTTTTCGCCCCGCTATATTAATATATATAGCAAACCACCCGATACACCATAGAGTCCAATGCTGGGGCAAACAGCACAGTCATGCCCAAGAGAAAAAATAAGAGAAAAAATGCCAGAAACACCGGCTCAGCGGAAGTTGTAGTATCCCGCAACCGCTGCGCCCTCCGAAGAATTCCACCACACTCCCATGCCTCTGAATCGTCGCGAACCAAGCAACACCTTCAAGAAGGACTACGACGATGACGACGCTGCTGCCCAGACGAATCCTAAGATTTCTCCCGGTACACGGAGGGAATCGGTGAAGGGGGGGACTCCCGACACCCTTCAAGAAGCATGGTGGCGCCCACAGGTGTCACCACGTCAGTGCCAGCCAGACCCGACAGGAATTTCTCCCGACCCCTCACACCCACAACCCAGGACCAACCGTTGGCTCAACCTTGCCTTCCGCCCGTCAACATGCACCACCACAATCACAAAGATACTACCATTGTCTCACCACAACAGACGCAGCAAGGCCGGCCGGACCAAAACGAAGTCACCATAGACAGGGGCTGGCAGTACCGCAGCCGCATGGGAGGGGTCAAGCTCCACTGGCTCAGGCGGTAGTAGATCAGACACAAGAGCAAGGGCACACCAGGCCAACTGCCCGGTCGGGCCCAGATCAGGCCCACTAAGCCCCCGCCGCCGCGCTGCAGCAGACGCAGCGCAGTAGCCGCCGCCCCGGCGCCCGTAGCTCGCCAGCTCCAGCCAGAGGCGACCCCAGGAGTCCAGGCCAACCCCAGGACCCAGATCAGGCCCAGAGGGCCAGGATCTAGGCTTTTAGGGCACCGCCGGTCAACGCCCGTCGCCACGCCTGCCGTTCGGCCTGCACCAGAGCACCACCAATTGAAGCACACCGCCGCCGGAGATGCCCGCCCAAGCCGGGATCCGCGCCGGGAATAGGAAGGGAGATGCCCGACAGACCCGGGATCCGCGCGAGCACGTGCCCGGCCGCACCAGACAGCGGCAATAGCGGGAGGGGAAGGTGTGAGGAGGCTTAGGCGGGGGAGGAGAGGCCGCCCCAGTCGCCCCGCTGGGGGAGGCGATGCGGGCCGGGGGTACGAGGAGAGCGAGGAGATGCTTCTGTTCCAGTGCCTTCTTCAAGTTCAGCCATTCTTGCAAAATGAAAGGATTGATCAACAGAGTGTTCACTTGACAGGGCTCTATCACCTAAAAATGGAAGTTTTGCAATATAACAAGTGCATAGTCTTTTACCAGGTATCTGCACTATTCCTTTAGCCCTCTAGTTACTTAGCTAAGAATCAAAGTGCAAATTTTGTCTACCAAACAACATCTTTAGCTAGGTACCATATCTACAATTTTTTTGGTACTATGGAGCCACTTGATATGGCAAAGGAAATTAACTATAGAAATGCATGCTTTAGCCAATGCAACCAAAAGACCGATCTAATGAAAAAGACTATCCAATACATTTATACGTCAACACTCCCCCTCACATGTGGCTCCCTTGGGTCTAAACGTGGATCGAAACTCAGTTGTAATCTAATTGCACGATAGTCGGGTCTTGAACTCTCAAGACTTCTTGGCTCTGATGCCGTAAAAGAGTATAGGAAGGTTTGCCACACTTGGGCTTTTCCATTGCATGTTAATATATAGACAAAGATTACAATCCTAACCATAAATGGAAGATCACAATAATACTGATTCTCCTCAATTTAGGGGATTAGGAGATATGTCACAATACGTGACATATTACATATTAGTCTAACACTAACCAACTTATATACCGTCTGGGCTAGTTTTCATTTCTTTGCAAGTTGGCAGCATCTAGACAAGGTGACCATGATGCATTGTGTTGCCCTGCAGGGATAATTTCTTTTCATCGGCCCCTTCCTTTAGAGGTGCAAGCACAACATGACTCTCATATAAGGGCCCACTTGTGGGCAGTGTCAGCTTCGTAAAACGGCTCATATGACCCTCCCTAGCTCCATGTCCTGGAGGCGACGAGAAAGGACGCCAAAGCTGCGACGACAATCCAGGTTGACACCATCCCATGGGAAAGTAAAATGAAAATGCACAAAATCAATGGATGCATTATCAACATGAACAACGACATATTCAGTGAAATGCTTACCCGATGACCTGCCCGCCCAGGAGATGAGATCAGCGGTGTTACTCGGTGGCTTCTCCTTTCCTAGGAAAAGCAACCGCTCCTTTTCTTTTGATTGAGGGGGCAAAGAAACTATACTTCTAATTTCAATACTTTTTGGTAAACAAATTGTATTTAGTGTACATTTTCTTTGCATCGACCTGGTCTCCATGTTCTATTATACGCGATCCTAGTTTTAAATCAAAAAATATATACAATGCATGCATAACAAAATTTGAAGCATGTGTAACCAGGATTACTTGACCCAAAAAAAAACAGGTTTAATTACTCGAGATCGGACTCATTGAGAAACGAAACTAGACTTGAGTGTTGTGTAATTGTATCCAATTGCATATGGCCAATAGCCTTAGTTTATCTAGTGCCTATAGCCAATTGAATACGGTCAACTTTTAACAGATGGTTCGTTTATATCCCCGCGTAATTATTAGCGGTACTGCCCATGAGTTGTGCAACACATTTATGAACTTCATGCGTTGTGTAACCTGGTGTCAGCCTTTCCACATGCTTTCATTTTCTCGCTAAGTTTTGTAAGTGTTGGGCTCTATATATAGCCTTGCATATTTCACAGGATGTCTGCACCATCCCTTTAGCCCTCTAATTACTCAACTAAGAATCAGAATGCAACTTTTATATACCAAAGATCATCCTTAGCTAGGTATCAGTTATGTTGTTATCACAGGTATCACTTGAGATATTAGAGGGAACTGACTGGCTCTTATATTCTGTCCGGGCTGTTTCTCGTGTCCTCTTACGGGCAGTTTCTTTCCATCAATCACTTTCTCTAGAGGTGCAAGCACAACATGGCTTTCATAAAAGGGCACACTTGTGGGCAGTGAGAGCTTCATCAGTATACGGGTCGTATTACCCTCATACCCTCCCCACACCCTCAGAAAGCTGCAAAGAGACAAGAGAATACGTCAAAAGTACGATGACAATCCAAGCTGACGCCATGCCGTGGAAAATTAAAATGAGAATGCCTAGCGACATTATCAGGTTAGATCTTCTTTATCATACATTTTCTTTTCTCTTGTCTGCCCATGAGAGCGGCATACGTCTGCAAAGAGAGCGGTATCTGTGTATGTGGCATGGCTCCCCAACCCTCGATCTACTCTGCATGTTCAATTATGTGTGATTCTTATTTTTCCAATCTAAAAAAAATCTAATGAGTGCATAACAGAATATGCTCACCAGATGTAATCTCCATAAGTGGATCAACAACACAAGGTTACAGGATGTGTCGCTCCCAACAAGGTAAGCAGAGTCTCTCTAGGTCTGCTTGTCCGCGGACAGCTCCAGAAGATGTTCTGCCTCTCTCAGCAACATACTTGTCAGCTGCTTCTGCCCTCTCCGGTACACTATACACGACCTCATGTTCGCTCTCGACTTTGTCGCTTCGTTTCTCTCAACGGTTGCACTGCGAAAAGAGGACAAGTAAACAGTAAGAGATCAAAGGGGATGTGCAGTTTTGTTGAGTGTAATAAATGCTGACCCAAAAACAAATGCACTCTAAGATCCAGAACCAGGGTGCCGTTTTGTTTGAGGTGGAGATTACTTGTTTATGGCACAATACAGTTATACAGACTTGTTTATGGCAACTACGTACAGATCATTGCGTGCACCCAAGGGGGTTTGGCAGTTGAACTGATTGACTTACCGAGTGAAACATATTTCTACTTTTCCCTGAGCAATAAAGATCTCAGGTGGCGTTTCATGATATCGGCTTCATGCTCGTGTTGATACTGTGGCAATTGTGTGCTCCCTCCACAAGAACACATTGCTTATGATACAACAAAAAATAGTTGCCGTTGATAGTGCCCAGTAGTAAATTGTAGAGAAGTATCATATTAAGATGTCTCCATGCAGATCAAGCATTGACAAATGAAAACATGAAGCCGTAAACGGCTAGAGAACAATTATATGAAAATTTGTCCATGGAGAGTAAGCGTTGAAAATGAAAACAGGTATCTTCCAAGCAACATAAAAAAGTCCCAGCACAACCTACCTTGAGGAATCTTCCGCATCAATGGAATCAAATTTCTCCGGCAGTTGACTGTCAGATGCTTCTGTTCCAGTGCCTTCTTCAAGTTCAGCCATTCTTAAAAAATGAAAAGATTGATCAACAAAGTGTTGACACTTGACAGGGTTCTATCAAATATAAAAAGTGGGAGTATTACTTCACTCTAAGAAGATCCACAAGCAATCTCATATAGCACTTTTGATCTCTGCATCAGATGGTTCTCTATCCTCACTAGATCCAACCTAGTAAGAACAAGGCCAAGGAAGGGGCTTCGATCAATATGATCCTAAAAACACAACACTTACTGTCCTTCAAGTCCCAATACAATGCATCCTAACACGTTTCTGGACTCGACCTTTTTTTTCACAAACTGGTCATTGTAAAGAAGCCATACAAAATAATGCTAAGAACAAAAATGTAATTCAAAATGAGTTAGATCAGGAAATTAAGCAAATTGCTAAGCTAGAGCGTTGTTGCTTCATGAACACTTCTTTCATACAATAAAATACATTGATTAACTAGGTTTTTCTGTTCACATTACAGCAGACTAACAGCTTAGCCAGATGGTCTACACCAACATTCTCATGGTATTTTTTAACAACAAGAATGGTATAGGTAGTAAAGCCACTCCGAAATAAAAAAATAGATCGCTTCCTGGTATGACAGCAACAGGGCCATGGTTTCGCAGGCCGAGGCCACCCACTGCTGCTCCCATTTCGTTCCTGAATAGCCACACTGCAGAACAAATAAACGTTGCAGATTACAACATGTGTCTTCTCCCATGTACAGTACATATGACGACTTTAGCGGCTTTATTACTAGAAAGCACCTTGTTTGTTACCAACACTAAACGAAGGGAGTGAAGTTAGTTTTTGTGCGCTATGTTGAGAGGCAGGGACGTTCAGCTCAGTTACCGCCACGGAAGAAAGTGTTGTTAACTTAATTTATCTAGTGCTGCATATGGTTAACTTTGAACACACGGTCCATGTATATCTCACACGTGATTACTAATAGTATGTACTGCTCATAAGTTGTGCAACCCATTTTTGTAACTTCATAAGGTTTGTAACTTTGATGTTACACTTTCAGCATGCTTTTATTTTCTCGCTAAGTTTCTTCAGTGCTGGGCTTTATATACACCATTGCATGGTTGACAAGATGTTTGCACCATCTTAAAATAGTCACTGTTGCTAGTGCCCGGAAGTAAATTTGGAGAACTATATTATGCTAAGATCTATACAAGAAGAGTAAGCATTGGAAATAAAAACAGGCACCTTCCCAGCAACATAAAAAAATCTACCTCAAGGAGTCATCTGGATCGTTGGAAACAAATTTCTCCAGCAGTTGACTGTCAGATGCTTCTGTTCCAGTGCCTTCTTCAAGTTCAGCCATTCTTGCAAAACGAAAGGATAGATCAACTAACTGTTCACACTTGACAGGGCTATATCAAATAAGGAGGAAAAAGGAGTCATGTTGTTTGTATTACTTCACCCTAAGAAGATCCACAAGCAATCCTAGCGCTCCATTATCACCGCACACCTCCCATATAGCACTTTTGATCTCTGCTTCAGATGGTTCTCCATCCTCGCTAGATCCAACCTAGTAATAGCAAGTTCAAAGAAGGGTCTCAAAACCAGATGATCACAAAAAGACAACACTTACTGTCCTTCAAGCCCAGATGCAATGCAACCTAAAACGGTTCTTGACTCGCTCGTTTTTTTAAAAGAAAAAAGCCATATGTCATAATGCTAAGAACAAAATCTAATTCAAAATGAGTTAGATCAGCAAAAGAAACAAATTGCTATGAAACTAGAGTGCCGTTCCTCCATGAACAACTCTTTCAAAAAAGGGAGAATACACAGGTTTAACTGTGTGTCTTTATAGCAGGCACTCTTGTTAACAGGTTAACCAGATGGTCTACAACGATGTTTTATATGGTATTTTTTTAACACCAATAATGATATATAATAAAGCTACTCCAAACAGAAATATAAGGAGCTCATCATCTCATCCAGCAGTTGGTAATGTAGCATGATGCCTAAAATATGAAGCTAATACTCATTTTACATCTTTTGTTTTCAGAGTACCCAGTTTGTCATCTAGGAGTCAACCCACGATGTTTATACTTCAGAATACAGTATGTGAAAGAAAAACACCAACCTCACCAAGCAGGGAAGCAACCTGTTCAAGCTCATGTTCTTGCATGGCAATTGTGCGAAGGGTACTTAAAAATTCTTGAGGGAAAACATTTTTTTGGAGATATGATGGAACTTTGAGTTGACCACTCCAACTGTAACTACAAAAATGACTAGCATTTTTCTTGTTATCATCATCTTCACCAGAACTGGTACTGGTTCCGAAAAATCCCCTATCAAGCAAACGTGTAGGTAGAAGACATCTCAATTCAGCCTTCTGCAAACATTTACATACAAAGTGAGAGCCATGGTGGCAAGTGGCAACAGCTGCTCAGATGGCTTGAATTCATTAGAAAAGTCATCACAATACCGAGCCATGTTTTTCTAAATAAAAAAAATAACCCGAGACATTCAGTAAATATCAAATACCTTATACAAGATAAATCAAAGGCAGCAGGGTATAGATAGTAAGTGCAATCAAATTTCGACTCAGTTCCGGAAAACTTTCTGTTGGGTAAGTTCATCTAAACAGAACATAGTTGAAGCCATATAAGATAAGCACTTGGTGTAAGTTCAAAAAAAGATAAACACATAATTGTACCTGCATCTCAATTTAGCTTCATTTGAATGTCAGCAGACTGAAGCTGTCTAAGAGCTTCTACTGGATAATTAACCTTCAGTTAAAGCAAGGAAATCAGAGGATAAACAGCTACTTCTGACATAAGTATGCTATAAGAGGTTCTTAAAAAAGGTATTGATCTATTATTAAACTTAGAAGACACTGATCTAAAGGCATTGATGTACCATTTATCAAACTTTAACTCCTAATTCTAAAATCCCAGTGAATAATGACTTTCCTGTTCCTCCCTTTAGTGTGAGCTGGTTCTTTTTGTTTCATTGTAATCGGTCACTTTAATGGGATCACATTTATCATGCAATCTATACGTTAACCAGAAAATGATTCCCAATATATATCCTACAGATTTATTACAAACTTTTAGCACATACATCAATGTGAGGTTTACCATGACATAATCATCTGGATTGTTGTCAACCACAAATCCATATAGGTACAGCAGTTCCTGTGGATAAACACAAAATACATATCCTCAGTCTGATAACCATACAAAAATCATGGCGACATTGCTGATATCTTAATGACTGCATGTTGTTTCAATCCCACGCAGAGAGATAGTAAATCATGAAACACACTACATATTCTCCATAACAAACATGATAGTCATATTAGTAAAACTTCTTGACATTCACCAATGAGATGGAGAAGTATCTTCCCTGTCTGTACCCTGAAAGATCTAGTGTAAATATGCACTCTTAATCTAGCATATGTGTATCAAAAGTAAATCCATGTAGGAAATCACATATCAAATGGACAATACAAAATGAACACGGGACCCATGGACTGGAGTGCGTAGTTCCCCCATTGAAATATTTCTCCTTTCATTATGCATGCTGTGAGACATCAATTACATGATCTTCTTCTCTAGGATATTCACCCCACGTGTAACTGCGTGTGCAACTACAAAAGACTTCATGTGAGTTGTTTTACTGTTGTACCATGATGTGTACTAGCTAAACCGTAATATAAAAAAAGCATGGAGACAGGTGATAAATACTAACACCAGCAAATAAGATAAGAATGGAAAGAATTGTTATATAAAGTGAAGGCAAGAAAACAAATACTTAGTATATAGCATAATATTTGGCACTTGCAACGTGGCGTGGTGGTGGCCCGTGGCAGCCGACGCTTGCAACGGCGGCTGGTCCAGCAGGTGCGTGCCCGGCGACACCGATGCTTGGAGCTCGCCAAACGGCGCTGGTTGGGCACTGGCTCGGCGTAGCTACTGCTTCGGCCATGGGTGGCTCCACGACGGGTTGGCAAGTCGGCTACGGAAGCGGCTGGCATGTCCCGCCATCGGCTGGTCCATAGGCAGCTTGTGTCAGCCTTTGATCTGTCTCCTCGTCGTCTGGGAGCTATTTCCGTTGAAGGGATGGCCCTATCCTAGTTGCGGCCCATCGCTAGTCTCGCGCTCGAGCAGTAGGACCGAGCTAGTCTCATGCCTGGCAGCAGGACCAAGCTCATCTCACGCCCTGTGCGGCAGGACGAGTCGATGGAGTCTATTTTTTTCCAGGGTCCGCTCGTCTCTTCGGTTGGAGTAGCCGTGGGTATCAGGTGAGGTGGTGTCAAGGTCTTGGATGTCCGGATGGCGGCCCTGGGGATGGTACCGCGGTGCTCATGGGCAGAGCCCGTCGCTCTATGCTGCCCGGTGGCCATGGCCGTGTGGGCGGCGTGGTAGCCAAGGTGTGGTATTCGGTGGTGGTGAGTGTTGGTCGGGGAGAAAACCTGCTCTGTCTTCAGACGGACAGGTGGCAGCGTAGCTCGTTCCCTTTTGAAGGCGTCGTCGCGGCTCTCATTGACCGTCGTGTGGCTCCAAAGGAAACTCTAATCCTCGGATCGGGCACTGGCGGCGCTCCGGCGCCGTAACCTTCCTGAAGGCACCGTCTTGGATCTCACGGTTCGTTGTATGTGGCTTCATTTCTTCGAGGTGGCATGTTCATTGTTGGAGCCCCTGGTTCCTCTTGTAGTGCTAGGAGTTGTGTTGCTGTGCTCAGCACCTATGTATCCTGCCTTGGGTGTGTGCGTGTGTTGTGGTGGCATGCGCTTGTACCGGGTTGTTGTTGATCCTTGCTTTATATATAAAGCGGGGTGAAAGCCTTTTACAGTAAATGACAACAGCTTCTTAGACGACTTGAATTTATTGGAGAAGTCATCACAATCTGGAGCCATGTTTTCTAAATAAAAAATTAACTTGCGCCATTCAGTAAATATTGAATCCCCATGAAAGATAAATCGGTTATGGTGTAAATAATAAGTGCGGTCAAATTTCAAATCAATTCCAGGAAACTTTGAATTGATAAGAATAAGTGAGGTCTAACAGCATGCATAGTGATAAGCATTATGGTACGAATGATGACATAATATGTAGAACGAAGTATCAATCAATATGACGAGACACCGTCATTTTATCCTTAGTGGCAACAATACAATACATGTCTTGTTGCTTTTTGTCAGTGCGACTTAGATCACCGCAAGATTAGAACCCACTACAAAGCACCACTCCCTCTGAAGAAAATCCGTCGAACATGGCCAGAGAAGATAGATAGATCCAAGAGCATGCAAAGCTATTTAATTATACATCAAGAAAACCTCAAAAGATTTAATCGCGTTCAATGAAAAATCCAATCATAAAGTGATCCGATCATGTGAAGCAGCTCATGGTAACCTATTTTAACAAACACACAACCTAATACAGCAAATTGATCCGATCATGTGAAGCAGCTCATGGGAACCTTGGTGTTGAAGATCCAGTGGGAGACAGGGCCATCTAGCTACTACTATGGACCCTAAGGTCCTAAGAGAACTACTCACACATGGTCATGGAGGCAGCAGTTGATGAAGAAGCCTTTAGCAATTGATTCCCCCACCAGCAGTCGGCAGAGCACCGGAATAGACCCCAGATTGGATCTTTAACAAAAACTAATGAGATTTAATTTCAGCAATAGCGAGCACTATTGCGGACGCAGTAGCGGTCGCTATCTCCAATATTTGAAACTATCGGTGGAGCCCACATGGCCAAGTGGTGTGCCCTAGGCCCTGGACGTGCCAGGTGGCCATGTGGGCCCACCTTGCCACTTCTTGCCCCCCCCCCCCCGAAGCTTGGATCCTTCATGCCCATGTGTTAGTCCAGAAAAATAATCTAAAATACCATAAAAATATACAAATGTTATAATATAATAGCATAGAATAATAAAAAAATTATAGATATGTTTGAGACGTATCAAGCGCCATCTATAGCCCACCATTGCTAACTTGTGAAACTTTTGAAAAGTTTGCACGCGGATTAGCGAAATATTGCAGCGTCCGTCATTATTCTCGCTCACCACTGATACGTTGAGAACCAGTGGCGGGTGTCCTGCAACCACCTGCCACTGATGTTTCTATCCCACGGCTAATTCCGTGAAAACTTAGAAATGGCAGATGGCGGCTACAGCCCACCACTGATGAGCATTTAGCAGTGGTCGGCGCTCTTTTCCACCCACCACTGAACTCTCCCAAAATAGTTGTGGTGGGTCCCAGGCTATGCCTGCCACTAATGTGACCCCACCTATAAGACTTTTCCCAATAGGGGGTGGCTTATGTAGCTTTTTGGTGCCTCCTCCACGTAAGGAAAAGAAATCCTACAAGGAAAAAATCCATGCATATCCCATACATCAAAATCAACCTAACTAACTCTACTTCTCATGAGTTTTATAACTTGGTGTCATACTCGGCACATGCTTTCGTTCCCTTGGTTAATTTTGTTCATGTTGGGCTCTATATATACACTATCTTATTTGGCCATAGATGTTCACACTATTTGTTTAGCTTTTTTATGGTGTAGTACTCAGATATCATAATGCAATTCTCCGCTACCAAGCACCATCTTCAGTGAGCAGGCTCTCATATCAACAACATTTTTTATGTCATGACATTAGTTAAGATATTAGAGGAAACTGACCACCTCCTGTACTCCGTTTGGGCTCATGATTTCAGGCTTTAAACAGATTTTCGTAACCTTACAGTGGAACGAGTTCCACTTCATTTAGTTTGTCTAAGAACAGTTCTCAAATATGTCGTGGTGCAAAGTGCTAGATAGCTCTGTGTTTCTGCAGATTGTCAACTTGCATTAGTTTAGTTCATGGGAGAATTGTACAGGAACTTAGGTTAAGCCTTACATTGGCCATGTTACATAGTCCTGGCCACAGACAAAAAAAAAAAGAATATACGACATTTGTGTAAAGAGGGGAAGAAAGTTTGCCATTGTGTGAATCGTTAGATGAGATTTTATTGATCAACTGAGGGTGTTAAACTCCATACCTATGATTTGGGCATGCTCTAGTAGACTAAACAAGCAATAACAGATTGAAGACAAAGTGTAGGCAACTTTGATAAGTCCTGGATGACCTAATTTGATCCTGTGACCATTCTCTTCTCTTGAAGAACTTGACATGGGTGCTGTGATTTCTTCTTGTCATGTGACCGTCACTATGGCACATTAATTAACATGAAACCAATCACTTCTGCAAGTAACCTATTTTTTTGTTATGCCATAAAAAACTTAATCTAGCACTACTATAGCTGTATGGCCATTCCGTAGTATACGAGTACATTTCTGCTTACGTAGCTTATTCGTGCCTCTAAGGGCCAAACTATGCAACAATCGACGAATGAATCAGGCTTCGAGAGTCACAAGTCTGCCTTAATTTGAAGTGTGGGAGGATTGAGTGGTATCTTCCTCACCTTAAATAAACCTAACTATAATGGCAGTCCAAAAGGGATAAATTGTTATTAACTCAAATTATCTAGTCGCTAGAGCCGTTGCATGCATATGGTTAGCTTTTAACGAATGGTTGATTTATATTTTTCGGCTTAATTATTAACAGAACTGCTCATGAGTTGTGTAACACATTTTTGAACATCATGAGTTTTATAACTTGGTGACATGCTTCCCACATGATTTACCATTCTAGGTAAGTTTCATCTGTGATGGGCTCAATATATACCCTCGCATATGTCAACAAATGTTCGGACAACCCATTTAGTCCTCTGGTAACTTGGCTAAGAATCAGAATCCAAATTTTCTGTACCATTCGCTATGAATCATATCTATATTTATTTTCGTTATCATGGTGCCATTTGAAATATTAGAGTTAACTGACCAACTAATACACTGTTTGGACTGGTTCTCGTTTCTTTGCATCATCTTGGCGGTACCTAGATAAGGTGACACTCATGCATTCTGTGGGTGCAGTTTCTTAGTCCCTGTTCCAAGAGATGCGAGCATAACATGACTTTCATACCATGGTCCATTTCTCCGACGACGTGAGTTCCATAATAAAACGGATCATACGACCATCCCCTCATCCTCAGGCCCACATCAAAACTAAATCTGTGTGGGTGCGGTTTCTTAATCCCTGTCCCAAGAGGTGCGAACATAACATGACTTCCATACCATGGTCCATTTCTCCAACGACGTGAGTTCCATAATAAAAAGGATCATATGGCCCTCCTGCCATCCTCAGGCCCACATCAAAACTAAATCTTGGCTGAACAACCACTTGGATTCAGTACCATGCTTACCTGATGACCTGCCCGTCAACAACATGAAATCGGCGGTGTTACTCGGTAGATCCTCCTCCCCCTCTTAATAAAGCGGGCTTGACCATCATGTTCCAGGTAGTCATTGGCAGGGGAATTATTTTTAGTTTACACTTTATATCTTTGAACTCTAGAATACACTTTGTGTGTGCGACATGGCTACCCAGTCGTCGATTGTGTGAAGCACACAAATGCCGAGAAGAAAAAAGAGCTTCATACCAGTGTGTGTGATCCTATTTGTATGAAAGATACAGTGCAAACATAACAGAGTTTGAAGCATGCGTTAAGAAGTTTTAATCAACTGAACTCATCAAGAAACAGAGCTATACTTGAGCCGGCCAGGAGCTACGCTAGCAAACGCCCAGATCCACAGGTCAGTATAGCAAGATGTAAATGAGGGGGTGTCAACAGTCAACACTCAAGTAGAGGGTAAAATGGATACAGGTGTCAACAGTAAACACTCAAGAGATACCTTTCATACAAGCACACAATTCAGTTTCCATAGCATCTCTACACGAGAACATTGTTCTGCAGGATGAGAAGATTATGTTTTGAAGGTCATCACGGAGTATCGTTCATGCACCGGCACTTCCATCAGGAGACTATAGGAGCCATCCATATTCAACTTGACACAGCACGCAGGTGGAGCAGTCCATTTAGGTTGCTTTTCAACCGTAGTCATGGTAATTCCAGGAGTTCGTAAACACCGAGAACAGGCCCGTCCCTTCAACTGGGTCGCATCTACACCCTTGTTTATGTTAGGAATAGCACATATATTATTAGGAGGCCAAAGCCAACATATATACACATACATGAGGAGGCCAAAAGGCTACAGGAGTATGCCAAGAGACTGAATGCAAAAGGTCAAAAGACATCACTAATATAACTCTAACACCCCCCCTCAAACTCATGGTGGATTCACAACACTGAGTTTGGAAAGGTGAAATCCATGTTGCGCTCTAGTCTGGGCTTTTGTGAAGAAGTCTGCTAGCTGTAACTCAGAAGGCACATACTGAAGAGCAACAACATGATCCTGCACAACAGCGCGCACATAAAAAGCATCAACGCCAATATGCTTGGTAAGCTCATGCTTCACGGGATCCCGTGCAATACTGATAGCACCTGTACTGTCTGACAAAAGGGTGGTAGGTGTTGTAACAGAAACACCAAAATCCTCCAGTAACCATCGTAACCAAGTCACCTCTGCCGTCAGAAGAGACATAGCTCGCAACTCAGCCTCTACACTTGAACGGGAAACCGCGGTTGTTTCTTCGTCTTCCAGGCAATGAGAGAACCACCAAGAAAAACACAGAAAGCAGAAAGTGAACGGCGATCCGTAGGATCACTAGCCCACGTAGCATCTGAATAAGCCTGGAGCTGTAACGAGCTGGAGCGGGAAAAAAAGACGGTGAGAGATCGTGCCACGAAGATATCGTAGAACACGAAGAAGGTGACTATAGTGTACCGAAGTGGGAGAAGAAACAAACTGACTCAAGATATGGACAGGATAGGAGATATCCGGACGAGTGACGGCGAGATAGACAAGACTCCCAACAAGATGGATAACGTGTCGAATCAGACAAGGGCTCACCATCAGAAGCGCGAAGGTGAAGATTGAGCTCCATAGGAGTCTCAACAGTGCGCTCATCACTAAGAGCCGCACGAGTAAGAAGATCCTGGATATACTTTTCTTGGGAAATAAAAAAGCCATCAGAGGTGGAGGAAACCTCAATCCCAAGAAAGTAACGAAGAGGACCAAGATCAGACATAAGAAACTGCTCACTGAGACGGGCCTTGACAAAGGCAATGTACTCAGGGTCATCACCAGTGATGATCATGTCATCAACATATAGAAGAAGAAGAGTCCGACCACGAGCTGAAAGGTGGACAAACAACGCCGGATCATGAGCACTCGCTAAAAAACCAGCGGCGGTCACCACAGAGGCAAAACGCTCAAACCAGGCGCGAGGGGCTTGCTTAAGGCCATAAAAAGAGCGACGAAGACGGCATACCATGCCATCAGGAACAGAATACCCGGGTGGTGGCTGCATATAAACCTCCTCACGCAACTCACCATTAAGAAAGGCATTCTTAACATCAAGCTGAGAAACAGACCAACGGCGAATAGAGGCCACAGCGAGAAGTGTGCGGATAGTGGTCATATGGGCCACAGGAGCAAAAGTCTCATCGTAATCACGACCATGCTCCTGCTGAAAGCCACGATCCACAAGACGAGCTTTGTAACGCTCAAGAGAACCATCGGAGCGAGTCTTAACTTTGTAGACCCACTTACAAGTGATGGGACGAACACCGGAAGGAAGAGAAACAAGATCCCACGTGCCGGTGCGCTCAAGAGCAGCAAGCTCCTCTGCCATTGCAAACTGCCATTCAGGATGAACAATAGCATCGCGATAAGAGGTAGGCTCAAGTACAGCCGAAAGACCATATCGACTGGGAGAATAGCGGTCAGGGGGAGGGCGAGGCCGAGCCCGAAGACCATAAGTTGGCTAGGATGAGGAGGACGACGCACCAGAAGTAGATGGCAAGTCAGTGGATTTATCCACAACACGTGGACGGCGAGTATAATGGAAAGGAAATGAGGAAAGAGGTGGAATCACTGGAGGTGGAGACGGAGAATGTGTCGATGATGAAGGTGGAGAAGGGGAAGGTATTGGTGATGAAGGTGGAGAAGGAGAAGGTATCGATGATGAAGGTGGAGAGTCAGGCGATGAGGGAGAAGAAGACACCGTAGGAGAGGACGGTGTCTGATCTGCAATAGCAGGACGAGGAATAGGAATACTGGGCACAGAGGGAGGTGTATCTGGAAACGTAAGAAAAGAGATGTCCTCCGCTGAAAAAGCCGAGGACGATGGACGCGGGTAGAAGGGACGAGACTCATCAAAAGTCACATCTCGGGAAATACGCATCCGACGGCCGACAGGATCCCAACACCGATAGCCCTTATGCTCATCACTTTATCCGAGAAAGATACACTCAACAGACTGAGCGGTCAGTTTGGTGCGTTCACGAGGGGCAAGCAAAACATAGCAAACGCAACCAAACAAACGAAGCGCCGAATAATCAGGAGGATGACTAGAAAGACGCTCGAGAGGAATACCACCCTGTATAGATGTAGAAGGCTGAATGTTGATGAGATAAGTGGAAGTGGTAACAGCCTCAGCCCAAAAGTGAGGTGGAAGAGAGGCGGCGATCATCATCGCACGCGCCGTCTCAAGAAGGTGACGATGCTTGCGCTCAGCCACACCATTCTGAGCATGAGCACCAGGGCAAGAGAACTAAGTAAGAGTACCCTGCTCAGCAAGAAATCCTCGCAGTGCATGAGAGATATATTCACCAGCTGAATCTGCGCGAAAAACACGAATAGGGGTGGAAAACTGGGTGTGAACCATGGCAGCAAATTTTTTGTATATAGATAAGACCTCACTACGAGAAGACATGAAATAGATCCAAGTGTATCGAGAAAAATCGTCTATAAAGATAATATAGTAGCGATGACCCCCTTTTGAAGAGAAGGGAGCCGGACCCCAAACATCAGAGTGAACGAGATCAAAAGGACGCTCAGACACTGACTCACTGCGAGGGTAGGGCAGCTGAATCTGCTTACCAAGTCTACAACCCAGACAATCCAACGAAGCATTACCGGAGACAGACCCCAGAACACCACGATGAACCAAAGACGAGAAACGAGAACCACATAAATGGCCAAGACGATGATGCCACTGCTGAAAAGAGCTGGTAGATGCAGCTACAGGGGCTGCGAGACTGGCGGCGGTGGCAGCGGAGGGAAGACGAAGCCAGTCAAGCTCCCACAGGCCATCAGAGCGTCGAGGGCCAGCACCAAGCAGAGCACCCGTGCCACGATCCTGAACAGAATAGGAATCAAAGTCGAGAATGACCCGACAACTAGAGTCAACAATCTGACCACCAGATATAAGTTGCATGGTAAGTCGAGGAACATGAGCGACAGAGGGAACATGAAATGAAGAAGTGCTAAGGGTGCCTCGACTAGCTACAGGGAGGGGAGTGCCATCAGCCGTAAGAACACGAACAGGAGACTCCACAGGTCGAACGGAGGTCAAAGTGGAAGAATCATACGTCATATGAAAAGACGCTCCAGTATCAAGAATCCATGGGGATGTACCTGAATGAGTTGAAGGTGGTTTCTCAATGCCAGAAGAGTTAGTCACAGAACCTGCAGAAACTGTCGGTGAAGGGTCCCAAGCATCAAGCAGGCATCGCAGCTGTGCAATCTCATGCACAGACAGGGACACAGCAGAAGCTTCGGTAGAAGAGATTGACGTAGAAACATCTGACGACGATGAGCAGTCGCCACCACCCGTGGAAGCCGCATGTAGAGTTGACCAAGAGTAGCAAGTCGACGTAGAGCCACATGTGGAAGCCACATGGGGAGTCGACGTAGAGCGGTCACCACCGTGCACGGATGCCGTGAGAGGAGTCGGCGTAGACTGATCACCGCCGCACGCGAAAACCGCGAGAGGAGTCGGTGTAGAGCAGGCACCACCATCGCGGGCGAAATCCGCGAGAAGAGTCGATGAATAACGACCATCACAGGCTGCTGAAGACGCCGTAGAGCACAGCATCACACACGGACGAGCACCAAGCACCGAGCGACGGCGCATGTGCGAGACTGGATCAATATACGGAACACCGTCAGGAGTCCGCAGGCAGCGACGGAAATGCAAGCGTGGCGTAAACGCCATAGCAGTTTTTTTCTCTCTCTTTTTTTTGCACTAAGGGACAACCAACAGAATCAGCCCAAAAGGCAGACGTGCACCCAGCGTGCAATCAGCCCAAAAGGCACTCACGCGCGAGGCAAGCACCAGCGGCCGAAAACAGAAGAAGCAGCGGCGGCAAGGGCGCTCGACCCAGAGGACGAGGAGCACGAGCAAGAGCGCCCCGATCGAGGGCGCCGAATCGGGAGACGGGCGTCCCGATCTGGACGTCGGACCGGGTCCAATTCCCCTCGTCTTCTCTCCTCGTCTTCTCTCCAACCAGAGGAAAGGATCGATGGCGGCAGCCGGCGGAGAAGTAGCGGGGCCGCGGCCGCGAGGAGGCGGCTGCCGGCGGAGAAGTCCGAGGCCGCGAGCTGGGAGGAGGCGGCGGCCGGCAGACGTGCGACCAAGGCGGACTCGATCCAAAGGAGGAGAGCGGCGGCGGCTCGAGCCGCTCGTTAGCAGGCGGCAAAGGAGATCCAGCGAGCGGATGGGCGGCTGGAGGCGAGTGGGTAGCGGAGGTCCAGCGGGCGGGTGCGGTGAAGCAGCAACGGACAGCCACGGTGAAGGAGTAGTGGCTGCCGGCAGAGGGAAGAAGACAGCGACGGCCGGGAGTACCGGCGGACGTGAGATGGATCGGAGGCACGAGCTGCGCGTGCGGAAAAAAAACCCTGATGCTCTAATACCATGTTAGGAATAGCAACATATATTATTAGGAGGCCAAAGCAAACATATATACACATACATGAGGAGGCCAAAAGGCTACAGGAGTATGCCAAGATACTGAATGCAAAAGGTCAAAAGACATCACTAATATAACTCTAACAGTTTAATACTCGCTCTGTCCCGCATTAGTGGTCGCTGAAATGAATAGAAATTGATGTATCTAGAGCTAAAAATACGTCTAGATACATCCATTTTCTCGACAAGTAATTCGGGATGGAGGGTGTATTCAGCATGGACTCCAAATAGCTTAATTGCAGAAAACTACAACATTGAAGACATCGTTTGCAAGAAACTACCACGTTTCATTTTCGTTGCAAAAAACAGCAAAGCTGCTATCAAAAGGTCTCCAAAGTGGATACAATGCTGCCAGCAGACTGAGAGCCAGGATCAGAGACACAGGAGAGTGGAGGCGTGAGAGGGCTGCTAGACTGCACGTACAGTTTGTTGACGTTTTGGCATGGTCGAAAACATAATTAAGAACGCCTTAAATGGACAAGTGCTCAAAGTGAGAAAGTTCCGTATCATCAAAAGGAGAAACTTTCATATTTGGGCCATAGCCATCCGGTCCCATCTGATTCTGAAATTTGTCCGAGTGAAGAAGAAGCAATAGGTAACATAGACGATGCAATGATTGAGTCGTCCTCTTTTGGTGGTGCAGGTGCTGCTGTGATAGGTGTAGAAGCCACTGCATCTTGTATTTGTTTGGGCCTCCACACTTGTTTTGTAGGTAACATAGGCCGAGTGTCATTGAACAACTTATCCCTTTGCTTCTCGGCCTCTTGTTCTGCCATCTCTTGACTCCTTAACCTCTGTAGTTTCCTCTTTTGTGTCTTTGTTAGCCCTGGAGGACACCACTTTGGCTGGGTGTATTTAGGATCTCTCGTTTTTACTTGGCTGGTTCTTGTTTCATGATCATTAGCCGAGTGCTTTGGCGTGATAGCAAGTATCAGCTTAGTCGGATTGCTATGCATAATCGGCTGTTGTATGGTGAATGTTTCGGTGCCCAAGATGAGTGAGTCGGCATCGGTTTTTTCCTTGCCTTTGCTTGACTCGACCGTTATAGCACTTGGCGACTTAACACGCCATTCTTGCTTGCCGACCCCTTTTTGATTATCTTGCACTGGCCGATTGACACCATTGTTCAAACGGCCTCGTGTGGGATAAGAAAGTCTCTCATGAACGGGCCTCCTTGGCTCTGCCCAACCCGGATGAAAAGCATAAGGGGCCATTGGGGGCTGCCACCATCCTCCATTGAAGTCTCCCATGTAGTATGGCACATAGGGGGGTGGCGGCACCCATGGTGCCGGCGCCCATGACCCATATGGCCTTGCATGATGCTGAAATTCTTCCCGAGGAGGTGATCTTGAGCGCTTCAGATTTGATGACCGGTTGGAGCTAGAACCGGCTGCATGACTAGCATACTTGGACAGCAACATATCAAAAGTTGGCTTGATTTTCTTGCGCTGCACTTTAGCTTCATTCGTTTTCCACTTGCCAACTTCTGGACTCCTGGGCTTGACAAATTTAACACGAGTATTTCCTTGCACTTGCGGTTGCCCCCCGAGTGTAGGGTTCTTGATGGTGATTTTGATCACTTCCTTGCCATCGGGTTGCTTATCAAGCACAACTTGTCTCCCCAAGACCTTGCTGTCTTCCTTGTCTTTCCTGGGCTCACCAACAATGACATTAGCTTTATTAGCAGATTCGGCTACCTCCGGCCGAATGAGTAGCTTCTTCCCCTCCAAATCCATGGTATTCATTGGAAAAGGTTGTTTATCAACTTGCATCTCACAAAAGTTCAATCGTACGTCATTAATGGCCGATTGTATCTGTCGTCGAAAAACATTGCAATCATTAGTAGCATGAGAAAAAGAATTATGAGACTTGCAATAAGCGCGCCGCTTCAGCTCTTCAAACGGCGGTAAAGTATGAGATATTCTAATAATCTTAGCCTGCAACAAAGCATCAAATATTCTATCACACTTAGCAATGTTAAAAGTAAACTTCATCTCTTCATCACGATTCTTATGAATCGGTTTCAGATCATTGCAAGTAAAGGGTTTGAGGTCTTTGCTTCGGCTTTCCTGAGCCAAAGCCCTTTGTAAAACTTGGTTGATATTTAAGAACTCGTAACCTTCTAGCTTTTCTCTAATGGGAGTTCTCAAACCACTCAGCACTAGGTCCGCCAAGTCCCTCTCGGTTATCACCAAACTAAAACACCGGTTTTTTGTTTCTCTAAATCTCTTGACGTAATCAGAGACCGATTCATCATGCTTCTGTTTAACCGATGTTAGATGTGACAATTTGAGTTCATTGTCGCCGCTATAAAAGTGATCATGAAATTTCTGCTCTAGCTGCGACCAAACTCGAATGGAACCATGTGGTAAAGAAGAAAACCATCAAAATGCGGTACTAGTTAATGATAGAGGAAATAAGCGCACTTTCAACTCATTTAGTGAGCCTGCTTCACCTAATTGTGCCAAGTATTGGCTAACATGCTCCCATGTGGTTTTTGTGCCCTCTCCATTGAATTTGACAAAATCTGGAATCTTATATCCCGGAGGGCACTGGATGGCATCAAAGTACTCGGGGTACGGCTTTTGGTAAATCCGATTCCGAGGTAACTCAACTCCAAAATTCTCTCGAAGCATCTTAGCCATATCCTCTCTAAGATTAGCTAGACCATCATCCATAGTGGACGATGCAACTTGTGGCAGCGGCATAGGAGGAGTAGGACTACTAGCAGTAGGTATGAACTGTGGCATGTATGCCGAACTATAGTTCGGTAATGGCCGAGTGGTTGCAGTTGTAGGTAGGGTTTGGTTCGGCGTTGCCACCGAACCTGGCATGCTCATAATAGGATTAATGGGTGCAGTCACAATCTGATTTGTTTGAGTAGGATAATAAGTCATGGGCATGGGAGGCGCCGATAGCGCGATACGCAAGACAGTCGACGGGCGCTTTTGCAGACCCGAAAACCCCACACCCCCGGGAGGGACCCCGTCAGGGAGTGCGGCGGTTATGGGCTGCCCTAGGTCGATTCGCTCGCCCCTAAAGCCTCGGGATTCGCAGCTCTCAAACACGAAGAACAGCGAAGAACGAGAGAGAAAAACGGTGGAGAGATAAAACGTAGATGAAAAAGTAGTATATTGATTTGTTCGATTGTGTGTTGTTCAATCAGCCGTCACCCCAAACATATATAAGAGGCGGCTGGACTTCCCGTACAAGAAAAGGATTCATCTAGGCTTTCCTTACAATAAAATTGCATCAATTCACGTCCAAAACCCTAGTCAAATTCGGACTGATTTTATCCGAACTTTCCAAAACGGTTCGGTTTACAACCTGGCTGCACCTTGCGGGTCATGTTTGAGGCAGGAAACGACCTCGGATGGAAACGAGTCCAAAAGCAATCTTGACCGTTTCGACGAGACGAAAAACTTTCATGTTGAACACTTTTTCATCCGAAGCCATCTTGATAAGTATTTGAGCCCACCTTCAGCATCTGGTCGGATTGACCCGACAGTTTCTACTGTTCACGGCGGCAAGCCCGGCAAGGTTACTGTTCACGGCGGCAAGCTTTCCCCGGCAAGGTTTACTATTCACGGCGGCAAGCTCTCCCCCGGCAAGATTACTGTTCACGGCGGCAAACTTTTCCCGGCAAGGTTACTGTTCACGGCGGCAAGCTTTTCCCGGCAAGGTTACTGTTCACGGCGGCAAGCTTTTCCCGGCAAGGCTTTTGAGGCAGTAAATGACCTCGGATGAAAATGCGCCCAAAAGCAAAGTTGACCGTTTTACGAGACGAAAAACTTTCGTGTTGAACGTTTTCCGATTCGAGGCCATCTTCTGGGCCAAAACACTCACGCATTACATCAGACACTTGCCAAGGCATGTCTGGTCTCCCGCGTCATATTTCGCCTCTTGACAGGGCTGTATTCAGATAGTTCTAACTTTTGCATACGAACTCGGATTGAGATGATTTTTATATCAAAATCGACCGACTCGACGAGACGAAGACAATTCATGTAGAGCATTCCTTCATCCGAGGTTGTCCTGGTGGCGTAATTGACCAAAGAGCACTCAGAACACCTAAACATGACAATCTGAGTGTAGCTTTGGTCTTTGATATGATGCCGAATGATTATGGTCTAAACACCAAAGTTGTTCCACTTGGCAATGTGAAATTTCTCATTTAGAATATTTTGTCATTTGAGGCCATCTCCATTGCATTCTGCATTGTGTCAAAATCAGGTGTCAACAACTACGGGGAGTCATGCATCTGTTAAAAGGGAGAGAGGGATTTGGTGGAATTGTTGTTGTATTGCTTGAGCCTCATGAGCATATATATAGGAGTACATGATTATCTTGGAGTACAAGTCAAGGTAGAATAATATCCTACGCTATCCTAGCTTCCCTAATAATCATGATACTCAACATCCCCCGCAGCCACAACAGTAGCGACGCAGACGGTGAGACTTGATAATAATCCGAAGGGAAGCCGACGGACACCCCCCACAGTCTTAACGGTCGATGCATCGCGGAGTCGTGGCTGGAGTGGAAACCAACGAGGGTGCTCAAGCAAGGCGGTAGCCCTTTGTGCCGTTTGTCGAGGTAGCCGAAAGCGTAGGTGTTGTAGCCGTAGTCGAGGTAGTTGTGCAAAGAACACCGTGGTCGGTGCCGAGTCGGGGGTCGCCGGTGTCGAGGTAGTCGCCGTGGAGCCGCGGAAGAAGATCAGCGGCGGCGGCTAGAGAAGGAGCGCGGCGGCGGTGCTCGAAGTAGGCGATAATGAACCCGACAGCGTGATGAAGATCGACGCGGACGGTGACGTTCCCACGCCAAGGGAGGCAGCGCGGCGCATATCACGTGGAAGTCAACGCGCGTGGACAGTGGTGGACCGCGGGCCGCAGCGTTACGACCCAAAGGGGTGACGCAACGGCGGCGGGCAGGTCGGGCCGACGACGGGGAAGACCTCAGGGCGGTTGCAGGGATCGCGTATCACGCTCGCTATGACCCGATGGGGCGACGCAGCGGCAACGCGAGGGTCGATGCAGCCTCGGGGACGGCCTCGGTGCGGCTGTTGACCGCGGGCCACGGCACGACGGCCCGAAGGGGCGACCACTACTAGGAAAATACTTACCATTAGCGCTGGTTTTTGTGCTACCAGTAGCGCGGGCACCAGCGCTACTGCTACGGTGCTACAACTATTTTGTAGCAGTAGCGTGTTTTTAGGCCAGCCCTACTGGTAAGTTCAAGTACTAGTAGCGCGTTTTTAGGCCAACGCTACTGCTAATTTTTATGTTTTTTTTAGCTTTTGGCGATGTACATGTTTAAACATGTATATCTTTTATACAATAACAACTCATCATGAACTAGTATGTTTAAATAGCATATTCATTACCACTTGTCATCACCATCAAACAATGTTCGTCAATGAGACATCATATAACAAGTTGGTCACTAGTCATAATCACAATTCCTCCTCATCACTATCAACTCTAACACATTGTAGCACATAATAACACATTCTAGCTATGACCTACTCCTCTCATAGGACCTACTCTACCCTCTCTTAGGTAAAATATCATAAAACAAGATAGGCATTGACGCTGCATTAAGGAAAATTGACTCTCCATAATAAAGAACGGAGATCATCCTGTCTTCAAGTCTTGGCCTACGCACAATGTTGCTTCCAAGTAGCTCTCTACGATGGTTCAAACATTTTTTGAAATCATCTAATGTCATGGCTTCCTCCCGTTTAGAAATCCGGTATGAACAGGAGTGATGTGGATACTGCTGCTGACCTGGCCATGGTGGCCGTTATCTCATAACATTAACGCGACCTCTCGTCAACATCAGATGAGGCACACAATCCATTGGGATTTTCTGTTCAAAAACATAGTATAATAACTTTGCAGTTAGCAATATAGTTTAGTTTTAGAAGAATTTATGCAAAAAATGCACGGATATCATAATAGTAGAAAATCTTACCATGATATCTCCATTGATGTTACCGTAGTTCAACACGTTCACTAGTGACACGTATTGATTATAATGTGGAGGAGTTTGATAATAGCTATTGTAATTCTCAAAAAAAGTAAAAAATGTGATAAGACCATCTTGCTCCTTATAAGTTAATTGTGCTTCATCATTGTAGTAGTAGGTTCTGTCTACCATTTTCCGTATACATTTTTTGAAGAATGAAAATAAGCTGTCAATGAAAATAAGCTGTCAAATATTTTGAAATAAACAATATAAATTACTTAGTAAATATGTTTAAGAAATTCACACAGCGGTAGAACTAGAAGCGTGTCAACAAGGACCCAAATGGTCATATCATTTTCGTCGATGTCGGGATCACCAAGATCGAAGGTGAGAAGCATACCCTCATGAAAATCATACGCCTTGCAAAGGGCTTCCCAATTCAGTCAACCAAAATTGTATGAGTTCACAGAATTGTATAGATTTACAGCAAAATCATAACCATGATGGGTCCTTAGTTGAATTATCTTTGTCTCCATTCTTTCATGATCTTCAAAACCCATCTTCTCCAAGACATGGCGTCTTGCATGGCATGGGATAAGCTAGTCGAATTGTAAAAGACGGAAATTACACGTTGAAGAAGCAGAGAAGTCGTGCAAAAAATAACAAAAAACACTTGTCGACGTTGCGTACCGTTTCAACATCGAAGGTCTCTTGGAGCTTGATGCTGAAGCGACGACCTTCTACCAAGTGAGGCCTGTCGCACAGACCGCGCTCATCTTCGCAGTACTCGCACATAGCGAATTCCCTTTCGTCATCAGACATTTACTAATAGGTAATTAATAATCCATCATCGAATACATATGTATAGTAGTTTGTAGCAAAGATCATCATATAACAACTAAAACACCTAAAATTTGTAGTTTGTAGTAGTTTTTAGCAAAGATCATCATATAATCCATCATGAATACATATATAGTAGTTTGTAGCACAAACCGCGCTCATCTTTTGCATTCAATAAGCAAATAACTAATAGTTAATTAATAATCCATCATCGAATACATATATAGTAGTTTGCAGCAAAGATCATCATATAATATCACTAATACATCTCGAATAATAGCTCTTCTAGGTTCAGTGGGCCGCTGTGGACACCCAAAGAGAAGGAACCATCACCGGATCATAGCTCCGGTGAGATCCCCAAAGAATCTGCCAGGTATTGGAGAACCGGCCGTTCGCCAACGCAACCAAGTAGTGCTGGACGTGCGCGTTCTCCTTCGTGACACGGTGCTGTACCACTTGCGCGGGGGACTCAAGCCTCTCCACCGATGCAGGCCCACGTGACCGCCACCAAAGAAGCTCCGGGTCGACGACGGGCTGGCTCCTCACTAAGCTGAGCTCACCAGAAGGTAGCACAACCCAGTACCAGCCTCGCGGAGCCCAGTCCCGGACATGGCCCCTCGGCTCAACCAGGAGTCTTTCGCCGAGTCGACGACGAGGATGCGGGATAGGCATCGTCGACGTCGAGAAGAAAATGGTTAATTATGAATACAAAATTAATAAACACTTAGCAAAATTTGGCATGACCTTTGCTAAAAACAGGACATATCGGGCACCTGAAATTTGCCAAAACGTAAACGAATTGACATTTCTGGCAAAACATAGGCCACTCGGAAAAATATGACATGTCCAAAATGTGACATATTCAAAATATGACATGTCCACCGCTAATTTGCATATAACAGGAAAAATTGCTTTAACTAAAAAAATAACAACAATTGCTTTAACTAAAAAATACCTAGAATTCTGTTAACTACACCTAAAACAACTAAAACACCAAAAATTCTGTTAACTACACCTAAAACAATTAAAACACCTAAAACTCTTTTAAATACACTTAAAACTATTAACTACACCTAATTAAAAACCTAGCTAAATTTCTGTTCAATCTTTAAAACCTAGCTAAATTTAAAAACCTAGGGTTCATACGAATTAACTAGGGTTCATACCTAATCTGTCCAAGCAAGGGTTCGATCATGCATAACCTAAATTATTCTAATAACCTACATTTTTTCAACTACAGAATTCAAAATAACTGGGTCCAAGCAAGGGTTCGATCATGCAGCCTGTTGCTCGATCGGCGGAGTGCCGCGCTGAACTCGGAGACAGGGCGGTGATCGTCGGCGTAGATCGACGAGCGGGCCAACGCGCGGACGACGGCTGTGAGGGGCCGTCTGTCGCGCGAGGCTGCCGGATCGGGGCGACGGGCGGGCAGACGCGCGTACGACGACCGTTAGGGCCTGCCTGTCGCTCGAGGCCGCCGGGTTAGTGAAGAGGCCGCCTGTCGGTTCTATATCCGGCGTATCTCGTAGTAGGGGTCCTAAGCTAGGCGTCTTGGAGCGATGTAACACGGACACAAGATTTTACCCAGGTTCGGGATCTCTTGAAGAGATAATACCATGCATCCTGCTTTGAATGTATTGATATGGGTGTAGTACAGAGTACATGTATTTACCACGAGATTGTTATAATGAATATGAGATTGTCTATTGACTAGCCTAGTCTCAGTTTATATAACACACCAGAGGCCTATGGTTTAGGAGAGTGCTCGTCTTGTGCGCCAAGTCTTGTGGGATCTCCCTTGTATGCGGCATGGGCTGCCCGAAGTGGCCCATGAGTTAACCGCCCTTGGGGTCTGCGACCCGATCCAGCTGGTCGGGAGACGACGCGGTGAGTACCCCTGGTCCAGGACACCGTCAGTAGCCCCCGCAAACCAGTTCTCAAGTTGGGGACGCTCCTCGATTCTTCCGAACTGTTCTTCATCTTCGGTCGTTGGTCTTGAAAACTGGTTCAAGAAATCTTCTCATCTTCGATCTTGAGGATCGCCGAAGTGAATCCGAAGAGTTTATACGTTGGGTGTCCGAGGAGCCCCTTTAAGTTCTCAGCCTTTATCAATGCCTTGTTATTTTTTATGCCACACCTCGGGTTTGAAGTTGTTCATGTGCGGCGGTGTCCTCTTGCAGCCGAGCTCCAACGTTGGACTGCATTCGAGGTATCTTTTGCAGGCGAGCACCAACACCAAACTATACCCGAGCTCAAACGCCAGACTGTATCCGAGCTCCAGCGTCGGACTGTATCCGAGCTCCAGCGTCGGACTGTATCCGAGCTCCAACGCTGGACTACATCCGAGGTGTCATAGATCACCTTGGCTTGAAAAAGTTTGAAGGAGGTTATCCGAGCTTAACGCTGAAAAGTTCTCTATGGAGCCAGCCACTCGCAGCCGAGTTTTATGCCGGACTGCGTCCGAGGTGATGCACCACCTCGGGTTCGGGTTGATTGTTTACGGATTTTATTTCTGATTGATGCAGTTTATTTACTGACGAGATATATAGCCAGTAGCCCTCAAGGTGTGTGTTGGCCTAAAATCCGAGATGCACATTAGAGGAGATAGTGATCGGCGGACATGCCCTTGAGAGAGGGTTTTGAGAAGTCGCCGTAACATATTAACTTGATGCCGGATAAGTCCCAGTTGGTACCTATTGTTGTCCGAAGACGCGATTGCCCATAGTTTGGTCAAGCCGAACACTAAGCACCTTAAATTTTATGCATTGAATAGGCAATGCTGTAGCCCCCGAGACACTGGTCGGGTGGCATCACCAGATCAGGGGATCGATGTGCCCCTTTAATATTAGTAAATGATAAGCTCAAAGCCCAGTAGGCCCCGAGCCTTAATGTGGGCACGGATTGGCCGAATTAAGGATCGATATCCGAAGTAAAATCATAAATTATGTGTAATGATTCTATGTATCCAAGTACTCTACATGATTAATGCTCGGATCCGCATTGTACAAAACTTTGTTGACCGACCATCGGCTTCAACCTCCTCGGCCAGTAGCCAGGGAGTGTTGGCCCTACTTTATAAAGCCTTTATGAGGGCAAAGATTTACCACAAACAAGGAAAACCGGCCATACGATTTTATAAACAATGGTACGTAGAGAGATCTGTTATATTACTGTCTAACATAAGAAATGTGTTCCAAAGAATCCCGCTATCGCTTCCTTTCTTTCGGTTGTCATGCTAAGCATGATCATGAAACCTCAGCTCTGATCAATGTGGGAGCAAAATATTGAGGATTTAGTTTGGGGAAAGTTCCCGAACTATGTGGTCTTTAGCGAACCCAAATTTTCACTTCCGTCGTTGCCAACCAATTATATCCTTTAAGATGGCTAGCTTTCGGCTTCACCCAGTCTGAGGTACTAACCCGGATGACCCGGTAGTAACAATCACAGAGGTGCTCCCTTTACCGCCTAGCCGAACAATCGGGAACGTAGGGGTAAGCACAGGAGCCAGGCAACCCAGTTTGGCCAAAATCTGAAGCCAAATTTGATGCATATTTATGGCTTTATAACGATAATTACGGAAGGCAACACTTGTATACTTAATACAAACACTGATGATATATGTTTATTTTCACTTCGTTGCGACCGTTTAGCAGTTGAAAGTGACCCATCGTCGGCTTGTACCCCTTTGTAGATACTACGCAGGGTGTTTCCGCAGTAACAAGACAACTCTTAGCCGACGTCTCGGTGCACGGAGGCGGTTATGTTAGCGGAAACAAGGCAATCAGATATGCGGACTTTATAACTTTTACTTAGTCATAGGAGCTTTAATCTGGAGAAGCTAGCTACGAGCCCCCGGTTAGTGTTCGGCACCGACCGAAGTCTAGCCATTAACACTTCGGCCAATGTTATGAAAGGCCCATCGTTTAACACGGGGTAATCGGTATCGATCTACAGTTTGACACCGTCATTGGATCACTGACCAATTTACGCCCATTGTGACTGTTAGTTTTCGGCTTTCTCCACTGAGGTGCTTAACCATTCAAGCTGGAAGCACAATCGCAGTGGTTCTCCCTTTGCACACCTAGCCGAACAAAAGCGAAACGTAGGAGGCAATCACAGGAGCCGGGCAACCCAACTATTGACCGAAGACACAATTCGAAACCGTTGCATATATAGCAATATCCGAAAATGTTTTTACCGAATCTCTAAAGGCGTCCGCCGTTGCACTGCGAGACTTATACTGGGGACACACAAATAGTTTAAAAGTGCTATAGGCTTGGAAAACCAAAAAAGTTCAGTAAAAACTTTACACCCGAACTAAATCAAGTCATTTGGTGCCAATCCAAAAACTGGTCTTACTTTTGTGCTTCCGCCGCTAAAATTTTCCGTTTCAGCAAGAAGGCAACAACAGAACGGAGCAAGTAAAAAGAAGCAATATGTATGGCACTAGTACCAACCAATACCAAGACTAGATTAATTTTGATCTTTTAGGCGGAGTAGTAGTATTCGGACTAGAATTTTGATAGAATTCTATCAGCAATATGTATGGTACTAGATTACAATGACCAAATCTAGGGTAGTGTGCTGCAGAGCTAGTACTAATTAACTGGGGTAGCAGAAAACAATGCGCAGCTAGGAGCTGAATTGAAAAAGGGAAGAAAAACGAATCGGTTGATGTGTTGCCGCCGATCTGAACTCCGGTCGGCCGGCCACACGCTCCAGGCTGCTGTTTGTACGCGCACTTCTCAAGGATCTTTTACGGCACGCAGGGTAGCTCGCGTCCGACCTAACGTCAGACAGCGGACACAATAGTCGCCGCCTAAATTTACACGATTCTGATCTGATCGGCCCTTTGCTGACTATGATTTGATCTCCAGAGAAAACAATAGAGACGACATAAAAAAATCCTTTCCAAACAAACCAGTGTATACAATACTTATCTAATCGAAAAAACATCACCTCATTATTGATTTTGATTCCCATCAAACCACGACGAACACCAAGCAGACTCTCAATAAAAGCATCAATGTCAGTTCTATATTCGGCGTATCTCGTAGTAGGGGTCCTAAGCTAGGCGTCTTGGAGCGATGGTAACACAAACACAAAATTTTACCCAGGTTCGGGCTCTCTTGAAGAGATAATACCCTACATCCTGCTTTTGATTGTATTGATATGGGTGTAGTACAGAGTACATGTATTTACCACGAGACTATAGTAATGAAGATGAGATTGTCTATTGACTAGCCTGACCTCAGTTTATATAATACACCAGAGGCCTAGGGTTTAGGAGAGTCCTCGTCTTGTGTGCCAAGTCTTGTGGGATCTCCCTTGTATGCGGCATGGGCGGCCCAAAGTGGCCCATGAGTGAACCGTCATGGGGGTCTGCGGCCCGATCCAGTTGGTCGGGAGACGACATAGTGAGTACCCCCTAGTCCAGGAGACCGTCAGCGGCCAGTCGCACCGGTGTTGGAGTAGAGGCACACGGGGGTCGACGGCGGCGGCGGGCGATGCAAACCGATCAAGAATAGATCGGAAAACCAAAAAGAAAAACGTCGATCAAAGCGACCGACGAGAGAGCGAAAAACCCGGAGCAAGGTCTCGAGAAAAAGATTCTCTAGGGCAGCCGGTCAACACGACCGGCGGACGAACCCTAGGTACGGGCGACGCGGCCCCGGCGGCAGTCATTGAGGCCGACCGCCCCGGTGGTGGCGCGCGGGTGCGGAAGCGGCGGCGGCTAGGGTTTAGAACCCGGAAACTGATACCATATTAGAAGGGAGAGAGGGATTTGGTGGAATTGTTGTTGTATTGCTTGAGCCTCATGGGCATATATATAGGAATACATGATCATCTTGAAGTACAAGTCAAGGTAGAATAATATCCTGCGCTATCCTAGTTTTCCTATTAATCACGATAATCAACAACATCTACCTAATTTGAAGTGTGAGAGAATGATTTGTATCTCCCGTGTCTCAAAAATAAACCTAATTGATTGTGGTGCTCATGAGTTTTATAGCTTAGTGTCATACTTGCCACATGCTTTGGTTGCCTTGTTTAATTTTGTGTGTGTTTGGCTCTATATATACACTCTCATATTCCACCATGTATGTTTGCATACTCAGATATCAGAATGCAATTTCGTATGTATCTACCAAGCACCATCTTCAGTGAGCAAGCTCTATCTATACAACATTTTTAATGTCATGACACTAGTTCAGATATTAGAGGAAACCGACCACCTCCTATACTCTGTTTGGGCTCATGGTTTCCAGCTTTAAACAGGTTTTCAAAACCTTACAGTGCAAGGGATTCGGTTTCATTTAATTCGTCTAAGCATGGTTATGAAAATATGTTGTAGTGAAAAGTGCCAGAGTGAACAAACTGTCTTACCTTTCCAAAACATAGTGCCTCCGAGCTGTCAACATGCACATTACTTTAGTTCACGGGAGAATTGTACATGAACCTTACATTGTTCAAGACATATATCAATTCTAAGATGTTACGCAGGACAAACGGTTGTGATAAAAAAATTCCGACCTTTGTTGAAAGAGGAGCAAAAAACAACCATTGTTTGAATCATTTTTAGATGAAAATTTGCTGATTAAGTAAGTCAGTTAAACTCCACACCTATGATTTTTGCAAGCTTCCGGAGACTAAACAAGCAACAAACGTCGAAGGCGAAGTGTAGGCAACTTTGAGAACTCATGGCTAAACCTATTTTGAATCTCTGACCACACTTGTGACCATTAGGTTCTCTTCTCTTGAAGAACTAGACATTGATGCCATGATTTCTTCTTGTCATGCGCTTGGACCATCGTTATGGCACATTAAGATGATGAAACCCATCACTTCTGCAGGTAACATATTTTCTTATTATGCCATAAAAATTATCTTACTACTATAGCGGATAGTATACGAGTTAATTTCTACTCACGTAGCTTATTTGTGCCTCTAAGGCCCAAGCTATGCAACAACAGGTGCGAGCCAGGCTTCGAGAGTCACTCATATGTCTTATTTTAAAGTGCGGGAGGACCGAGACATACCTTTTGCACCTTAAATAAACCTAACAATTCGTAGTCCTCAAGAGATTAAGTGTTTTAGCTCAATTGCGCTAGAGCCATTGTATATGGTAAACTTTTAATGAATAGTTCATTTATATCTCCGGCCTAATTATTAACAATATACTCATGAGTTGTGTAATACATTTTTTAACTTAATGAGTTTTTTAACTTGATTTCATGCTTCCCACATGTTTTTTTCTTCTCTCTCAGTTTCTTTAGCATTGAGCTCCCTATATACCCTCACATATTTCACAGGATGTTTGCACTCTCAGTTTAGACCTCTGGTTACTTGGCTTACAATCAAAATGTAAATTTGATCTACCACACATCATCATTAGCTAGGTAACAAATCTAATTTTTTAATCATGGCGCCACTTGAGATATTAGAAGAAATTGGCCTGAAATTCAATGCAGGACGAGTCAAATGACCCTGACAGAGCAACTACTCCTAATCTAAACAAATTGGTCTTGACCAGTAGCTATCGGTTGCGTTCCTTGACAGAGGAATTGTATTTAGTGTAGAATTTGTTTCTTTCTTTGTTTGAACTCTAGTGTACATTTTCTTTGTGTGTAAACGCAGTATGCTGAGAAAACCAAGGGGGAAAAGAGCTTTGCATCAAAGTGCATTATGTGTGATCCTGTTATTTAGTCTAAAAAATCCTATGCATGCATGATAGAATTTCAAAACCATGATAAACAGTTTTGGTCAAAATTAAAGTCAAACTTGTCGAGAGAAAAAAATCTAAACCCGAGCCAGCGAGGAGGGCTACTACCTTGGCTGGCCAACGGCCAGATCCACAAGTCGGTGTACATGATGGAAATGGGGGTGAAGGGGGAGGGGGGGGGGTGTTCTCTTTGTCACATGTAATCTGGGGTAATATCTTCCAAGTTGGGACAAATATGTTTCTCCGCAATGGACTAACAATGCTGCTAGCAGGCAGAGGATGTTGCTAATGTAGAAGATGTTTAGTCTCTTAGGTCTGCCCCAAGCTACCACAACAAGTACAAGTCATCCTACATGCGCTTTGTATGTTATTATCAGTGACCGGCTGGTGGTTGAGTTCTGCGGTCATCACTAAACAGAAGGCACTGACGGGCCACTGGCACGTCAGTGATGATACCTTTTGGCCAGCCGGTGTTATGTGATCATGTTGTAGTACTTGGGCTCCACTACAATTTAATATAACTTTGTTAGATCAAACCAACATGAACTTTATTAGTCTGTCTTGTTTCTTCTTCTATTTTGGTCTTCAACTGAACAATTTTTTTTCAGACACTTTTTCTTAATTAAACAGTAAACCACTTGTTGGACGGTGCTAAAAAGTTGAATGATCCAAATTAGAATATCAGGCGACTACCTGTTAGTCTATTCCATCTCTAAATCAAGCACAACGTCGTCGAGTGTGTTGCAATATCTTTTGTTTGGTCTAGGTCTAAAGTCGGTTCATTTTGTTTAATTTTCATTATAGTGGTGCTAAGGAATCAACGGGATGTAAGCCGAGGATCTGTAATTGGCTGCTCCATGTGTGATTGGCTCTAAACCAATATAGTCCACCCATGCCCATGCTCATCATCGGGCCTCCATCTACGAAAGCACGTCATCAATGGAAAAAACGTGTGTTTTATCGCCCTAAGGAATGTTTGTTTCCTTGTTTGTTTCGGATCTGACTTTTCAACAATACATTGTCATTTTTCACTTGGTCATGGAACTTGATTAATCTTATAGGGCATTAACATGTGAGAAGGCAGAGTTTTGTCGTTTCATTTATGAAACTATAGGAACTAGACTACCACCTACGACATTTGATCCACCTGAGCAATTATACAACATCACCACCATTCTACACACAAAAGAGCCGTTTGTACACAAAGTAGAGTGATAGAAGTTTACTAAATATTTCTGCTTAGGGAGGTGGATTCGGCTTAAGTGCCAACAGGCAAAGTGTCATAAACTTAATCTAGTATATCCATCTAAAATTCAATCTATTTTACTGCAGTCGTTAGTTTGCATAACATGCATATTTTTAATGAAGGGCTTATGTAGCTTTTTTCTTCTTCGAAGGGCTGTGATTCCTTTGCAGCAGTGAACGCACGGGCTAGACTTGGAGACTCATACATTTTCTCAGTTTGAAGTGCGAGACGAATGAGTCGTATCTCTCACGCCTCTAAATAAACTGAACCAACAGTAGTGATCATGAGTTTTGTACCTTGGTATCATACTTGTCACATGCCTCTGATCCTTTGTGTAGTTTCTTCCATGTTCGGCTCAATATATAGACTCGTGTTTCTCCATCAATGTTTGCACTATTTGTTTATCTCTCTTGTCTGATTTCTTAAATCAGAATGCTTTCTGTTATCTACCAAACACCATCTTCAATATGTTAGCTATTAAATCTACAACTTTTTGCTTATCATTGTACATGTTGAGATATTAGAGGAAACTGACCGGCTTGTATACTCTGATGTGGTTCATAAATTTGGTCTTAAAAAGAGTTTCCAAAACTTTACAGCTGAGGAGCTTTCACTTTATTCAATCTTTCTAAGAATGGCTCTCAAACATGTGAGTACGTTGAGTCGATATATGCATCCAAGCATTCTTTTAGTTAGTATGGTGTGGTTCTAAGTACTAGATAGAACGGACTACCACCGAGCTGTCAGCATGCGTTAGCTTAGTTCATGAGAGAATTGCACTTGTATAGTAACTTATCTTAAGCCTTACATTGTCCAAGACATATATCAGTTTTAAGATGTTACACGGAGTAGACAACTCAAAGAAAGAGCAACCAACATTTGTGTGGATGGAGGAGATAAAATATTCAGCCATCATGGAATATTTTTTATATGAGATTTTGTCGATTAAGCTGAGTTTCTGCCTCGCAGATGGCGGCAAAAAAAATCCCTAAAATGAACTTGGATTTTTTGGGGTAATTTAGGACCAGGGGTGCCGGAGAGAAGCCGGGTAGGTGGGATTCCCTATGGACCCAGAGAGCAGCCGAGTGGGTGTTCTATGGGCTCCACATGGTTTGTTCGTGCAACCCAAGGGTTGGCGGTGTGGTGGGTTCGCGTGGGCCTTAGCCCCGGGCTCTCGTCCCGCATGAAAATAAGTAAATAACTCTAGTATTTTTCTTGTACTGGTTTGTTCTTTAGAAGTAAAAAAATCATCGTTGATCCTTGTTTTAGTGCTTCGATGAAACTTTCTAACAATTTACCCTTCTCTTGTACAACATGAAAGTTAAGAAGAAAATGGATTACGTTGATGCAATAATGTGCAAAATCTCCTTAATAATAAGCACTTTATAAAAAAGAAATTGTGATGCAAAACGAATGTATCAGGCACACAAAACTGCTACATTGAAGGCACCGTTTAATATTCAGCATGGACTCCAAATAGCTTATCAGTTAATTGCAGAAAACTGCTACATTGAAGGCACCGTTTGCATGAAACTAGCACGTTTCGTTTTCGTTGCAGAAAACAACAATGCTGCTATCAAAAGGTCGCCAAAGTGGATCAACAATGCTGCTAGCAGGCTGAGAGCCAAGATCGGATGACACAGGAGAGTGGAGGCGTCAGAGGGCCACTAACTGCATGGTTATAAATTATAACCCCTTAAATTAATAAACACAAATTAAAACAGATCACTATAACCAAAAAACTGACCTCATACGAAACTATTCTCCCCCATCATCAGACCGAAGCTATGTTCCTCTCGTGCTCTCTCATCTTTCGACTGGCGGCATCCGAATGCTGAAAAGCCTCCTACAGTTCCAAGAACTCCCGCTGCTGCATCCCTTTCTTTCCTGAATAACCTGACACAAAACAAAATGAACGTTGCAAATTACAGAATGTATCTGCTCCCATGTGCAGTACATATGAATATATGATGACTTTTGTGGCTTTATTAGTGGAAAGCAGCTGATACAAAACGGAGACGGTGAAGTTTGTTTTGGTTTGCTATGTTGAGAGGTACGGACATTCAGCTTAATTGCCACGGGAGAAAGTGTTGTTAACTTAATTTATCTAGTGCACTATAGCTGTTGCATGTGGTTGGCTTTAAACCGATGGTTCATTTATATATATGTCCTGCTTAATTACTAACAGTACTGCTCATGATTTGTGTCATGCATTTTTTAACTTCATGAGTTGTGCAACTTGGTGTCATGCTTCCCACATGATTTTTTGCATTATCCATTTAGCCCTCTGATTACTTAGCTAAGAATCAGAATGCAACTTTTATCCACCCCACAATATCTTTAGCTAGGTGCCATATCTACACTATTTTTTGTTATCATGGTGCCAGTTGAGATGTTAGAGGAAACTGACCGGCTCTTATATTTCATCTAGGCAAGTTCTCGTTTCTTAGTACTATCTTGGTGGTATCTCGACAAGGTGGCATTGATGCATTGTGTGGTGGTTTTCTTTTATCAGCCCCTTTCTGTATAGATGCAAGAAAAACGAGAGTTTCATGTAAGGGTCCGATTGTCCATATCCTAAGCCTCACTTCACCCTCATGTCCAGAGAAGATGAGAGGAGACATCAAAACTACGATGACAATCAAGGTTGCCATCCTACTGTGGAAAAGAGAACACATTATCAGACTTAACATGATGAATTCGGTCAAATTGTATTTAGAGTACACTTTCGTTGTGGGTGGCATGGCTCCCTAGCCCACAAACTAGTCTGCATGTTCAATTATGTGTGATTCTATTCTTCAATCCAAAAACAAATCCAATACATGCCTAACTGAATATGCTCGCCACATGTAATCCCCAAACATGATCAACAACACCAGGTTACAGAATGTGTCGCTCCCAACACATGTACAGGTAGGCAGTCCCTCTAGGTCTGCTCGTCCGCGGACAGCTCCAGAAGACGTTCCGCCTCCCTAAGGAACATCATTGTCAGCTGCTTCTGCCCTCTCCAGTACACTATACACGACCCTCTGTTCACTCTCGACTTCGCCGCTTCGTAGCTCTGGACGGTTGCACTGCAAGAAGACAAGGAAACGGTAAGAGGTCAAAGAGGCTGTGTGGTTTTGTTGAGTGTAACACTGACCCCCCAAAAAAATGCACTCTAAGATCCAGAACCAGGGTATTGTTTTGTTTGAGGCAAAGATTATTTGTTTATGGCACCTACATACAGATCACTGCGGGTACCAGACTGGGTTACACAGTTTGAACTGAATGATTTAACGAATGAAACATATTTCTAGTTTTCCCTGGGCAATAAAGATCTCAGGTAGTCAGGTGGCATTCCAGTGATATCAGCTTCATGCTCGTGTTGATACTGTGGCAATCGTGTGCTTTCTCCACAAGAATGCCGCTGATAATCACCAGTAGTAAATTGTAGAGAAGTATCATATTAATAGATGTGTCCACGCAGATTAAGAATTGAGAAATAAAAACAGGGAAAAGTAAACGGTAGAGAACAACTATGTTAGGATTTGATGAGTGTTGGAAATAAAAACAGATATCTTCCCAGCAACATCAAAGTATTCCAGAACATAATCTACCTCAAGTTGTCGACTGGATCATTCGAATCAAATTTCTCCAGCAACTAACTGTCAGATGCTTCTGGGTTTTTTTCGAAATAGGTTTTCGCCCCGCTATATTAATATATATAGCAAACCACCCGATACACCATAGAGTCCAATGCTGGGGCAAACAGCACAGTCATGCCCAAGAGAAAAAATAAGAGAAAAAATGCCAGAAACACCGGCTCAGCGGAAGTTGTAGTATCCCGCAACCGCTGCGCCCTCCGAAGAATTCCACCACACTCCCATGCCTCTGAATCGTCGCGAACCAAGCAACACCTTCAAGAAGGACTACGACGATGACGACGCTGCTGCCCAGACGAATCCTAAGATTTCTCCCGGTACACGGAGGGAATCGGTGAAGGGGGGGACTCCCGACACCCTTCAAGAAGCATGGTGGCGCCCACAGGTGTCACCACGTCAGTGCCAGCCAGACCCGACAGGAATTTCTCCCGACCCCTCACACCCACAACCCAGGACCAACCGTTGGCTCAACCTTGCCTTCCGCCCGTCAACATGCACCACCACAATCACAAAGATACTACCATTGTCTCACCACAACAGACGCAGCAAGGCCGGCCGGACCAAAACGAAGTCACCATAGACAGGGGCTGGCAGTACCGCAGCCGCATGGGAGGGGTCAAGCTCCACTGGCTCAGGCGGTAGTAGATCAGACACAAGAGCAAGGGCACACCAGGCCAACTGCCCGGTCGGGCCCAGATCAGGCCCACTAAGCCCCCGCCGCCGCGCTGCAGCAGACGCAGCGCAGTAGCCGCCGCCCCGGCGCCCGTAGCTCGCCAGCTCCAGCCAGAGGCGACCCCAGGAGTCCAGGCCAACCCCAGGACCCAGATCAGGCCCAGAGGGCCAGGATCTAGGCTTTTAGGGCACCGCCGGTCAACGCCCGTCGCCACGCCTGCCGTTCGGCCTGCACCAGAGCACCACCAATTGAAGCACACCGCCGCCGGAGATGCCCGCCCAAGCCGGGATCCGCGCCGGGAATAGGAAGGGAGATGCCCGACAGACCCGGGATCCGCGCGAGCACGTGCCCGGCCGCACCAGACAGCGGCAATAGCGGGAGGGGAAGGTGTGAGGAGGCTTAGGCGGGGGAGGAGAGGCCGCCCCAGTCGCCCCGCTGGGGGAGGCGATGCGGGCCGGGGGTACGAGGAGAGCGAGGAGATGCTTCTGTTCCAGTGCCTTCTTCAAGTTCAGCCATTCTTGCAAAATGAAAGGATTGATCAACAGAGTGTTCACTTGACAGGGCTCTATCACCTAAAAATGGAAGTTTTGCAATATAACAAGTGCATAGTCTTTTACCAGGTATCTGCACTATTCCTTTAGCCCTCTAGTTACTTAGCTAAGAATCAAAGTGCAAATTTTGTCTACCAAACAACATCTTTAGCTAGGTACCATATCTACAATTTTTTTGGTACTATGGAGCCACTTGATATGGCAAAGGAAATTAACTATAGAAATGCATGCTTTAGCCAATGCAACCAAAAGACCGATCTAATGAAAAAGACTATCCAATACATTTATACGTCAACACTCCCCCTCACATGTGGCTCCCTTGGGTCTAAACGTGGATCGAAACTCAGTTGTAATCTAATTGCACGATAGTCGGGTCTTGAACTCTCAAGACTTCTTGGCTCTGATGCCGTAAAAGAGTATAGGAAGGTTTGCCACACTTGGGCTTTTCCATTGCATGTTAATATATAGACAAAGATTACAATCCTAACCATAAATGGAAGATCACAATAATACTGATTCTCCTCAATTTAGGGGATTAGGAGATATGTCACAATACGTGACATATTACATATTAGTCTAACACTAACCAACTTATATACCGTCTGGGCTAGTTTTCATTTCTTTGCAAGTTGGCAGCATCTAGACAAGGTGACCATGATGCATTGTGTTGCCCTGCAGGGATAATTTCTTTTCATCGGCCCCTTCCTTTAGAGGTGCAAGCACAACATGACTCTCATATAAGGGCCCACTTGTGGGCAGTGTCAGCTTCGTAAAACGGCTCATATGACCCTCCCTAGCTCCATGTCCTGGAGGCGACGAGAAAGGACGCCAAAGCTGCGACGACAATCCAGGTTGACACCATCCCATGGGAAAGTAAAATGAAAATGCACAAAATCAATGGATGCATTATCAACATGAACAACGACATATTCAGTGAAATGCTTACCCGATGACCTGCCCGCCCAGGAGATGAGATCAGCGGTGTTACTCGGTGGCTTCTCCTTTCCTAGGAAAAGCAACCGCTCCTTTTCTTTTGATTGAGGGGGCAAAGAAACTATACTTCTAATTTCAATACTTTTTGGTAAACAAATTGTATTTAGTGTACATTTTCTTTGCATCGACCTGGTCTCCATGTTCTATTATACGCGATCCTAGTTTTAAATCAAAAAATATATACAATGCATGCATAACAAAATTTGAAGCATGTGTAACCAGGATTACTTGACCCAAAAAAAAACAGGTTTAATTACTCGAGATCGGACTCATTGAGAAACGAAACTAGACTTGAGTGTTGTGTAATTGTATCCAATTGCATATGGCCAATAGCCTTAGTTTATCTAGTGCCTATAGCCAATTGAATACGGTCAACTTTTAACAGATGGTTCGTTTATATCCCCGCGTAATTATTAGCGGTACTGCCCATGAGTTGTGCAACACATTTATGAACTTCATGCGTTGTGTAACCTGGTGTCAGCCTTTCCACATGCTTTCATTTTCTCGCTAAGTTTTGTAAGTGTTGGGCTCTATATATAGCCTTGCATATTTCACAGGATGTCTGCACCATCCCTTTAGCCCTCTAATTACTCAACTAAGAATCAGAATGCAACTTTTATATACCAAAGATCATCCTTAGCTAGGTATCAGTTATGTTGTTATCACAGGTATCACTTGAGATATTAGAGGGAACTGACTGGCTCTTATATTCTGTCCGGGCTGTTTCTCGTGTCCTCTTACGGGCAGTTTCTTTCCATCAATCACTTTCTCTAGAGGTGCAAGCACAACATGGCTTTCATAAAAGGGCACACTTGTGGGCAGTGAGAGCTTCATCAGTATACGGGTCGTATTACCCTCATACCCTCCCCACACCCTCAGAAAGCTGCAAAGAGACAAGAGAATACGTCAAAAGTACGATGACAATCCAAGCTGACGCCATGCCGTGGAAAATTAAAATGAGAATGCCTAGCGACATTATCAGGTTAGATCTTCTTTATCATACATTTTCTTTTCTCTTGTCTGCCCATGAGAGCGGCATACGTCTGCAAAGAGAGCGGTATCTGTGTATGTGGCATGGCTCCCCAACCCTCGATCTACTCTGCATGTTCAATTATGTGTGATTCTTATTTTTCCAATCTAAAAAAAATCTAATGAGTGCATAACAGAATATGCTCACCAGATGTAATCTCCATAAGTGGATCAACAACACAAGGTTACAGGATGTGTCGCTCCCAACAAGGTAAGCAGAGTCTCTCTAGGTCTGCTTGTCCGCGGACAGCTCCAGAAGATGTTCTGCCTCTCTCAGCAACATACTTGTCAGCTGCTTCTGCCCTCTCCGGTACACTATACACGACCTCATGTTCGCTCTCGACTTTGTCGCTTCGTTTCTCTCAACGGTTGCACTGCGAAAAGAGGACAAGTAAACAGTAAGAGATCAAAGGGGATGTGCAGTTTTGTTGAGTGTAATAAATGCTGACCCAAAAACAAATGCACTCTAAGATCCAGAACCAGGGTGCCGTTTTGTTTGAGGTGGAGATTACTTGTTTATGGCACAATACAGTTATACAGACTTGTTTATGGCAACTACGTACAGATCATTGCGTGCACCCAAGGGGGTTTGGCAGTTGAACTGATTGACTTACCGAGTGAAACATATTTCTACTTTTCCCTGAGCAATAAAGATCTCAGGTGGCGTTTCATGATATCGGCTTCATGCTCGTGTTGATACTGTGGCAATTGTGTGCTCCCTCCACAAGAACACATTGCTTATGATACAACAAAAAATAGTTGCCGTTGATAGTGCCCAGTAGTAAATTGTAGAGAAGTATCATATTAAGATGTCTCCATGCAGATCAAGCATTGACAAATGAAAACATGAAGCCGTAAACGGCTAGAGAACAATTATATGAAAATTTGTCCATGGAGAGTAAGCGTTGAAAATGAAAACAGGTATCTTCCAAGCAACATAAAAAAGTCCCAGCACAACCTACCTTGAGGAATCTTCCGCATCAATGGAATCAAATTTCTCCGGCAGTTGACTGTCAGATGCTTCTGTTCCAGTGCCTTCTTCAAGTTCAGCCATTCTTAAAAAATGAAAAGATTGATCAACAAAGTGTTGACACTTGACAGGGTTCTATCAAATATAAAAAGTGGGAGTATTACTTCACTCTAAGAAGATCCACAAGCAATCTCATATAGCACTTTTGATCTCTGCATCAGATGGTTCTCTATCCTCACTAGATCCAACCTAGTAAGAACAAGGCCAAGGAAGGGGCTTCGATCAATATGATCCTAAAAACACAACACTTACTGTCCTTCAAGTCCCAATACAATGCATCCTAACACGTTTCTGGACTCGACCTTTTTTTTCACAAACTGGTCATTGTAAAGAAGCCATACAAAATAATGCTAAGAACAAAAATGTAATTCAAAATGAGTTAGATCAGGAAATTAAGCAAATTGCTAAGCTAGAGCGTTGTTGCTTCATGAACACTTCTTTCATACAATAAAATACATTGATTAACTAGGTTTTTCTGTTCACATTACAGCAGACTAACAGCTTAGCCAGATGGTCTACACCAACATTCTCATGGTATTTTTTAACAACAAGAATGGTATAGGTAGTAAAGCCACTCCGAAATAAAAAAATAGATCGCTTCCTGGTATGACAGCAACAGGGCCATGGTTTCGCAGGCCGAGGCCACCCACTGCTGCTCCCATTTCGTTCCTGAATAGCCACACTGCAGAACAAATAAACGTTGCAGATTACAACATGTGTCTTCTCCCATGTACAGTACATATGACGACTTTAGCGGCTTTATTACTAGAAAGCACCTTGTTTGTTACCAACACTAAACGAAGGGAGTGAAGTTAGTTTTTGTGCGCTATGTTGAGAGGCAGGGACGTTCAGCTCAGTTACCGCCACGGAAGAAAGTGTTGTTAACTTAATTTATCTAGTGCTGCATATGGTTAACTTTGAACACACGGTCCATGTATATCTCACACGTGATTACTAATAGTATGTACTGCTCATAAGTTGTGCAACCCATTTTTGTAACTTCATAAGGTTTGTAACTTTGATGTTACACTTTCAGCATGCTTTTATTTTCTCGCTAAGTTTCTTCAGTGCTGGGCTTTATATACACCATTGCATGGTTGACAAGATGTTTGCACCATCTTAAAATAGTCACTGTTGCTAGTGCCCGGAAGTAAATTTGGAGAACTATATTATGCTAAGATCTATACAAGAAGAGTAAGCATTGGAAATAAAAACAGGCACCTTCCCAGCAACATAAAAAAATCTACCTCAAGGAGTCATCTGGATCGTTGGAAACAAATTTCTCCAGCAGTTGACTGTCAGATGCTTCTGTTCCAGTGCCTTCTTCAAGTTCAGCCATTCTTGCAAAACGAAAGGATAGATCAACTAACTGTTCACACTTGACAGGGCTATATCAAATAAGGAGGAAAAAGGAGTCATGTTGTTTGTATTACTTCACCCTAAGAAGATCCACAAGCAATCCTAGCGCTCCATTATCACCGCACACCTCCCATATAGCACTTTTGATCTCTGCTTCAGATGGTTCTCCATCCTCGCTAGATCCAACCTAGTAATAGCAAGTTCAAAGAAGGGTCTCAAAACCAGATGATCACAAAAAGACAACACTTACTGTCCTTCAAGCCCAGATGCAATGCAACCTAAAACGGTTCTTGACTCGCTCGTTTTTTTAAAAGAAAAAAGCCATATGTCATAATGCTAAGAACAAAATCTAATTCAAAATGAGTTAGATCAGCAAAAGAAACAAATTGCTATGAAACTAGAGTGCCGTTCCTCCATGAACAACTCTTTCAAAAAAGGGAGAATACACAGGTTTAACTGTGTGTCTTTATAGCAGGCACTCTTGTTAACAGGTTAACCAGATGGTCTACAACGATGTTTTATATGGTATTTTTTTAACACCAATAATGATATATAATAAAGCTACTCCAAACAGAAATATAAGGAGCTCATCATCTCATCCAGCAGTTGGTAATGTAGCATGATGCCTAAAATATGAAGCTAATACTCATTTTACATCTTTTGTTTTCAGAGTACCCAGTTTGTCATCTAGGAGTCAACCCACGATGTTTATACTTCAGAATACAGTATGTGAAAGAAAAACACCAACCTCACCAAGCAGGGAAGCAACCTGTTCAAGCTCATGTTCTTGCATGGCAATTGTGCGAAGGGTACTTAAAAATTCTTGAGGGAAAACATTTTTTTGGAGATATGATGGAACTTTGAGTTGACCACTCCAACTGTAACTACAAAAATGACTAGCATTTTTCTTGTTATCATCATCTTCACCAGAACTGGTACTGGTTCCGAAAAATCCCCTATCAAGCAAACGTGTAGGTAGAAGACATCTCAATTCAGCCTTCTGCAAACATTTACATACAAAGTGAGAGCCATGGTGGCAAGTGGCAACAGCTGCTCAGATGGCTTGAATTCATTAGAAAAGTCATCACAATACCGAGCCATGTTTTTCTAAATAAAAAAAATAACCCGAGACATTCAGTAAATATCAAATACCTTATACAAGATAAATCAAAGGCAGCAGGGTATAGATAGTAAGTGCAATCAAATTTCGACTCAGTTCCGGAAAACTTTCTGTTGGGTAAGTTCATCTAAACAGAACATAGTTGAAGCCATATAAGATAAGCACTTGGTGTAAGTTCAAAAAAAGATAAACACATAATTGTACCTGCATCTCAATTTAGCTTCATTTGAATGTCAGCAGACTGAAGCTGTCTAAGAGCTTCTACTGGATAATTAACCTTCAGTTAAAGCAAGGAAATCAGAGGATAAACAGCTACTTCTGACATAAGTATGCTATAAGAGGTTCTTAAAAAAGGTATTGATCTATTATTAAACTTAGAAGACACTGATCTAAAGGCATTGATGTACCATTTATCAAACTTTAACTCCTAATTCTAAAATCCCAGTGAATAATGACTTTCCTGTTCCTCCCTTTAGTGTGAGCTGGTTCTTTTTGTTTCATTGTAATCGGTCACTTTAATGGGATCACATTTATCATGCAATCTATACGTTAACCAGAAAATGATTCCCAATATATATCCTACAGATTTATTACAAACTTTTAGCACATACATCAATGTGAGGTTTACCATGACATAATCATCTGGATTGTTGTCAACCACAAATCCATATAGGTACAGCAGTTCCTGTGGATAAACACAAAATACATATCCTCAGTCTGATAACCATACAAAAATCATGGCGACATTGCTGATATCTTAATGACTGCATGTTGTTTCAATCCCACGCAGAGAGATAGTAAATCATGAAACACACTACATATTCTCCATAACAAACATGATAGTCATATTAGTAAAACTTCTTGACATTCACCAATGAGATGGAGAAGTATCTTCCCTGTCTGTACCCTGAAAGATCTAGTGTAAATATGCACTCTTAATCTAGCATATGTGTATCAAAAGTAAATCCATGTAGGAAATCACATATCAAATGGACAATACAAAATGAACACGGGACCCATGGACTGGAGTGCGTAGTTCCCCCATTGAAATATTTCTCCTTTCATTATGCATGCTGTGAGACATCAATTACATGATCTTCTTCTCTAGGATATTCACCCCACGTGTAACTGCGTGTGCAACTACAAAAGACTTCATGTGAGTTGTTTTACTGTTGTACCATGATGTGTACTAGCTAAACCGTAATATAAAAAAAGCATGGAGACAGGTGATAAATACTAACACCAGCAAATAAGATAAGAATGGAAAGAATTGTTATATAAAGTGAAGGCAAGAAAACAAATACTTAGTATATAGCATAATATTTGGCACTTGCAACGTGGCGTGGTGGTGGCCCGTGGCAGCCGACGCTTGCAACGGCGGCTGGTCCAGCAGGTGCGTGCCCGGCGACACCGATGCTTGGAGCTCGCCAAACGGCGCTGGTTGGGCACTGGCTCGGCGTAGCTACTGCTTCGGCCATGGGTGGCTCCACGACGGGTTGGCAAGTCGGCTACGGAAGCGGCTGGCATGTCCCGCCATCGGCTGGTCCATAGGCAGCTTGTGTCAGCCTTTGATCTGTCTCCTCGTCGTCTGGGAGCTATTTCCGTTGAAGGGATGGCCCTATCCTAGTTGCGGCCCATCGCTAGTCTCGCGCTCGAGCAGTAGGACCGAGCTAGTCTCATGCCTGGCAGCAGGACCAAGCTCATCTCACGCCCTGTGCGGCAGGACGAGTCGATGGAGTCTATTTTTTTCCAGGGTCCGCTCGTCTCTTCGGTTGGAGTAGCCGTGGGTATCAGGTGAGGTGGTGTCAAGGTCTTGGATGTCCGGATGGCGGCCCTGGGGATGGTACCGCGGTGCTCATGGGCAGAGCCCGTCGCTCTATGCTGCCCGGTGGCCATGGCCGTGTGGGCGGCGTGGTAGCCAAGGTGTGGTATTCGGTGGTGGTGAGTGTTGGTCGGGGAGAAAACCTGCTCTGTCTTCAGACGGACAGGTGGCAGCGTAGCTCGTTCCCTTTTGAAGGCGTCGTCGCGGCTCTCATTGACCGTCGTGTGGCTCCAAAGGAAACTCTAATCCTCGGATCGGGCACTGGCGGCGCTCCGGCGCCGTAACCTTCCTGAAGGCACCGTCTTGGATCTCACGGTTCGTTGTATGTGGCTTCATTTCTTCGAGGTGGCATGTTCATTGTTGGAGCCCCTGGTTCCTCTTGTAGTGCTAGGAGTTGTGTTGCTGTGCTCAGCACCTATGTATCCTGCCTTGGGTGTGTGCGTGTGTTGTGGTGGCATGCGCTTGTACCGGGTTGTTGTTGATCCTTGCTTTATATATAAAGCGGGGTGAAAGCCTTTTACAGTAAATGACAACAGCTTCTTAGACGACTTGAATTTATTGGAGAAGTCATCACAATCTGGAGCCATGTTTTCTAAATAAAAAATTAACTTGCGCCATTCAGTAAATATTGAATCCCCATGAAAGATAAATCGGTTATGGTGTAAATAATAAGTGCGGTCAAATTTCAAATCAATTCCAGGAAACTTTGAATTGATAAGAATAAGTGAGGTCTAACAGCATGCATAGTGATAAGCATTATGGTACGAATGATGACATAATATGTAGAACGAAGTATCAATCAATATGACGAGACACCGTCATTTTATCCTTAGTGGCAACAATACAATACATGTCTTGTTGCTTTTTGTCAGTGCGACTTAGATCACCGCAAGATTAGAACCCACTACAAAGCACCACTCCCTCTGAAGAAAATCCGTCGAACATGGCCAGAGAAGATAGATAGATCCAAGAGCATGCAAAGCTATTTAATTATACATCAAGAAAACCTCAAAAGATTTAATCGCGTTCAATGAAAAATCCAATCATAAAGTGATCCGATCATGTGAAGCAGCTCATGGTAACCTATTTTAACAAACACACAACCTAATACAGCAAATTGATCCGATCATGTGAAGCAGCTCATGGGAACCTTGGTGTTGAAGATCCAGTGGGAGACAGGGCCATCTAGCTACTACTATGGACCCTAAGGTCCTAAGAGAACTACTCACACATGGTCATGGAGGCAGCAGTTGATGAAGAAGCCTTTAGCAATTGATTCCCCCACCAGCAGTCGGCAGAGCACCGGAATAGACCCCAGATTGGATCTTTAACAAAAACTAATGAGATTTAATTTCAGCAATAGCGAGCACTATTGCGGACGCAGTAGCGGTCGCTATCTCCAATATTTGAAACTATCGGTGGAGCCCACATGGCCAAGTGGTGTGCCCTAGGCCCTGGACGTGCCAGGTGGCCATGTGGGCCCACCTTGCCACTTCTTGCCCCCCCCCCCCCGAAGCTTGGATCCTTCATGCCCATGTGTTAGTCCAGAAAAATAATCTAAAATACCATAAAAATATACAAATGTTATAATATAATAGCATAGAATAATAAAAAAATTATAGATATGTTTGAGACGTATCAAGCGCCATCTATAGCCCACCATTGCTAACTTGTGAAACTTTTGAAAAGTTTGCACGCGGATTAGCGAAATATTGCAGCGTCCGTCATTATTCTCGCTCACCACTGATACGTTGAGAACCAGTGGCGGGTGTCCTGCAACCACCTGCCACTGATGTTTCTATCCCACGGCTAATTCCGTGAAAACTTAGAAATGGCAGATGGCGGCTACAGCCCACCACTGATGAGCATTTAGCAGTGGTCGGCGCTCTTTTCCACCCACCACTGAACTCTCCCAAAATAGTTGTGGTGGGTCCCAGGCTATGCCTGCCACTAATGTGACCCCACCTATAAGACTTTTCCCAATAGGGGGTGGCTTATGTAGCTTTTTGGTGCCTCCTCCACGTAAGGAAAAGAAATCCTACAAGGAAAAAATCCATGCATATCCCATACATCAAAATCAACCTAACTAACTCTACTTCTCATGAGTTTTATAACTTGGTGTCATACTCGGCACATGCTTTCGTTCCCTTGGTTAATTTTGTTCATGTTGGGCTCTATATATACACTATCTTATTTGGCCATAGATGTTCACACTATTTGTTTAGCTTTTTTATGGTGTAGTACTCAGATATCATAATGCAATTCTCCGCTACCAAGCACCATCTTCAGTGAGCAGGCTCTCATATCAACAACATTTTTTATGTCATGACATTAGTTAAGATATTAGAGGAAACTGACCACCTCCTGTACTCCGTTTGGGCTCATGATTTCAGGCTTTAAACAGATTTTCGTAACCTTACAGTGGAACGAGTTCCACTTCATTTAGTTTGTCTAAGAACAGTTCTCAAATATGTCGTGGTGCAAAGTGCTAGATAGCTCTGTGTTTCTGCAGATTGTCAACTTGCATTAGTTTAGTTCATGGGAGAATTGTACAGGAACTTAGGTTAAGCCTTACATTGGCCATGTTACATAGTCCTGGCCACAGACAAAAAAAAAAAGAATATACGACATTTGTGTAAAGAGGGGAAGAAAGTTTGCCATTGTGTGAATCGTTAGATGAGATTTTATTGATCAACTGAGGGTGTTAAACTCCATACCTATGATTTGGGCATGCTCTAGTAGACTAAACAAGCAATAACAGATTGAAGACAAAGTGTAGGCAACTTTGATAAGTCCTGGATGACCTAATTTGATCCTGTGACCATTCTCTTCTCTTGAAGAACTTGACATGGGTGCTGTGATTTCTTCTTGTCATGTGACCGTCACTATGGCACATTAATTAACATGAAACCAATCACTTCTGCAAGTAACCTATTTTTTTGTTATGCCATAAAAAACTTAATCTAGCACTACTATAGCTGTATGGCCATTCCGTAGTATACGAGTACATTTCTGCTTACGTAGCTTATTCGTGCCTCTAAGGGCCAAACTATGCAACAATCGACGAATGAATCAGGCTTCGAGAGTCACAAGTCTGCCTTAATTTGAAGTGTGGGAGGATTGAGTGGTATCTTCCTCACCTTAAATAAACCTAACTATAATGGCAGTCCAAAAGGGATAAATTGTTATTAACTCAAATTATCTAGTCGCTAGAGCCGTTGCATGCATATGGTTAGCTTTTAACGAATGGTTGATTTATATTTTTCGGCTTAATTATTAACAGAACTGCTCATGAGTTGTGTAACACATTTTTGAACATCATGAGTTTTATAACTTGGTGACATGCTTCCCACATGATTTACCATTCTAGGTAAGTTTCATCTGTGATGGGCTCAATATATACCCTCGCATATGTCAACAAATGTTCGGACAACCCATTTAGTCCTCTGGTAACTTGGCTAAGAATCAGAATCCAAATTTTCTGTACCATTCGCTATGAATCATATCTATATTTATTTTCGTTATCATGGTGCCATTTGAAATATTAGAGTTAACTGACCAACTAATACACTGTTTGGACTGGTTCTCGTTTCTTTGCATCATCTTGGCGGTACCTAGATAAGGTGACACTCATGCATTCTGTGGGTGCAGTTTCTTAGTCCCTGTTCCAAGAGATGCGAGCATAACATGACTTTCATACCATGGTCCATTTCTCCGACGACGTGAGTTCCATAATAAAACGGATCATACGACCATCCCCTCATCCTCAGGCCCACATCAAAACTAAATCTGTGTGGGTGCGGTTTCTTAATCCCTGTCCCAAGAGGTGCGAACATAACATGACTTCCATACCATGGTCCATTTCTCCAACGACGTGAGTTCCATAATAAAAAGGATCATATGGCCCTCCTGCCATCCTCAGGCCCACATCAAAACTAAATCTTGGCTGAACAACCACTTGGATTCAGTACCATGCTTACCTGATGACCTGCCCGTCAACAACATGAAATCGGCGGTGTTACTCGGTAGATCCTCCTCCCCCTCTTAATAAAGCGGGCTTGACCATCATGTTCCAGGTAGTCATTGGCAGGGGAATTATTTTTAGTTTACACTTTATATCTTTGAACTCTAGAATACACTTTGTGTGTGCGACATGGCTACCCAGTCGTCGATTGTGTGAAGCACACAAATGCCGAGAAGAAAAAAGAGCTTCATACCAGTGTGTGTGATCCTATTTGTATGAAAGATACAGTGCAAACATAACAGAGTTTGAAGCATGCGTTAAGAAGTTTTAATCAACTGAACTCATCAAGAAACAGAGCTATACTTGAGCCGGCCAGGAGCTACGCTAGCAAACGCCCAGATCCACAGGTCAGTATAGCAAGATGTAAATGAGGGGGTGTCAACAGTCAACACTCAAGTAGAGGGTAAAATGGATACAGGTGTCAACAGTAAACACTCAAGAGATACCTTTCATACAAGCACACAATTCAGTTTCCATAGCATCTCTACACGAGAACATTGTTCTGCAGGATGAGAAGATTATGTTTTGAAGGTCATCACGGAGTATCGTTCATGCACCGGCACTTCCATCAGGAGACTATAGGAGCCATCCATATTCAACTTGACACAGCACGCAGGTGGAGCAGTCCATTTAGGTTGCTTTTCAACCGTAGTCATGGTAATTCCAGGAGTTCGTAAACACCGAGAACAGGCCCGTCCCTTCAACTGGGTCGCATCTACACCCTTGTTTATGTTAGGAATAGCACATATATTATTAGGAGGCCAAAGCCAACATATATACACATACATGAGGAGGCCAAAAGGCTACAGGAGTATGCCAAGAGACTGAATGCAAAAGGTCAAAAGACATCACTAATATAACTCTAACACCCCCCCTCAAACTCATGGTGGATTCACAACACTGAGTTTGGAAAGGTGAAATCCATGTTGCGCTCTAGTCTGGGCTTTTGTGAAGAAGTCTGCTAGCTGTAACTCAGAAGGCACATACTGAAGAGCAACAACATGATCCTGCACAACAGCGCGCACATAAAAAGCATCAACGCCAATATGCTTGGTAAGCTCATGCTTCACGGGATCCCGTGCAATACTGATAGCACCTGTACTGTCTGACAAAAGGGTGGTAGGTGTTGTAACAGAAACACCAAAATCCTCCAGTAACCATCGTAACCAAGTCACCTCTGCCGTCAGAAGAGACATAGCTCGCAACTCAGCCTCTACACTTGAACGGGAAACCGCGGTTGTTTCTTCGTCTTCCAGGCAATGAGAGAACCACCAAGAAAAACACAGAAAGCAGAAAGTGAACGGCGATCCGTAGGATCACTAGCCCACGTAGCATCTGAATAAGCCTGGAGCTGTAACGAGCTGGAGCGGGAAAAAAAGACGGTGAGAGATCGTGCCACGAAGATATCGTAGAACACGAAGAAGGTGACTATAGTGTACCGAAGTGGGAGAAGAAACAAACTGACTCAAGATATGGACAGGATAGGAGATATCCGGACGAGTGACGGCGAGATAGACAAGACTCCCAACAAGATGGATAACGTGTCGAATCAGACAAGGGCTCACCATCAGAAGCGCGAAGGTGAAGATTGAGCTCCATAGGAGTCTCAACAGTGCGCTCATCACTAAGAGCCGCACGAGTAAGAAGATCCTGGATATACTTTTCTTGGGAAATAAAAAAGCCATCAGAGGTGGAGGAAACCTCAATCCCAAGAAAGTAACGAAGAGGACCAAGATCAGACATAAGAAACTGCTCACTGAGACGGGCCTTGACAAAGGCAATGTACTCAGGGTCATCACCAGTGATGATCATGTCATCAACATATAGAAGAAGAAGAGTCCGACCACGAGCTGAAAGGTGGACAAACAACGCCGGATCATGAGCACTCGCTAAAAAACCAGCGGCGGTCACCACAGAGGCAAAACGCTCAAACCAGGCGCGAGGGGCTTGCTTAAGGCCATAAAAAGAGCGACGAAGACGGCATACCATGCCATCAGGAACAGAATACCCGGGTGGTGGCTGCATATAAACCTCCTCACGCAACTCACCATTAAGAAAGGCATTCTTAACATCAAGCTGAGAAACAGACCAACGGCGAATAGAGGCCACAGCGAGAAGTGTGCGGATAGTGGTCATATGGGCCACAGGAGCAAAAGTCTCATCGTAATCACGACCATGCTCCTGCTGAAAGCCACGATCCACAAGACGAGCTTTGTAACGCTCAAGAGAACCATCGGAGCGAGTCTTAACTTTGTAGACCCACTTACAAGTGATGGGACGAACACCGGAAGGAAGAGAAACAAGATCCCACGTGCCGGTGCGCTCAAGAGCAGCAAGCTCCTCTGCCATTGCAAACTGCCATTCAGGATGAACAATAGCATCGCGATAAGAGGTAGGCTCAAGTACAGCCGAAAGACCATATCGACTGGGAGAATAGCGGTCAGGGGGAGGGCGAGGCCGAGCCCGAAGACCATAAGTTGGCTAGGATGAGGAGGACGACGCACCAGAAGTAGATGGCAAGTCAGTGGATTTATCCACAACACGTGGACGGCGAGTATAATGGAAAGGAAATGAGGAAAGAGGTGGAATCACTGGAGGTGGAGACGGAGAATGTGTCGATGATGAAGGTGGAGAAGGGGAAGGTATTGGTGATGAAGGTGGAGAAGGAGAAGGTATCGATGATGAAGGTGGAGAGTCAGGCGATGAGGGAGAAGAAGACACCGTAGGAGAGGACGGTGTCTGATCTGCAATAGCAGGACGAGGAATAGGAATACTGGGCACAGAGGGAGGTGTATCTGGAAACGTAAGAAAAGAGATGTCCTCCGCTGAAAAAGCCGAGGACGATGGACGCGGGTAGAAGGGACGAGACTCATCAAAAGTCACATCTCGGGAAATACGCATCCGACGGCCGACAGGATCCCAACACCGATAGCCCTTATGCTCATCACTTTATCCGAGAAAGATACACTCAACAGACTGAGCGGTCAGTTTGGTGCGTTCACGAGGGGCAAGCAAAACATAGCAAACGCAACCAAACAAACGAAGCGCCGAATAATCAGGAGGATGACTAGAAAGACGCTCGAGAGGAATACCACCCTGTATAGATGTAGAAGGCTGAATGTTGATGAGATAAGTGGAAGTGGTAACAGCCTCAGCCCAAAAGTGAGGTGGAAGAGAGGCGGCGATCATCATCGCACGCGCCGTCTCAAGAAGGTGACGATGCTTGCGCTCAGCCACACCATTCTGAGCATGAGCACCAGGGCAAGAGAACTAAGTAAGAGTACCCTGCTCAGCAAGAAATCCTCGCAGTGCATGAGAGATATATTCACCAGCTGAATCTGCGCGAAAAACACGAATAGGGGTGGAAAACTGGGTGTGAACCATGGCAGCAAATTTTTTGTATATAGATAAGACCTCACTACGAGAAGACATGAAATAGATCCAAGTGTATCGAGAAAAATCGTCTATAAAGATAATATAGTAGCGATGACCCCCTTTTGAAGAGAAGGGAGCCGGACCCCAAACATCAGAGTGAACGAGATCAAAAGGACGCTCAGACACTGACTCACTGCGAGGGTAGGGCAGCTGAATCTGCTTACCAAGTCTACAACCCAGACAATCCAACGAAGCATTACCGGAGACAGACCCCAGAACACCACGATGAACCAAAGACGAGAAACGAGAACCACATAAATGGCCAAGACGATGATGCCACTGCTGAAAAGAGCTGGTAGATGCAGCTACAGGGGCTGCGAGACTGGCGGCGGTGGCAGCGGAGGGAAGACGAAGCCAGTCAAGCTCCCACAGGCCATCAGAGCGTCGAGGGCCAGCACCAAGCAGAGCACCCGTGCCACGATCCTGAACAGAATAGGAATCAAAGTCGAGAATGACCCGACAACTAGAGTCAACAATCTGACCACCAGATATAAGTTGCATGGTAAGTCGAGGAACATGAGCGACAGAGGGAACATGAAATGAAGAAGTGCTAAGGGTGCCTCGACTAGCTACAGGGAGGGGAGTGCCATCAGCCGTAAGAACACGAACAGGAGACTCCACAGGTCGAACGGAGGTCAAAGTGGAAGAATCATACGTCATATGAAAAGACGCTCCAGTATCAAGAATCCATGGGGATGTACCTGAATGAGTTGAAGGTGGTTTCTCAATGCCAGAAGAGTTAGTCACAGAACCTGCAGAAACTGTCGGTGAAGGGTCCCAAGCATCAAGCAGGCATCGCAGCTGTGCAATCTCATGCACAGACAGGGACACAGCAGAAGCTTCGGTAGAAGAGATTGACGTAGAAACATCTGACGACGATGAGCAGTCGCCACCACCCGTGGAAGCCGCATGTAGAGTTGACCAAGAGTAGCAAGTCGACGTAGAGCCACATGTGGAAGCCACATGGGGAGTCGACGTAGAGCGGTCACCACCGTGCACGGATGCCGTGAGAGGAGTCGGCGTAGACTGATCACCGCCGCACGCGAAAACCGCGAGAGGAGTCGGTGTAGAGCAGGCACCACCATCGCGGGCGAAATCCGCGAGAAGAGTCGATGAATAACGACCATCACAGGCTGCTGAAGACGCCGTAGAGCACAGCATCACACACGGACGAGCACCAAGCACCGAGCGACGGCGCATGTGCGAGACTGGATCAATATACGGAACACCGTCAGGAGTCCGCAGGCAGCGACGGAAATGCAAGCGTGGCGTAAACGCCATAGCAGTTTTTTTCTCTCTCTTTTTTTTGCACTAAGGGACAACCAACAGAATCAGCCCAAAAGGCAGACGTGCACCCAGCGTGCAATCAGCCCAAAAGGCACTCACGCGCGAGGCAAGCACCAGCGGCCGAAAACAGAAGAAGCAGCGGCGGCAAGGGCGCTCGACCCAGAGGACGAGGAGCACGAGCAAGAGCGCCCCGATCGAGGGCGCCGAATCGGGAGACGGGCGTCCCGATCTGGACGTCGGACCGGGTCCAATTCCCCTCGTCTTCTCTCCTCGTCTTCTCTCCAACCAGAGGAAAGGATCGATGGCGGCAGCCGGCGGAGAAGTAGCGGGGCCGCGGCCGCGAGGAGGCGGCTGCCGGCGGAGAAGTCCGAGGCCGCGAGCTGGGAGGAGGCGGCGGCCGGCAGACGTGCGACCAAGGCGGACTCGATCCAAAGGAGGAGAGCGGCGGCGGCTCGAGCCGCTCGTTAGCAGGCGGCAAAGGAGATCCAGCGAGCGGATGGGCGGCTGGAGGCGAGTGGGTAGCGGAGGTCCAGCGGGCGGGTGCGGTGAAGCAGCAACGGACAGCCACGGTGAAGGAGTAGTGGCTGCCGGCAGAGGGAAGAAGACAGCGACGGCCGGGAGTACCGGCGGACGTGAGATGGATCGGAGGCACGAGCTGCGCGTGCGGAAAAAAAACCCTGATGCTCTAATACCATGTTAGGAATAGCAACATATATTATTAGGAGGCCAAAGCAAACATATATACACATACATGAGGAGGCCAAAAGGCTACAGGAGTATGCCAAGATACTGAATGCAAAAGGTCAAAAGACATCACTAATATAACTCTAACAGTTTAATACTCGCTCTGTCCCGCATTAGTGGTCGCTGAAATGAATAGAAATTGATGTATCTAGAGCTAAAAATACGTCTAGATACATCCATTTTCTCGACAAGTAATTCGGGATGGAGGGTGTATTCAGCATGGACTCCAAATAGCTTAATTGCAGAAAACTACAACATTGAAGACATCGTTTGCAGGAAACTACCACGTTTCATTTTCGTTGCAAAAAACAGCAAAGCTGCTATCAAAAGGTCTCCAAAGTGGATACAATGCTGCCAGCAGACTGAGAGCCAGGATCAGAGACACAGGAGAGTGGAGGCGTGAGAGGGCTGCTAGACTGCACGTACAGTTTGTTGACGTTTTGGCATGGTCGAAAACATAATTAAGAACGCCTTAAATGGACAAGTGCTCAAAGTGAGAAAGTTCCGTATCATCAAAAGGAGAAACTTTCATATTTGGGCCATAGCCATCCGGTCCCATCTGATTCTGAAATTTGTCCGAGTGAAGAAGAAGCAATAGGTAACATAGACGATGCAATGATTGAGTCGTCCTCTTTTGGTGGTGCAGGTGCTGCTGTGATAGGTGTAGAAGCCACTGCATCTTGTATTTGTTTGGGCCTCCACACTTGTTTTGTAGGTAACATAGGCCGAGTGTCATTGAACAACTTATCCCTTTGCTTCTCGGCCTCTTGTTCTGCCATCTCTTGACTCCTTAACCTCTGTAGTTTCCTCTTTTGTGTCTTTGTTAGCCCTGGAGGACACCACTTTGGCTGGGTGTATTTAGGATCTCTCGTTTTTACTTGGCTGGTTCTTGTTTCATGATCATTAGCCGAGTGCTTTGGCGTGATAGCAAGTATCAGCTTAGTCGGATTGCTATGCATAATCGGCTGTTGTATGGTGAATGTTTCGGTGCCCAAGATGAGTGAGTCGGCATCGGTTTTTTCCTTGCCTTTGCTTGACTCGACCGTTATAGCACTTGGCGACTTAACACGCCATTCTTGCTTGCCGACCCCTTTTTGATTATCTTGCACTGGCCGATTGACACCATTGTTCAAACGGCCTCGTGTGGGATAAGAAAGTCTCTCATGAACGGGCCTCCTTGGCTCTGCCCAACCCGGATGAAAAGCATAAGGGGCCATTGGGGGCTGCCACCATCCTCCATTGAAGTCTCCCATGTAGTATGGCACATAGGGGGGTGGCGGCACCCATGGTGCCGGCGCCCATGACCCATATGGCCTTGCATGATGCTGAAATTCTTCCCGAGGAGGTGATCTTGAGCGCTTCAGATTTGATGACCGGTTGGAGCTAGAACCGGCTGCATGACTAGCATACTTGGACAGCAACATATCAAAAGTTGGCTTGATTTTCTTGCGCTGCACTTTAGCTTCATTCGTTTTCCACTTGCCAACTTCTGGACTCCTGGGCTTGACAAATTTAACACGAGTATTTCCTTGCACTTGCGGTTGCCCCCCGAGTGTAGGGTTCTTGATGGTGATTTTGATCACTTCCTTGCCATCGGGTTGCTTATCAAGCACAACTTGTCTCCCCAAGACCTTGCTGTCTTCCTTGTCTTTCCTGGGCTCACCAACAATGACATTAGCTTTATTAGCAGATTCGGCTACCTCCGGCCGAATGAGTAGCTTCTTCCCCTCCAAATCCATGGTATTCATTGGAAAAGGTTGTTTATCAACTTGCATCTCACAAAAGTTCAATCGTACGTCATTAATGGCCGATTGTATCTGTCGTCGAAAAACATTGCAATCATTAGTAGCATGAGAAAAAGAATTATGAGACTTGCAATAAGCGCGCCGCTTCAGCTCTTCAAACGGCGGTAAAGTATGAGATATTCTAATAATCTTAGCCTGCAACAAAGCATCAAATATTCTATCACACTTAGCAATGTTAAAAGTAAACTTCATCTCTTCATCACGATTCTTATGAATCGGTTTCAGATCATTGCAAGTAAAGGGTTTGAGGTCTTTGCTTCGGCTTTCCTGAGCCAAAGCCCTTTGTAAAACTTGGTTGATATTTAAGAACTCGTAACCTTCTAGCTTTTCTCTAATGGGAGTTCTCAAACCACTCAGCACTAGGTCCGCCAAGTCCCTCTCGGTTATCACCAAACTAAAACACCGGTTTTTTGTTTCTCTAAATCTCTTGACGTAATCAGAGACCGATTCATCATGCTTCTGTTTAACCGATGTTAGATGTGACAATTTGAGTTCATTGTCGCCGCTATAAAAGTGATCATGAAATTTCTGCTCTAGCTGCGACCAAACTCGAATGGAACCATGTGGTAAAGAAGAAAACCATCAAAATGCGGTACTAGTTAATGATAGAGGAAATAAGCGCACTTTCAACTCATTTAGTGAGCCTGCTTCACCTAATTGTGCCAAGTATTGGCTAACATGCTCCCATGTGGTTTTTGTGCCCTCTCCATTGAATTTGACAAAATCTGGAATCTTATATCCCGGAGGGCACTGGATGGCATCAAAGTACTCGGGGTACGGCTTTTGGTAAATCCGATTCCGAGGTAACTCAACTCCAAAATTCTCTCGAAGCATCTTAGCCATATCCTCTCTAAGATTAGCTAGACCATCATCCATAGTGGACGATGCAACTTGTGGCAGCGGCATAGGAGGAGTAGGACTACTAGCAGTAGGTATGAACTGTGGCATGTATGCCGAACTATAGTTCGGTAATGGCCGAGTGGTTGCAGTTGTAGGTAGGGTTTGGTTCGGCGTTGCCACCGAACCTGGCATGCTCATAATAGGATTAATGGGTGCAGTCACAATCTGATTTGTTTGAGTAGGATAATAAGTCATGGGCATGGGAGGCGCCGATAGCGCGATACGCAAGACAGTCGACGGGCGCTTTTGCAGACCCGAAAACCCCACACCCCCGGGAGGGACCCCGTCAGGGAGTGCGGCGGTTATGGGCTGCCCTAGGTCGATTCGCTCGCCCCTAAAGCCTCGGGATTCGCAGCTCTCAAACACGAAGAACAGCGAAGAACGAGAGAGAAAAACGGTGGAGAGATAAAACGTAGATGAAAAAGTAGTATATTGATTTGTTCGATTGTGTGTTGTTCAATCAGCCGTCACCCCAAACATATATAAGAGGCGGCTGGACTTCCCGTACAAGAAAAGGATTCATCTAGGCTTTCCTTACAATAAAATTGCATCAATTCACGTCCAAAACCCTAGTCAAATTCGGACTGATTTTATCCGAACTTTCCAAAACGGTTCGGTTTACAACCTGGCTGCACCTTGCGGGTCATGTTTGAGGCAGGAAACGACCTCGGATGGAAACGAGTCCAAAAGCAATCTTGACCGTTTCGACGAGACGAAAAACTTTCATGTTGAACACTTTTTCATCCGAAGCCATCTTGATAAGTATTTGAGCCCACCTTCAGCATCTGGTCGGATTGACCCGACAGTTTCTACTGTTCACGGCGGCAAGCCCGGCAAGGTTACTGTTCACGGCGGCAAGCTTTCCCCGGCAAGGTTTACTATTCACGGCGGCAAGCTCTCCCCCGGCAAGATTACTGTTCACGGCGGCAAACTTTTCCCGGCAAGGTTACTGTTCACGGCGGCAAGCTTTTCCCGGCAAGGTTACTGTTCACGGCGGCAAGCTTTTCCCGGCAAGGCTTTTGAGGCAGTAAATGACCTCGGATGAAAATGCGCCCAAAAGCAAAGTTGACCGTTTTACGAGACGAAAAACTTTCGTGTTGAACGTTTTCCGATTCGAGGCCATCTTCTGGGCCAAAACACTCACGCATTACATCAGACACTTGCCAAGGCATGTCTGGTCTCCCGCGTCATATTTCGCCTCTTGACAGGGCTGTATTCAGATAGTTCTAACTTTTGCATACGAACTCGGATTGAGATGATTTTTATATCAAAATCGACCGACTCGACGAGACGAAGACAATTCATGTAGAGCATTCCTTCATCCGAGGTTGTCCTGGTGGCGTAATTGACCAAAGAGCACTCAGAACACCTAAACATGACAATCTGAGTGTAGCTTTGGTCTTTGATATGATGCCGAATGATTATGGTCTAAACACCAAAGTTGTTCCACTTGGCAATGTGAAATTTCTCATTTAGAATATTTTGTCATTTGAGGCCATCTCCATTGCATTCTGCATTGTGTCAAAATCAGGTGTCAACAACTACGGGGAGTCATGCATCTGTTAAAAGGGAGAGAGGGATTTGGTGGAATTGTTGTTGTATTGCTTGAGCCTCATGAGCATATATATAGGAGTACATGATTATCTTGGAGTACAAGTCAAGGTAGAATAATATCCTACGCTATCCTAGCTTCCCTAATAATCATGATACTCAACATCCCCCGCAGCCACAACAGTAGCGACGCAGACGGTGAGACTTGATAATAATCCGAAGGGAAGCCGACGGACACCCCCCACAGTCTTAACGGTCGATGCATCGCGGAGTCGTGGCTGGAGTGGAAACCAACGAGGGTGCTCAAGCAAGGCGGTAGCCCTTTGTGCCGTTTGTCGAGGTAGCCGAAAGCGTAGGTGTTGTAGCCGTAGTCGAGGTAGTTGTGCAAAGAACACCGTGGTCGGTGCCGAGTCGGGGGTCGCCGGTGTCGAGGTAGTCGCCGTGGAGCCGCGGAAGAAGATCAGCGGCGGCGGCTAGAGAAGGAGCGCGGCGGCGGTGCTCGAAGTAGGCGATAATGAACCCGACAGCGTGATGAAGATCGACGCGGACGGTGACGTTCCCACGCCAAGGGAGGCAGCGCGGCGCATATCACGTGGAAGTCAACGCGCGTGGACAGTGGTGGACCGCGGGCCGCAGCGTTACGACCCAAAGGGGTGACGCAACGGCGGCGGGCAGGTCGGGCCGACGACGGGGAAGACCTCAGGGCGGTTGCAGGGATCGCGTATCACGCTCGCTATGACCCGATGGGGCGACGCAGCGGCAACGCGAGGGTCGATGCAGCCTCGGGGACGGCCTCGGTGCGGCTGTTGACCGCGGGCCACGGCACGACGGCCCGAAGGGGCGACCACTACTAGGAAAATACTTACCATTAGCGCTGGTTTTTGTGCTACCAGTAGCGCGGGCACCAGCGCTACTGCTACGGTGCTACAACTATTTTGTAGCAGTAGCGTGTTTTTAGGCCAGCCCTACTGGTAAGTTCAAGTACTAGTAGCGCGTTTTTAGGCCAACGCTACTGCTAATTTTTATGTTTTTTTTAGCTTTTGGCGATGTACATGTTTAAACATGTATATCTTTTATACAATAACAACTCATCATGAACTAGTATGTTTAAATAGCATATTCATTACCACTTGTCATCACCATCAAACAATGTTCGTCAATGAGACATCATATAACAAGTTGGTCACTAGTCATAATCACAATTCCTCCTCATCACTATCAACTCTAACACATTGTAGCACATAATAACACATTCTAGCTATGACCTACTCCTCTCATAGGACCTACTCTACCCTCTCTTAGGTAAAATATCATAAAACAAGATAGGCATTGACGCTGCATTAAGGAAAATTGACTCTCCATAATAAAGAACGGAGATCATCCTGTCTTCAAGTCTTGGCCTACGCACAATGTTGCTTCCAAGTAGCTCTCTACGATGGTTCAAACATTTTTTGAAATCATCTAATGTCATGGCTTCCTCCCGTTTAGAAATCCGGTATGAACAGGAGTGATGTGGATACTGCTGCTGACCTGGCCATGGTGGCCGTTATCTCATAACATTAACGCGACCTCTCGTCAACATCAGATGAGGCACACAATCCATTGGGATTTTCTGTTCAAAAACATAGTATAATAACTTTGCAGTTAGCAATATAGTTTAGTTTTAGAAGAATTTATGCAAAAAATGCACGGATATCATAATAGTAGAAAATCTTACCATGATATCTCCATTGATGTTACCGTAGTTCAACACGTTCACTAGTGACACGTATTGATTATAATGTGGAGGAGTTTGATAATAGCTATTGTAATTCTCAAAAAAAGTAAAAAATGTGATAAGACCATCTTGCTCCTTATAAGTTAATTGTGCTTCATCATTGTAGTAGTAGGTTCTGTCTACCATTTTCCGTATACATTTTTTGAAGAATGAAAATAAGCTGTCAATGAAAATAAGCTGTCAAATATTTTGAAATAAACAATATAAATTACTTAGTAAATATGTTTAAGAAACTCACACAGCGGTAGAACTAGAAGCGTGTCAACAAGGACCCAAATGGTCATATCATTTTCGTCGATGTCGGGATCACCAAGATCGAAGGTGAGAAGCATACCCTCATGAAAATCATACGCCTTGCAAAGGGCTTCCCAATTCAGTCAACCAAAATTGTATGAGTTCACAGAATTGTATAGATTTACAGCAAAATCATAACCATGATGGGTCCTTAGTTGAATTATCTTTGTCTCCATTCTTTCATGATCTTCAAAACCCATCTTCTCCAAGACATGGCGTCTTGCATGGCATGGGATAAGCTAGTCGAATTGTAAAAGACGGAAATTACACGTTGAAGAAGCAGAGAAGTCGTGCAAAAAATAACAAAAAACACTTGTCGACGTTGCGTACCGTTTCAACATCGAAGGTCTCTTGGAGCTTGATGCTGAAGCGACGACCTTCTACCAAGTGAGGCCTGTCGCACAGACCGCGCTCATCTTCGCAGTACTCGCACATAGCGAATTCCCTTTCGTCATCAGACATTTACTAATAGGTAATTAATAATCCATCATCGAATACATATGTATAGTAGTTTGTAGCAAAGATCATCATATAACAACTAAAACACCTAAAATTTGTAGTTTGTAGTAGTTTTTAGCAAAGATCATCATATAATCCATCATGAATACATATATAGTAGTTTGTAGCACAAACCGCGCTCATCTTTTGCATTCAATAAGCAAATAACTAATAGTTAATTAATAATCCATCATCGAATACATATATAGTAGTTTGCAGCAAAGATCATCATATAATATCACTAATACATCTCGAATAATAGCTCTTCTAGGTTCAGTGGGCCGCTGTGGACACCCAAAGAGAAGGAACCATCACCGGATCATAGCTCCGGTGAGATCCCCAAAGAATCTGCCAGGTATTGGAGAACCGGCCGTTCGCCAACGCAACCAAGTAGTGCTGGACGTGCGCGTTCTCCTTCGTGACACGGTGCTGTACCACTTGCGCGGGGGACTCAAGCCTCTCCACCGATGCAGGCCCACGTGACCGCCACCAAAGAAGCTCCGGGTCGACGACGGGCTGGCTCCTCACTAAGCTGAGCTCACCAGAAGGTAGCACAACCCAGTACCAGCCTGGCGGAGCCCAGTCCCGGACATGGCCCCTCGGCTCAACCAGGAGTCTTTCGCCGAGTCGACGACGAGGATGCGGGATAGGCATCGTCGACGTCGAGAAGAAAATGGTTAATTATGAATACAAAATTAATAAACACTTAGCAAAATTTGGCATGACCTTTGCTAAAAACAGGACATATCGGGCACCTGAAATTTGCCAAAACGTAAACGAATTGACATTTCTGGCAAAACATAGGCCACTCGGAAAAATATGACATGTCCAAAATGTGACATATTCAAAATATGACATGTCCACCGCTAATTTGCATATAACAGGAAAAATTGCTTTAACTAAAAAAATAACAACAATTGCTTTAACTAAAAAATACCTAGAATTCTGTTAACTACACCTAAAACAACTAAAACACCAAAAATTCTGTTAACTACACCTAAAACAATTAAAACACCTAAAACTCTTTTAAATACACTTAAAACTATTAACTACACCTAATTAAAAACCTAGCTAAATTTCTGTTCAATCTTTAAAACCTAGCTAAATTTAAAAACCTAGGGTTCATACGAATTAACTAGGGTTCATACCTAATCTGTCCAAGCAAGGGTTCGATCATGCATAACCTAAATTATTCTAATAACCTACATTTTTTCAACTACAGAATTCAAAATAACTGGGTCCAAGCAAGGGTTCGATCATGCAGCCTGTTGCTCGATCGGCGGAGTGCCGCGCTGAACTCGGAGACAGGGCGGTGATCGTCGGCGTAGATCGACGAGCGGGCCAACGCGCGGACGACGGCTGTGAGGGGCCGTCTGTCGCGCGAGGCTGCCGGATCGGGGCGACGGGCGGGCAGACGCGCGTACGACGACCGTTAGGGCCTGCCTGTCGCTCGAGGCCGCCGGGTTAGTGAAGAGGCCGCCTGTCGGTTCTATATCCGGCGTATCTCGTAGTAGGGGTCCTAAGCTAGGCGTCTTGGAGCGATGTAACACGGACACAAGATTTTACCCAGGTTCGGGATCTCTTGAAGAGATAATACCATGCATCCTGCTTTGAATGTATTGATATGGGTGTAGTACAGAGTACATGTATTTACCACGAGATTGTTATAATGAATATGAGATTGTCTATTGACTAGCCTAGTCTCAGTTTATATAACACACCAGAGGCCTATGGTTTAGGAGAGTGCTCGTCTTGTGCGCCAAGTCTTGTGGGATCTCCCTTGTATGCGGCATGGGCTGCCCGAAGTGGCCCATGAGTTAACCGCCCTTGGGGTCTGCGACCCGATCCAGCTGGTCGGGAGACGACGCGGTGAGTACCCCTGGTCCAGGACACCGTCAGTAGCCCCCGCAAACCAGTTCTCAAGTTGGGGACGCTCCTCGATTCTTCCGAACTGTTCTTCATCTTCGGTCGTTGGTCTTGAAAACTGGTTCAAGAAATCTTCTCATCTTCGATCTTGAGGATCGCCGAAGTGAATCCGAAGAGTTTATACGTTGGGTGTCCGAGGAGCCCCTTTAAGTTCTCAGCCTTTATCAATGCCTTGTTATTTTTTATGCCACACCTCGGGTTTGAAGTTGTTCATGTGCGGCGGTGTCCTCTTGCAGCCGAGCTCCAACGTTGGACTGCATTCGAGGTATCTTTTGCAGGCGAGCACCAACACCAAACTATACCCGAGCTCAAACGCCAGACTGTATCCGAGCTCCAGCGTCGGACTGTATCCGAGCTCCAGCGTCGGACTGTATCCGAGCTCCAACGCTGGACTACATCCGAGGTGTCATAGATCACCTTGGCTTGAAAAAGTTTGAAGGAGGTTATCCGAGCTTAACGCTGAAAAGTTCTCTATGGAGCCAGCCACTCGCAGCCGAGTTTTATGCCGGACTGCGTCCGAGGTGATGCACCACCTCGGGTTCGGGTTGATTGTTTACGGATTTTATTTCTGATTGATGCAGTTTATTTACTGACGAGATATATAGCCAGTAGCCCTCAAGGTGTGTGTTGGCCTAAAATCCGAGATGCACATTAGAGGAGATAGTGATCGGCGGACATGCCCTTGAGAGAGGGTTTTGAGAAGTCGCCGTAACATATTAACTTGATGCCGGATAAGTCCCAGTTGGTACCTATTGTTGTCCGAAGACGCGATTGCCCATAGTTTGGTCAAGCCGAACACTAAGCACCTTAAATTTTATGCATTGAATAGGCAATGCTGTAGCCCCCGAGACACTGGTCGGGTGGCATCACCAGATCAGGGGATCGATGTGCCCCTTTAATATTAGTAAATGATAAGCTCAAAGCCCAGTAGGCCCCGAGCCTTAATGTGGGCACGGATTGGCCGAATTAAGGATCGATATCCGAAGTAAAATCATAAATTATGTGTAATGATTCTATGTATCCAAGTACTCTACATGATTAATGCTCGGATCCGCATTGTACAAAACTTTGTTGACCGACCATCGGCTTCAACCTCCTCGGCCAGTAGCCAGGGAGTGTTGGCCCTACTTTATAAAGCCTTTATGAGGGCAAAGATTTACCACAAACAAGGAAAACCGGCCATACGATTTTATAAACAATGGTACGTAGAGAGATCTGTTATATTACTGTCTAACATAAGAAATGTGTTCCAAAGAATCCCGCTATCGCTTCCTTTCTTTCGGTTGTCATGCTAAGCATGATCATGAAACCTCAGCTCTGATCAATGTGGGAGCAAAATATTGAGGATTTAGTTTGGGGAAAGTTCCCGAACTATGTGGTCTTTAGCGAACCCAAATTTTCACTTCCGTCGTTGCCAACCAATTATATCCTTTAAGATGGCTAGCTTTCGGCTTCACCCAGTCTGAGGTACTAACCCGGATGACCCGGTAGTAACAATCACAGAGGTGCTCCCTTTACCGCCTAGCCGAACAATCGGGAACGTAGGGGTAAGCACAGGAGCCAGGCAACCCAGTTTGGCCAAAATCTGAAGCCAAATTTGATGCATATTTATGGCTTTATAACGATAATTACGGAAGGCAACACTTGTATACTTAATACAAACACTGATGATATATGTTTATTTTCACTTCGTTGCGACCGTTTAGCAGTTGAAAGTGACCCATCGTCGGCTTGTACCCCTTTGTAGATACTACGCAGGGTGTTTCCGCAGTAACAAGACAACTCTTAGCCGACGTCTCGGTGCACGGAGGCGGTTATGTTAGCGGAAACAAGGCAATCAGATATGCGGACTTTATAACTTTTACTTAGTCATAGGAGCTTTAATCTGGAGAAGCTAGCTACGAGCCCCCGGTTAGTGTTCGGCACCGACCGAAGTCTAGCCATTAACACTTCGGCCAATGTTATGAAAGGCCCATCGTTTAACACGGGGTAATCGGTATCGATCTACAGTTTGACACCGTCATTGGATCACTGACCAATTTACGCCCATTGTGACTGTTAGTTTTCGGCTTTCTCCACTGAGGTGCTTAACCATTCAAGCTGGAAGCACAATCGCAGTGGTTCTCCCTTTGCACACCTAGCCGAACAAAAGCGAAACGTAGGAGGCAATCACAGGAGCCGGGCAACCCAACTATTGACCGAAGACACAATTCGAAACCGTTGCATATATAGCAATATCCGAAAATGTTTTTACCGAATCTCTAAAGGCGTCCGCCGTTGCACTGCGAGACTTATACTGGGGACACACAAATAGTTTAAAAGTGCTATAGGCTTGGAAAACCAAAAAAGTTCAGTAAAAACTTTACACCCGAACTAAATCAAGTCATTTGGTGCCAATCCAAAAATTGGTCTTACTTTTGTGCTTCCGCCGCTAAAATTTTCCGTTTCAGCAAGAAGGCAACAACAGAACGGAGCAAGTAAAAAGAAGCAATATGTATGGCACTAGTACCAACCAATACCAAGACTAGATTAATTTTGATCTTTTAGGCGGAGTAGTAGTATTCGGACTAGAATTTTGATAGAATTCTATCAGCAATATGTATGGTACTAGATTACAATGACCAAATCTAGGGTAGTGTGCTGCAGAGCTAGTACTAATTAACTGGGGTAGCAGAAAACAATGCGCAGCTAGGAGCTGAATTGAAAAAGGGAAGAAAAACGAATCGGTTGATGTGTTGCCGCCGATCTGAACTCCGGTCGGCCGGCCACACGCTCCAGGCTGCTGTTTTTACGCGCACTTCTCAAGGATCTTTTACGGCACGCAGGGTAGCTCGCGTCCGACCTAACGTCAGACAGCGCACACAATAGTCGCCGCCTAAATTTACACGATTCTGATCTGATCGGCCCTTTGCTGACTATGATTTGATCTCCAGAGAAAACAATAGAGACGACATAAAAAAATCCTTTCCAAACAAACCAGTGTATACAATACTTATCTAATCGAAAAAACATCACCTCATTATTGATTTTGATTCCCATCAAACCACGACGAACACCAAGCAGACTCTCAATAAAAGCATCAATGTCAGTTCTATATTCGGCGTATCTCGTAGTAGGGGTCCTAAGCTAGGCGTCTTGGAGCGATGGTAACACAAACACAAGATTTTACCCAGGTTCGGGCTCTCTTGAAGAGATAATACCCTACATCCTGCTTTTGATTGTATTGATATGGGTGTAGTACAGAGTACATGTATTTACCACGAGACTATAGTAATGAAGATGAGATTGTCTATTGACTAGCCTGACCTCAGTTTATATAATACACCAGAGGCCTAGGGTTTAGGAGAGTCCTCGTCTTGTGTGCCAAGTCTTGTGGGATCTCCCTTGTATGCGGCATGGGCGGCCCAAAGTGGCCCATGAGTGAACCGTCATGGGGGTCTGCGGCCCGATCCAGTTGGTCGGGAGACGACATAGTGAGTACCCCCTAGTCCAGGAGACCGTCAGCGGCCAGTCGCACCGGTGTTGGAGTAGAGGCACACGGGGGTCGACGGCGGCGGCGGGCGATGCAAACCGATCAAGAATAGATCGGAAAACCAAAAAGAAAAACGTCGATCAAAGCGACCGACGAGAGAGCGAAAAACCCGGAGCAAGGTCTCGAGAAAAAGATTCTCTAGGGCAGCCGGTCAACACGACCGGCGGACGAACCCTAGGTACGGGCGACGCGGCCCCGGCGGCAGTCATTGAGGCCGACCGCCCCGGTGGTGGCGCGCGGGTGCGGAAGCGGCGGCGGCTAGGGTTTAGAACCCGGAAACTGATACCATATTAGAAGGGAGAGAGGGATTTGGTGGAATTGTTGTTGTATTGCTTGAGCCTCATGGGCATATATATAGGAATACATGATCATCTTGAAGTACAAGTCAAGGTAGAATAATATCCTGCGCTATCCTAGTTTTCCTATTAATCACGATAATCAACAGCATCTACCTAATTTGAAGTGTGAGAGAATGATTTGTATCTCCCGTGTCTCAAAAATAAACCTAATTGATTGTGGTGCTCATGAGTTTTATAGCTTAGTGTCATACTTGCCACATGCTTTGGTTGCCTTGTTTAATTTTGTGTGTGTTTGGCTCTATATATACACTCTCATATTCCACCATGTATGTTTGCATACTCAGATATCAGAATGCAATTTCGTATGTATCTACCAAGCACCATCTTCAGTGAGCAAGCTCTATCTATACAACATTTTTAATGTCATGACACTAGTTCAGATATTAGAGGAAACCGACCACCTCCTATACTCTGTTTGGGCTCATGGTTTCCAGCTTTAAACAGGTTTTCAAAACCTTACAGTGCAAGGGATTCGGTTTCATTTAATTCGTCTAAGCATGGTTATGAAAATATGTTGTAGTGAAAAGTGCCAGAGTGAACAAACTGTCTTACCTTTCCAAAACATAGTGCCTCCGAGCTGTCAACATGCACATTACTTTAGTTCACGGGAGAATTGTACATGAACCTTACATTGTTCAAGACATATATCAATTCTAAGATGTTACGCAGGACAAACGGTTGTGATAAAAAAATTCCGACCTTTGTTGAAAGAGGAGCAAAAAACAACCATTGTTTGAATCATTTTTAGATGAAAATTTGCTGATTAAGTAAGTCAGTTAAACTCCACACCTATGATTTTTGCAAGCTTCCGGAGACTAAACAAGCAACAAACGTCGAAGGCGAAGTGTAGGCAACTTTGAGAACTCATGGCTAAACCTATTTTGAATCTCTGACCACACTTGTGACCATTAGGTTCTCTTCTCTTGAAGAACTAGACATTGATGCCATGATTTCTTCTTGTCATGCGCTTGGACCATCGTTATGGCACATTAAGATGATGAAACCCATCACTTCTGCAGGTAACATATTTTCTTATTATGCCATAAAAATTATCTTACTACTATAGCGGATAGTATACGAGTTAATTTCTACTCACGTAGCTTATTTGTGCCTCTAAGGCCCAAGCTATGCAACAACAGGTGCGAGCCAGGCTTCGAGAGTCACTCATATGTCTTATTTTAAAGTGCGGGAGGACCGAGACATACCTTTTGCACCTTAAATAAACCTAACAATTCGTAGTCCTCAAGAGATTAAGTGTTTTAGCTCAATTGCGCTAGAGCCATTGTATATGGTAAACTTTTAATGAATAGTTCATTTATATCTCCGGCCTAATTATTAACAATATACTCATGAGTTGTGTAATACATTTTTTAACTTAATGAGTTTTTTAACTTGATTTCATGCTTCCCACATGTTTTTTTCTTCTCTCTCAGTTTCTTTAGCATTGAGCTCCCTATATACCCTCACATATTTCACAGGATGTTTGCACTCTCAGTTTAGACCTCTGGTTACTTGGCTTACAATCAAAATGTAAATTTGATCTACCACACATCATCATTAGCTAGGTAACAAATCTAATTTTTTAATCATGGCGCCACTTGAGATATTAGAAGAAATTGGCCTGAAATTCAATGCAGGACGAGTCAAATGACCCTGACAGAGCAACTACTCCTAATCTAAACAAATTGGTCTTGACCAGTAGCTATCGGTTGCGTTCCTTGACAGAGGAATTGTATTTAGTGTAGAATTTGTTTCTTTCTTTGTTTGAACTCTAGTGTACATTTTCTTTGTGTGTAAACGCAGTATGCTGAGAAAACCAAGGGGGAAAAGAGCTTTGCATCAAAGTGCATTATGTGTGATCCTGTTATTTAGTCTAAAAATCCTATGCATGCATGATAGAATTTCAAAACCATGATAAACAGTTTTGGTCAAAATTAAAGTCAAACTTGTCGAGAGAAAAAAATCTAAACCCGAGCCAGCGAGGAGGGCTACTACCTTGGCTGGCCAACGGCCAGATCCACAAGTCGGTGTACATGATGGAAATGGGGGTGAAGGGGGAGGGGGGGTGTTCTCTTTGTCACATGTAATCTGGGGTAATATCTTCCAAGTTGGGACAAATATGTTTCTCCGCAATGGACTAACAATGCTGCTAGCAGGCAGAGGATGTTGCTAATGTAGAAGATGTTTAGTCTCTTAGGTCTGCCCCAAGCTACCACAACAAGTACAAGTCATCCTACATGCGCTTTGTATGTTATTATCAGTGACCGGCTGGTGGTTGAGTTCTGCGGTCATCACTAAACAGAAGGCACTGACGGGCCACTGGCACGTCAGTGATGATACCTTTTGGCCAGCCGGTGTTATGTGATCATGTTGTAGTACTTGGGCTCCACTACAATTTAATATAACTTTGTTAGATCAAACCAACATGAACTTTATTAGTCTGTCTTGTTTCTTCTTCTATTTTGGTCTTCAACTGAACAATTTTTTTTCAGACACTTTTTCTTAATTAAACAGTAAACCACTTGTTGGACAGTGCTAAAAAGTTGAATGATCCAAATTAGAATATCAGGCGACTACCTGTTAGTCTATTCCATCTCTAAATCAAGCACAACGTCGTCGAGTGTGTTGCAATATCTTTTGTTTGGTCTAGGTCTAAAGTCGGTTCATTTTGTTTAATTTTCATTATAGTGGTGCTAAGGAATCAACGGGATGTAAGCCGAGGATCTGTAATTGGCTGCTCCATGTGTGATTGGCTCTAAACCAATATAGTCCACCCATGCCCATGCTCATCATCGGGCCTCCATCTACGAAAGCACGTCATCAATGGAAAAAACGTGTGTTTTATCGCCCTAAGGAATGTTTGTTTCCTTGTTTGTTTCGGATCTGACTTTTCAACAATACATTGTCATTTTTCACTTGGTCATGGAACTTGATTAATCTTATAGGGCATTAACATGTGAGAAGGCAGAGTTTTGTCGTTTCATTTATGAAACTATAGGAACTAGACTACCACCTACGACATTTGATCCACCTGAGCAATTATACAACATCACCACCATTCTACACACAAAAGAGCCGTTTGTACACAAAGTAGAGTGATAGAAGTTTACTAAATATTTCTGCTTAGGGAGGTGGATTCGGCTTAAGTGCCAACAGGCAAAGTGTCATAAACTTAATCTAGTATATCCATCTAAAATTCAATCTATTTTACTGCAGTCGTTAGTTTGCATAACATGCATATTTTTAATGAAGGGCTTATGTAGCTTTTTTCTTCTTCGAAGGGCTGTGATTCCTTTGCAGCAGTGAACGCACGGGCTAGACTTGGAGACTCATACATTTTCTCAGTTTGAAGTGCGAGACGAATGAGTCGTATCTCTCACGCCTCTAAATAAACTGAACCAACAGTAGTGATCATGAGTTTTGTACCTTGGTATCATACTTGTCACATGCCTCTGATCCTTTGTGTAGTTTCTTCCATGTTCGGCTCAATATATAGACTCGTGTTTCTCCATCAATGTTTGCACTATTTGTTTATCTCTCTTGTCTGATTTCTTAAATCAGAATGCTTTCTGTTATCTACCAAACACCATCTTCAATATGTTAGCTATTAAATCTACAACTTTTTGCTTATCATTGTACATGTTGAGATATTAGAGGAAACTGACCGGCTTGTATACTCTGATGTGGTTCATAAATTTGGTCTTAAAAAGAGTTTCCAAAACTTTACAGCTGAGGAGCTTTCACTTTATTCAATCTTTCTAAGAATGGCTCTCAAACATGTGAGTACGTTGAGTCGATATATGCATCCAAGCATTCTTTTAGTTAGTATGGTGTGGTTCTAAGTACTAGATAGAACGGACTACCACCGAGCTGTCAGCATGCGTTAGCTTAGTTCATGAGAGAATTGCACTTGTATAGTAACTTATCTTAAGCCTTACATTGTCCAAGACATATATCAGTTTTAAGATGTTACACGGAGTAGACAACTCAAAGAAAGAGCAACCAACATTTGTGTGGATGGAGGAGATAAAATATTCAGCCATCATGGAATATTTTTTATATGAGATTTTGTCGATTAAGCTGAGTTTCTGCCTCGCAGATGGCGGCAAAAAAAATCCCTAAAATGAACTTGGATTTTTTGGGGTAATTTAGGACCAGGGGTGCCGGAGAGAAGCCGGGTAGGTGGGATTCCCTATGGACCCAGAGAGCAGCCGAGTGGGTGTTCTATGGGCTCCACATGGTTTGTTCGTGCAACCCAAGGGTTGGCGGTGTGGTGGGTTCGCGTGGGCCTTAGCCCCGGGCTCTCGTCCCGCATGAAAATAAGTAAATAACTCTAGTATTTTTCTTGTACTGGTTTGTTCTTTAGAAGTAAAAAAATCATCGTTGATCCTTGTTTTAGTGCTTCGATGAAACTTTCTAACAATTTACCCTTCTCTTGTACAACATGAAAGTTAAGAAGAAAATGGATTACGTTGATGCAATAATGTGCAAAATCTCCTTAATAATAAGCACTTTATAAAAAAGAAATTGTGATGCAAAACGAATGTATCAGGCACACAAAACTGCTACATTGAAGGCACCGTTTAATATTCAGCATGGACTCCAAATAGCTTATCAGTTAATTGCAGAAAACTGCTACATTGAAGGCACCGTTTGCATGAAACTAGCACGTTTCGTTTTCGTTGCAGAAAACAACAATGCTGCTATCAAAAGGTCGCCAAAGTGGATCAACAATGCTGCTAGCAGGCTGAGAGCCAAGATCGGATGACACAGGAGAGTGGAGGCGTCAGAGGGCCACTAACTGCATGGTTATAAATTATAACCCCTTAAATTAATAAACACAAATTAAAACAGATCACTATAACCAAAAAACTGACCTCATACGAAACTATTCTCCCCCATCATCAGACCGAAGCTATGTTCCTCTCGTGCTCTCTCATCTTTCGACTGGCGGCATCCGAATGCTGAAAAGCCTCCTACAGTTCCAAGAACTCCCGCTGCTGCATCCCTTTCTTTCCTGAATAACCTGACACAAAACAAAATGAACGTTGCAAATTACAGAATGTATCTGCTCCCATGTGCAGTACATATGAATATATGATGACTTTTGTGGCTTTATTAGTGGAAAGCAGCTGATACAAAACGGAGACGGTGAAGTTTGTTTTGGTTTGCTATGTTGAGAGGTACGGACATTCAGCTTAATTGCCACGGGAGAAAGTGTTGTTAACTTAATTTATCTAGTGCACTATAGCTGTTGCATGTGGTTGGCTTTAAACCGATGGTTCATTTATATATATGTCCTGCTTAATTACTAACAGTACTGCTCATGATTTGTGTCATGCATTTTTTAACTTCATGAGTTGTGCAACTTGGTGTCATGCTTCCCACATGATTTTTTGCATTATCCATTTAGCCCTCTGATTACTTAGCTAAGAATCAGAATGCAACTTTTATCCACCCCACAATATCTTTAGCTAGGTGCCATATCTACACTATTTTTTGTTATCATGGTGCCAGTTGAGATGTTAGAGGAAACTGACCGGCTCTTATATTTCATCTAGGCAAGTTCTCGTTTCTTAGTACTATCTTGGTGGTATCTCGACAAGGTGGCATTGATGCATTGTGTGGTGGTTTTCTTTTATCAGCCCCTTTCTGTATAGATGCAAGAAAAACGAGAGTTTCATGTAAGGGTCCGATTGTCCATATCCTAAGCCTCACTTCACCCTCATGTCCAGAGAAGATGAGAGGAGACATCAAAACTACGATGACAATCAAGGTTGCCATCCTACTGTGGAAAAGAGAACACATTATCAGACTTAACATGATGAATTCGGTCAAATTGTATTTAGAGTACACTTTCGTTGTGGGTGGCATGGCTCCCTAGCCCACAAACTAGTCTGCATGTTCAATTATGTGTGATTCTATTCTTCAATCCAAAAACAAATCCAATACATGCCTAACTGAATATGCTCGCCACATGTAATCCCCAAACATGATCAACAACACCAGGTTACAGAATGTGTCGCTCCCAACACATGTACAGGTAGGCAGTCCCTCTAGGTCTGCTCGTCCGCGGACAGCTCCAGAAGACGTTCCGCCTCCCTAAGGAACATCATTGTCAGCTGCTTCTGCCCTCTCCAGTACACTATACACGACCCTCTGTTCACTCTCGACTTCGCCGCTTCGTAGCTCTGGACGGTTGCACTGCAAGAAGACAAGGAAACGGTAAGAGGTCAAAGAGGCTGTGTGGTTTTGTTGAGTGTAACACTGACCCCCCAAAAAAATGCACTCTAAGATCCAGAACCAGGGTATTGTTTTGTTTGAGGCAAAGATTATTTGTTTATGGCACCTACATACAGATCACTGCGGGTACCAGACTGGGTTGCACAGTTTGAACTGAATGATTTAACGAATGAAACATATTTCTAGTTTTCCCTGGGCAATAAAGATCTCAGGTAGTCAGGTGGCATTCCAGTGATATCAGCTTCATGCTCGTGTTGATACTGTGGCAATCGTGTGCTTTCTCCACAAGAACGCCGCTGATAATCACCAGTAGTAAATTGTAGAGAAGTATCATATTAATAGATGTGTCCACGCAGATTAAGAATTGAGAAATAAAAACAGGGAAAAGTAAACGGTAGAGAACAACTATGTTAGGATTTGATGAGTGTTGGAAATAAAAACAGATATCTTCCCAGCAACATCAAAGTATTCCAGAACATAATCTACCTCAAGTTGTCGACTGGATCATTCGAATCAAATTTCTCCAGCAACTAACTGTCAGATGCTTCTGGGTTTTTTTCGAAATAGGTTTTCGCCCCGCTATATTAATATATATAGCAAACCACCCGATACACCATAGAGTCCAATGCTGGGGCAAACAGCACAGTCATGCCCAAGAGAAAAAATAAGAGAAAAAATGCCAGAAACACCGGCTCAGCGGAAGTTGTAGTATCCCGCAACTGCTGCGCCCTCCGAAGAATTCCACCACACTCCCATGCCTCTGAATCGTCGCGAACCAAGCAACACCTTCAAGAAGGACTACGACGATGACGACGCTGCTGCCCAGACGAATCCTAAGATTTCTCCCGGTACACGGAGGGAATCGGTGAAGGGGGGGACTCCCGACACCCTTCAAGAAGCATGGTGGCGCCCACAGGTGTCACCACGTCAGTGCCAGCCAGACCCGACAGGAATTTCTCCCGACCCCTCACACCCACAACCCAGGACCAACCGTTGGCTCAACCTTGCCTTCCGCCCGTCAACATGCACCACCACAATCACAAAGATACTACCATTGTCTCACCACAACAGACGCAGCAAGGCCGGCCGGACCAAAACGAAGTCACCATAGACAGGGGCTGGCAGTACCGCAGCCGCATGGGAGGGGTCAAGCTCCACTGGCTCAGGCGGTAGTAGATCAGACACAAGAGCAAGGGCACACCAGGCCAACTGCCCGGTCGGGCCCAGATCAGGCCCACTAAGCCCCCGCCGCCGCGCTGCAGCAGACGCAGCGCAGTAGCCGCCGCCCCGGCGCCCGTAGCTCGCCAGCTCCAGCCAGAGGCGACCCCAGGAGTCCAGGCCAACCCCAGGACCCAGATCAGGCCCAGAGGGCCAGGATCTAGGCTTTTAGGGCACCGCCGGTCAACGCCCGTCGCCACGCCTGCCGTTCGGCCTGCACCAGAGCACCACCAATTGAAGCACACCGCCGCCGGAGATGCCCGCCCAAGCCGGGATCCGCGCCGGGAATAGGAAGGGAGATGCCCGACAGACCCGGGATCCGCGCGAGCACGTGCCCGGCCGCACCAGACAGCGGCAATAGCGGGAGGGGAAGGTGTGAGGAGGCTTAGGCGGGGGAGGAGAGGCCGCCCCAGTCGCCCCGCTGGGGGAGGCGATGCGGGCCGGGGGTACGAGGAGAGCGAGGAGATGCTTCTGTTCCAGTGCCTTCTTCAAGTTCAGCCATTCTTGCAAAATGAAAGGATTGATCAACAGAGTGTTCACTTGACAGGGCTCTATCACCTAAAAATGGAAGTTTTGCAATATAACAAGTGCATAGTCTTTTACCAGGTATCTGCACTATTCCTTTAGCCCTCTAGTTACTTAGCTAAGAATCAAAGTGCAAATTTTGTCTACCAAACAACATCTTTAGCTAGGTACCATATCTACAATTTTTTTGGTACTATGGAGCCACTTGATATGGCAAAGGAAATTAACTATAGAAATGCATGCTTTAGCCAATGCAACCAAAAGACCGATCTAATGAAAAAGACTATCCAATACATTTATACGTCAACACTCCCCCTCACATGTGGCTCCCTTGGGTCTAAACGTGGATCGAAACTCAGTTGTAATCTAATTGCACGATAGTCGGGTCTTGAACTCTCAAGACTTCTTGGCTCTGATGCCGTAAAAGAGTATAGGAAGGTTTGCCACACTTGGGCTTTTCCATTGCATGTTAATATATAGACAAAGATTACAATCCTAACCATAAATGGAAGATCACAATAATACTGATTCTCCTCAATTTAGGGGATTAGGAGATATGTCACAATACGTGACATATTACATATTAGTCTAACACTAACCAACTTATATACCGTCTGGGCTAGTTTTCATTTCTTTGCAAGTTGGCAGCATCTAGACAAGGTGACCATGATGCATTGTGTTGCCCTGCAGGGATAATTTCTTTTCATCGGCCCCTTCCTTTAGAGGTGCAAGCACAACATGACTCTCATATAAGGGCCCACTTGTGGGCAGTGTCAGCTTCGTAAAACGGCTCATATGACCCTCCCTAGCTCCATGTCCTGGAGGCGACGAGAAAGGACGCCAAAGCTGCGACGACAATCCAGGTTGACACCATCCCATGGGAAAGTAAAATGAAAATGCACAAAATCAATGGATGCATTATCAACATGAACAACGACATATTCAGTGAAATGCTTACCCGATGACCTGCCCGCCCAGGAGATGAGATCAGCGGTGTTACTCGGTGGCTTCTCCTTTCCTAGGAAAAGCAACCGCTCCTTTTCTTTTGATTGAGGGGGCAAAGAAACTATACTTCTAATTTCAATACTTTTTGGTAAACAAATTGTATTTAGTGTACATTTTCTTTGCATCGACCTGGTCTCCATGTTCTATTATACGCGATCCTAGTTTTAAATCAAAAAATATATACAATGCATGCATAACAAAATTTGAAGCATGTGTAACCAGGATTACTTGACCCAAAAAAAAACAGGTTTAATTACTCGAGATCGGACTCATTGAGAAACGAAACTAGACTTGAGTGTTGTGTAATTGTATCCAATTGCATATGGCCAATAGCCTTAGTTTATCTAGTGCCTATAGCCAATTGAATACGGTCAACTTTTAACAGATGGTTCGTTTATATCCCCGCGTAATTATTAGCGGTACTGCCCATGAGTTGTGCAACACATTTATGAACTTCATGCGTTGTGTAACCTGGTGTCAGCCTTTCCACATGCTTTCATTTTCTCGCTAAGTTTTGTAAGTGTTGGGCTCTATATATAGCCTTGCATATTTCACAGGATGTCTGCACCATCCCTTTAGCCCTCTAATTACTCAACTAAGAATCAGAATGCAACTTTTATATACCAAAGATCATCCTTAGCTAGGTATCAGTTATGTTGTTATCACAGGTATCACTTGAGATATTAGAGGGAACTGACTGGCTCTTATATTCTGTCCGGGCTGTTTCTCGTGTCCTCTTACGGGCAGTTTCTTTCCATCAATCACTTTCTCTAGAGGTGCAAGCACAACATGGCTTTCATAAAAGGGCACACTTGTGGGCAGTGAGAGCTTCATCAGTATACGGGTCGTATTACCCTCATACCCTCCCCACACCCTCAGAAAGCTGCAAAGAGACAAGAGAATACGTCAAAAGTACGATGACAATCCAAGCTGACGCCATGCCGTGGAAAATTAAAATGAGAATGCCTAGCGACATTATCAGGTTAGATCTTCTTTATCATACATTTTCTTTTCTCTTGTCTGCCCATGAGAGCGGCATACGTCTGCAAAGAGAGCGGTATCTGTGTATGTGGCATGGCTCCCCAACCCTCGATCTACTCTGCATGTTCAATTATGTGTGATTCTTATTTTTCCAATCTAAAAAAAATCTAATGAGTGCATAACAGAATATGCTCACCAGATGTAATCTCCATAAGTGGATCAACAACACAAGGTTACAGGATGTGTCGCTCCCAACAAGGTAAGCAGAGTCTCTCTAGGTCTGCTTGTCCGCGGACAGCTCCAGAAGATGTTCTGCCTCTCTCAGCAACATACTTGTCAGCTGCTTCTGCCCTCTCCGGTACACTATACACGACCTCATGTTCGCTCTCGACTTTGTCGCTTCGTTTCTCTCAACGGTTGCACTGCGAAAAGAGGACAAGTAAACAGTAAGAGATCAAAGGGGATGTGCAGTTTTGTTGAGTGTAATAAATGCTGACCCAAAAACAAATGCACTCTAAGATCCAGAACCAGGGTGCCGTTTTGTTTGAGGTGGAGATTACTTGTTTATGGCACAATACAGTTATACAGACTTGTTTATGGCAACTACGTACAGATCATTGCGTGCACCCAAGGGGGTTTGGCAGTTGAACTGATTGACTTACCGAGTGAAACATATTTCTACTTTTCCCTGAGCAATAAAGATCTCAGGTGGCGTTTCATGATATCGGCTTCATGCTCGTGTTGATACTGTGGCAATTGTGTGCTCCCTCCACAAGAACACATTGCTTATGATACAACAAAAAATAGTTGCCGTTGATAGTGCCCAGTAGTAAATTGTAGAGAAGTATCATATTAAGATGTCTCCATGCAGATCAAGCATTGACAAATGAAAACATGAAGCCGTAAACGGCTAGAGAACAATTATATGAAAATTTGTCCATGGAGAGTAAGCGTTGAAAATGAAAACAGGTATCTTCCAAGCAACATAAAAAAGTCCCAGCACAACCTACCTTGAGGAATCTTCCGCATCAATGGAATCAAATTTCTCCGGCAGTTGACTGTCAGATGCTTCTGTTCCAGTGCCTTCTTCAAGTTCAGCCATTCTTAAAAAATGAAAAGATTGATCAACAAAGTGTTGACACTTGACAGGGTTCTATCAAATATAAAAAGTGGGAGTATTACTTCACTCTAAGAAGATCCACAAGCAATCTCATATAGCACTTTTGATCTCTGCATCAGATGGTTCTCTATCCTCACTAGATCCAACCTAGTAAGAACAAGGCCAAGGAAGGGGCTTCGATCAATATGATCCTAAAAACACAACACTTACTGTCCTTCAAGTCCCAATACAATGCATCCTAACACGTTTCTGGACTCGACCTTTTTTTTCACAAACTGGTCATTGTAAAGAAGCCATACAAAATAATGCTAAGAACAAAAATGTAATTCAAAATGAGTTAGATCAGGAAATTAAGCAAATTGCTAAGCTAGAGCGTTGTTGCTTCATGAACACTTCTTTCATACAATAAAATACATTGATTAACTAGGTTTTTCTGTTCACATTACAGCAGACTAACAGCTTAGCCAGATGGTCTACACCAACATTCTCATGGTATTTTTTAACAACAAGAATGGTATAGGTAGTAAAGCCACTCCGAAATAAAAAAATAGATCGCTTCCTGGTATGACAGCAACAGGGCCATGGTTTCGCAGGCCGAGGCCACCCACTGCTGCTCCCATTTCGTTCCTGAATAGCCACACTGCAGAACAAATAAACGTTGCAGATTACAACATGTGTCTTCTCCCATGTACAGTACATATGACGACTTTAGCGGCTTTATTACTAGAAAGCACCTTGTTTGTTACCAACACTAAACGAAGGGAGTGAAGTTAGTTTTTGTGCGCTATGTTGAGAGGCAGGGACGTTCAGCTCAGTTACCGCCACGGAAGAAAGTGTTGTTAACTTAATTTATCTAGTGCTGCATATGGTTAACTTTGAACACACGGTCCATGTATATCTCACACGTGATTACTAATAGTATGTACTGCTCATAAGTTGTGCAACCCATTTTTGTAACTTCATAAGGTTTGTAACTTTGATGTTACACTTTCAGCATGCTTTTATTTTCTCGCTAAGTTTCTTCAGTGCTGGGCTTTATATACACCATTGCATGGTTGACAAGATGTTTGCACCATCTTAAAATAGTCACTGTTGCTAGTGCCCGGAAGTAAATTTGGAGAACTATATTATGCTAAGATCTATACAAGAAGAGTAAGCATTGGAAATAAAAACAGGCACCTTCCCAGCAACATAAAAAAATCTACCTCAAGGAGTCATCTGGATCGTTGGAAACAAATTTCTCCAGCAGTTGACTGTCAGATGCTTCTGTTCCAGTGCCTTCTTCAAGTTCAGCCATTCTTGCAAAACGAAAGGATAGATCAACTAACTGTTCACACTTGACAGGGCTATATCAAATAAGGAGGAAAAAGGAGTCATGTTGTTTGTATTACTTCACCCTAAGAAGATCCACAAGCAATCCTAGCGCTCCATTATCACCGCACACCTCCCATATAGCACTTTTGATCTCTGCTTCAGATGGTTCTCCATCCTCGCTAGATCCAACCTAGTAATAGCAAGTTCAAAGAAGGGTCTCAAAACCAGATGATCACAAAAAGACAACACTTACTGTCCTTCAAGCCCAGATGCAATGCAACCTAAAACGGTTCTTGACTCGCTCGTTTTTTTAAAAGAAAAAAGCCATATGTCATAATGCTAAGAACAAAATCTAATTCAAAATGAGTTAGATCAGCAAAAGAAACAAATTGCTATGAAACTAGAGTGTCGTTCCTCCATGAACAACTCTTTCAAAAAAGGGAGAATACACAGGTTTAACTGTGTGTCTTTATAGCAGGCACTCTTGTTAACAGGTTAACCAGATGGTCTACAACGATGTTTTATATGGTATTTTTTTAACACCAATAATGATATATAATAAAGCTACTCCAAACAGAAATATAAGGAGCTCATCATCTCATCCAGCAGTTGGTAATGTAGCATGATGCCTAAAATATGAAGCTAATACTCATTTTACATCTTTTGTTTTCAGAGTACCCAGTTTGTCATCTAGGAGTCAACCCACGATGTTTATACTTCAGAATACAGTATGTGAAAGAAAAACACCAACCTCACCAAGCAGGGAAGCAACCTGTTCAAGCTCATGTTCTTGCATGGCAATTGTGCGAAGGGTACTTAAAAATTCTTGAGGGAAAACATTTTTTTGGAGATATGATGGAACTTTGAGTTGACCACTCCAACTGTAACTACAAAAATGACTAGCATTTTTCTTGTTATCATCATCTTCACCAGAACTGGTACTGGTTCCGAAAAATCCCCTATCAAGCAAACGTGTAGGTAGAAGACATCTCAATTCAGCCTTCTGCAAACATTTACATACAAAGTGAGAGCCATGGTGGCAAGTGGCAACAGCTGCTCAGATGGCTTGAATTCATTAGAAAAGTCATCACAATACCGAGCCATGTTTTTCTAAATAAAAAAAATAACCCGAGACATTCAGTAAATATCAAATACCTTATACAAGATAAATCAAAGGCAGCAGGGTATAGATAGTAAGTGCAATCAAATTTCGACTCAGTTCCGGAAAACTTTCTGTTGGGTAAGTTCATCTAAACAGAACATAGTTGAAGCCATATAAGATAAGCACTTGGTGTAAGTTCAAAAAAAGATAAACACATAATTGTACCTGCATCTCAATTTAGCTTCATTTGAATGTCAGCAGACTGAAGCTGTCTAAGAGCTTCTACTGGATAATTAACCTTCAGTTAAAGCAAGGAAATCAGAGGATAAACAGCTACTTCTGACATAAGTATGCTATAAGAGGTTCTTAAAAAAGGTATTGATCTATTATTAAACTTAGAAGACACTGATCTAAAGGCATTGATGTACCATTTATCAAACTTTAACTCCTAATTCTAAAATCCCAGTGAATAATGACTTTCCTGTTCCTCCCTTTAGTGTGAGCTGGTTCTTTTTGTTTCATTGTAATCGGTCACTTTAATGGGATCACATTTATCATGCAATCTATACGTTAACCAGAAAATGATTCCCAATATATATCCTACAGATTTATTACAAACTTTTAGCACATACATCAATGTGAGGTTTACCATGACATAATCATCTGGATTGTTGTCAACCACAAATCCATATAGGTACAGCAGTTCCTGTGGATAAACACAAAATACATATCCTCAGTCTGATAACCATACAAAAATCATGGCGACATTGCTGATATCTTAATGACTGCATGTTGTTTCAATCCCACGCAGAGAGATAGTAAATCATGAAACACACTACATATTCTCCATAACAAACATGATAGTCATATTAGTAAAACTTCTTGACATTCACCAATGAGATGGAGAAGTATCTTCCCTGTCTGTACCCTGAAAGATCTAGTGTAAATATGCACTCTTAATCTAGCATATGTGTATCAAAAGTAAATCCATGTAGGAAATCACATATCAAATGGACAATACAAAATGAACACGGGACCCATGGACTGGAGTGCGTAGTTCCCCCATTGAAATATTTCTCCTTTCATTATGCATGCTGTGAGACATCAATTACATGATCTTCTTCTCTAGGATATTCACCCCACGTGTAACTGCGTGTGCAACTACAAAAGACTTCATGTGAGTTGTTTTACTGTTGTACCATGATGTGTACTAGCTAAACCGTAATATAAAAAAAGCATGGAGACAGGTGATAAATACTAACACCAGCAAATAAGATAAGAATGGAAAGAATTGTTATATAAAGTGAAGGCAAGAAAACAAATACTTAGTATATAGCATAATATTTGGCACTTGCAACGTGGCGTGGTGGTGGCCCGTGGCAGCCGACGCTTGCAACGGCGGCTGGTCCAGCAGGTGCGTGCCCGGCGACACCGATGCTTGGAGCTCGCCAAACGGCGCTGGTTGGGCACTGGCTCGGCGTAGCTACTGCTTCGGCCATGGGTGGCTCCACGACGGGTTGGCAAGTCGGCTACGGAAGCGGCTGGCATGTCCCGCCATCGGCTGGTCCATAGGCAGCTTGTGTCAGCCTTTGATCTGTCTCCTCGTCGTCTGGGAGCTATTTCCGTTGAAGGGATGGCCCTATCCTAGTTGCGGCCCATCGCTAGTCTCGCGCTCGAGCAGTAGGACCGAGCTAGTCTCATGCCTGGCAGCAGGACCAAGCTCATCTCACGCCCTGTGCGGCAGGACGAGTCGATGGAGTCTATTTTTTTCCAGGGTCCGCTCGTCTCTTCGGTTGGAGTAGCCGTGGGTATCAGGTGAGGTGGTGTCAAGGTCTTGGATGTCCGGATGGCGGCCCTGGGGATGGTACCGCGGTGCTCATGGGCAGAGCCCGTCGCTCTATGCTGCCCGGTGGCCATGGCCGTGTGGGCGGCGTGGTAGCCAAGGTGTGGTATTCGGTGGTGGTGAGTGTTGGTCGGGGAGAAAACCTGCTCTGTCTTCAGACGGACAGGTGGCAGCGTAGCTCGTTCCCTTTTGAAGGCGTCGTCGCGGCTCTCATTGACCGTCGTGTGGCTCCAAAGGAAACTCTAATCCTCGGATCGGGCACTGGCGGCGCTCCGGCGCCGTAACCTTCCTGAAGGCACCGTCTTGGATCTCACGGTTCGTTGTATGTGGCTTCATTTCTTCGAGGTGGCATGTTCATTGTTGGAGCCCCTGGTTCCTCTTGTAGTGCTAGGAGTTGTGTTGCTGTGCTCAGCACCTATGTATCCTGCCTTGGGTGTGTGCGTGTGTTGTGGTGGCATGCGCTTGTACCGGGTTGTTGTTGATCCTTGCTTTATATATAAAGCGGGGTGAAAGCCTTTTACAGTAAATGACAACAGCTTCTTAGACGACTTGAATTTATTGGAGAAGTCATCACAATCTGGAGCCATGTTTTCTAAATAAAAAATTAACTTGCGCCATTCAGTAAATATTGAATCCCCATGAAAGATAAATCGGTTATGGTGTAAATAATAAGTGCGGTCAAATTTCAAATCAATTCCAGGAAACTTTGAATTGATAAGAATAAGTGAGGTCTAACAGCATGCATAGTGATAAGCATTATGGTACGAATGATGACATAATATGTAGAACGAAGTATCAATCAATATGACGAGACACCGTCATTTTATCCTTAGTGGCAACAATACAATACATGTCTTGTTGCTTTTTGTCAGTGCGACTTAGATCACCGCAAGATTAGAACCCACTACAAAGCACCACTCCCTCTGAAGAAAATCCGTCGAACATGGCCAGAGAAGATAGATAGATCCAAGAGCATGCAAAGCTATTTAATTATACATCAAGAAAACCTCAAAAGATTTAATCGCGTTCAATGAAAAATCCAATCATAAAGTGATCCGATCATGTGAAGCAGCTCATGGTAACCTATTTTAACAAACACACAACCTAATACAGCAAATTGATCCGATCATGTGAAGCAGCTCATGGGAACCTTGGTGTTGAAGATCCAGTGGGAGACAGGGCCATCTAGCTACTACTATGGACCCTAAGGTCCTAAGAGAACTACTCACACATGGTCATGGAGGCAGCAGTTGATGAAGAAGCCTTTAGCAATTGATTCCCCCACCAGCAGTCGGCAGAGCACCGGAATAGACCCCAGATTGGATCTTTAACAAAAACTAATGAGATTTAATTTCAGCAATAGCGAGCACTATTGCGGACGCAGTAGCGGTCGCTATCTCCAATATTTGAAACTATCGGTGGAGCCCACATGGCCAAGTGGTGTGCCCTAGGCCCTGGACGTGCCAGGTGGCCATGTGGGCCCACCTTGCCACTTCTTGCCCCCCCCCCCCCCGAAGCTTGGATCCTTCATGCCCATGTGTTAGTCCAGAAAAATAATCTAAAATACCATAAAAATATACAAATGTTATAATATAATAGCATAGAATAATAAAAAAATTATAGATATGTTTGAGACGTATCAAGCGCCATCTATAGCCCACCATTGCTAACTTGTGAAACTTTTGAAAAGTTTGCACGCGGATTAGCGAAATATTGCAGCGTCCGTCATTATTCTCGCTCACCACTGATACGTTGAGAACCAGTGGCGGGTGTCCTGCAACCACCTGCCACTGATGTTTCTATCCCACGGCTAATTCCGTGAAAACTTAGAAATGGCAGATGGCGGCTACAGCCCACCACTGATGAGCATTTAGCAGTGGTCGGCGCTCTTTTCCACCCACCACTGAACTCTCCCAAAATAGTTGTGGTGGGTCCCAGGCTATGCCTGCCACTAATGTGACCCCACCTATAAGACTTTTCCCAATAGGGGGTGGCTTATGTAGCTTTTTGGTGCCTCCTCCACGTAAGGAAAAGAAATCCTACAAGGAAAAAATCCATGCATATCCCATACATCAAAATCAACCTAACTAACTCTACTTCTCATGAGTTTTATAACTTGGTGTCATACTCGGCACATGCTTTCGTTCCCTTGGTTAATTTTGTTCATGTTGGGCTCTATATATACACTATCTTATTTGGCCATAGATGTTCACACTATTTGTTTAGCTTTTTTATGGTGTAGTACTCAGATATCATAATGCAATTCTCCGCTACCAAGCACCATCTTCAGTGAGCAGGCTCTCATATCAACAACATTTTTTATGTCATGACATTAGTTAAGATATTAGAGGAAACTGACCACCTCCTGTACTCCGTTTGGGCTCATGATTTCAGGCTTTAAACAGATTTTCGTAACCTTACAGTGGAACGAGTTCCACTTCATTTAGTTTGTCTAAGAACAGTTCTCAAATATGTCGTGGTGCAAAGTGCTAGATAGCTCTGTGTTTCTGCAGATTGTCAACTTGCATTAGTTTAGTTCATGGGAGAATTGTACAGGAACTTAGGTTAAGCCTTACATTGGCCATGTTACATAGTCCTGGCCACAGACAAAAAAAAAAAGAATATACGACATTTGTGTAAAGAGGGGAAGAAAGTTTGCCATTGTGTGAATCGTTAGATGAGATTTTATTGATCAACTGAGGGTGTTAAACTCCATACCTATGATTTGGGCATGCTCTAGTAGACTAAACAAGCAATAACAGATTGAAGACAAAGTGTAGGCAACTTTGATAAGTCCTGGATGACCTAATTTGATCCTGTGACCATTCTCTTCTCTTGAAGAACTTGACATGGGTGCTGTGATTTCTTCTTGTCATGTGACCGTCACTATGGCACATTAATTAACATGAAACCAATCACTTCTGCAAGTAACCTATTTTTTTGTTATGCCATAAAAAACTTAATCTAGCACTACTATAGCTGTATGGCCATTCCGTAGTATACGAGTACATTTCTGCTTACGTAGCTTATTCGTGCCTCTAAGGGCCAAACTATGCAACAATCGACGAATGAATCAGGCTTCGAGAGTCACAAGTCTGCCTTAATTTGAAGTGTGGGAGGATTGAGTGGTATCTTCCTCACCTTAAATAAACCTAACTATAATGGCAGTCCAAAAGGGATAAATTGTTATTAACTCAAATTATCTAGTCGCTAGAGCCGTTGCATGCATATGGTTAGCTTTTAACGAATGGTTGATTTATATTTTTCGGCTTAATTATTAACAGAACTGCTCATGAGTTGTGTAACACATTTTTGAACATCATGAGTTTTATAACTTGGTGACATGCTTCCCACATGATTTACCATTCTAGGTAAGTTTCATCTGTGATGGGCTCAATATATACCCTCGCATATGTCAACAAATGTTCGGACAACCCATTTAGTCCTCTGGTAACTTGGCTAAGAATCAGAATCCAAATTTTCTGTACCATTCGCTATGAATCATATCTATATTTATTTTCGTTATCATGGTGCCATTTGAAATATTAGAGTTAACTGACCAACTAATACACTGTTTGGACTGGTTCTCGTTTCTTTGCATCATCTTGGCGGTACCTAGATAAGGTGACACTCATGCATTCTGTGGGTGCAGTTTCTTAGTCCCTGTTCCAAGAGATGCGAGCATAACATGACTTTCATACCATGGTCCATTTCTCCGACGACGTGAGTTCCATAATAAAACGGATCATACGACCATCCCCTCATCCTCAGGCCCACATCAAAACTAAATCTGTGTGGGTGCGGTTTCTTAATCCCTGTCCCAAGAGGTGCGAACATAACATGACTTCCATACCATGGTCCATTTCTCCAACGACGTGAGTTCCATAATAAAAAGGATCATATGGCCCTCCTGCCATCCTCAGGCCCACATCAAAACTAAATCTTGGCTGAACAACCACTTGGATTCAGTACCATGCTTACCTGATGACCTGCCCGTCAACAACATGAAATCGGCGGTGTTACTCGGTAGATCCTCCTCCCCCTCTTAATAAAGCGGGCTTGACCATCATGTTCCAGGTAGTCATTGGCAGGGGAATTATTTTTAGTTTACACTTTATATCTTTGAACTCTAGAATACACTTTGTGTGTGCGACATGGCTACCCAGTCGTCGATTGTGTGAAGCACACAAATGCCGAGAAGAAAAAAGAGCTTCATACCAGTGTGTGTGATCCTATTTGTATGAAAGATACAGTGCAAACATAACAGAGTTTGAAGCATGCGTTAAGAAGTTTTAATCAACTGAACTCATCAAGAAACAGAGCTATACTTGAGCCGGCCAGGAGCTACGCTAGCAAACGCCCAGATCCACAGGTCAGTATAGCAAGATGTAAATGAGGGGGTGTCAACAGTCAACACTCAAGTAGAGGGTAAAATGGATACAGGTGTCAACAGTAAACACTCAAGAGATACCTTTCATACAAGCACACAATTCAGTTTCCATAGCATCTCTACACGAGAACATTGTTCTGCAGGATGAGAAGATTATGTTTTGAAGGTCATCACGGAGTATCGTTCATGCACCGGCACTTCCATCAGGAGACTATAGGAGCCATCCATATTCAACTTGACACAGCACGCAGGTGGAGCAGTCCATTTAGGTTGCTTTTCAACCGTAGTCATGGTAATTCCAGGAGTTCGTAAACACCGAGAACAGGCCCGTCCCTTCAACTGGGTCGCATCTACACCCTTGTTTATGTTAGGAATAGCACATATATTATTAGGAGGCCAAAGCCAACATATATACACATACATGAGGAGGCCAAAAGGCTACAGGAGTATGCCAAGAGACTGAATGCAAAAGGTCAAAAGACATCACTAATATAACTCTAACACCCCCCCTCAAACTCATGGTGGATTCACAACACTGAGTTTGGAAAGGTGAAATCCATGTTGCGCTCTAGTCTGGGCTTTTGTGAAGAAGTCTGCTAGCTGTAACTCAGAAGGCACATACTGAAGAGCAACAACATGATCCTGCACAACAGCGCGCACATAAAAAGCATCAACGCCAATATGCTTGGTAAGCTCATGCTTCACGGGATCCCGTGCAATACTGATAGCACCTGTACTGTCTGACAAAAGGGTGGTAGGTGTTGTAACAGAAACACCAAAATCCTCCAGTAACCATCGTAACCAAGTCACCTCTGCCGTCAGAAGAGACATAGCTCGCAACTCAGCCTCTACACTTGAACGGGAAACCGCGGTTGTTTCTTCGTCTTCCAGGCAATGAGAGAACCACCAAGAAAAACACAGAAAGCAGAAAGTGAACGGCGATCCGTAGGATCACTAGCCCACGTAGCATCTGAATAAGCCTGGAGCTGTAACGAGCTGGAGCGGGAAAAAAAGACGGTGAGAGATCGTGCCACGAAGATATCGTAGAACACGAAGAAGGTGACTATAGTGTACCGAAGTGGGAGAAGAAACAAACTGACTCAAGATATGGACAGGATAGGAGATATCCGGACGAGTGACGGCGAGATAGACAAGACTCCCAACAAGATGGATAACGTGTCGAATCAGACAAGGGCTCACCATCAGAAGCGCGAAGGTGAAGATTGAGCTCCATAGGAGTCTCAACAGTGCGCTCATCACTAAGAGCCGCACGAGTAAGAAGATCCTGGATATACTTTTCTTGGGAAATAAAAAAGCCATCAGAGGTGGAGGAAACCTCAATCCCAAGAAAGTAACGAAGAGGACCAAGATCAGACATAAGAAACTGCTCACTGAGACGGGCCTTGACAAAGGCAATGTACTCAGGGTCATCACCAGTGATGATCATGTCATCAACATATAGAAGAAGAAGAGTCCGACCACGAGCTGAAAGGTGGACAAACAACGCCGGATCATGAGCACTCGCTAAAAAACCAGCGGCGGTCACCACAGAGGCAAAACGCTCAAACCAGGCGCGAGGGGCTTGCTTAAGGCCATAAAAAGAGCGACGAAGACGGCATACCATGCCATCAGGAACAGAATACCCGGGTGGTGGCTGCATATAAACCTCCTCACGCAACTCACCATTAAGAAAGGCATTCTTAACATCAAGCTGAGAAACAGACCAACGGCGAATAGAGGCCACAGCGAGAAGTGTGCGGATAGTGGTCATATGGGCCACAGGAGCAAAAGTCTCATCGTAATCACGACCATGCTCCTGCTGAAAGCCACGATCCACAAGACGAGCTTTGTAACGCTCAAGAGAACCATCGGAGCGAGTCTTAACTTTGTAGACCCACTTACAAGTGATGGGACGAACACCGGAAGGAAGAGAAACAAGATCCCACGTGCCGGTGCGCTCAAGAGCAGCAAGCTCCTCTGCCATTGCAAACTGCCATTCAGGATGAACAATAGCATCGCGATAAGAGGTAGGCTCAAGTACAGCCGAAAGACCATATCGACTGGGAGAATAGCGGTCAGGGGGAGGGCGAGGCCGAGCCCGAAGACCATAAGTTGGCTAGGATGAGGAGGACGACGCACCAGAAGTAGATGGCAAGTCAGTGGATTTATCCACAACACGTGGACGGCGAGTATAATGGAAAGGAAATGAGGAAAGAGGTGGAATCACTGGAGGTGGAGACGGAGAATGTGTCGATGATGAAGGTGGAGAAGGGGAAGGTATTGGTGATGAAGGTGGAGAAGGAGAAGGTATCGATGATGAAGGTGGAGAGTCAGGCGATGAGGGAGAAGAAGACACCGTAGGAGAGGACGGTGTCTGATCTGCAATAGCAGGACGAGGAATAGGAATACTGGGCACAGAGGGAGGTGTATCTGGAAACGTAAGAAAAGAGATGTCCTCCGCTGAAAAAGCCGAGGACGATGGACGCGGGTAGAAGGGACGAGACTCATCAAAAGTCACATCTCGGGAAATACGCATCCGACGGCCGACAGGATCCCAACACCGATAGCCCTTATGCTCATCACTTTATCCGAGAAAGATACACTCAACAGACTGAGCGGTCAGTTTGGTGCGTTCACGAGGGGCAAGCAAAACATAGCAAACGCAACCAAACAAACGAAGCGCCGAATAATCAGGAGGATGACTAGAAAGACGCTCGAGAGGAATACCACCCTGTATAGATGTAGAAGGCTGAATGTTGATGAGATAAGTGGAAGTGGTAACAGCCTCAGCCCAAAAGTGAGGTGGAAGAGAGGCGGCGATCATCATCGCACGCGCCGTCTCAAGAAGGTGACGATGCTTGCGCTCAGCCACACCATTCTGAGCATGAGCACCAGGGCAAGAGAACTAAGTAAGAGTACCCTGCTCAGCAAGAAATCCTCGCAGTGCATGAGAGATATATTCACCAGCTGAATCTGCGCGAAAAACACGAATAGGGGTGGAAAACTGGGTGTGAACCATGGCAGCAAATTTTTTGTATATAGATAAGACCTCACTACGAGAAGACATGAAATAGATCCAAGTGTATCGAGAAAAATCGTCTATAAAGATAATATAGTAGCGATGACCCCCTTTTGAAGAGAAGGGAGCCGGACCCCAAACATCAGAGTGAACGAGATCAAAAGGACGCTCAGACACTGACTCACTGCGAGGGTAGGGCAGCTGAATCTGCTTACCAAGTCTACAACCCAGACAATCCAACGAAGCATTACCGGAGACAGACCCCAGAACACCACGATGAACCAAAGACGAGAAACGAGAACCACATAAATGGCCAAGACGATGATGCCACTGCTGAAAAGAGCTGGTAGATGCAGCTACAGGGGCTGCGAGACTGGCGGCGGTGGCAGCGGAGGGAAGACGAAGCCAGTCAAGCTCCCACAGGCCATCAGAGCGTCGAGGGCCAGCACCAAGCAGAGCACCCGTGCCACGATCCTGAACAGAATAGGAATCAAAGTCGAGAATGACCCGACAACTAGAGTCAACAATCTGACCACCAGATATAAGTTGCATGGTAAGTCGAGGAACATGAGCGACAGAGGGAACATGAAATGAAGAAGTGCTAAGGGTGCCTCGACTAGCTACAGGGAGGGGAGTGCCATCAGCCGTAAGAACACGAACAGGAGACTCCACAGGTCGAACGGAGGTCAAAGTGGAAGAATCATACGTCATATGAAAAGACGCTCCAGTATCAAGAATCCATGGGGATGTACCTGAATGAGTTGAAGGTGGTTTCTCAATGCCAGAAGAGTTAGTCACAGAACCTGCAGAAACTGTCGGTGAAGGGTCCCAAGCATCAAGCAGGCATCGCAGCTGTGCAATCTCATGCACAGACAGGGACACAGCAGAAGCTTCGGTAGAAGAGATTGACGTAGAAACATCTGACGACGATGAGCAGTCGCCACCACCCGTGGAAGCCGCATGTAGAGTTGACCAAGAGTAGCAAGTCGACGTAGAGCCACATGTGGAAGCCACATGGGGAGTCGACGTAGAGCGGTCACCACCGTGCACGGATGCCGTGAGAGGAGTCGGCGTAGACTGATCACCGCCGCACGCGAAAACCGCGAGAGGAGTCGGTGTAGAGCAGGCACCACCATCGCGGGCGAAATCCGCGAGAAGAGTCGATGAATAACGACCATCACAGGCTGCTGAAGACGCCGTAGAGCACAGCATCACACACGGACGAGCACCAAGCACCGAGCGACGGCGCATGTGCGAGACTGGATCAATATACGGAACACCGTCAGGAGTCCGCAGGCAGCGACGGAAATGCAAGCGTGGCGTAAACGCCATAGCAGTTTTTTTCTCTCTCTTTTTTTTGCACTAAGGGACAACCAACAGAATCAGCCCAAAAGGCAGACGTGCACCCAGCGTGCAATCAGCCCAAAAGGCACTCACGCGCGAGGCAAGCACCAGCGGCCGAAAACAGAAGAAGCAGCGGCGGCAAGGGCGCTCGACCCAGAGGACGAGGAGCACGAGCAAGAGCGCCCCGATCGAGGGCGCCGAATCGGGAGACGGGCGTCCCGATCTGGACGTCGGACCGGGTCCAATTCCCCTCGTCTTCTCTCCTCGTCTTCTCTCCAACCAGAGGAAAGGATCGATGGCGGCAGCCGGCGGAGAAGTAGCGGGGCCGCGGCCGCGAGGAGGCGGCTGCCGGCGGAGAAGTCCGAGGCCGCGAGCTGGGAGGAGGCGGCGGCCGGCAGACGTGCGACCAAGGCGGACTCGATCCAAAGGAGGAGAGCGGCGGCGGCTCGAGCCGCTCGTTAGCAGGCGGCAAAGGAGATCCAGCGAGCGGATGGGCGGCTGGAGGCGAGTGGGTAGCGGAGGTCCAGCGGGCGGGTGCGGTGAAGCAGCAACGGACAGCCACGGTGAAGGAGTAGTGGCTGCCGGCAGAGGGAAGAAGACAGCGACGGCCGGGAGTACCGGCGGACGTGAGATGGATCGGAGGCACGAGCTGCGCGTGCGGAAAAAAAACCCTGATGCTCTAATACCATGTTAGGAATAGCAACATATATTATTAGGAGGCCAAAGCAAACATATATACACATACATGAGGAGGCCAAAAGGCTACAGGAGTATGCCAAGATACTGAATGCAAAAGGTCAAAAGACATCACTAATATAACTCTAACAGTTTAATACTCGCTCTGTCCCGCATTAGTGGTCGCTGAAATGAATAGAAATTGATGTATCTAGAGCTAAAAATACGTCTAGATACATCCATTTTCTCGACAAGTAATTCGGGATGGAGGGTGTATTCAGCATGGACTCCAAATAGCTTAATTGCAGAAAACTACAACATTGAAGACATCGTTTGCAGGAAACTACCACGTTTCATTTTCGTTGCAAAAAACAGCAAAGCTGCTATCAAAAGGTCTCCAAAGTGGATACAATGCTGCCAGCAGACTGAGAGCCAGGATCAGAGACACAGGAGAGTGGAGGCGTGAGAGGGCTGCTAGACTGCACGTACAGTTTGTTGACGTTTTGGCATGGTCGAAAACATAATTAAGAACGCCTTAAATGGACAAGTGCTCAAAGTGAGAAAGTTCCGTATCATCAAAAGGAGAAACTTTCATATTTGGGCCATAGCCATCCGGTCCCATCTGATTCTGAAATTTGTCCGAGTGAAGAAGAAGCAATAGGTAACATAGACGATGCAATGATTGAGTCGTCCTCTTTTGGTGGTGCAGGTGCTGCTGTGATAGGTGTAGAAGCCACTGCATCTTGTATTTGTTTGGGCCTCCACACTTGTTTTGTAGGTAACATAGGCCGAGTGTCATTGAACAACTTATCCCTTTGCTTCTCGGCCTCTTGTTCTGCCATCTCTTGACTCCTTAACCTCTGTAGTTTCCTCTTTTGTGTCTTTGTTAGCCCTGGAGGACACCACTTTGGCTGGGTGTATTTAGGATCTCTCGTTTTTACTTGGCTGGTTCTTGTTTCATGATCATTAGCCGAGTGCTTTGGCGTGATAGCAAGTATCAGCTTAGTCGGATTGCTATGCATAATCGGCTGTTGTATGGTGAATGTTTCGGTGCCCAAGATGAGTGAGTCGGCATCGGTTTTTTCCTTGCCTTTGCTTGACTCGACCGTTATAGCACTTGGCGACTTAACACGCCATTCTTGCTTGCCGACCCCTTTTTGATTATCTTGCACTGGCCGATTGACACCATTGTTCAAACGGCCTCGTGTGGGATAAGAAAGTCTCTCATGAACGGGCCTCCTTGGCTCTGCCCAACCCGGATGAAAAGCATAAGGGGCCATTGGGGGCTGCCACCATCCTCCATTGAAGTCTCCCATGTAGTATGGCACATAGGGGGGTGGCGGCACCCATGGTGCCGGCGCCCATGACCCATATGGCCTTGCATGATGCTGAAATTCTTCCCGAGGAGGTGATCTTGAGCGCTTCAGATTTGATGACCGGTTGGAGCTAGAACCGGCTGCATGACTAGCATACTTGGACAGCAACATATCAAAAGTTGGCTTGATTTTCTTGCGCTGCACTTTAGCTTCATTCGTTTTCCACTTGCCAACTTCTGGACTCCTGGGCTTGACAAATTTAACACGAGTATTTCCTTGCACTTGCGGTTGCCCCCCGAGTGTAGGGTTCTTGATGGTGATTTTGATCACTTCCTTGCCATCGGGTTGCTTATCAAGCACAACTTGTCTCCCCAAGACCTTGCTGTCTTCCTTGTCTTTCCTGGGCTCACCAACAATGACATTAGCTTTATTAGCAGATTCGGCTACCTCCGGCCGAATGAGTAGCTTCTTCCCCTCCAAATCCATGGTATTCATTGGAAAAGGTTGTTTATCAACTTGCATCTCACAAAAGTTCAATCGTACGTCATTAATGGCCGATTGTATCTGTCGTCGAAAAACATTGCAATCATTAGTAGCATGAGAAAAAGAATTATGAGACTTGCAATAAGCGCGCCGCTTCAGCTCTTCAAACGGCGGTAAAGTATGAGATATTCTAATAATCTTAGCCTGCAACAAAGCATCAAATATTCTATCACACTTAGCAATGTTAAAAGTAAACTTCATCTCTTCATCACGATTCTTATGAATCGGTTTCAGATCATTGCAAGTAAAGGGTTTGAGGTCTTTGCTTCGGCTTTCCTGAGCCAAAGCCCTTTGTAAAACTTGGTTGATATTTAAGAACTCGTAACCTTCTAGCTTTTCTCTAATGGGAGTTCTCAAACCACTCAGCACTAGGTCCGCCAAGTCCCTCTCGGTTATCACCAAACTAAAACACCGGTTTTTTGTTTCTCTAAATCTCTTGACGTAATCAGAGACCGATTCATCATGCTTCTGTTTAACCGATGTTAGATGTGACAATTTGAGTTCATTGTCGCCGCTATAAAAGTGATCATGAAATTTCTGCTCTAGCTGCGACCAAACTCGAATGGAACCATGTGGTAAAGAAGAAAACCATCAAAATGCGGTACCAGTTAATGATAGAGGAAATAAGCGCACTTTCAACTCATTTAGTGAGCCTGCTTCACCTAATTGTGCCAAGTATTGGCTAACATGCTCCCATGTGGTTTTTGTGCCCTCTCCATTGAATTTGACAAAATCTGGAATCTTATATCCCGGAGGGCACTGGATGGCATCAAAGTACTCGGGGTACGGCTTTTGGTAAATCCGATTCCGAGGTAACTCAACTCCAAAATTCTCTCGAAGCATCTTAGCCATATCCTCTCTAAGATTAGCTAGACCATCATCCATAGTGGACGATGCAACTTGTGGCAGCGGCATAGGAGGAGTAGGACTACTAGCAGTAGGTATGAACTGTGGCATGTATGCCGAACTATAGTTCGGTAATGGCCGAGTGGTTGCAGTTGTAGGTAGGGTTTGGTTCGGCGTTGCCACCGAACCTGGCATGCTCATAATAGGATTAATGGGTGCAGTCACAATCTGATTTGTTTGAGTAGGATAATAAGTCATGGGCATGGGAGGCGCCGATAGCGCGATACGCAAGACAGTCGACGGGCGCTTTTGCAGACCCGAAAACCCCACACCCCCGGGAGGGACCCCGTCAGGGAGTGCGGCGGTTATGGGCTGCCCTAGGTCGATTCGCTCGCCCCTAAAGCCTCGGGATTCGCAGCTCTCAAACACGAAGAACAGCGAAGAACGAGAGAGAAAAACGGTGGAGAGATAAAACGTAGATGAAAAAGTAGTATATTGATTTGTTCGATTGTGTGTTGTTCAATCAGCCGTCACCCCAAACATATATAAGAGGCGGCTGGACTTCCCGTACAAGAAAAGGATTCATCTAGGCTTTCCTTACAATAAAATTGCATCAATTCACGTCCAAAACCCTAGTCAAATTCGGACTGATTTTATCCGAACTTTCCAAAACGGTTCGGTTTACAACCTGGCTGCACCTTGCGGGTCATGTTTGAGGCAGGAAACGACCTCGGATGGAAACGAGTCCAAAAGCAATCTTGACCGTTTCGACGAGACGAAAAACTTTCATGTTGAACACTTTTTCATCCGAAGCCATCTTGATAAGTATTTGAGCCCACCTTCAGCATCTGGTCGGATTGACCCGACAGTTTCTACTGTTCACGGCGGCAAGCCCGGCAAGGTTACTGTTCACGGCGGCAAGCTTTCCCCGGCAAGGTTTACTATTCACGGCGGCAAGCTCTCCCCCGGCAAGATTACTGTTCACGGCGGCAAACTTTTCCCGGCAAGGTTACTGTTCACGGCGGCAAGCTTTTCCCGGCAAGGTTACTGTTCACGGCGGCAAGCTTTTCCCGGCAAGGCTTTTGAGGCAGTAAATGACCTCGGATGAAAATGCGCCCAAAAGCAAAGTTGACCGTTTTACGAGACGAAAAACTTTCGTGTTGAACGTTTTCCGATTCGAGGCCATCTTCTGGGCCAAAACACTCACGCATTACATCAGACACTTGCCAAGGCATGTCTGGTCTCCCGCGTCATATTTCGCCTCTTGACAGGGCTGTATTCAGATAGTTCTAACTTTTGCATACGAACTCGGATTGAGATGATTTTTATATCAAAATCGACCGACTCGACGAGACGAAGACAATTCATGTAGAGCATTCCTTCATCCGAGGTTGTCCTGGTGGCGTAATTGACCAAAGAGCACTCAGAACACCTAAACATGACAATCTGAGTGTAGCTTTGGTCTTTGATATGATGCCGAATGATTATGGTCTAAACACCAAAGTTGTTCCACTTGGCAATGTGAAATTTCTCATTTAGAATATTTTGTCATTTGAGGCCATCTCCATTGCATTCTGCATTGTGTCAAAATCAGGTGTCAACAACTACGGGGAGTCATGCATCTGTTAAAAGGGAGAGAGGGATTTGGTGGAATTGTTGTTGTATTGCTTGAGCCTCATGAGCATATATATAGGAGTACATGATTATCTTGGAGTACAAGTCAAGGTAGAATAATATCCTACGCTATCCTAGCTTCCCTAATAATCATGATACTCAACATCCCCCGCAGCCACAACAGTAGCGACGCAGACGGTGAGACTTGATAATAATCCGAAGGGAAGCCGACGGACACCCCCCACAGTCTTAACGGTCGATGCATCGCGGAGTCGTGGCTGGAGTGGAAACCAACGAGGGTGCTCAAGCAAGGCGGTAGCCCTTTGTGCCGTTTGTCGAGGTAGCCGAAAGCGTAGGTGTTGTAGCCGTAGTCGAGGTAGTTGTGCAAAGAACACCGTGGTCGGTGCCGAGTCGGGGGTCGCCGGTGTCGAGGTAGTCGCCGTGGAGCCGCGGAAGAAGATCAGCGGCGGCGGCTAGAGAAGGAGCGCGGCGGCGGTGCTCGAAGTAGGCGATAATGAACCCGACAGCGTGATGAAGATCGACGCGGACGGTGACGTTCCCACGCCAAGGGAGGCAGCGCGGCGCATATCACGTGGAAGTCAACGCGCGTGGACAGTGGTGGACCGCGGGCCGCAGCGTTACGACCCAAAGGGGTGACGCAACGGCGGCGGGCAGGTCGGGCCGACGACGGGGAAGACCTCAGGGCGGTTGCAGGGATCGCGTATCACGCTCGCTATGACCCGATGGGGCGACGCAGCGGCAACGCGAGGGTCGATGCAGCCTCGGGGACGGCCTCGGTGCGGCTGTTGACCGCGGGCCACGGCACGACGGCCCGAAGGGGCGACCACTACTAGGAAAATACTTACCATTAGCGCTGGTTTTTGTGCTACCAGTAGCGCGGGCACCAGCGCTACTGCTACGGTGCTACAACTATTTTGTAGCAGTAGCGTGTTTTTAGGCCAGCCCTACTGGTAAGTTCAAGTACTAGTAGCGCGTTTTTAGGCCAACGCTACTGCTAATTTTTATGTTTTTTTTAGCTTTTGGCGATGTACATGTTTAAACATGTATATCTTTTATACAATAACAACTCATCATGAACTAGTATGTTTAAATAGCATATTCATTACCACTTGTCATCACCATCAAACAATGTTCGTCAATGAGACATCATATAACAAGTTGGTCACTAGTCATAATCACAATTCCTCCTCATCACTATCAACTCTAACACATTGTAGCACATAATAACACATTCTAGCTATGACCTACTCCTCTCATAGGACCTACTCTACCCTCTCTTAGGTAAAATATCATAAAACAAGATAGGCATTGACGCTGCATTAAGGAAAATTGACTCTCCATAATAAAGAACGGAGATCATCCTGTCTTCAAGTCTTGGCCTACGCACAATGTTGCTTCCAAGTAGCTCTCTACGATGGTTCAAACATTTTTTGAAATCATCTAATGTCATGGCTTCCTCCCGTTTAGAAATCCGGTATGAACAGGAGTGATGTGGATACTGCTGCTGACCTGGCCATGGTGGCCGTTATCTCATAACATTAACGCGACCTCTCGTCAACATCAGATGAGGCACACAATCCATTGGGATTTTCTGTTCAAAAACATAGTATAATAACTTTGCAGTTAGCAATATAGTTTAGTTTTAGAAGAATTTATGCAAAAAATGCACGGATATCATAATAGTAGAAAATCTTACCATGATATCTCCATTGATGTTACCGTAGTTCAACACGTTCACTAGTGACACGTATTGATTATAATGTGGAGGAGTTTGATAATAGCTATTGTAATTCTCAAAAAAAGTAAAAAATGTGATAAGACCATCTTGCTCCTTATAAGTTAATTGTGCTTCATCATTGTAGTAGTAGGTTCTGTCTACCATTTTCCGTATACATTTTTTGAAGAATGAAAATAAGCTGTCAATGAAAATAAGCTGTCAAATATTTTGAAATAAACAATATAAATTACTTAGTAAATATGTTTAAGAAACTCACACAGCGGTAGAACTAGAAGCGTGTCAACAAGGACCCAAATGGTCATATCATTTTCGTCGATGTCGGGATCACCAAGATCGAAGGTGAGAAGCATACCCTCATGAAAATCATACGCCTTGCAAAGGGCTTCCCAATTCAGTCAACCAAAATTGTATGAGTTCACAGAATTGTATAGATTTACAGCAAAATCATAACCATGATGGGTCCTTAGTTGAATTATCTTTGTCTCCATTCTTTCATGATCTTCAAAACCCATCTTCTCCAAGACATGGCGTCTTGCATGGCATGGGATAAGCTAGTCGAATTGTAAAAGACGGAAATTACACGTTGAAGAAGCAGAGAAGTCGTGCAAAAAATAACAAAAAACACTTGTCGACGTTGCGTACCGTTTCAACATCGAAGGTCTCTTGGAGCTTGATGCTGAAGCGACGACCTTCTACCAAGTGAGGCCTGTCGCACAGACCGCGCTCATCTTCGCAGTACTCGCACATAGCGAATTCCCTTTCGTCATCAGACATTTACTAATAGGTAATTAATAATCCATCATCGAATACATATGTATAGTAGTTTGTAGCAAAGATCATCATATAACAACTAAAACACCTAAAATTTGTAGTTTGTAGTAGTTTTTAGCAAAGATCATCATATAATCCATCATGAATACATATATAGTAGTTTGTAGCACAAACCGCGCTCATCTTTTGCATTCAATAAGCAAATAACTAATAGTTAATTAATAATCCATCATCGAATACATATATAGTAGTTTGCAGCAAAGATCATCATATAATATCACTAATACATCTCGAATAATAGCTCTTCTAGGTTCAGTGGGCCGCTGTGGACACCCAAAGAGAAGGAACCATCACCGGATCATAGCTCCGGTGAGATCCCCAAAGAATCTGCCAGGTATTGGAGAACCGGCCGTTCGCCAACGCAACCAAGTAGTGCTGGACGTGCGCGTTCTCCTTCGTGACACGGTGCTGTACCACTTGCGCGGGGGACTCAAGCCTCTCCACCGATGCAGGCCCACGTGACCGCCACCAAAGAAGCTCCGGGTCGACGACGGGCTGGCTCCTCACTAAGCTGAGCTCACCAGAAGGTAGCACAACCCAGTACCAGCCTGGCGGAGCCCAGTCCCGGACATGGCCCCTCGGCTCAACCAGGAGTCTTTCGCCGAGTCGACGACGAGGATGCGGGATAGGCATCGTCGACGTCGAGAAGAAAATGGTTAATTATGAATACAAAATTAATAAACACTTAGCAAAATTTGGCATGACCTTTGCTAAAAACAGGACATATCGGGCACCTGAAATTTGCCAAAACGTAAACGAATTGACATTTCTGGCAAAACATAGGCCACTCGGAAAAATATGACATGTCCAAAATGTGACATATTCAAAATATGACATGTCCACCGCTAATTTGCATATAACAGGAAAAATTGCTTTAACTAAAAAAATAACAACAATTGCTTTAACTAAAAAATACCTAGAATTCTGTTAACTACACCTAAAACAACTAAAACACCAAAAATTCTGTTAACTACACCTAAAACAATTAAAACACCTAAAACTCTTTTAAATACACTTAAAACTATTAACTACACCTAATTAAAAACCTAGCTAAATTTCTGTTCAATCTTTAAAACCTAGCTAAATTTAAAAACCTAGGGTTCATACGAATTAACTAGGGTTCATACCTAATCTGTCCAAGCAAGGGTTCGATCATGCATAACCTAAATTATTCTAATAACCTACATTTTTTCAACTACAGAATTCAAAATAACTGGGTCCAAGCAAGGGTTCGATCATGCAGCCTGTTGCTCGATCGGCGGAGTGCCGCGCTGAACTCGGAGACAGGGCGGTGATCGTCGGCGTAGATCGACGAGCGGGCCAACGCGCGGACGACGGCTGTGAGGGGCCGTCTGTCGCGCGAGGCTGCCGGATCGGGGCGACGGGCGGGCAGACGCGCGTACGACGACCGTTAGGGCCTGCCTGTCGCTCGAGGCCGCCGGGTTAGTGAAGAGGCCGCCTGTCGGTTCTATATCCGGCGTATCTCGTAGTAGGGGTCCTAAGCTAGGCGTCTTGGAGCGATGTAACACGGACACAAGATTTTACCCAGGTTCGGGATCTCTTGAAGAGATAATACCATGCATCCTGCTTTGAATGTATTGATATGGGTGTAGTACAGAGTACATGTATTTACCACGAGATTGTTATAATGAATATGAGATTGTCTATTGACTAGCCTAGTCTCAGTTTATATAACACACCAGAGGCCTATGGTTTAGGAGAGTGCTCGTCTTGTGCGCCAAGTCTTGTGGGATCTCCCTTGTATGCGGCATGGGCTGCCCGAAGTGGCCCATGAGTTAACCGCCCTTGGGGTCTGCGACCCGATCCAGCTGGTCGGGAGACGACGCGGTGAGTACCCCTGGTCCAGGACACCGTCAGTAGCCCCCGCAAACCAGTTCTCAAGTTGGGGACGCTCCTCGATTCTTCCGAACTGTTCTTCATCTTCGGTCGTTGGTCTTGAAAACTGGTTCAAGAAATCTTCTCATCTTCGATCTTGAGGATCGCCGAAGTGAATCCGAAGAGTTTATACGTTGGGTGTCCGAGGAGCCCCTTTAAGTTCTCAGCCTTTATCAATGCCTTGTTATTTTTTATGCCACACCTCGGGTTTGAAGTTGTTCATGTGCGGCGGTGTCCTCTTGCAGCCGAGCTCCAACGTTGGACTGCATTCGAGGTATCTTTTGCAGGCGAGCACCAACACCAAACTATACCCGAGCTCAAACGCCAGACTGTATCCGAGCTCCAGCGTCGGACTGTATCCGAGCTCCAGCGTCGGACTGTATCCGAGCTCCAACGCTGGACTACATCCGAGGTGTCATAGATCACCTTGGCTTGAAAAAGTTTGAAGGAGGTTATCCGAGCTTAACGCTGAAAAGTTCTCTATGGAGCCAGCCACTCGCAGCCGAGTTTTATGCCGGACTGCGTCCGAGGTGATGCACCACCTCGGGTTCGGGTTGATTGTTTACGGATTTTATTTCTGATTGATGCAGTTTATTTACTGACGAGATATATAGCCAGTAGCCCTCAAGGTGTGTGTTGGCCTAAAATCCGAGATGCACATTAGAGGAGATAGTGATCGGCGGACATGCCCTTGAGAGAGGGTTTTGAGAAGTCGCCGTAACATATTAACTTGATGCCGGATAAGTCCCAGTTGGTACCTATTGTTGTCCGAAGACGCGATTGCCCATAGTTTGGTCAAGCCGAACACTAAGCACCTTAAATTTTATGCATTGAATAGGCAATGCTGTAGCCCCCGAGACACTGGTCGGGTGGCATCACCAGATCAGGGGATCGATGTGCCCCTTTAATATTAGTAAATGATAAGCTCAAAGCCCAGTAGGCCCCGAGCCTTAATGTGGGCACGGATTGGCCGAATTAAGGATCGATATCCGAAGTAAAATCATAAATTATGTGTAATGATTCTATGTATCCAAGTACTCTACATGATTAATGCTCGGATCCGCATTGTACAAAACTTTGTTGACCGACCATCGGCTTCAACCTCCTCGGCCAGTAGCCAGGGAGTGTTGGCCCTACTTTATAAAGCCTTTATGAGGGCAAAGATTTACCACAAACAAGGAAAACCGGCCATACGATTTTATAAACAATGGTACGTAGAGAGATCTGTTATATTACTGTCTAACATAAGAAATGTGTTCCAAAGAATCCCGCTATCGCTTCCTTTCTTTCGGTTGTCATGCTAAGCATGATCATGAAACCTCAGCTCTGATCAATGTGGGAGCAAAATATTGAGGATTTAGTTTGGGGAAAGTTCCCGAACTATGTGGTCTTTAGCGAACCCAAATTTTCACTTCCGTCGTTGCCAACCAATTATATCCTTTAAGATGGCTAGCTTTCGGCTTCACCCAGTCTGAGGTACTAACCCGGATGACCCGGTAGTAACAATCACAGAGGTGCTCCCTTTACCGCCTAGCCGAACAATCGGGAACGTAGGGGTAAGCACAGGAGCCAGGCAACCCAGTTTGGCCAAAATCTGAAGCCAAATTTGATGCATATTTATGGCTTTATAACGATAATTACGGAAGGCAACACTTGTATACTTAATACAAACACTGATGATATATGTTTATTTTCACTTCGTTGCGACCGTTTAGCAGTTGAAAGTGACCCATCGTCGGCTTGTACCCCTTTGTAGATACTACGCAGGGTGTTTCCGCAGTAACAAGACAACTCTTAGCCGACGTCTCGGTGCACGGAGGCGGTTATGTTAGCGGAAACAAGGCAATCAGATATGCGGACTTTATAACTTTTACTTAGTCATAGGAGCTTTAATCTGGAGAAGCTAGCTACGAGCCCCCGGTTAGTGTTCGGCACCGACCGAAGTCTAGCCATTAACACTTCGGCCAATGTTATGAAAGGCCCATCGTTTAACACGGGGTAATCGGTATCGATCTACAGTTTGACACCGTCATTGGATCACTGACCAATTTACGCCCATTGTGACTGTTAGTTTTCGGCTTTCTCCACTGAGGTGCTTAACCATTCAAGCTGGAAGCACAATCGCAGTGGTTCTCCCTTTGCACACCTAGCCGAACAAAAGCGAAACGTAGGAGGCAATCACAGGAGCCGGGCAACCCAACTATTGACCGAAGACACAATTCGAAACCGTTGCATATATAGCAATATCCGAAAATGTTTTTACCGAATCTCTAAAGGCGTCCGCCGTTGCACTGCGAGACTTATACTGGGGACACACAAATAGTTTAAAAGTGCTATAGGCTTGGAAAACCAAAAAAGTTCAGTAAAAACTTTACACCCGAACTAAATCAAGTCATTTGGTGCCAATCCAAAAATTGGTCTTACTTTTGTGCTTCCGCCGCTAAAATTTTCCGTTTCAGCAAGAAGGCAACAACAGAACGGAGCAAGTAAAAAGAAGCAATATGTATGGCACTAGTACCAACCAATACCAAGACTAGATTAATTTTGATCTTTTAGGCGGAGTAGTAGTATTCGGACTAGAATTTTGATAGAATTCTATCAGCAATATGTATGGTACTAGATTACAATGACCAAATCTAGGGTAGTGTGCTGCAGAGCTAGTACTAATTAACTGGGGTAGCAGAAAACAATGCGCAGCTAGGAGCTGAATTGAAAAAGGGAAGAAAAACGAATCGGTTGATGTGTTGCCGCCGATCTGAACTCCGGTCGGCCGGCCACACGCTCCAGGCTGCTGTTTTTACGCGCACTTCTCAAGGATCTTTTACGGCACGCAGGGTAGCTCGCGTCCGACCTAACGTCAGACAGCGGACACAATAGTCGCCGCCTAAATTTACACGATTCTGATCTGATCGGCCCTTTGCTGACTATGATTTGATCTCCAGAGAAAACAATAGAGACGACATAAAAAAATCCTTTCCAAACAAACCAGTGTATACAATACTTATCTAATCGAAAAAACATCACCTCATTATTGATTTTGATTCCCATCAAACCACGACGAACACCAAGCAGACTCTCAATAAAAGCATCAATGTCAGTTCTATATTCGGCGTATCTCGTAGTAGGGGTCCTAAGCTAGGCGTCTTGGAGCGATGGTAACACAAACACAAGATTTTACCCAGGTTCGGGCTCTCTTGAAGAGATAATACCCTACATCCTGCTTTTGATTGTATTGATATGGGTGTAGTACAGAGTACATGTATTTACCACGAGACTATAGTAATGAAGATGAGATTGTCTATTGACTAGCCTGACCTCAGTTTATATAATACACCAGAGGCCTAGGGTTTAGGAGAGTCCTCGTCTTGTGTGCCAAGTCTTGTGGGATCTCCCTTGTATGCGGCATGGGCGGCCCAAAGTGGCCCATGAGTGAACCGTCATGGGGGTCTGCGGCCCGATCCAGTTGGTCGGGAGACGACATAGTGAGTACCCCCTAGTCCAGGAGACCGTCAGCGGCCAGTCGCACCGGTGTTGGAGTAGAGGCACACGGGGGTCGACGGCGGCGGCGGGCGATGCAAACCGATCAAGAATAGATCGGAAAACCAAAAAGAAAAACGTCGATCAAAGCGACCGACGAGAGAGCGAAAAACCCGGAGCAAGGTCTCGAGAAAAAGATTCTCTAGGGCAGCCGGTCAACACGACCGGCGGACGAACCCTAGGTACGGGCGACGCGGCCCCGGCGGCAGTCATTGAGGCCGACCGCCCCGGTGGTGGCGCGCGGGTGCGGAAGCGGCGGCGGCTAGGGTTTAGAACCCGGAAACTGATACCATATTAGAAGGGAGAGAGGGATTTGGTGGAATTGTTGTTGTATTGCTTGAGCCTCATGGGCATATATATAGGAATACATGATCATCTTGAAGTACAAGTCAAGGTAGAATAATATCCTGCGCTATCCTAGTTTTCCTATTAATCACGATAATCAACAGCATCTACCTAATTTGAAGTGTGAGAGAATGATTTGTATCTCCCGTGTCTCAAAAATAAACCTAATTGATTGTGGTGCTCATGAGTTTTATAGCTTAGTGTCATACTTGCCACATGCTTTGGTTGCCTTGTTTAATTTTGTGTGTGTTTGGCTCTATATATACACTCTCATATTCCACCATGTATGTTTGCATACTCAGATATCAGAATGCAATTTCGTATGTATCTACCAAGCACCATCTTCAGTGAGCAAGCTCTATCTATACAACATTTTTAATGTCATGACACTAGTTCAGATATTAGAGGAAACCGACCACCTCCTATACTCTGTTTGGGCTCATGGTTTCCAGCTTTAAACAGGTTTTCAAAACCTTACAGTGCAAGGGATTCGGTTTCATTTAATTCGTCTAAGCATGGTTATGAAAATATGTTGTAGTGAAAAGTGCCAGAGTGAACAAACTGTCTTACCTTTCCAAAACATAGTGCCTCCGAGCTGTCAACATGCACATTACTTTAGTTCACGGGAGAATTGTACATGAACCTTACATTGTTCAAGACATATATCAATTCTAAGATGTTACGCAGGACAAACGGTTGTGATAAAAAAATTCCGACCTTTGTTGAAAGAGGAGCAAAAAACAACCATTGTTTGAATCATTTTTAGATGAAAATTTGCTGATTAAGTAAGTCAGTTAAACTCCACACCTATGATTTTTGCAAGCTTCCGGAGACTAAACAAGCAACAAACGTCGAAGGCGAAGTGTAGGCAACTTTGAGAACTCATGGCTAAACCTATTTTGAATCTCTGACCACACTTGTGACCATTAGGTTCTCTTCTCTTGAAGAACTAGACATTGATGCCATGATTTCTTCTTGTCATGCGCTTGGACCATCGTTATGGCACATTAAGATGATGAAACCCATCACTTCTGCAGGTAACATATTTTCTTATTATGCCATAAAAATTATCTTACTACTATAGCGGATAGTATACGAGTTAATTTCTACTCACGTAGCTTATTTGTGCCTCTAAGGCCCAAGCTATGCAACAACAGGTGCGAGCCAGGCTTCGAGAGTCACTCATATGTCTTATTTTAAAGTGCGGGAGGACCGAGACATACCTTTTGCACCTTAAATAAACCTAACAATTCGTAGTCCTCAAGAGATTAAGTGTTTTAGCTCAATTGCGCTAGAGCCATTGTATATGGTAAACTTTTAATGAATAGTTCATTTATATCTCCGGCCTAATTATTAACAATATACTCATGAGTTGTGTAATACATTTTTTAACTTAATGAGTTTTTTAACTTGATTTCATGCTTCCCACATGTTTTTTTCTTCTCTCTCAGTTTCTTTAGCATTGAGCTCCCTATATACCCTCACATATTTCACAGGATGTTTGCACTCTCAGTTTAGACCTCTGGTTACTTGGCTTACAATCAAAATGTAAATTTGATCTACCACACATCATCATTAGCTAGGTAACAAATCTAATTTTTTAATCATGGCGCCACTTGAGATATTAGAAGAAATTGGCCTGAAATTCAATGCAGGACGAGTCAAATGACCCTGACAGAGCAACTACTCCTAATCTAAACAAATTGGTCTTGACCAGTAGCTATCGGTTGCGTTCCTTGACAGAGGAATTGTATTTAGTGTAGAATTTGTTTCTTTCTTTGTTTGAACTCTAGTGTACATTTTCTTTGTGTGTAAACGCAGTATGCTGAGAAAACCAAGGGGGAAAAGAGCTTTGCATCAAAGTGCATTATGTGTGATCCTGTTATTTAGTCTAAAAATCCTATGCATGCATGATAGAATTTCAAAACCATGATAAACAGTTTTGGTCAAAATTAAAGTCAAACTTGTCGAGAGAAAAAAATCTAAACCCGAGCCAGCGAGGAGGGCTACTACCTTGGCTGGCCAACGGCCAGATCCACAAGTCGGTGTACATGATGGAAATGGGGGTGAAGGGGGAGGGGGGGGTGTTCTCTTTGTCACATGTAATCTGGGGTAATATCTTCCAAGTTGGGACAAATATGTTTCTCCGCAATGGACTAACAATGCTGCTAGCAGGCAGAGGATGTTGCTAATGTAGAAGATGTTTAGTCTCTTAGGTCTGCCCCAAGCTACCACAACAAGTACAAGTCATCCTACATGCGCTTTGTATGTTATTATCAGTGACCGGCTGGTGGTTGAGTTCTGCGGTCATCACTAAACAGAAGGCACTGACGGGCCACTGGCACGTCAGTGATGATACCTTTTGGCCAGCCGGTGTTATGTGATCATGTTGTAGTACTTGGGCTCCACTACAATTTAATATAACTTTGTTAGATCAAACCAACATGAACTTTATTAGTCTGTCTTGTTTCTTCTTCTATTTTGGTCTTCAACTGAACAATTTTTTTTCAGACACTTTTTCTTAATTAAACAGTAAACCACTTGTTGGACAGTGCTAAAAAGTTGAATGATCCAAATTAGAATATCAGGCGACTACCTGTTAGTCTATTCCATCTCTAAATCAAGCACAACGTCGTCGAGTGTGTTGCAATATCTTTTGTTTGGTCTAGGTCTAAAGTCGGTTCATTTTGTTTAATTTTCATTATAGTGGTGCTAAGGAATCAACGGGATGTAAGCCGAGGATCTGTAATTGGCTGCTCCATGTGTGATTGGCTCTAAACCAATATAGTCCACCCATGCCCATGCTCATCATCGGGCCTCCATCTACGAAAGCACGTCATCAATGGAAAAAACGTGTGTTTTATCGCCCTAAGGAATGTTTGTTTCCTTGTTTGTTTCGGATCTGACTTTTCAACAATACATTGTCATTTTTCACTTGGTCATGGAACTTGATTAATCTTATAGGGCATTAACATGTGAGAAGGCAGAGTTTTGTCGTTTCATTTATGAAACTATAGGAACTAGACTACCACCTACGACATTTGATCCACCTGAGCAATTATACAACATCACCACCATTCTACACACAAAAGAGCCGTTTGTACACAAAGTAGAGTGATAGAAGTTTACTAAATATTTCTGCTTAGGGAGGTGGATTCGGCTTAAGTGCCAACAGGCAAAGTGTCATAAACTTAATCTAGTATATCCATCTAAAATTCAATCTATTTTACTGCAGTCGTTAGTTTGCATAACATGCATATTTTTAATGAAGGGCTTATGTAGCTTTTTTCTTCTTCGAAGGGCTGTGATTCCTTTGCAGCAGTGAACGCACGGGCTAGACTTGGAGACTCATACATTTTCTCAGTTTGAAGTGCGAGACGAATGAGTCGTATCTCTCACGCCTCTAAATAAACTGAACCAACAGTAGTGATCATGAGTTTTGTACCTTGGTATCATACTTGTCACATGCCTCTGATCCTTTGTGTAGTTTCTTCCATGTTCGGCTCAATATATAGACTCGTGTTTCTCCATCAATGTTTGCACTATTTGTTTATCTCTCTTGTCTGATTTCTTAAATCAGAATGCTTTCTGTTATCTACCAAACACCATCTTCAATATGTTAGCTATTAAATCTACAACTTTTTGCTTATCATTGTACATGTTGAGATATTAGAGGAAACTGACCGGCTTGTATACTCTGATGTGGTTCATAAATTTGGTCTTAAAAAGAGTTTCCAAAACTTTACAGCTGAGGAGCTTTCACTTTATTCAATCTTTCTAAGAATGGCTCTCAAACATGTGAGTACGTTGAGTCGATATATGCATCCAAGCATTCTTTTAGTTAGTATGGTGTGGTTCTAAGTACTAGATAGAACGGACTACCACCGAGCTGTCAGCATGCGTTAGCTTAGTTCATGAGAGAATTGCACTTGTATAGTAACTTATCTTAAGCCTTACATTGTCCAAGACATATATCAGTTTTAAGATGTTACACGGAGTAGACAACTCAAAGAAAGAGCAACCAACATTTGTGTGGATGGAGGAGATAAAATATTCAGCCATCATGGAATATTTTTTATATGAGATTTTGTCGATTAAGCTGAGTTTCTGCCTCGCAGATGGCGGCAAAAAAAATCCCTAAAATGAACTTGGATTTTTTGGGGTAATTTAGGACCAGGGGTGCCGGAGAGAAGCCGGGTAGGTGGGATTCCCTATGGACCCAGAGAGCAGCCGAGTGGGTGTTCTATGGGCTCCACATGGTTTGTTCGTGCAACCCAAGGGTTGGCGGTGTGGTGGGTTCGCGTGGGCCTTAGCCCCGGGCTCTCGTCCCGCATGAAAATAAGTAAATAACTCTAGTATTTTTCTTGTACTGGTTTGTTCTTTAGAAGTAAAAAAATCATCGTTGATCCTTGTTTTAGTGCTTCGATGAAACTTTCTAACAATTTACCCTTCTCTTGTACAACATGAAAGTTAAGAAGAAAATGGATTACGTTGATGCAATAATGTGCAAAATCTCCTTAATAATAAGCACTTTATAAAAAAGAAATTGTGATGCAAAACGAATGTATCAGGCACACAAAACTGCTACATTGAAGGCACCGTTTAATATTCAGCATGGACTCCAAATAGCTTATCAGTTAATTGCAGAAAACTGCTACATTGAAGGCACCGTTTGCATGAAACTAGCACGTTTCGTTTTCGTTGCAGAAAACAACAATGCTGCTATCAAAAGGTCGCCAAAGTGGATCAACAATGCTGCTAGCAGGCTGAGAGCCAAGATCGGATGACACAGGAGAGTGGAGGCGTCAGAGGGCCACTAACTGCATGGTTATAAATTATAACCCCTTAAATTAATAAACACAAATTAAAACAGATCACTATAACCAAAAAACTGACCTCATACGAAACTATTCTCCCCCATCATCAGACCGAAGCTATGTTCCTCTCGTGCTCTCTCATCTTTCGACTGGCGGCATCCGAATGCTGAAAAGCCTCCTACAGTTCCAAGAACTCCCGCTGCTGCATCCCTTTCTTTCCTGAATAACCTGACACAAAACAAAATGAACGTTGCAAATTACAGAATGTATCTGCTCCCATGTGCAGTACATATGAATATATGATGACTTTTGTGGCTTTATTAGTGGAAAGCAGCTGATACAAAACGGAGACGGTGAAGTTTGTTTTGGTTTGCTATGTTGAGAGGTACGGACATTCAGCTTAATTGCCACGGGAGAAAGTGTTGTTAACTTAATTTATCTAGTGCACTATAGCTGTTGCATGTGGTTGGCTTTAAACCGATGGTTCATTTATATATATGTCCTGCTTAATTACTAACAGTACTGCTCATGATTTGTGTCATGCATTTTTTAACTTCATGAGTTGTGCAACTTGGTGTCATGCTTCCCACATGATTTTTTGCATTATCCATTTAGCCCTCTGATTACTTAGCTAAGAATCAGAATGCAACTTTTATCCACCCCACAATATCTTTAGCTAGGTGCCATATCTACACTATTTTTTGTTATCATGGTGCCAGTTGAGATGTTAGAGGAAACTGACCGGCTCTTATATTTCATCTAGGCAAGTTCTCGTTTCTTAGTACTATCTTGGTGGTATCTCGACAAGGTGGCATTGATGCATTGTGTGGTGGTTTTCTTTTATCAGCCCCTTTCTGTATAGATGCAAGAAAAACGAGAGTTTCATGTAAGGGTCCGATTGTCCATATCCTAAGCCTCACTTCACCCTCATGTCCAGAGAAGATGAGAGGAGACATCAAAACTACGATGACAATCAAGGTTGCCATCCTACTGTGGAAAAGAGAACACATTATCAGACTTAACATGATGAATTCGGTCAAATTGTATTTAGAGTACACTTTCGTTGTGGGTGGCATGGCTCCCTAGCCCACAAACTAGTCTGCATGTTCAATTATGTGTGATTCTATTCTTCAATCCAAAAACAAATCCAATACATGCCTAACTGAATATGCTCGCCACATGTAATCCCCAAACATGATCAACAACACCAGGTTACAGAATGTGTCGCTCCCAACACATGTACAGGTAGGCAGTCCCTCTAGGTCTGCTCGTCCGCGGACAGCTCCAGAAGACGTTCCGCCTCCCTAAGGAACATCATTGTCAGCTGCTTCTGCCCTCTCCAGTACACTATACACGACCCTCTGTTCACTCTCGACTTCGCCGCTTCGTAGCTCTGGACGGTTGCACTGCAAGAAGACAAGGAAACGGTAAGAGGTCAAAGAGGCTGTGTGGTTTTGTTGAGTGTAACACTGACCCCCCAAAAAAATGCACTCTAAGATCCAGAACCAGGGTATTGTTTTGTTTGAGGCAAAGATTATTTGTTTATGGCACCTACATACAGATCACTGCGGGTACCAGACTGGGTTGCACAGTTTGAACTGAATGATTTAACGAATGAAACATATTTCTAGTTTTCCCTGGGCAATAAAGATCTCAGGTAGTCAGGTGGCATTCCAGTGATATCAGCTTCATGCTCGTGTTGATACTGTGGCAATCGTGTGCTTTCTCCACAAGAACGCCGCTGATAATCACCAGTAGTAAATTGTAGAGAAGTATCATATTAATAGATGTGTCCACGCAGATTAAGAATTGAGAAATAAAAACAGGGAAAAGTAAACGGTAGAGAACAACTATGTTAGGATTTGATGAGTGTTGGAAATAAAAACAGATATCTTCCCAGCAACATCAAAGTATTCCAGAACATAATCTACCTCAAGTTGTCGACTGGATCATTCGAATCAAATTTCTCCAGCAACTAACTGTCAGATGCTTCTGGGTTTTTTTCGAAATAGGTTTTCGCCCCGCTATATTAATATATATAGCAAACCACCCGATACACCATAGAGTCCAATGCTGGGGCAAACAGCACAGTCATGCCCAAGAGAAAAAATAAGAGAAAAAATGCCAGAAACACCGGCTCAGCGGAAGTTGTAGTATCCCGCAACTGCTGCGCCCTCCGAAGAATTCCACCACACTCCCATGCCTCTGAATCGTCGCGAACCAAGCAACACCTTCAAGAAGGACTACGACGATGACGACGCTGCTGCCCAGACGAATCCTAAGATTTCTCCCGGTACACGGAGGGAATCGGTGAAGGGGGGGACTCCCGACACCCTTCAAGAAGCATGGTGGCGCCCACAGGTGTCACCACGTCAGTGCCAGCCAGACCCGACAGGAATTTCTCCCGACCCCTCACACCCACAACCCAGGACCAACCGTTGGCTCAACCTTGCCTTCCGCCCGTCAACATGCACCACCACAATCACAAAGATACTACCATTGTCTCACCACAACAGACGCAGCAAGGCCGGCCGGACCAAAACGAAGTCACCATAGACAGGGGCTGGCAGTACCGCAGCCGCATGGGAGGGGTCAAGCTCCACTGGCTCAGGCGGTAGTAGATCAGACACAAGAGCAAGGGCACACCAGGCCAACTGCCCGGTCGGGCCCAGATCAGGCCCACTAAGCCCCCGCCGCCGCGCTGCAGCAGACGCAGCGCAGTAGCCGCCGCCCCGGCGCCCGTAGCTCGCCAGCTCCAGCCAGAGGCGACCCCAGGAGTCCAGGCCAACCCCAGGACCCAGATCAGGCCCAGAGGGCCAGGATCTAGGCTTTTAGGGCACCGCCGGTCAACGCCCGTCGCCACGCCTGCCGTTCGGCCTGCACCAGAGCACCACCAATTGAAGCACACCGCCGCCGGAGATGCCCGCCCAAGCCGGGATCCGCGCCGGGAATAGGAAGGGAGATGCCCGACAGACCCGGGATCCGCGCGAGCACGTGCCCGGCCGCACCAGACAGCGGCAATAGCGGGAGGGGAAGGTGTGAGGAGGCTTAGGCGGGGGAGGAGAGGCCGCCCCAGTCGCCCCGCTGGGGGAGGCGATGCGGGCCGGGGGTACGAGGAGAGCGAGGAGATGCTTCTGTTCCAGTGCCTTCTTCAAGTTCAGCCATTCTTGCAAAATGAAAGGATTGATCAACAGAGTGTTCACTTGACAGGGCTCTATCACCTAAAAATGGAAGTTTTGCAATATAACAAGTGCATAGTCTTTTACCAGGTATCTGCACTATTCCTTTAGCCCTCTAGTTACTTAGCTAAGAATCAAAGTGCAAATTTTGTCTACCAAACAACATCTTTAGCTAGGTACCATATCTACAATTTTTTTGGTACTATGGAGCCACTTGATATGGCAAAGGAAATTAACTATAGAAATGCATGCTTTAGCCAATGCAACCAAAAGACCGATCTAATGAAAAAGACTATCCAATACATTTATACGTCAACACTCCCCCTCACATGTGGCTCCCTTGGGTCTAAACGTGGATCGAAACTCAGTTGTAATCTAATTGCGCGATAGTCGGGTCTTGAACTCTCAAGACTTCTTGGCTCTGATGCCGTAAAAGAGTATAGGAAGGTTTGCCACACTTGGGCTTTTCCATTGCATGTTAATATATAGACAAAGATTACAATCCTAACCATAAATGGAAGATCACAATAATACTGATTCTCCTCAATTTAGGGGATTAGGAGATATGTCACAATACGTGACATATTACATATTAGTCTAACACTAACCAACTTATATACCGTCTGGGCTAGTTTTCATTTCTTTGCAAGTTGGCAGCATCTAGACAAGGTGACCATGATGCATTGTGTTGCCCTGCAGGGATAATTTCTTTTCATCGGCCCCTTCCTTTAGAGGTGCAAGCACAACATGACTCTCATATAAGGGCCCACTTGTGGGCAGTGTCAGCTTCGTAAAACGGCTCATATGACCCTCCCTAGCTCCATGTCCTGGAGGCGACGAGAAAGGACGCCAAAGCTGCGACGACAATCCAGGTTGACACCATCCCATGGGAAAGTAAAATGAAAATGCACAAAATCAATGGATGCATTATCAACATGAACAACGACATATTCAGTGAAATGCTTACCCGATGACCTGCCCGCCCAGGAGATGAGATCAGCGGTGTTACTCGGTGGCTTCTCCTTTCCTAGGAAAAGCAACCGCTCCTTTTCTTTTGATTGAGGGGGCAAAGAAACTATACTTCTAATTTCAATACTTTTTGGTAAACAAATTGTATTTAGTGTACATTTTCTTTGCATCGACCTGGTCTCCATGTTCTATTATACGCGATCCTAGTTTTAAATCAAAAAATATATACAATGCATGCATAACAAAATTTGAAGCATGTGTAACCAGGATTCCTTGACCCAAAAAAAACAGGTTTAATTACTCGAGATCGGACTCATTGAGAAACGAAACTAGACTTGAGTGTTGTGTAATTGTATCCAATTGCATATGGCCAATAGCCTTAGTTTATCTAGTGCCTATAGCCAATTGAATACGGTCAACTTTTAACAGATGGTTCGTTTATATCCCCGCGTAATTATTAGCGGTACTGCCCATGAGTTGTGCAACACATTTATGAACTTCATGCGTTGTGTAACCTGGTGTCAGCCTTTTCACATGCTTTCATTTTCTCGCTAAGTTTTGTAAGTGTTGGGCTCTATATATAGCCTTGCATATTTCACAGGATGTCTGCACCATCCCTTTAGCCCTCTGATTACTCAACTAAGAATCAGAATGCAACTTTTATATACCAAAGATCATCCTTAGCTAGGTATCAGTTATGTTGTTATCACAGGTATCACTTGAGATATTAGAGGGAACTGACTGGCTCTTATATTCTGTCCGGGCTGTTTCTCGTGTCCTCTTACGGGCAGTTTCTTTCCATCAATCACTTTCTCTAGAGGTGCAAGCACAACATGGCTTTCATAAAAGGGCACACTTGTGGGCAGTGAGAGCTTCATCAGTATACGGGTCGTATTACCCTCATACCCTCCCCACACCCTCAGAAAGCTGCAAAGAGACAAGAGAATACGTCAAAAGTACGATGACAATCCAAGCTGACGCCATGCCGTGGAAAATTAAAATGAGAATGCCTAGCGACATTATCAGGTTAGATCTTCTTTATCATACATTTTCTTTTCTCTTGTCTGCCCATGAGAGCGGCATACGTCTGCAAAGAGAGCGGTATCTGTGTATGTGGCATGGCTCCCCAACCCTCGATCTACTCTACATGTTCAATTATGTGTGATTCTTATTTTTCCAATCTAAAACAAATCTAATGAGTGCATAACAGAATATGCTCACCAGATGTAATCTCCATAAGTGGATCAACAACACAAGGTTATAGGATGTGTCGCTCCCAACAAGGTAAGCAGAGTCTCTCTAGGTCTGCTTGTCCGCGGACAGCTCCAGAAGATGTTCTGCCTCCCTCAGCAACATACTTGTCAGCTGCTTCTGCCCTCTCCGGTACACTATACACGACCTCATGTTCGCTCTCGACTTTGTCGCTTCGTTTCTCTCAACGGTTGCACTGCGAAAAGAGGACAAGTAAACAGTAAGAGATCAAAGGGGATGTGCAGTTTTGTTGAGTGTAATAAATGCTGACCCAAAAACAAATGCACTCTAAGATCCAGAACCAGGGTGCCGTTTTGTTTGAGGTGGAGATTACTTGTTTATGGCACAATACAGTTATACAGACTTGTTTATGGCAACTACGTACAGATCATTGCGTGCACCCAAGGGGGTTTGGCAGTTGAACTGATTGACTTACCGAGTGAAACATATTTCTACTTTTCCCTGAGCAATAAAGATCTCAGGTGGCGTTTCATGATATCGGCTTCATGCTCGTGTTGATACTGTGGCAATTGTGTGCTCCCTCCACAAGAACACATTGCTTATGATACAACAAAAAATAGTTGCCGTTGATAGTGCCCAGTAGTAAATTGTAGAGAAGTATCATATTAAGATGTCTCCATGCAGATCAAGCATTGACAAATGAAAACATGAAGCCGTAAACGGCTAGAGAACAATTATATGAAAATTTGTCCATGGAGAGTAAGCGTTGAAAATGAAAACAGGTATCTTCCAAGCAACATAAAAAAGTCCCAGCACAACCTACCTTGAGGAATCTTCCGCATCAATGGAATCAAATTTCTCCGGCAGTTGACTGTCAGATGCTTCTGTTCCAGTGCCTTCTTCAAGTTCAGCCATTCTTAAAAAATGAAAAGATTGATCAACAAAGTGTTGACACTTGACAGGGTTCTATCAAATATAAAAAGTGGGAGTATTACTTCACTCTAAGAAGATCCACAAGCAATCTCATATAGCACTTTTGATCTCTGCATCAGATGGTTCTCTATCCTCACTAGATCCAACCTAGTAAGAACAAGGCCAAGGAAGGGGCTTCGATCAATATGATCCTAAAAACACAACACTTACTGTCCTTCAAGTCCCAATACAATGCATCCTAACACGTTTCTGGACTCGACCTTTTTTTTCACAAACTGGTCATTGTAAAGAAGCCATACAAAATAATGCTAAGAACAAAAATGTAATTCAAAATGAGTTAGATCAGGAAATTAAGCAAATTGCTAAGCTAGAGCGTTGTTGCTTCATGAACACTTCTTTCATACAATAAAATACATTGATTAACTAGGTTTTTCTGTTCACATTACAGCAGACTAACAGCTTAGCCAGATGGTCTACACCAACATTCTCATGGTATTTTTTAACAACAAGAATGGTATAGGTAGTAAAGCCACTCCGAAATAAAAAAATAGATCGCTTCCTGGTATGACAGCAACAGGGCCATGGTTTCGCAGGCCGAGGCCACCCACTGCTGCTCCCATTTCGTTCCTGAATAGCCACACTGCAGAACAAATAAACGTTGCAGATTACAACATGTGTCTTCTCCCATGTACAGTACATATGACGACTTTAGCGGCTTTATTACTAGAAAGCACCTTGTTTGTTACCAACACTAAACGAAGGGAGTGAAGTTAGTTTTTGTGCGCTATGTTGAGAGGCAGGGACGTTCAGCTCAGTTACCGCCACGGAAGAAAGTGTTGTTAACTTAATTTATCTAGTGCTGCATATGGTTAACTTTGAACACACGGTCCATGTATATCTCACACGTGATTACTAATAGTATGTACTGCTCATAAGTTGTGCAACCCATTTTTGTAACTTCATAAGGTTTGTAACTTTGATGTTACACTTTCAGCATGCTTTTATTTTCTCGCTAAGTTTCTTCAGTGCTGGGCTTTATATACACCATTGCATGGTTGACAAGATGTTTGCACCATCTTAAAATAGTCACTGTTGCTAGTGCCCGGAAGTAAATTTGGAGAACTATATTATGCTAAGATCTATACAAGAAGAGTAAGCATTGGAAATAAAAACAGGCACCTTCCCAGCAACATAAAAAAATCTACCTCAAGGAGTCATCTGGATCGTTGGAAACAAATTTCTCCAGCAGTTGACTGTCAGATGCTTCTGTTCCAGTGCCTTCTTCAAGTTCAGCCATTCTTGCAAAACGAAAGGATAGATCAACTAACTGTTCACACTTGACAGGGCTATATCAAATAAGGAGGAAAAAGGAGTCATGTTGTTTGTATTACTTCACCCTAAGAAGATCCACAAGCAATCCTAGCGCTCCATTATCACCGCACACCTCCCATATAGCACTTTTGATCTCTGCTTCAGATGGTTCTCCATCCTCGCTAGATCCAACCTAGTAATAGCAAGTTCAAAGAAGGGTCTCAAAACCAGATGATCACAAAAAGACAACACTTACTGTCCTTCAAGCCCAGATGCAATGCAACCTAAAACGGTTCTTGACTCGCTCGTTTTTTTAAAAGAAAAAAGCCATATGTCATAATGCTAAGAACAAAATCTAATTCAAAATGAGTTAGATCAGCAAAAGAAACAAATTGCTATGAAACTAGAGTGCCGTTCCTCCATGAACAACTCTTTCAAAAAAGGGAGAATACACAGGTTTAACTGTGTGTCTTTATAGCAGGCACTCTTGTTAACAGGTTAACCAGATGGTCTACAACGATGTTTTATATGGTATTTTTTTAACACCAATAATGATATATAATAAAGCTACTCCAAACAGAAATATAAGGAGCTCATCATCTCATCCAGCAGTTGGTAATGTAGCATGATGCCTAAAATATGAAGCTAATACTCATTTTACATCTTTTGTTTTCAGAGTACCCAGTTTGTCATCTAGGAGTCAACCCACGATGTTTATACTTCAGAATACAGTATGTGAAAGAAAAACACCAACCTCACCAAGCAGGGAAGCAACCTGTTCAAGCTCATGTTCTTGCATGGCAATTGTGCGAAGGGTACTTAAAAATTCTTGAGGGAAAACATTTTTTTGGAGATATGATGGAACTTTGAGTTGACCACTCCAACTGTAACTACAAAAATGACTAGCATTTTTCTTGTTATCATCATCTTCACCAGAACTGGTACTGGTTCCGAAAAATCCCCTATCAAGCAAACGTGTAGGTAGAAGACATCTCAATTCAGCCTTCTGCAAACATTTACATACAAAGTGAGAGCCATGGTGGCAAGTGGCAACAGCTGCTCAGATGGCTTGAATTCATTAGAAAAGTCATCACAATACCGAGCCATGTTTTTCTAAATAAAAAAAATAACCCGAGACATTCAGTAAATATCAAATACCTTATACAAGATAAATCAAAGGCAGCAGGGTATAGATAGTAAGTGCAATCAAATTTCGACTCAGTTCCGGAAAACTTTCTGTTGGGTAAGTTCATCTAAACAGAACATAGTTGAAGCCATATAAGATAAGCACTTGGTGTAAGTTCAAAAAAAGATAAACACATAATTGTACCTGCATCTCAATTTAGCTTCATTTGAATGTCAGCAGACTGAAGCTGTCTAAGAGCTTCTACTGGATAATTAACCTTCAGTTAAAGCAAGGAAATCAGAGGATAAACAGCTACTTCTGACATAAGTATGCTATAAGAGGTTCTTAAAAAAGGTATTGATCTATTATTAAACTTAGAAGACACTGATCTAAAGGCATTGATGTACCATTTATCAAACTTTAACTCCTAATTCTAAAATCCCAGTGAATAATGACTTTCCTGTTCCTCCCTTTAGTGTGAGCTGGTTCTTTTTGTTTCATTGTAATCGGTCACTTTAATGGGATCACATTTATCATGCAATCTATACGTTAACCAGAAAATGATTCCCAATATATATCCTACAGATTTATTACAAACTTTTAGCACATACATCAATGTGAGGTTTACCATGACATAATCATCTGGATTGTTGTCAACCACAAATCCATATAGGTACAGCAGTTCCTGTGGATAAACACAAAATACATATCCTCAGTCTGATAACCATACAAAAATCATGGCGACATTGCTGATATCTTAATGACTGCATGTTGTTTCAATCCCACGCAGAGAGATAGTAAATCATGAAACACACTACATATTCTCCATAACAAACATGATAGTCATATTAGTAAAACTTCTTGACATTCACCAATGAGATGGAGAAGTATCTTCCCTGTCTGTACCCTGAAAGATCTAGTGTAAATATGCACTCTTAATCTAGCATATGTGTATCAAAAGTAAATCCATGTAGGAAATCACATATCAAATGGACAATACAAAATGAACACGGGACCCATGGACTGGAGTGCGTAGTTCCCCCATTGAAATATTTCTCCTTTCATTATGCATGCTGTGAGACATCAATTACATGATCTTCTTCTCTAGGATATTCACCCCACGTGTAACTGCGTGTGCAACTACAAAAGACTTCATGTGAGTTGTTTTACTGTTGTACCATGATGTGTACTAGCTAAACCGTAATATAAAAAAAGCATGGAGACAGGTGATAAATACTAACACCAGCAAATAAGATAAGAATGGAAAGAATTGTTATATAAAGTGAAGGCAAGAAAACAAATACTTAGTATATAGCATAATATTTGGCACTTGCAACGTGGCGTGGTGGTGGCCCGTGGCAGCCGACGCTTGCAACGGCGGCTGGTCCAGCAGGTGCGTGCCCGGCGACACCGATGCTTGGAGCTCGCCAAACGGCGCTGGTTGGGCACTGGCTCGGCGTAGCTACTGCTTCGGCCATGGGTGGCTCCACGACGGGTTGGCAAGTCGGCTACGGAAGCGGCTGGCATGTCCCGCCATCGGCTGGTCCATAGGCAGCTTGTGTCAGCCTTTGATCTGTCTCCTCGTCGTCTGGGAGCTATTTCCGTTGAAGGGATGGCCCTATCCTAGTTGCGGCCCATCGCTAGTCTCGCGCTCGAGCAGTAGGACCGAGCTAGTCTCATGCCTGGCAGCAGGACCAAGCTCATCTCACGCCCTGTGCGGCAGGACGAGTCGATGGAGTCTATTTTTTTCCAGGGTCCGCTCGTCTCTTCGGTTGGAGTAGCCGTGGGTATCAGGTGAGGTGGTGTCAAGGTCTTGGATGTCCGGATGGCGGCCCTGGGGATGGTACCGCGGTGCTCATGGGCAGAGCCCGTCGCTCTATGCTGCCCGGTGGCCATGGCCGTGTGGGCGGCGTGGTAGCCAAGGTGTGGTATTCGGTGGTGGTGAGTGTTGGTCGGGGAGAAAACCTGCTCTGTCTTCAGACGGACAGGTGGCAGCGTAGCTCGTTCCCTTTTGAAGGCGTCGTCGCGGCTCTCATTGACCGTCGTGTGGCTCCAAAGGAAACTCTAATCCTCGGATCGGGCACTGGCGGCGCTCCGGCGCCGTAACCTTCCTGAAGGCACCGTCTTGGATCTCACGGTTCGTTGTATGTGGCTTCATTTCTTCGAGGTGGCATGTTCATTGTTGGAGCCCCTGGTTCCTCTTGTAGTGCTAGGAGTTGTGTTGCTGTGCTCAGCACCTATGTATCCTGCCTTGGGTGTGTGCGTGTGTTGTGGTGGCATGCGCTTGTACCGGGTTGTTGTTGATCCTTGCTTTATATATAAAGCGGGGTGAAAGCCTTTTACAGTAAATGACAACAGCTTCTTAGACGACTTGAATTTATTGGAGAAGTCATCACAATCTGGAGCCATGTTTTCTAAATAAAAAATTAACTTGCGCCATTCAGTAAATATTGAATCCCCATGAAAGATAAATCGGTTATGGTGTAAATAATAAGTGCGGTCAAATTTCAAATCAATTCCAGGAAACTTTGAATTGATAAGAATAAGTGAGGTCTAACAGCATGCATAGTGATAAGCATTATGGTACGAATGATGACATAATATGTAGAACGAAGTATCAATCAATATGACGAGACACCGTCATTTTATCCTTAGTGGCAACAATACAATACATGTCTTGTTGCTTTTTGTCAGTGCGACTTAGATCACCGCAAGATTAGAACCCACTACAAAGCACCACTCCCTCTGAAGAAAATCCGTCGAACATGGCCAGAGAAGATAGATAGATCCAAGAGCATGCAAAGCTATTTAATTATACATCAAGAAAACCTCAAAAGATTTAATCGCGTTCAATGAAAAATCCAATCATAAAGTGATCCGATCATGTGAAGCAGCTCATGGTAACCTATTTTAACAAACACACAACCTAATACAGCAAATTGATCCGATCATGTGAAGCAGCTCATGGGAACCTTGGTGTTGAAGATCCAGTGGGAGACAGGGCCATCTAGCTACTACTATGGACCCTAAGGTCCTAAGAGAACTACTCACACATGGTCATGGAGGCAGCAGTTGATGAAGAAGCCTTTAGCAATTGATTCCCCCACCAGCAGTCGGCAGAGCACCGGAATAGACCCCAGATTGGATCTTTAACAAAAACTAATGAGATTTAATTTCAGCAATAGCGAGCACTATTGCGGACGCAGTAGCGGTCGCTATCTCCAATATTTGAAACTATCGGTGGAGCCCACATGGCCAAGTGGTGTGCCCTAGGCCCTGGACGTGCCAGGTGGCCATGTGGGCCCACCTTGCCACTTCTTGCCCCCCCCCCCCCCGAAGCTTGGATCCTTCATGCCCATGTGTTAGTCCAGAAAAATAATCTAAAATACCATAAAAATATACAAATGTTATAATATAATAGCATAGAATAATAAAAAAATTATAGATATGTTTGAGACGTATCAAGCGCCATCTATAGCCCACCATTGCTAACTTGTGAAACTTTTGAAAAGTTTGCACGCGGATTAGCGAAATATTGCAGCGTCCGTCATTATTCTCGCTCACCACTGATACGTTGAGAACCAGTGGCGGGTGTCCTGCAACCACCTGCCACTGATGTTTCTATCCCACGGCTAATTCCGTGAAAACTTAGAAATGGCAGATGGCGGCTACAGCCCACCACTGATGAGCATTTAGCAGTGGTCGGCGCTCTTTTCCACCCACCACTGAACTCTCCCAAAATAGTTGTGGTGGGTCCCAGGCTATGCCTGCCACTAATGTGACCCCACCTATAAGACTTTTCCCAATAGGGGGTGGCTTATGTAGCTTTTTGGTGCCTCCTCCACGTAAGGAAAAGAAATCCTACAAGGAAAAAATCCATGCATATCCCATACATCAAAATCAACCTAACTAACTCTACTTCTCATGAGTTTTATAACTTGGTGTCATACTCGGCACATGCTTTCGTTCCCTTGGTTAATTTTGTTCATGTTGGGCTCTATATATACACTATCTTATTTGGCCATAGATGTTCACACTATTTGTTTAGCTTTTTTATGGTGTAGTACTCAGATATCATAATGCAATTCTCCGCTACCAAGCACCATCTTCAGTGAGCAGGCTCTCATATCAACAACATTTTTTATGTCATGACATTAGTTAAGATATTAGAGGAAACTGACCACCTCCTGTACTCCGTTTGGGCTCATGATTTCAGGCTTTAAACAGATTTTCGTAACCTTACAGTGGAACGAGTTCCACTTCATTTAGTTTGTCTAAGAACAGTTCTCAAATATGTCGTGGTGCAAAGTGCTAGATAGCTCTGTGTTTCTGCAGATTGTCAACTTGCATTAGTTTAGTTCATGGGAGAATTGTACAGGAACTTAGGTTAAGCCTTACATTGGCCATGTTACATAGTCCTGGCAACAGACAAAAAAAAAAGAATATACGACATTTGTGTAAAGAGGGGAAGAAAGTTTGCCATTGTGTGAATCGTTAGATGAGATTTTATTGATCAACTGAGGGTGTTAAACTCCATACCTATGATTTGGGCATGCTCTAGTAGACTAAACAAGCAATAACAGATTGAAGACAAAGTGTAGGCAACTTTGATAAGTCCTGGATGACCTAATTTGATCCTGTGACCATTCTCTTCTCTTGAAGAACTTGACATGGGTGCTGTGATTTCTTCTTGTCATGTGACCGTCACTATGGCACATTAATTAACATGAAACCAATCACTTCTGCAAGTAACCTATTTTTTTGTTATGCCATAAAAAACTTAATCTAGCACTACTATAGCTGTATGGCCATTCCGTAGTATACGAGTACATTTCTGCTTACGTAGCTTATTCGTGCCTCTAAGGGCCAAACTATGCAACAATCGACGAATGAATCAGGCTTCGAGAGTCACAAGTCTGCCTTAATTTGAAGTGTGGGAGGATTGAGTGGTATCTTCCTCACCTTAAATAAACCTAACTATAATGGCAGTCCAAAAGGGATAAATTGTTATTAACTCAAATTATCTAGTCGCTAGAGCCGTTGCATGCATATGGTTAGCTTTTAACGAATGGTTGATTTATATTTTTCGGCTTAATTATTAACAGAACTGCTCATGAGTTGTGTAACACATTTTTGAACATCATGAGTTTTATAACTTGGTGACATGCTTCCCACATGATTTACCATTCTAGGTAAGTTTCATCTGTGATGGGCTCAATATATACCCTCGCATATGTCAACAAATGTTCGGACAACCCATTTAGTCCTCTGGTAACTTGGCTAAGAATCAGAATCCAAATTTTCTGTACCATTCGCTATGAATCATATCTATATTTATTTTCGTTATCATGGTGCCATTTGAAATATTAGAGTTAACTGACCAACTAATACACTGTTTGGACTGGTTCTCGTTTCTTTGCATCATCTTGGCGGTACCTAGATAAGGTGACACTCATGCATTCTGTGGGTGCAGTTTCTTAGTCCCTGTTCCAAGAGATGCGAGCATAACATGACTTTCATACCATGGTCCATTTCTCCGACGACGTGAGTTCCATAATAAAACGGATCATACGACCATCCCCTCATCCTCAGGCCCACATCAAAACTAAATCTGTGTGGGTGCGGTTTCTTAATCCCTGTCCCAAGAGGTGCGAACATAACATGACTTCCATACCATGGTCCATTTCTCCAACGACGTGAGTTCCATAATAAAAAGGATCATATGGCCCTCCTGCCATCCTCAGGCCCACATCAAAACTAAATCTTGGCTGAACAACCACTTGGATTCAGTACCATGCTTACCTGATGACCTGCCCGTCAACAACATGAAATCGGCGGTGTTACTCGGTAGATCCTCCTCCCCCTCTTAATAAAGCGGGCTTGACCATCATGTTCCAGGTAGTCATTGGCAGGGGAATTATTTTTAGTTTACACTTTATATCTTTGAACTCTAGAATACACTTTGTGTGTGCGACATGGCTACCCAGTCGTCGATTGTGTGAAGCACACAAATGCCGAGAAGAAAAAAGAGCTTCATACCAGTGTGTGTGATCCTATTTGTATGAAAGATACAGTGCAAACATAACAGAGTTTGAAGCATGCGTTAAGAAGTTTTAATCAACTGAACTCATCAAGAAACAGAGCTATACTTGAGCCGGCCAGGAGCTACGCTAGCAAACGCCCAGATCCACAGGTCAGTATAGCAAGATGTAAATGAGGGGGTGTCAACAGTCAACACTCAAGTAGAGGGTAAAATGGATACAGGTGTCAACAGTAAACACTCAAGAGATACCTTTCATACAAGCACACAATTCAGTTTCCATAGCATCTCTACACGAGAACATTGTTCTGCAGGATGAGAAGATTATGTTTTGAAGGTCATCACGGAGTATCGTTCATGCACCGGCACTTCCATCAGGAGACTATAGGAGCCATCCATATTCAACTTGACACAGCACGCAGGTGGAGCAGTCCATTTAGGTTGCTTTTCAACCGTAGTCATGGTAATTCCAGGAGTTCGTAAACACCGAGAACAGGCCCGTCCCTTCAACTGGGTCGCATCTACACCCTTGTTTATGTTAGGAATAGCAACATATATTATTAGGAGGCCAAAGCCAACATATATACACATACATGAGGAGGCCAAAAGGCTACAGGAGTATGCCAAGAGACTGAATGCAAAAGGTCAAAAGACATCACTAATATAACTCTAACACCCCCCCTCAAACTCATGGTGGATTCACAACACTGAGTTTGGAAAGGTGAAATCCATGTTGCGCTCTAGTCTGGGCTTTTGTGAAGAAGTCTGCTAGCTGTAACTCAGAAGGCACATACTGAAGAGCAACAACATGATCCTGCACAACAGCGCGCACATAAAAAGCATCAACGCCAATATGCTTGGTAAGCTCATGCTTCACGGGATCCCGTGCAATACTGATAGCACCTGTACTGTCTGACAAAAGGGTGGTAGGTGTTGTAACAGAAACACCAAAATCCTCCAGTAACCATCGTAACCAAGTCACCTCTGCCGTCAGAAGAGACATAGCTCGCAACTCAGCCTCTACACTTGAACGGGAAACCGCGGTTGTTTCTTCGTCTTCCAGGCAATGAGAGAACCACCAAGAAAAACACAGAAAGCAGAAAGTGAACGGCGATCCGTAGGATCACTAGCCCACGTAGCATCTGAATAAGCCTGGAGCTGTAACGAGATGGAGCGGGAAAAAAAAGACGGTGAGAGATCGTGCCACGAAGATATCGTAGAACACGAAGAAGGTGACTATAGTGTACCGAAGTGGGAGAAGAAACAAACTGACTCAAGATATGGACAGGATAGGAGATATCCGGACGAGTGACGGCGAGATAGACAAGACTCCCAACAAGATGGATAACGTGTCGAATCAGACAAGGGCTCACCATCAGAAGCGCGAAGGTGAAGATTGAGCTCCATAGGAGTCTCAACAGTGCGCTCATCACTAAGAGCCGCACGAGTAAGAAGATCCTGGATATACTTTTCTTGGGAAATAAAAAAGCCATCAGAGGTGGAGGAAACCTCAATCCCAAGAAAGTAACGAAGAGGACCAAGATCAGACATAAGAAACTGCTCACTGAGACGGGCCTTGACAAAGGCAATGTACTCAGGGTCATCACCAGTGATGATCATGTCATCAACATATAGAAGAAGAAGAGTCCGACCACGAGCTGAAAGGTGGACAAACAACGCCGGATCATGAGCACTCGCTAAAAAACCAGCGGCGGTCACCACAGAGGCAAAACGCTCAAACCAGGCGCGAGGGGCTTGCTTAAGGCCATAAAAAGAGCGACGAAGACGGCATACCATGCCATCAGGAACAGAATACCCGGGTGGTGGCTGCATATAAACCTCCTCACGCAACTCACCATTAAGAAAGGCATTCTTAACATCAAGCTGAGAAACAGACCAACGGCGAATAGAGGCCACAGCGAGAAGTGTGCGGATAGTGGTCATATGGGCCACAGGAGCAAAAGTCTCATCGTAATCACGACCATGCTCCTGCTGAAAGCCACGATCCACAAGACGAGCTTTGTAACGCTCAAGAGAACCATCGGAGCGAGTCTTAACTTTGTAGACCCACTTACAAGTGATGGGACGAACACCGGAAGGAAGAGAAACAAGATCCCACGTGCCGGTGCGCTCAAGAGCAGCAAGCTCCTCTGCCATTGCAAACTGCCATTCAGGATGAACAATAGCATCGCGATAAGAGGTAGGCTCAAGTACAGCCGAAAGACCATATCGACTGGGAGAATAGCGGTCAGGGGGAGGGCGAGGCCGAGCCCGAAGACCATAAGTTGGCTAGGATGAGGAGGACGACGCACCAGAAGTAGATGGCAAGTCAGTGGATTTATCCACAACACGTGGACGGCGAGTATAATGGAAAGGAAATGAGGAAAGAGGTGGAATCACTGGAGGTGGAGACGGAGAATGTGTCGATGATGAAGGTGGAGAAGGGGAAGGTATTGGTGATGAAGGTGGAGAAGGAGAAGGTATCGATGATGAAGGTGGAGAGTCAGGCGATGAGGGAGAAGAAGACACCGTAGGAGAGGACGGTGTCTGATCTGCAATAGCAGGACGAGGAATAGGAATACTGGGCACAGAGGGAGGTGTATCTGGAAACGTAAGAAAAGAGATGTCCTCCGCTGAAAAAGCCGAGGACGATGGACGCGGGTAGAAGGGACGAGACTCATCAAAAGTCACATCTCGGGAAATACGCATCCGACGGCCGACAGGATCCCAACACCGATAGCCCTTATGCTCATCACTTTATCCGAGAAAGATACACTCAACAGACTGAGCGGTCAGTTTGGTGCGTTCACGAGGGGCAAGCAAAACATAGCAAACGCAACCAAACAAACGAAGCGCCGAATAATCAGGAGGATGACTAGAAAGACGCTCGAGAGGAATACCACCCTGTATAGATGTAGAAGGCTGAATGTTGATGAGATAAGTGGAAGTGGTAACAGCCTCAGCCCAAAAGTGAGGTGGAAGAGAGGCGGCGATCATCATCGCACGCGCCGTCTCAAGAAGGTGACGATGCTTGCGCTCAGCCACACCATTCTGAGCATGAGCACCAGGGCAAGAGAACTAAGTAAGAGTACCCTGCTCAGCAAGAAATCCTCGCAGTGCATGAGAGATATATTCACCAGCTGAATCTGCGCGAAAAACACGAATAGGGGTGGAAAACTGGGTGTGAACCATGGCAGCAAATTTTTTGTATATAGATAAGACCTCACTACGAGAAGACATGAAATAGATCCAAGTGTATCGAGAAAAATCGTCTATAAAGATAATATAGTAGCGATGACCCCCTTTTGAAGAGAAGGGAGCCGGACCCCAAACATCAGAGTGAACGAGATCAAAAGGACGCTCAGACACTGACTCACTGCGAGGGTAGGGCAGCTGAATCTGCTTACCAAGTCTACAACCCAGACAATCCAACGAAGCATTACCGGAGACAGACCCCAGAACACCGCGATGAACCAAAGACGAGAAACGAGAACCACATAAATGGCCAAGACGATGATGCCACTGCTGAAAAGAGCTGGTAGATGCAGCTACAGGGGCTGCGAGACTGGCGGCGGTGGCAGCGGAGGGAAGACGAAGCCAGTCAAGCTCCCACAGGCCATCAGAGCGTCGAGGGCCAGCACCAAGCAGAGCACCCGTGCGACGATCCTGAACAGAATAGGAATCAAAGTCGAGAATGACCCGACAACTAGAGTCAACAATCTGACCACCAGATATAAGTTGCATGGTAAGTCGAGGAACATGAGCGACAGAGGGAACATGAAATGAAGAAGTGCTAAGGGTGCCTCGACTAGCTACAGGGAGGGGAGTGCCATCAGCCGTAAGAACACGAACAGGAGACTCCACAGGTCGAACGGAGGTCAAAGTGGAAGAATCATACGTCATATGAAAAGACGCTCCAGTATCAAGAATCCATGGGGATGTACCTGAATGAGTTGAAGGTGGTTTCTCAATGCCAGAAGAGTTAGTCACAGAACCTGCAGAAACTGTCGGTGAAGGGTCCCAAGCATCAAGCAGGCATCGCAGCTGTGCAATCTCATGCACAGACAGGGACACAGCAGAAGCTTCGGTAGAAGAGATTGACGTAGAAACATCTGACGACGATGAGCAGTCGCCACCACCCGTGGAAGCCGCATGTAGAGTTGACCAAGAGTAGCAAGTCGACGTAGAGCCACATGTGGAAGCCACATGGGGAGTCGACGTAGAGCGGTCACCACCGTGCACGGATGCCGTGAGAGGAGTCGGCGTAGACTGATCACCGCCGCACGCGAAAACCGCGAGAGGAGTCGGTGTAGAGCAGGCACCACCATCGCGGGCGAAATCCGCGAGAAGAGTCGATGAATAACGACCATCACAGGCTGCTGAAGACGCCGTAGAGCACAGCATCACACACGGACGAGCACCAAGCACCGAGCAACGGCGCATGTGCGAGACTGGATCAATATACGGAACACCGTCAGGAGTCCGCAGGCAGCGACGGAAATGCAAGCGTGGCGTAAACGCCATAGCAGTTTTTTTCTCTCTCTTTTTTTTGCACTAAGGGACAACCAACAGAATCAGCCCAAAAGGCAGACGTGCACCCAGCGTGCAATCAGCCCAAAAGGCACTCACGCGCGAGGCAAGCACCAGCGGCCGAAAACAGAAGAAGCAGCGGCGGCAAGGGCGCTCGACCCAGAGGACGAGGAGCACGAGCAAGAGCGCCCCGATCGAGGGCGCCGAATCGGGAGACGGGCGTCCCGATCTGGACGTCGGACCGGGTCCAATTCCCCTCGTCTTCTCTCCTCGTCTTCTCTCCAACCAGAGGAAAGGATCGATGGCGGCAGCCGGCGGAGAAGTAGCGGGGCCGCGGCCGCGAGGAGGCGGCTGCCGGCGGAGAAGTCCGAGGCCGCGAGCTGGGAGGAGGCGGCGGCCGGCAGACGTGCGACCAAGGCGGACTCGATCCAAAGGAGGAGAGCGGCGGCGGCTCGAGCCGCTCGTTAGCAGGCGGCAAAGGAGATCCAGCGAGCGGATGGGCGGCTGGAGGCGAGTGGGTAGCGGAGGTCCAGCGGGCGGGTGCGGTGAAGCAGCAACGGACAGCCACGGTGAAGGAGTAGTGGCTGCCGGCAGAGGGAAGAAGACAGCGACGGCCGGGAGTACCGGCGGACGTGAGATGGATCGGAGGCACGAGCTGCGCGTGCGGAAAAAAAACCCTGATGCTCTAATACCATGTTAGGAATAGCAACATATATTATTAGGAGGCCAAAGCAAACATATATACACATACATGAGGAGGCCAAAAGGCTACAGGAGTATGCCAAGATACTGAATGCAAAAGGTCAAAAGACATCACTAATATAACTCTAACAGTTTAATACTCGCTCTGTCCCGCATTAGTGGTCGCTGAAATGAATAGAAATTGATGTATCTAGAGCTAAAAATACGTCTAGATACATCCATTTTCTCGACAAGTAATTCGGGATGGAGGGTGTATTCAGCATGGACTCCAAATAGCTTAATTGCAGAAAACTACAACATTGAAGACATCGTTTGCAGGAAATTACCACGTTTCATTTTCGTTGCAAAAAACAGCAAAGCTGCTATCAAAAGGTCTCCAAAGTGGATACAATGCTGCCAGCAGACTGAGAGCCAGGATCAGAGACACAGGAGAGTGGAGGCGTGAGAGGGCTGCTAGACTGCACGTACAGTTTGTTGACGTTTTGGCATGGTCGAAAACATAATTAAGAATGCCTTAAATGGACAAGTGCTCAAAGTGAGAAAGTTCCGTATCATCAAAAGGAGAAACTTTCATATTTGGGCCATAGCCATCCGGTCCCATCTCTAAGGCCGAGGTTGTGTTTGAAGTACTCAAATTTTATATTCAGAACACTATTCGGCCTATTACGCCTGCAAGATGGCTTCATATGGGAAAAGTTTCTACACGGGTTGTCTTCGTCTCATCGAAACGATCGATTTTGATATAAAAATCGTCCAAATACGAGTTCGTATGCAAAAGTTAGAGTAATCGGAGTGCAGCCCTGTCACGAGGCGAGATGTGGCGCGCCCCACCAGACACATGTCTGACGGGTAGCGCGAGGAGATGGCCTGTGTTGCGAGACAGATTTGACCCTCAAGATAATCTCTGATCAAAAACCCTTCAACATGAAAGTTGTTCGTCTCGTCGAAACAGTCAAGATTGCTTTTAGGCTTGTTTTCATCCGAGATTGTTTACCACCGCAAAAAGGACCCGCAAGGTTCAACCAGTTTAAACCGAACAGTTTTGGGAAGTTCGGATAAGACCAGTCCGAATTTGACTAGGGTTTTGGACGTGAATTGATGTAATTTTCTTGTAAGGAAAGCCTAGATAAATCCTTTGCTTGTACGGGAAGTCCAGACGCCTTTTATATATGTTGGGGGTGACGGCCGATTGAAACAACACACAATCGACAAATCAATATACTACTTTTTACCCTAGTTTTTACATCTCTCCCTTGTTCTTTCTCTCTCGTTCTTCGTTCGTTCTTCGTGTTGAAGGGCAGCGACCCTCGAGGCTCTAGGGGTGAGCGAATTGACCTAGGGCAGCCCATAGCCGCCGCGCGCCCTGACGGGGTCCCTCCCGGGCGTGTGGGGTTTCGGGTCTACAAAAGCGCCCACCGGATTGTCTTGCGTACCGCGCTTCCGGTGGGCCTCCTTCGACGTGAGCTGCGGTGCATCACCCTCGGCGTTGGAGGTACACGGTGACGTGTTCGTGTGCGAACACACTTTTTGGCGACTCCGCTGGGGACGAAAGATCAAGAATCATCATCAACCATGTCGGATCTCCCCAAGCCCTCAGAAGTTAGCGCCGATAACATCATTAAGCATGGTCTTGATGAACTATCGGATGAACATCGCCAAGCCTATGAAACGCGCAAGAAGCAGTGTGAAGAGGCTTTTGAGGCGCTCAAGAAGAAGCGCGAGGAGGAGGATTTGGAAGCGTTTCTTTCAAGTTTCAAGAAAGACCGTCAAGGGAACATCACTCCGGTTGGAAACGTCAATCTTCCTCCCCTCATCGACGAACAAGATGTAATCACTGTGAGTAAAGTTTTTTCTCCAGAGCAAGTGGCTATGATTGAAAGTCTTGTTAGTAAGGGTAATGTGATGTCATACAATTCTTTTGTGGCTAGTGCTAATGCTCAGAAAAATAAGCCTCCATCATCTAGTGGTACTGTTGGTATATCTGAAAACCCTAGCCCAATTTTACCTATTTCATCGGCACCACCTATGCAACAACAATATAATATGCCGTTGAATTTTTACCCTACTCAAACCAACCAGCTTGTGGCTGCACCTACATACTCTAATCCTATTATGGGTGTGCCCAATTCGGCGTCAACGCCGAATCACTTTGTCACACCACCCATAGGCGCAGGCATGTTTGGTCTTCTGCCGAATTATGGTTCGGCGCCCATCCCACAAGTTGCACCAATAGCTAGTACTTAGGTTGCTCCTATGTCATTGCCACAAACATCTTCATCTACCTCGGATCCAATTTTAGCTAAATTAAGGGAGGATTTGCATAAGATGTTTCTAGAAACTTTCGGAAACGAGCCAAAAGTAAAGAGTCGTGTGTACCAAAAGCCTTATCCTGAACACTTCGATGCAATTTCTTACCCTCAAGGTTATAAGGTTCCTGATTTTGTTAAATTTAGTGGTGAGGGTACGAAAACAACTTGGGAGCATGTGAGTCAGTATCTAGCACAGTTGGGTGAAGCAGGTTCCATAGAAGAATTGAAAGTGCGTTTATTTCCATTATCTTTAACTGGTACCGCATTTTCATGGTTTGCTGCTTTACCACATGGCTCAATTCTCTTATGGTCGCAATTAGAGCAAAAGTTTCATGATCACTTTTATAGCGGCGATAATAAGCTAAAGTTGTCACATCTTACATCGGTTAGGCAGAAACATGATGAATCGGTCACCGATTATGTCAAGAGGTTTAGAGATATAAAAAACCGATGTTATAGCTTAGTGATAACTGAGAGAGACTTGGCAGATCTTGTTCTTAATGGTTTGAAAACTCACATTAAAGAGAGGCTAGAAAGTTATGAGTTTTCGAGCATTAATCAAGTCTTACAAAAAGCCTTGGCCCAAGAGAGTCGAAGTAAAGAGGTCCATAGGTCTACAACCGATCGTCCTAGAATGCATATGGTTGAACACAATGATGATAACTCGGACGATGAGGTTGATGTCTATACTACTGAATTTGTTTGGTCCTCAAAGGCCAAACCCTATATGTGCAATGCTCTTAAGCCGATTCGCAAGAATCGTGATGAGGAGATGAGGTTTACTTTTGATATATCAAAATGTGATAAAATATTTGATGCTCTCTTGCAAGATAAGATGATTAGAATATCACACACCATACCGCCGTTTGAGGAGCTGAAACGGCGTGCTTATTGCAAGTATCATAATTTATTTTCTTATGCTACTAACGATTGCAATGTTTTTCGACGACAGATACAATCGGCCATTAATGACGAACGATTGAATTTTGCTGAGATGCAAGTTGATAAGAAGCCCTTCCCCATAAACACCATAGACTTGGAAGGGAAGAAAATGTTAATTCGGCCTAACATAGCCGAATCCGCTAATAAAGATAATGTTGTTATTGGTGAACCCAGGAATAGCAAGGAGGGCGACAAGGTCTTGGGAAGAAAGATTGTGCTTGAGAAGCAACCCGATGGCAAGGAAGTGTTGAAGATCAATATAAAAAATGCTACACTCGGGGGGCAACCACAAGTACAAGAGGATGCTCATGTTAAATTGATCAAGCCCAAGAATTCAGAAGTTGGCAAGTGGAAAAAGAATGAAACTAAGAACAAGAGAATCAAGCCAACTTTTGATATGTTGCTATCCAAATATGCAAGTCAAGCGGCCGGTTCTAGCTCTAATCGGCCATCACATTCAAAGCGTTCAAGATTGCCTCCGAAGCAAGAGTTTCGACGATATGCAAGGCCATATGGGTCATGGGAACCAACACCATGGATGTCACAACCCTTCTATGCGCCATATTACATGAGAGGCTTCAGTGGAGGATGGGGGCAGCCCCCAATGGCTCCTTATGCTTTCCATATGGGGTGGGCAGCACCTAGAAGGCCTGCTCGCGAGAGGCTTTATTATCCCACACAAGGCCGTTTGAGTTATGGTGCTAATCGGCCAACAAAAATTTCTCCAAGTAAGGCCAATAAGAAAGTGTGGCGTGTTAAGTCATCTAATGCAGAAAATTCAGAATGCGACAAGCAAAAGGAGATCAAAAGGTCGATTGTTGGTAATCTGGCTACTTCTAATGGTGATATTATTATTGTTCAGCAGGGTTCCATGGTTAGTGATCATGAGGCAAGCACAAGCAAGGCCAAACCAAGGGATCCCAAATATACTCAACCTAAGTGGTGTCCTCCCGGTTTAACCAAGACCATGAAAAGGAGATTACAACGCATGAGGAACCACGAGAAGGTAGAGCACAAAGAGGAGAGGCAAAGGGACGAATTGTTAAGTGAAATTCGGCCCATGGCACTCACAAAACAAGTGTGGAGGCCTAAACAAAAAGAAAACACAGATGCTTCTACATTAGCTACAGCAACACATTCACCACCAAAAGAGGATGATGCAACCCCTATTACATCGTCCACACCACCTGAAACATCCCCTTCAGTTGAGGAATCTTTGAGCCCAATATTCACATTGGGGGATCAAGATGAGATGGTGGATTATGAGTCTACGCTGGTTCGGGAAGGTATGGATATTAATATGGTATATTACTTACCTGCCGAGTTTTGTGCTATAGGTAAAGAAGAGGAGGTAGCCCAGCTGGATTTTGGTCCTAAGAATGCTATCTTCGAGAAGCCAAAAGAATCGGTGAAACACTTGAAGCCATTGTACCTCAAAGGTCATATTAACGGATCGCCGGTTGCTAGGATGCTCGTTGATGGTGGTGCTGTGGTAAATCTTATGCCCTACTCGGTCTTCAAGAAATTGGGGTTAGACGATAATGCATTGATGAAGACCAATATGGTACTTAATGGATTTGAGGGAAAAGAAAAAACAGAGGCCAAAGGTGTGATGTGCATGGAACTCACCGTGGGAAGTAAAACTTTGGCCACCACATTCTTCATCGCCGAGGTGCAAGGTAACTATAATGTTATATTAGGCCGCGATTGGGTTCATGCTAACCAATGTGTGCCATCTACCATGCATCAATTCTTAATACAATGGGTCGATGATGAGGTAGAAGTCATTCACGCGGATAATTCGGCTTGTGTTGCTTTGGCCGATGCATCGGTGGATTGGAATCATCCGGATGTTACTTGCTTAACAGGGCATGACCTCTCAGAGTTTGATTTCCTTAGTGCTATGAGGAACGGGTTCATTCCCATCTCTTTAAAGCCGATTGGTGGTAATCGGTTCCAGGGTATGATGTAAACAAGAAGTTAAACATGGCAGATATACAAATTATCGCCCTAAGCACATAAAATGGCCGATGGAGTGTTGACATCGTCCTTAGTAAAAGCATCATGCAAGTTATTTTTCGGCACACAAGCTTTGCCGAAAAACAGGGAGGCATGTGTTGACACCAGGTTTTGGCATGGTCGAAAACATAATTAAGAATGCCTCAAATGGACAAGTGCTCAAAGTGAGAAAGTTCCGTATCATCAAAAGGAGAAACTTTCATATTTGGGCCATAGCCATCCGGTCCCATCTCTAAGGCCAAAGTTGTGTTTGAAGTACTCAAGTTTTATATTCAGAACACTATTCGGCCTATTACGCCTGCAAGATGGCTTCATATGGGAAAAGTTTCTACATGGATTGTCTTCGCCTCGTCGAAACGATCGATTTGATATAAAAATCGTTCAAATCCGAGTTCGTATGCAAAAGTTAGAGCAATCGGAGTGCAGCCCTGTCACGAGGCGAGATGTGGCGCGCCCCACCGGACACATATCTGACGGGTAGCGCGAGGAGATAGCCTGTGTTGCGAGACAGATTTGACCCTCAAGATGATCTCTGATCAAAAACCCTTCAACATGAAAGTTGCTCGTCTCGTCGAAACAGTCAAGATTGCTTTTGGGCTTGTTTTCATCGGAGATTGTTTAACACCACAAAAAGGACCCGCAAGGTGCAGCCAGTTTAAACCGAACAGTTTTGGGAAGTTCGGATAAGACCAGTCCGAATTTGACTAGGGTTTTGGACGTGAATTGATGTAATTTTCCTGTAAGGAAAGCCTAGATAAATCCTTTGCTTGTACGGGAAGTCCAGCCGCCTTTTATATATGTTGGGGGTGACGGCCGATTGAAACAACACACAATCGACAAATCAATATACTACTTTTTACCCTAGTTTTTACATCTCTCCCTTGTTCTTTCTCTCTCGTTCTTCGTTCGTTCTTCGTGTTGAAGGGCAGCGATCCTCGAGGCTCTAAGGGTGAGCGAATCGACTTAGGGCAACCCATAGCCGCCGCGCGCCCTGACGGTGTCCCTCCCGGGCGTGTGGGGTTTCGGGTCTACAAAAGCGTCCGCCGGATTGTCTTGCGTACCGCGCTTCCGGTGGGCCTCCTTCGACATGAGCTACGGTGCATCACCGTCAGCGTTGGAGGTACACGATGACGTGTTCGTGTGCGAACACAGTTATAAATTATAATCCCTTAAATTAATAATCGCAGAGCAAACAGATAAGCACAACCGAAAAACTGACGGCATACGAAACTATTTTCCCCCATCATCAGACCAAAGCTATATTCCTCTCATGTCCTCTCATCTTTTAACTGGCGGCATCCGAAAGCCAAAAAGCCTCCTACAGCTCCAAGACATCCCGCTGATGCATCCCTTCCGTTCCTGAATAGCCTGACGCAAACAAATAGACATCGGAGATTGCAGAATGTTTTTGCTCCCCATGTGCAGTACTCCGTCCGTTCCTAAATATAAGTCTTTTTAGAGATTCAAATGCGGACTATATATGGAGCAAAATGGATGAATTTACACTCTAAAATGAGTAAATTGCAAGAAACCATCACTTTGAGGGTTAGGTTATCAGAAAACACTATGTTACATTTTTATGACAAGAACCACCATGTCTAAGGTAATTGTTTTGCAAATAATACTGATCGATGGATTAGAGCGCTTTAAGCACGTTTATGACAGATGGTCCCGGTCGTCAGGAGGTGACTTGGCAAAAAATGCCACCTTGACACTTTGATTAGTAAAAATCGCCATGTGGACACGCTGCTGCCTCCCTTTGACTGGTCCACTCCTACTCCTGTGCACGCGGGCGGCGCATCCGGTGACGGGGCCGGCAGTGTAGAGCGGGGCGGTGTGCTCAGCGACGGCGACCGAGGGTGTAGAGCGCGGCGGCGCGTTCGACGATGGAGACCGAGGGTGTAGAGCGCGGCGACGCTCCACGGCAAGAACCACCCGTCCTTGGCGATGAACAAACGCGGCGGCCACTGCTGTTTACTCCTGAAGTACTCGAGCTGCACCTGCACTTTGTAGGACGCGACGGGGGCAAACTTCTTTACTCCGGTGACCACCTCGCGGTCGACAACGACGTGCGCCTGGCAGCACCGTTGCCGGAGCAAAGCTTGCTAGCCCCCAGCCTCGCCGACATGCCGTACGTGCGCCCCTCCGCCCTCCCACCCTCCGCGCGCGTGTTTGTCGCCGTTAGCCTCCCCCTGCCGCAGTTTGCCGCCGTCGTGAGGCGGAGAAGAGGAGAGAGAGCGGCGGTAGCTCGATCAAGATCGAGGTCGGCGCAGCGGGGGCTCAATCCAGATCAAGGTCGGCGCGGCGGCGGCTCCATCCAGATCGAGGACGGCGTGGCGGCGGCTCCAACCAAATCGAGGACAGCGCGGCAGTTGAGCATCGCGGTTGGGCTCATTGCTGGTTGCCGGCTGCGGAGATGGAGGGTGACGGCGTGGGTGGCATGCACTACAAGAAATATGTCAACTTGTGACCTTCTGTCAGTGACCCTGAAAGAATTGGTCATAGAAATATGACCATTTCAAACCAATTGGTCAAAAGCTGTTCGGGGGGCTCCAAACCCTAAACCATTGCGACCATTTTGGTTAGAAAGGTCGTAATTTCCTTACACGAAATGGTCATAAAGCAAACAGCGCTAGTCCGTTGCCTTATTTCTAGTTGTTAACGACCAATATAGATGATCATAGCCTTGTAAATTGTGGTGGGTTGCTATGACTAGGCACCACCTCATCAGTTTTGCCTATGTGTCATGTCCAGGTGGCAGTTTTTGCCCTCGGTTGTGAAGCAACCTATATTTTTGTCATTCCCAAAATTCCCACAAAAATCTCATAAATTCTTTGGGTCATATTTTCGTCAAACATGTAAAAACCTTCCTTGTCTAGTTCAAAAATAATTCACAAATATTCATTTTTCCTATTCTGTTCAGAGTAACAGTTTGTGAAGGAAGTACCACTTTGGCATGTACAAATAGTATCCATTTTCTACAGTGCTTTCCTATGACCAAATAACCATCCTCCACCAAATTCCAGCTCAATCCATTCATTATTTTGAGCCGAGCTTCAGCATTCGTATTTATGTACAGTGTGGTGGTTTGCAAAGCAAGTATCACCTAGGCTCCTCCTTTTGAGCTGAAAATTTGTGAAGACGGTCTTCTTAGTAACTGATCATCCTCGGCCAAAACTCATGCCCATTAGCCATGTACATTTCCCGTACTGCTAATCAAACACTTGGCTGCTTATTCATGTTTGAGCATCGATCGGTCTCCTCGTGAGAATCTTATGTTGTGATTTTCTTCCTAGCACCTACCTGGGGAGTGCCCAACCCACTAGACATGCCTAGGCCGCCCAGAACACATGACAACGCCACGGTCACGCGGTGACCATGCGGCGGGCATGCGAGCTTACGCGCTCTAGAGTTGGGGCCCTCGGCCACCGTCCAAACCTCGATGCCTCTCCATCAAACCATGTATTTCTGATTAAATAGATACTTATTTACCTAGAAATAATTTTTGAAAAAAATAAAGAGCAAACTATGACGCAACTGCAGTTCAAATTTGACCCGCTTCCAACTGAATCGACGGGAATTTGTCTTTTTCACCAGAGGTGGATCAAAAAATTTGACACCCAACCATTTTGTCAATTGTGCATTAAATATGGCCTAGTATTTTATAAAATTTCTAAGGTCCAATTTTGCAACAAATATATGGTAGGTCCTTCACAAAAAACACTCATTTCACGCACTCAGAAAATGGAAAATGGTTTTTTCGTCCAAAGAAAATGAAAATTTCCTTAGGCAACATTGTTTGCCATTTTAATATGCACCCTTGTGCACAATATGAGATCATTTGAACAAACTATGCCATGAATGTGGCCATAAGATTGATCATTTGGCTTGAAAGCCATTAATCTTCATACTTGATAGCTCATTTCTGAGAACACTTTTTAAAGATAATTACTATATTACAATTTTTTTATTTTTCCTGGGAACTTGTTCACATATAATGACACAATGCGAAGGTTTTCCAATTTTTTGATTTTTTTTGAATTTTTTATGCCCGTTTCAAAATGCGGTCAAAACGTCGGGCTCGACCGTTCCTAGCTAGTGGTTGAATCTTGGAATTTTTTTGGTGTTTCTCTGATTAAATAGATACTTATTTACCTAGAAATGATTTTTGGAAAAAATAAATAGCAAACTATGAGGCAGCTGCAGTTCAAATTTGACCCGCTTCCAACTGAATCGGCGGAAATTTGTCTTTTTCACGAGAGATGGATCAAAATTTTTTACATCCAAACATTTTGTCAATTGTGCTTTAAACATGGCCTAGTATTTTATAAAATTTATTTGGTCCAATTTTGCAACAAATATATGGTAGGTCCTTCACAAAAAAAACTCATTTCAGGCACTCGGAAAATGGAAAATGGTTTTTTCGTCCAAAGAAAATGAAAACTTCCTTAGGCAACATTGTTTGCCATTTCAATATGCACCATTGTGCACAATATTAGATCATTTGAACAAACTATGCCATGAATGTGGCCATAAGATTGACCATTTGGCTTGAAAGCCATTAATCTTCATATTTGATAGCTCATTTCTGAGAAAACTTTTTAAAAATAATTACTATATTACAATTTTTTTATTTTTCCTGGGAACTTGTTCACATATAATGACGCAATGCGAAGGTTTTCCAATTTTTCGATTTTTTTGAATTTTTTATGCCCGTTTCAAAATGCGGTCAAAACGTCGGGCTCGACCGTTCCTAGCTAGTGGTTGAATCTTGGAATTTTTTTGATGGTCTCTCTAATTAAATAGATACTTATGTACCTACAAAATGATTTTTGGAAAAAATAAATAGCAAACTATGAGGCAGCTGCAGTTCAAATTTGACCCGCTTCCTCCTGAATCGACGGAAATTTGTCTTTTGCACCACCGGTGGATCAAAACTTTTTACACCCAACTGTTTTGTCAATTGTGCTTTAAACATGGCCTAGTATTTTATAAAATTTATTTTGTCCAATTTTGCAACAAATATATGGTAGGTCCTTCACAAAAAAAACTCATTTTGGGCACTCGAAAAATGGAAAATTGATTTTTCGTCCAAAGAAAATGAAAACTCCCTTAGGCAACATATTTTTCCATTCCAATATGCACCCTTGTGCACAATATAAGATCATTTGAACAAACTATGCCATGATTGTGGCCATAAGATTGATTATTTGGCTTGAAAGCCATAAATCTCCAGAGATGATAGCTCATTTCTGAGAACACTTTTCTAAAATAATTGATGTATTACAAGTTTGTTATTTTTCCTGGAAACTTGGCCACATATGATGGCACAATGCGAAGGTTTTCCAAAAATTTTGATTTTTTTTTGAATTTTTTATGCCCGTTTCAAAATGCGGTCAAAACGGCAGGCTTGACCTTTCCTAGCTAGTCGTTGAATCTTGGAAATTTTTGATGTTTCTCTAATTAAATAGATAGTTATGTACCTAGAAATGATTTTTGGAAAAAATAAAGAGCAAACTATGAGGCAGCTACAGTTCAAATTTGACCCGCTTCCTCCTGAATCGACGGAAATTTGTCTTTTGCACCACCGGTGGGTCAAATCTTTTTACACCCAACCATTTGGTAAATTATGAATTAAATATGGCCTAGTATTTTAGAAAAATGATTTGGTACCCTTTTGCAACAAATATATGGTAGTTCTTCACAAAAAACCGATTATTGGCACTCCAAAAATTGAAAAATATTTTTTTGTGCAAACAAAATGAAAACCCCTCAAATCAACATTGTTTGTCGTCCCAAGATACGCAAATGCGCAAAATATTGGGCCATTTGAAAAATTTATATAAACAGGTAATATGTTGAATGTTTATCCAGTATAAGAGGGTACAAAATATAAGAAAACAAAAGGAAAAAAACAAAATTACACTAGCTGAATTATGATTGGTGCAATCTGTTGTGGCATGGATCAATGACATGGCAAACATCCATCCATCCATCCATTCATGCAGGCCACCGCAATAAACATCCGTCCATCGATCCATTCATCCAACCTTTCTCCCTCTTGCGCGAACCCTAGAGCTCCGCTCCTACGCATCCACAGCCGCCGCCTCCAACCATCTCCCTCCCTCAGATCTCGATCCGCCGCCGCCCCCAACCCCATCCCCACAGCCACCGTCGACGACCCTCACCGTAGACAAGGTCGAGGCTAACCCAAGATCGAGCCCATGCCCAGATTCACGAGTGGAGCCCCGCGAAGCTGCCCGCAAACTGCTCCTCTTCCCCACCCCCGATTCCTCTCCAATATCCGCCGCCGCCGCCGATCCCCACCCCCACCGGCGACCTCGTCTCCCCGTCTTCGGCCCCATCCCCACCTCCGGCCGACCTCCCTCCTCATCTCGTCCATCCACCCATGGAAACCCCCTTTTCCACGGATCCACCCACCCACGCCCACCCATGGATGGATAGATGGGGCGCACCAGTTCCGGCGACGGCGGCGACGGATCCGCACCCACCTGCGTGATGGAGGCCGGCCGCATTGGGACCCACCGCCTGCTCTCGGTCTGGTGCGGCAGCGGTGGTCGTCGACGACGGCGCATCTCCGGCGGGACCTAGATGCCCAAGGTATGTACGCCGTCCTTACCAAGTCTTCCATCTCCTCTCATGTACTGCGGGACCTAGACTGATTACATTCATCTTGGGCATGCATACGTGGTTGGTGACCTCGCGTGCCGCCATTACCGGAGGCTGGCTGGCTGGATGGACGGGCGTCCGCGGTGCCGGTGTTTTGCAACCTTACATCTCAGGTGTGGTTTCTTCCTACTGTCGTCCGGCACTCGTCCCTTGCTGTTCTAAATTTTCGTGAGGCTTGTGTTTGACATCTCTCGTCGGTGCCGTTTCCATCGCAGGGAAGACGCTTGCTAAAATGTGTGCATGCCAAGATTCCTACGGTTCTAGACTGATTGGTGAGATTACATTCGTACTAAAGTGTTACGCAAATGTTATCTGCTATGCTAACTGAACATACAAAGCCGCTTCCAAGTAAATAAAATCGTTTTGCTATGGTTCCTACTGCCTTCAGAATTTGGAAACGTGTCCTACACAGGATAGCCGCTTGAGATCTCTAGGGACACCGCAATCGAGGAATCGACCCGTGCAACCGTTCCCTCGGCTCCGTCGTAGGTAGCTAGTCGTACTCTACAGTACCAAAATTTTGCTGATAGGCACAAGGTTGTGTAGCAACCATCAAGATCAAGTGTCTCATTAATTTGTCGATGGGTGAAGGTTGTATAAACCATCGACATCAAGCATCTCATTAATTTGTCGCTCGGTACAAGGTTGCGCATACTTATCAGGAACCATCAACATCAAAGTATCTAATGAGGATACAATTTAAGCCTGGCGATAGCATGACCCATTGTGATGTTTTGTCCCCTACTGCTTGTACCATTTGTCCAGTATGCATATGCGTCCACATATTCCAGGCTGCTATAGAACCACTGCTTATCCTTTATTCTCTTCTCTAGGCTCAGGTTCCACGAAAATACTCCTCTGTAATCGGCATGTAACATCATAAGCTTGTCTTTTCCACATGGCTGACAGCTATGTCATGTTTATCAGTAAAGATGTGTCTGGTTATTTGTATGTTAGCATAGCAAATAACCAGACTGATTGGTGATACTAAAATGTGTGCATCCTCTCGTTTGTTGTTACGCAAGAAGATGATGATGGAAGAGACATTACTTACATTCGTACTGAAGTTTTACAGTATGCATGTTTTGCGTTAGTTGAAAAATCTGAGATATCGTACTGAAGAGCATGCGAATGATGTTCACTCTGTTATGCTTCTAAAGCATCTGAATGATGTTCATTGATGTTTAAATGATGTTCAGCTGCTATGGTTTGCTTCAGCTGGTGCAGATGGGAGGTGGATGCCTGCACGGATCCGGTGTCTTCGACCTCGGCATCCACAAGGAGGAGCGGCGACAATTACATACCCAACCATGGGGCAGCAGCAATTCATGGTTGAGCCTCCCTCTACCTCTCTCACATTCCCTGATTTTGATGCTGCTCTAAATTCACTTTCACTTGATTGAATCTAGTGCTACTGCTGTCAGTCCCTAGTCCCTAGTGCTACTACTCTAAATTCACTTGCATGTTTGACTAAATTCACTTGGCATTGCACTGCTTGCCAAATTGAGTTGCTTTCTTGCTTCCACCAAAAGTCAGTACTCCCTAGTGTTAATCCAGTATTTACATGCTTGCAAATATTGGTCTGAATCTGCGATGCTCCCTAAAGTTGAATAAATCTCATGGAGTAGATTTCATTTTACCAATTGGTCTGAATCTATTTATACGCTTTACTGAATCGGCGGAAATTTCATTTTATACGCTTTACCAATTGGTCTGAATCTATGTACTTCTGACAGTTTTGGGCGGCGAGCTTCTAACTGAAAAACGAGTTCGTTATGCTCTTAATTTCAAGTTGACCTCTACATATGAGTTGCGAAGCATGTTCTAAGGTTTCCGTAGAGTACTTATTTGCTTCGTTTGGATGTACGGTTTGAGAGCAGCCGTCTATTTTAGTTTGCTGTCCAGAAATATAGTATAGTTTTTCTGTGTAAACATAGTTAGCACCTCTGTTTTTGAAGTAGTTCCTTACTTACCTCAGTTTTTGAAGTAGTTCCTTACCTCTGTGTAAACTGAATTTGGTTCAGTTGAAAAACTGCACTACCTGACAGTTTTGGACAGCGAGCTTCTAACTAAAAAACGAGTTCGTTATGCGCATAATTTCAAGTTGGCCTCTACATATGACTTGTAAAGCATGTTCTAAGGTTTCCGTAGAGTACTTATTTGCTTTGTTTGGATGTACGGTTTGAGAGCAGCCGTCTATTTAGTTTGCTGTCCAGAAATATAGTATAGTTTTTAAAAGCAACCAATTCATGATAAGACTTGGTGAGGCTGATGCACATAGCTACTTTCAGTACCTTGTTAACAGTGTTGAGGACAAGCTAAATCCTGTATCAGGGTCCTGTTCTTGTGAACATTATGTAAAGCTAAAATTCTTCCGTGTCTTGCTCTTTTGCTGGTGCCACTATACATGTTAGAATGCTAGATGTACTTGTTTCCATCTCAAATTACTTGGGTGTCATTCATATGTACATAAGATAATTGTATTGCAAAAAGAACTTCTATATAAATTCTGTTGGCTAACTTTCCATCTCAAATTAATTGTTTTCATCTCATGTACTTTTAGTTTTTATTTTAAAAGTATTCGTGTAATATTTCTTATATCAGTGACATACTTTTTGTTCTCTTTTGAATGCCCAAATGTTTTGCATCAGCCTGTCATTGCTAAGAAAGAAGAAGTACTGGAAGAAGCAGACTACATGTTTTCTTGTTGTGAAGCACTAGATAGTTCTATTTATTCTTTATTGTTCTAGAGTATTTCAGCAGCTGAATGCTTGAATACGTAATGTTGTAGGTTGCTTGGATCTGTATAAAATACGGATGTGATGGAAATTTGTAGAATGTGAGTTTTGAGATATTTTTGTAATATTCAGCTAATTGGTGGTGATTCATATTGTTATTCAAACTGGTTTGAAAATGTTCGTTAAATGGGCTGGAGTTGGACCTTAAAAGGCCACAGATCAAATTATATTGGACAAATATTTTGGGTAAAAAATGAAATGAAAATAAATGAATATGGAAAGGCCAAGGCCCAGGAAAGAAAAAGCCTGAAAAACATTGGGCTGGGCTCATTTGGTTAAACATAATTTGGCAGAAAAAAAAAGATAAAAGGCTGAAATGTAGGGCCTGTCCCATGTGGGTGACTAAAATTAATAGGAAAAAAACACAAATAGGCTAAATTAATGGGATCGGCCCATGTAAAACACTCAATTGGATCGGGCTGAATCTTGTGCCACGTCAGATTGCCACGCTGGATGCCTACGTGGCCTGGGGAGGTTGCTAGTGACCAAAACGCCACAGTAGACGTATTTTGGTCATAAACGCCTTCGACTAGTCCAGAAGAAAGGTCGCTATAGTCAGTTTACGACCGCCAGCTTTTGACCTTCCGTTTTTGGTCACAAAAAGGTCGTAAATGGAAATTTGTGACCTTTCAGTGACCAATAGTGGTGGTCATAAGTTGACATATTTCTTGTAGTGATGGAAGGGGATTTTGACAAGTCAAAGTGCCCAGGTGGCGTTTTTTTTTCAAGTCACCTCCTGATGACCGAGACCCATTTGTCATAAACATGCTTAAACTGCTATAATCCGCCAATCAGTGTTATTTGCAAAACAATTACCGTAAACATGGTGGTTTCTGTTATAAAAGTTAGATAATACCCCGCGCGTTGCAGCGGGATTAGATGAATGAAATGGAAATATGACTTCAATGTTGATCAAATGCATTTAAATTTGTGGTGTTGGCGAGATATCCAATGGGATATTCATATTTACATTGACAATGTTGAACAAATAGACATGTGCACAAACATAAAGAGATTTATCACTAATGTCTAGGGATTCGGTTCTTCAGTATTTAGGTTAGCTTGCAAGAGCACTGAAATAATTATCCTCTATGTAATCATAGGTTTCAGCAGGTTGTTTATGGCGCTTATAAATTTTTTCTCATATGCACTGTAGTTTATATCAATAACTGAACCAAGATATGTTGTGCTTAGGTTTCTGCTGAAACTTCAATCACAACTTATAATTAATTAAATACGGAAGTGATATAGGAAATGTACTGAATGGTGTTTATTTACCAAATTATTTATCAAAAAAAAGTACTACACCTCAGATCGATGACCCAGAAAAATATCAAAAGCTCCAACATTTTCAACAGCTAGAAAATCAAGAGCGAACTATGCCACAGAAGCAAATATGGTAGCGATGGCGAACAGGGAGCTGCTGAATCCTTCTTTTAGGCCAATGGCGACCTAAATTGCCATCTTATCACTTTGAATTGTAGCATACCGCACAATCAACAAAGTTCAAGGGGCTGACAAAAATATCCTTTGATGGAAAGTATCTGTCTCACATTGAACTGCTTTCTTCAGAACTACATATCAAACTCTTACGGCCATTGTGTTAAAAAAATAAATCTTATGGTCATTATATGTTTACCCCATAAGGTACCATTTCCTGCTTCGTCTGAATTTGACAGACTGGTCTAAGCACATTATTGCTCCCTTTTCACACCTACAGAAATCTAAAAATACGATGTTGATGTTGGCCCATAATGCACCTTGAGGTAATGAGATGGCTTGTGCCGGGGAAGGTGGATATATAGCTTCACGTGGGATTGGATGTTTGACACACATTATTCTGGTTTCTTGTTCATTTGCCCTTGTTTCAATCAGTTTCTAAATTCTTTAGCCAAGAAAATACATATGAAATGACCCGAATAACCTCATCTTGGTTGGACCCAATCCAATTGACGGCTTTGTTTTCTGTTCATCACGTTCGTCAGGTCATCTAGCAGAGAGAGGTGGAGCATCCCTGCGTTGTCATCAGCCATGGTGCTGTTGCCGCCCCAGGTGCAGGCTCTCTCCGTGTGCGGATCCAGCCGTTGCATCACTGACACAGGAGGAGTCGCAGCGAACACAACGGCAAACGCCAGATGCGTTGCATCCTGTCATGCCGGCGGCAACACTTCTCTCTGACGTTTTGGTGCGGGCATCACACAGGGAGGCCGAGAGTGCCATGTTGCGTTCCTTGGTTCAGTCGACGGGCACCACTGCTGGGCGTTGGCATCAAGATGCAGGGACGACACGATGGCACGTCGGTTCTCTTTCTACCTACGCGTGCATGAACCGTGTGACGGAGAGGCTGGATCAGCCGGCGGCTCATGCCGAGGTAGGGAGGTGAGGCGCGTGAGATAGAAAGGCGTACCATGTAGTGAAGCCCTTGATGAACGCGGGAATGGCGGAGCCGGCCGCACGGGCAGTTGCCGAACATGGCCAGTTAGGAGTAGGGCGACGCCGTGGGCGGTGGCTGCATGACGGAGGCGTCGTCTCCCACCGACGGCCAGCTGTTTCTAGGAGCTTCCACCCAGCGCCTCCTCAAGACCTGTACGAGCAGGTGACTGCATCGACAACAGGGGGCTTCAAATTCGTCTGCTCTAGTATGATGATTTTTCATGGGAGAAACCTCACCGACCCCCTCAAGCAGAAGGGCTCCCTATTGCTCTTGTGGTGATGACAGAAATTGTGCGGTTGCATCGCTTAAAGGGGAGAAGAACTCCATCTGTTACTCCTCCATTTATGCTGTGGAGAATATGAAGAGGAATTGACACAGTAGGAAATGGGGGAATTAAGAGGGTGCTTGGATCCAGGGGACTATTTTTAGTCTGACTAAAAATAGTCTCTTTTAGAGGCTAAAGTTCCAAGCACCCCTGACTAAAGAGAGGCTAGGACTAGTCTTGAGGCTAAAATTTTTTAGTCATAGCAAACCTACTAAAATATGTATTAGCCCTCTCTCTCCTCATTTAATTCCTCTACTTTAACACATGCGAGTTGTGGATTGGATGGTTTGGAGGATAATAAATGCTCAATAACTTGATTTTAGTCTCTTTAGTATTTGGATCCAAGCATGGGTGAGGCTAGCAAGTTTTAGTCCCACTACTTTTAGTTATGAGACTAAAACGTATCCAAGCACCCTCTAATTGGGGAGATGACAGGGCGTAGCGCCGCAGCCAGACCTCCGTCTTAACTCTTAATTTCTTCGAAAATGGAAACAATGATGTACGTTGACGTGGCTTTACCAGAGGTCAGAAAAATTAGGTATTGGGAGGTGCAGTGTGTGGGACATGGATGATGATGTGGACATGCTGCATGTCAAGAGAAATATGGAAGTGGGGATCAACTATTATAGTATTATAGATTATAGATTATAGATTATAGATGTAACATGGTGTTTTCTGATAACCTAGCCCTCAAAATGGTGGTTTCTTGCAATTTACTCCTCTAAAATATGTCTATATACATCTGTATGTAGTCCTTATTGGAATCTCTAAAAAGACTTATATTTAGGAACAAAGAGAGTACATATGATGACTTTCGTGGCTTTTTTACTGCAAAGCAGCCAATTTGCTATCAACACTAAGGGCCTGTTCGGTAGCCCGCTGGCTCCCAGCTTCCGCAAAGCTGCGAGCGGAGCTAGCCCGAACGGCCGAGCTCCAAGAAGCTGGCTTCCAGGATCGGAGCGGCCCGCATGTACAAAAACTTGGAGCTACAGTTTCAGCGATCTCAGAAATCGGGAATCTGGAGTTGGCATTATTTACCAGCGGCTGCCACCGCGAAGTGAATCGAGGGGGTCACGTACCGGTTCGCTACTTCTATTTCCCCTGTACTCGTGTGTTCGACTGGGCCCTAAGCCCACGTTACCTGTTGAGCCGGCTGGGCTCCAGCCCACCCAGCCAAGTTGGCCTGCTGACGCGTACCAGAAGCTGGAGCGAGGAGCCGAACGAATTTCTGAGCGCTAGCGCTTGCGTCGGAAGCTGGCGATTGAGAAAAGAAGCTGGATTTGAGGATTTATCGGAGTTGGGGAGCTGCCGAACAGGCCCTAAATGGAGACAATGAAGTTTGTTTGGGTTTGCTATATATGTTGAGAGGTACGGACATTCAGCTTATTTGTCATGGGAGAAAGGGTTGTTAACATAATTTATCTAGTGCAGTATAGCTGTTGTATATGGTTGGCTTTAAACCCATGGTTCATTTATATATCCTGCTTAGTTACTAACAGTACTGCTCATGATTTGTGTCATGCATTTTTTTTTTAACTTCATGAGTTGTCCAACTTGGTGTCATGCTTCCCACATGGTTTCATTTTCTCACTAGGTTTTTTCATCGTTGGGCCTCTATATGTACCCTCACATGTTTCACCGGGTGTTTGCATTATCCATTTAGCCCTCTGACTACTCAGCTAAGAATCAGAATGCAACTTTTGTCCACCAAACAACATTTTGAGCTAGGTGCCTTATCTATAATATTTTTGTTATCATGGTGCCAGTTGGGATGTTAGAGGAAACTGACCGACTCTTATATTTCGGCTAGGCTAGTTCTCATTTCTTAGTATCATCTTGGCGGTATCTAGACAAGGTGGCTGATCTAATGTGTGGGGGTGATTTTCTTTTATCGTCTCCTTTCTGAATATATGCAAGAAAAGCGCGACTTTCATATAAAGAAAGTGTACACTAAATGCGGTTTTACCGGAAGAAATGAGGAATGAGAAAGAAAGAGACCACTTCAACATGTTCGCCGAGATGCACACAAGGTGCTTGATAGTATGCCATAAAGAGAAATGTGGAAGGAGGAAGAAGAAGACCAAGTCAACATGTTTGCGTGGCAGTATTTTTTCCTAACTCGGCCTGACATGCGGGTCCGACCAATTAGAAACTTCATCAAAGATATTAACATTTATCTTCAATTTTTTGCCACAGTCAAACGTTCGCATGCGGTGTATTTTGTCACGATTTGTATTGTGATGGTTTTTTCGCTAATCAAGACACTATTGTGGTGGTTTTATGCATTTAACTCCGGCTCTCCAGCCCTCAAACTAGTCTACATGTTCAATCATGTGTGATCCTATTTTTCAATCTAAAAACAAATCCAATGCATGCATAACAAAATATGCTCTCACATGTAATCTCCAAAGTGGATTAACAACACCAGATTACAGAATGTGTCGCTCCCAACAAGGTAAGCAGAGTCTCTCTAGGTCTGCTCGTCTGCAGACAGCTCCAGAAGACGTTCCGCCTCTCTCAGGAACATCCTCGTCAGCTGCTTCTGCCCTCTCCGGTACACTATGCACGACCTTCTGTTCACTCTCGACTTCGTCGCTTCATAGCTCTGGACGGTTGCACTGCAAGAGGACAAGGAAACTGTAAGAGGTCAAAGATGATGTGCGGTTTTGTTGAGTATAACGCTGACCCCCCAAAAAATGCACTCTAAGATCCAGAACGAGGGCATTGTTTTGTTAGAGGCAAGGATTACTTATTTATGGCACGTACATACAGGTCACTGTGGGTACCAAAGGGGTTAGGCAGTTGAACTGATTGATTTAACAAATGAAACACATTTCTAGTTTTCCCTGGGCAATAAAGATCTCAGGTGGCATTCCAGTGATATCAGCTCCATGCTCGTGTTGATACTGTGGCGATCTTGTGCTTTCTCCACAAGAACACTGCTGATAGTCACCAGTAGTAAATTGTAGAGAAGTATCATGTTAATAAGTTGTGTCCATGCAGGTTAAGAATTGACAAATAAAAACAGGGAGCAGTAAGCGGTAGAGAACAAATATGTTAGGATTTGATAAGCGATGGAAATCAAAACAGATATCTTCCCAGCAAAATAAAAGAATTACAGAACACAATGTACCTCAAGTTGTCGCCCCGATCATTCAAATCAAATTTCTCCAGCAATTGACTATCAGATGCTTCTGTTCCAGTGCCTTCTTCAAGTTCAGCAATTCTTGCAAAATGAAAGGATTGATCAACAAAGTGTTCACTTGACACGGCTCTATCACCGAAAAATGAAAGTTTTGCACTAATCCTTTAGCCCTCTGGTTACTTAGCTAAGAATCAAAATGCAAATTTTGTCTACCAAACAACAAATTAGCTAGGTACCATATCTACAATGTTCTTTGGTACTATGGAGCCACTTGAGATGGCAAAGGAAACTAACCAACTTATATACCGTATGGGCTAGTTTTCATTTCTTTGCATGTTGGCGGCATCTAGAGAAGGTGACAATGATGCATTGTGTTGCCTTTTAGGGGTAATTTCTTTTTATCGGCCCCTTCCTCTAATGGTGCAAGCACAACATAACTCTCATATAAGGGCCCACTTGTGGGCAGTGTCAGCTTCGTCATAAAAAGGCTCATATGACCCTCCCTAGCTCCATGTCCTGGAGGCGACGAGAAAGGACGTCAAAGCTGCGATGACAATCCAGGTTGACACCATCTCATGGGAAATTAAAATGAAAATGCACAAACTCAATGGCCGCATTATCAGCATGAACAATGACATATTCGGTGAAGTGCTTACCCCGATGACCTGCCCGCCCAGGAGATGAGATCAGTGGTGTTACTCAGTGGCTTCTCCTTTCCCAGGCAAAGTAACTACTCCTTTTCTTTTGATTAAGGGGGAAAAGAAACTATACTTCTAGTTACAATACTTTATGGTAGACGAATTGTATTTAGTGTACATTTTCAAAAGAAACTATACTTCTAGTTACAATACTTTATGGTAGACGAATTGTATTTAGTGTACATTTTCTTTGCATCGATCTGGTCTCCATGTTCAACTATTCTTTGATCCTACTTTTCAATCAAAAAATTCCAAAGCATGCATAACAAAATTTGAAGCATGTGTAACCAGGTTTACTCGACCCAAAAAAAAACAGGTTTAATTACTCGAGATTGGACTCATTGAGAAACGAAACTAGACTTGAGTGTTGTGCAATTGTATCCAATTGCATATGGCCAATAGCCTAAAGTTATGTAGTGCCTATAGCCAATTGCATATGGTCAACTTTTAACAGATGGTTCATTTATATCCCCGCGTAATTATTAGCGGTACTGCCCATGAGTTGTGTAACACATTTATGAACTTCATGCGTTGTGTAACCTGGTGTCACCCTTTCCACATGCTTTCATTTTCTCGCTAAGTTTTGTATGTGTTGGGCTCTATATATAGCCTTGCATATTTCACAAGATGTCTGAACCATCCCTTTAGCCCTCTGATTACTCAACTAAGAATCAGAATGCAACTTTTATATACCAAAGATCATCCTTAGCTAGGTATCAGTTATGTTGTTATCACAGGTATCACTTGAGATATTAGAGGGAACTGACTGGTTCTTATATTCTGTCCGGGCTGTTTCTCGTGTCCTATTACGGGCAGGTTCTTTCCATCAATCACTTTCTCTAGAGGTGCAAGCACAACATGGCTTTCATAAAAGGGCACACTTGTGGGCAGTGAGCAATGTTTTAAATAGCGGGCTATGCCAAATAGCGGCGGACCTCAAAATCAGCTATAGCGGAGCTATAGCGGGCTATAGCAGGCTATAGCGGGAAATTTGTACATGAGTCCATTTAACGGCACCCTGCTGAAAAGGCTATAGCGGGCTATAGCGAAGCTATAGCCGGCTATTTAAAACTATGGCAGTGAGAGCTTCATCAGTATACGGGTCATATTACCCTCATACCCTCCCCACACCCTCAGAAATCTGCAAAGAGACAAGAGAATACGTCAAAAGTACGATGACAATCCAAGCTGACGCCATGCCGTGGAAAATTAAAATGAGAATGCCTAGTAACATTATCAGGTTAGATTTTCTTTATCGTACGTTTTCTTTTCTCTTGTCTGCCCATGAGAGCGGCATACGTCTGCAAAGAGAGCGGTATCTGTGTATGTGGCATGGCTCCCCAACCCTCGATCTACTCTGCATGTTCAGTTATGTGTGATTCTTTTTTTCAATCTAAAAACAAATCTAATGAGTGCATAACAGAATATGCTCACCAGATGTAATCTCCATAAGTGGATCAACAACACCAGGTTACAGAATGTGTCGCTCCCAACAAGGTAAGCAGAGTCTCTCTAGGTCTGCTCGTCTGCAGACAGCTTCAGAGGCGTTGAACATCCTCGTCAGCTGCTTCTGCCCTCTCCGCTACACTATACACGACCTCATGTTCGCTGTTGACTTTGTCGCTTCGTTTCTCTCGACGATTGCACTGAGAAAGGAGGGCAAGGAAACAGTAGGAGATCAAAGAGGATGTGCAGTTTTGTTGAGTGTAATAAATGCTGACCCCAAAAAATATGCACTCTAAGATCCAGAACCAGGGTGTTGTTTTGTTTGAGGCGGGGATTACTTGTTTATGGCACAATACAGTTACGCCGACTTGTTTATGGCACCTACATACAGATCATTGCATGTACCCAAGGGGGTTAGGCAGTTGAACTGATTTTATTTTTTTAGAAAAGGAGGAAGACCCCTCTACATTTAGGCGATGCATGCACATACTTTATTAATTACTAGCAAAAATGCCTGTGCGTTGCAACGGGAGAGAAAGTACGCATGCCCCTATCTCAATAAGCATAGTCTCAAGATCTCCACAATCCACGTTTTTTTTAACATGATGCCCATCCGTGTCACCATCTATCCTCCTTCCCACCGTCACTGACAGTGTCATAGTGCCCGAGACTATTTCCGTACTTTGCTACGGAGCAAAGCAAACGCTGCTAGAAATGAGTAGCGCGTGTTTATTAACATCACATCCTATCATTAATAATAAAATAGCACATAGATTATTAATAGTACATACAATCTTTTTTGCGACCTTCTAATGTGACTAAATGTTTTGGCTAGCTAACAAAATCTTCTGAGATTCTTTTTTGCGGGGAAAAATCAATTTGAGATTATGAAGAAAAATAATGATTTTCCTCAATAAAGAATCAAACCATTACATGAGCAACCAATTGGATTTATTTATTATATACTTGAATTAAACTAATATTTTGTTACTCATATTATTGCTATTTACTCTCGGAAAAATTATGTTATTTATTTTAATCCACTATACATTTTTTGATTTTGTATTAATCAAACTGCATTTGTTAATTATTTAATTTAACCGACCATGCATTAAGTTTTAATGTTTGTTACCCTGAAAAAAGTTTTAATATTTGTGAGCGACCAATTTTTTTCACATCGGTAACCCTAACATGCACTAATTGTGTTTGTACCTATAAAAATAAAATGGTATTTTACCCAATTGATATTTGTGAACTGAAACAAAGTAAAGTGAAGCAATTGCCACACGACGGAGTTTCCAGACTTGCACTAACTTTTCTTCTCAAGCTATAGTCATGCTCAAACATAGGGCATGCAAAAGTGTACGGATTGTGGATCTTGGAAAATTGTGCGTACTCACATTTTACCTCATTAATATTTGTGAAAATAATCATGTTATTTATTTTCATCCACTGTACATTTCTTGATTTGTTTATTAATGAAACTGCATGTCTTAATTATTTATTTTAACAGCCATGCATTAAGTTTTAATGTTTGTGAGCGGCCAATTTTTTACACTTCCATAACTAATTTTTAACTTGATAAAAAAAAGATCAACAAAAAAGTTGCATCCTCTTTGACATGTACTCCTAACTTCAGTCGGCTAAAAAAGAGTTCAGGTCTCATTTCTTTTCCCCACTTTAAAAAAATAGGAAAAATATGATCGAAAAGATCCAATTCGGTGCTTTTTTTTTTCTGTTCGCACGCCTTCGTTCTAGGAATCTCTCTTAATTTCCCTCGTTTAATTGCCGACAATATTTCTTAGGAATCTCTTAATTACGCATTTAATTGCCCACCATATTTGTCAAGCATGCATTAAGAATCATGTTCCTTAATTATCCCACAACAGTAATGTTTCCTCTTTGCCCCATTCAATATTTCTGCGGTACAATCCTTCCTTTCCTTTTCTTTCGAGAATCCTTATTTCCTTCCTTTCTGAGCACCAACTACGAATCCTCCCAATCAGCAATTTCCGAGCCGGCAGCCGGCTTATTAAGGCGATTGATGGTACTCAGAAAGAGAGAAACGACACCACAGTGCCGCCATCATCCGATCTGGAAGACCAGATCCTAGGGTTTCCCGAGAGCAGTATGAGTGGGTCGACAATAGTCACACGTACGACGATGCCTTCATCAAGGTAACGACGCAGAACGACGCGATCGCCCGCCGTCGGCTCGGTTTTCACCAGCAACTATGTCTCAACGACTCGCAGCCAGTGCTAGATAACGGATCTGGAGATCCGAACACCCAGCCTCAGGCCGACTACCTCTGACGGAAGAGATGACCACCACCGCCAGCTGCACTAGCCAGATCAGATCTGACCGAAGGTGCCGCCAAGCCACCCACCAGGCCCTCCACACCGCCGCCGATCCGAAGCCAGATGACGCGCCGCCACAGCATAAGTCGCTGCTGCCCGAGCCAGGCAAGTTGCCGCCCACCGCCGCCCATGACCAGGCTGCTCGACGCACTGCAGTCGTCGTCGCCTGCGACAGGGCCAGCCACCGCTGCCGCCGCGGCGGCTATCGCTGCCGCCGCCAGATCTGTCGCGCCTCCGCACGCACAAGGGCTCCGCACCACCCATAAGACGCAAGAGAGAGGAAGATCCCCGCCACCACCGTCGGCCCCCGGGCGCATCCCGACGGTGTCGTCCGCAGACCTAGCCAAACGGGCCGGCCCGGCACGGCACGGCCCAGCCTGTGCTAATCGTGCCTGGCCTGGCACGGCACAACCTGTGCTAATCGTGCCTGGCATGGCACAGCCCGCCGTGGCACGTTTAATAGCCGGGTCGTGACGTGTCGGCCCACGGGCGCTGCTCCTTGGCCCAGGCATGGCCTGATTAGTAAATGGGCCGGCCCGATGGCCCGTTTAGCACGCTGGGTTGCATATTTTCAGCCTGTTGGACTGGTTTTTAGGCCTATTGGGCTATATTTTAGATATACATGTAAAAAAATCTAAAAATTATATTAAAAAATTAAACAGGTCGTGTCATGCCGGCCCGCGTGCCCAGGCTTCAGGCCCAGGCACAGCCCAAGGTGTGCCGCGTGCCGGGCACGGCCCATTTAGCCCGTGTCGTGCCTGACCCATGACGGGCCGTGCCGGCGTGCTCGTGGGCTGGCATGTTTGGCCCGGCCCGTTTGGCCAGCGATAGTCCTCCGGCGGCGGCGGGGCGAGGGAAGGTGGATTCAGGACCGGGGGCGGCTAGGGCTGGAGACCCGCCCAAGTCGCCCGAGCGGGAGCGACGCGGGGGGCTGGAGCGGCAGTTGAACTGATTGACTTAACGAGTGAAACATATTTCTACTGTTCCCTGAGCAATAAAGATCTCAGGTGGCGTTTCAGTGATATCGGCTCCATGCTCGTGTTGATACTGTGGCAATCGTGTGCTTTCTCAACAAGAACACATTGCTTACGATACATCATAAAATAGTCGCAGCACACAACCTACCTCGAGGAGTTTTCCGCAAAAATGGAATCAAATTTCTCCAGCAGTTGACTGTCAGATGCTTCTGTTCCAGTGCCTTCTTCAAGTTCAGCCATTCTTGAAAAATAAAACGATTGATCAACAAAGTGTTGACATTTGACAGGACTCTATCAAATATAAAAAAGTAGGGAGTATTACTTCACTCTTAGGATCCACAAGCAATCCTAGTGCTCCATGATCACCGCACACCTCCTATATAGCACTTTTGATCTCTGCATCAGATGGTTCTCTATCCTCACTAGATCCAACCTAGTAAGAACAAGGCCAAGGAAGGGGCTTAGATCAGCATGGTCCTTCAAGCCCCAACACAATGCATCCTAACACGTGTCTGGACTCGCCCTTGTTTTAACAAACTGGTCATTGTAAAGAAGCCATACAAGATAATGCTAAGAACAAAAATGTAATTCAAAATGAGTTAGATCAGCAAACGAAGCAAATTGCTATGAAGCTAGAGCGTTGTTGCTTCATGAACAGTTCTTTCATACAATAAATTACAGTGATTAACTAGGTTTTTCTGTTCACATTACAGCAGACTAACAGCTTAACCAGATGGTCTACAACAACATTCTCATGGTATTTTTTAACAGCAAGAATGGTATAGGTAGTAAAGCCACTCCAAAATAAATAATAGATCGACCATTTCGTTCCTGAATAACCACACTGCAGTACAAATAAACGTTGCAGATTACAGCATGTGTCTTCTCCCATGTACAGTACATATGACGACTTTAGCGGCTTTATTACTAGAAAGCACATTGTTTGTTACCAACACTAAACAAAGAGAGTGAAGTTAGTTTTTGTGCACTATGTTGAGAAGTAGGGACGTTCAGCTAAGTTGCCGCCACGGAAGAAAGTGTCGTTAACTTAATTTATCTAGTGTTGCACATGGTTAACTTTGAACACACGGTTCATGTATATCTCACACGTGATTACTAGTTAATAGTGCGTACTGCTCATAAGTTGTGCAACCCATTTTTGTAACTTCATGAGGTTTGTAACTTTGATGTCACACTTTCAGCATGCTTTTATTTTGTCACTAAGTTTCTTTGGCGTTGGGCTTTATATACACCATTGCATGTTTCACAAGATGTTTGCACCATCCGTTTAGCCCTCAGATTACTTAGCTAAGAATGAGGATGCAGCTTTTAATTGGTTGAGAATCAGAATGCAACTTTTATCTACAAAACATCACATTCATCGTACCATACCTACAAGTTTTTTGGTTATCATACTGTCAATTGTGATATATTAGAGTAAACTGAACCGCTCTTATATTCCGCCCATGTTGGTTCTTGTTTCTTAGCTTCATCTTGGCGGTAACTAGACAAGATCTTGGTTCTTGTTTTTTAACATCATCTTGGAGATTTCTAGACAACGTGATGATTCTTGTTTCTGTACATCATCTAGGCGGCAGCTAGAGAAGATGATATTGATGCATTGTGTGTTTCAACGCCCACTTTCTCGAGAGGTGCAAGCACATGGCTTTCATGGGAGGGTCCACTTGTCCGCAACATGAACTTCATCATAAAATGGGTCATATGACCCTCTCCCTCACCCTAATGTTAGGAGGAGATGACAAAAGATGTCAAATCTGTGATGACAATCATCCCACGGGAATGCATAAAGGCATTAGTCATATTATCAGACTAAATAAAGTGAGCTTGATGGGCAGCTGTCGCGTTCTGGGTATATATTGGCATACGGATTGTATTTAGTCTACACTTCCCTTGTGTGAGTGTGATCCTATTTTTAAGTCTGAAAAAACCCAATACAAGGGTAACAAAAATTGTCCAAAGTTTGGGTGGAGCAAATATATTTCTCCAAAGCGGATCAAACACAAGTCTTGTTAGAGATATGTCGCTCCCAGCACATGTCGTACCAGGTAAGCAAAGTCTCTATGTCTGCTCCTCCGCGGACAGCTCCAGAAGACGTTCGGCCTCCCTGAGGAACATCCTCGTCAGCTGCTTCTGCCCTCTACGGTACACTATACACGACCATCTGTTCACTCTCGACTTCGTCGCTTCGACGGTTGCACTGTGAAAAGGAGGACAAGGAAACAGTAAGCAATCACCGATGTCGTGGCAGATTTATTAAGGGCAATGCGGACAAAAACATGCACTCTAGCTAAGATCAGAAACTAGGGTATTGTGCGGTTTTGAGTCAATCACTTGTTTATGGCACAATACAGTTATAAAGACTTGTTTATGTACAGATAACTGCAGGAACCAAAGCGATTAGGCAATTGAACTGATTGATGTAACGAATGAAACATATTTCTAGTTTTCCCTAGGCGATGAAAATATCAGGCGGCATTCCAGCAATATCAGCTACATTGCTCACGTTGACGCTGTGGCAATCGAGTGCTTTCTCTACAAGAACACATTGCTTACTGTGGCTCTTAAAATAGTCACTGTTGCTAGTGCCCGGAAGTAAATTTGGAGAACTATATTATGCTAAGATCTATACAAGAAGAGTAAGCATTGGAAATAAAAACAGGCACCTTCCCAGCAACATAAAAAAATCTACCTCAAGGAGTCATCTGGATCGTTGGAAACAAATTTCTCCAGCAGTTGGCTGTCAGATGCTTCTGTTCCAGTGCCTTCTTCAAGTTCAGCCATTCTTGCAAAACGAAAGGATAGATCAACTAACTGTTCACACTTGACAGGGCTATATCAAATAAGGAGGAAAATGGAGTCATGTTGTTTGTATTACTTCACCCTAAGAAGATCCACAAGCAATCCTAGCGCTCCATTATCACCGCACACCTCCCATATAGCGCTTTTGATCTCTGCGTCAGATGGTTCTCCATCCTCACTAGATCCAACCTAGTAATAGCAAGTTCAAAGAAGGGTCTCAAAACCAGATGATCACAAAAAGACAACACTTACTGTCCTTCAAGCCCAGATGCAATGCAACCTAAAACGGTTCTTGACTCGCTCGTTGTTTTAAAAGAAAAAAGCCATATGTCATAATGCTAAGAACAAAATCTAATTCAAAATGAGTTAGATCAGCAAAAGAAACAAATTGCTATGAAACTAGAGTGCCGTTCCTCCATGAACAACTCTTTCAAAAAAGGGAGAATACACAGGTTTAACTGTGTGTCTTTACAGCAGGCACTCTTGTTAACAGGTTAACCAGATGGTCTACAACGATGTTTTATATGGTATTTTTTTAACACCAATAATGATATATAATAAAGCTACTCCAAACAGAAATATAAGGAGCTCATCATCTCATCCAGCAGTTGGTAATGTAGCATGATGCCTAAAATATGAAGCTAATACTCACTTTACATCTTTTGTTTTCAGAGTACCCAGTTTGTCATCTAGGAGTCAACCCACGCTGTTTATACTTCAGAATACAGCGTGTGGAAGAAAAAGACCAACCTCTCCAAGCAGGGAAGCAACCTGTTCAAGCTCATGTTCTTGCATGGCAATTGTGCGAAGAGTACTTAAAAATTCTTGAGGGAAAACATTTTTGTGGAGATATGATGGAACTTTGCGTTGACCACTCCAACTGTAACTAGAAAACTGACTAGCATTTTTCTTGTTATCATCTTCACTAGAACTGGTGCTGGTTCCGAAAAATCCCCTATCAAGCAAACTTGTAGGTAGAAGACATCTCAATTCAGCCTTCTGCAAACATCAAATACATACAAAGTGAGAGCCATGGTGGCAAGTGGCAACAGCTGCTCGTTGAATTCATTTAGAAAAGTCATCACAATCTCGAGCCATGTTTTTCTAAATAAAAAAATTAACTCGAGCCACTCAGTAAATATCAAATACCCCATAGAAGAGAAACCAAAGGCGGCAGGGTATAGATAATAAGTGCGATCAAATTTTGACTCAATTCCAGAAAACTTTGTGTTGGGTAAGTTCATCTAAAGAGAACATAGTTGAAGCCATACAAGATAAACATAAACACTTGGTGTAATTTAAAAAAAAGATAAACACATATTTGTACCTGCATCTCAATTAGTTTCATCTTAACGTCAGCAGACTGAAGCTGTCTAAGAGCTTCTACTGGATAATGAACCTGCAGTTAAAGCAAGGACACCAAAGGATAAACAGCTACTTCTTACATAAGTATGCTATAAGAGGTTCTTAAAAAAGGTATTGATCTATTATCAAACTTAGAATACGCTGAAGGCATTGATGTACCATTTATCAAACGTTAACTCCTAATTCTAAAATTGCAGTGAATAATGACTTTCCTGTTCCTCCTTTTAGTGTGAGCTGGTTCTTTTTGTTTCGTTGCAATCGGTCACTTTAATGGGTTCACATTTAGCATGCAATCTATACGTTAACCAGAAAATGAAATTTGCAAAAAAAATATCCTACAAATCTTATTACAAACTTTTGGCGCATACATCAATGTGAGGGTTACCATGAGATAATCATCTGGATTATTGTCAACCACAAATCCATATAAGTACAGCAATTCCTGTTGGTAAACACAAAATACATTTCATCAGTAATTCTATTCTGATAACCATACATAAATCATGGCGACTTTGCTGGTATCTTTAATGACTGCATGTTGTTTTAAACCCACGCGATAGATAGTAAATCATGAAACACACTAGTTTCTTGATAACAAACATGATGCTAGTGCAACTTGTCATTCACCAATGAGATAGAAAAGTATCTTCCCTGCTTTAAGTACGCTGAAAATCTAGAGCCAATATGCACTCTTCAACTAGCATATATGTATCAAAAGTAAATCCGTAAGGATATGTGGATCCATGTAGAAAATCACAGATGCAATGGACAAAACAAAATGGACATGGAGCCCGTGGACTGGAGTGTGTGTACCTCCCTTGCCCCGTTCAAACATTTATCCTTTCATTATGCAAGCTGTCAGGCCTCAGTTACATGACAATTCTTCTCTAGATTATTCATCAGGCGTGTAACTGTGTGTGCAACTCTAAAGAAACTTCATCTGAGAACTTTTACCGTTCTAGAAAAAGGGTACCATGACATGTACTAGCTAAACGATGATGAACAAGTCTGAAGACAGGTGATAAATACTAACTCCATCTAATATGATCAAAAGGGAAGGATTGTTATATAAAGAGAACGAAAGGAAACAAATATTATATAGGATAATGTCTGGCTGTCCTGGTGGTTTATACCCTTAGATCTAGTGTTAGTTCATGCTTTGATATCACATGTTATCGCTGTTTTCAACACATCGCATCTTACTCCACACCTTAATAAAGTCAACTCTAAAGTCTCAAAAGCTGTAAAACAAAGGCTAGATTTGTTAATAATTGTATAAGTACCTCATTTCCTTTGTTGCCATAATTTATGTAGATCTCTGTCCCAGTCTCAACAGAGCTTTTACCAGCTTGCACTTCATAAAGAAACGAATATAAGGAGGTTAGATCAGTGACATTGCAAAACTGTATAAATTGGAAAAACACCATTTAATGTGAGGCTGGCAAATGGTCCCTGCGCCACTTGTAAGTGAGCCAGTGACACACAAGACACAGATGCTGTTTTTAAACTGGCATGATCTCTGTGATGTTACCGAGCAATTTGCCTCCACAAAGAATAGACACGACCATAGTGGGAACTATTTACTCTACTAACAAATAAGTTCGGAAAAAAAAGCTTAAACGAAGAACTATGAGATACAAAATTTGGATCAGCATAATTACCAAGCATGAGGTACATTGAAGCAGGAATTCCTGTTAAATTTCCCACCGAATCAACTTCCCATGTCGCCAGAGCCTTTACATCTAGAGCGGACAATCAAGCTTATCTTAGAATGGGGAAAGATCAATACTTATTTAACAGAGAAAGCTTGACTGTCTTCACTAGTAAAATTCATGTAACTCTTGGCAAATACCCACTGAAGTGTTTCTTATGGGTATCCTCCAATATGTCACGCCAACTGACTTGAATTTAGATCATTGATGTACTTTACTTTGGACTCTTACTGTGGTTACAGAAATCGATTCCTGGCACGAGTCCCTCAACCCAAATTGACTCTGTATTACAAGATTCAGGAATCACGTCACCACTACAATTCTTCGTTGTAATGTCAGTTTCCTGCAAATAAACACCAAGTGTTATGTTGTAGATGAAGATATCTATTAGCTTATTGGAATAAATAAAAATAAGATACCAGAAGCCATAATTATTATAAAAAATGACTGGCGCTAGCTCATCAAGCATCAAGAAGTTCTTCCAAGTATTGCTATATTATAGGTCAAATAATGTACTACTCCCTCCGTTCACAAATATAAGAAGTTTTGGATATTTCAATATGGACTACATACAGACAGAAATGAGTGAACAAACACGCTAAAACGTGTCTATATACATCTGATTTAGAAAAAAGTTAGAACATCTTATATTTGTGAACGGAGGGAGTATTATTTAGCCCTTGCGTGACTATTTAAGTCCATTTTAGTCCTTGATAGTTAGACTGTGTTTTACAAGCTGAACTGTTAGGCATGATTTCTGTAATAACGAGTATATGGATGCCCGCTATTCCAGCAGTTACAGGAAACCATTATTTCATCAGCATCACTTCTCTATATCTTACAGATAAAATCACTGTGTTCTAAACTGCAGTTTTCCCATTGTTTGCTGTGCCCCTCAAAAAAGGTTAAAAACTGATGATAATTATTTATGCAGCAAAAACGGCTAGTAATTGTGACACTGTAATTCTAGGATATGTGGGTCGCGTAAGTTGCAGCGATGACTACTCACCAGTCACCCAATTAAATATTTGATCCTTGGCAGTGATAATAATGGTAGCTAAGGTTCATCTCTTTGTGGTTAAATACTCGTTAACTAGTTCCACTGACGTTTAGCCATATTCCACAAAGGTTGTGCATAAGAAAGGAATCCAGAACCACCGGTATAAAATCGAAAAGGAAATTTACATACAATGCTAGAATGACAAATACTTCAGATTAAACTTGACTTGCTAGCATGCTCTTGTTCGGGAGGATTCAAACTAACCTGTTGATTGGTGAGACTAGAATCACCCAAAACTTCCCCAGTTCTTTTCTGTTGTTCATCAAGCGAGCCCGGAAAAACGTAAGAATGAGGTAACGGGATGTTCAGCGCTCGAGTCCAGAAAATCGAGTTTGCCCTGTCATAAACTCATACTGCTGATTAGCGTGGGGAGAAAAAGGGAGGAAATAAACCTGCAGATAATTAAAGGCCTCATTTCGGAGGTCTAAGCTGTTATTCTGTTAAACAATCGGATTTCGAGGGAAGGATTGGCTGTTGAAACTATTGCTTTAATTAAGTACAGATTCCTTGATAACCAAGTTTTCACCTAATTGGGACTTTCCACATATTAGCATGGGAAACAAAACCATGCTGGCAAAATGGCATCAAGTAAAATTTATATACTTCCGTCAATACTATAAATGCAAATGGTGATGCGCATACCAAAGGAAGTCCTCAAACCGCACTTCAATTGAGCTGCAAAATAAAACATTTGACGGGTATGAGGTTCATATATATGAAAAGGTGCAATCCCCTGTACAGCAAACCCACAGCACAAAAGCATTCCTTTGAGATAATAAAGGAACTATGTGTGCGTGTGTTTGGTAAAGAGCCAATACGAGCAAAATATCAACCAACCTTCCGGATCCGTCGACATGTAGAAGCTCCTCGACCAGACCTTTTACCTTGTCATCGAATAACTTTTGTAACGATTTTCTCTGAAACAAAAGCACCCGTTATGTTCATTTCCACCAATGTACTACTCTCCCAGTGCCCAATCCAACAAAGAAGCGAAAGCGGCAGTTTGCAGCTGACGGACCTGCATGACGGTCGCGCGGTGCAGCGTCGTCCCTTCCACCTCGGCGAGCTCCTCGTCGTCGAACCACACGGAGCTCCCGAAGGTGCTGGGGAGCACATCCAAGTACCTGCAGACGCAACGAGCAGAATCCCCGAATCTTAGCATTGGTTCAGAGTTGGGAGCAGGGGAAGAAGGTGTGAGTGAGCTTACGGCTTCCAGAGGGAGCTAGGGCGGAGGCGCTCGGCCATGAGGAAGAGCATGACGAGGAGGCGGTCGTCGACGCCGCCCTCCTCGAAGAGCGCGCGGCACCGCGGGCCGACGAGCGGGTCCTGCAGCACCCGCATCGGGGTGACGGCGAGGTCCAGCGGCACCGCCATCACCACTCCTGCACCACCACCAACCAACGCGGCCGATCGATCAGTATCCTGTGGAACCTCCGGCCGGGGGGGGGGGGGGGGGGGGAGCAACGGTTACCGTCGGCGGCGCCTGCATCGGCGGCGGTGGCGTAGACGCCGAAGCCCTTGCGGGCGCAGGCGCGGATCGTGCAGCTGCGGAGGTCGGCGCCGTTGGCCTGCGGTGGAAAGGAAGAGAGCCGAGGTTTAGGAGAGCACGGGGACCGACCGGGGGGGAAAGGGGAGGAAGGGAGAGGGCGCGACCTGGAGCCATTGCAGGAAGCACTGGAGCTTGGCCTCGTCGTCGGACGGGGCGGCGGCGGCGTCGGACGACATGGTGTTCGACGAAATGCGCGACCGAGGCAGAGCAAGTTCCAACTTGGAAGCTGTCGTCTGAACTTCTTTGAAGGAAAAGGAAAGCAATATAAGAACCTAAACCATTCGAATTTCTGGTCAAATCCTCTCCAAATTTCACCAACGAATTCTCCAGCCGCGGACGGAGGCTCGAAACGCGGTTCTCTTCCCGCGATTTCTCCGTCCGTAAATCGGCTCGAAACGCGGTTCTCTTCCCGCGATTTCTCCGTCCGTAAATCGACCCGTTTCGCGCGAAATTCGTGAGTTCCAAACGCAGATTTCGCATCATCACTTGGCACCAGCAACAAACACTCGGCGATCTACTGTATGTCTATAACAATATATAGATATATCATCATGTCCAGATTACATTCTACAACCAGTGACAGTGACACACTCATCTCTAATCTCTTCTCGTCTCATCTCATCTCACTTCACAGTGCAAGCAGAGAGACAGGCTACAGGAACAAACTCTGACGCCGTGGAGAGCCGATGCTAGCACACGAGCGAGGCGCGGAGGGAGAGGGTGGTGGACAGGTGGGTGCACGACGCCCACCGGATCACCGACTCGGCGACCGCCATGTCCAGGTCGTGCTGGTGCCCCCGCTCGCCGGCGCCGATGGTGTGGTTCCGTCTGCTGCGCGGCGACGGGTTCGCCCTCGTCGCCGCCGCCCCTCTCAGGGCCGCCTCCGCCATCCTCGTCAGAGCCGAGGAGGAGGCGGCCGTGAGGCCCACCGTCGTGGTGTCTTCGACACAATGAGCTTCCTTCTCCTTCTTGGTGTCGTCGCCTGAAGCCGCCGGTGGCTCGGGATCATCGGACCCTAGCCCGCAGAAGAACGAGAAGCTCGGCATCGACACGACGGGCGCAGCATCCTTCATGGGTTCGGGGCTGTCACCGAATGAGAATAACAAGGCTCCACAAGATGGAGCTGGAGCCCTGGAGGCAGAGAACGCGGAGAAGGACGATCTGCAGGAGAATGTGGGGGAGCAGGGTTCCTCCGACAGGCCCTGGCAGGCGATCGGGCCGCCGGTGCTGAAGCTCACGTCGCGGCTGCGTGTCGCCATCGGCGTGGAGAACGAGCACGAGCCTGGCTCCTCCCTCTCGAAACCGATCTCATGGCAACGGCCACAGGAATCGCGCGAATCGTCGGCGTGTTCCCGTATCCAGGAATGCTCTGCACAAAGAGCAGTTGTTTAGGTAATAAACCCCACATGGTAAACAACTGTAAACTACTACCATCTGGAGAAAGGAAACCATTAACAGCTGATCTGTACTACACAGTAAGGTCTGTAAATGATGCAATGACAGCAAATGCAAACAAAGATTCCATCAAGGGTGACAGAGATGAATCATCAACACTGATAAAGAAGCAACCATGTGATTTATCAAAGAAACATTCATGGGCCAGCAAAGATTCAGACTTGTTTATTTGTACAATGGAGGTTCTACCAGAAATCCAGAACATGACCCTAACATTGAACCTTTAGCTGGCGCTAGCTCATGACTTAGCAGTGAAGACTTGATATTTTATTCAAACCAGCTTTAAGCAAACAATTGTATACTGATCAACCAAATCCCGATTGATCTCTACATTCTGGTCAACAGCTCCGTTGCATGGATGAATGTATAGACATGACTCAAGAACCAAGGTCATTTCTATGTTTGTGTGTGATGCCAATGGTATATGAAAAGGAATGCAATTCTGAGCATTATGTGGTTTCTCAACAGAAGATTTTTTGTCTCACCTAGAACTTGCTCAGCTGTGAGCCTCTGACTAGGGTCACGCCGCAGCATGCCGGTGATGAGCACCTTGGCCGAATCTGAAACCCTGTCCCAGGGATCAGAAGGGAACCGCAGCTCTGTCGACCTGATACACTCGAAGATCTTCGACTTGGTCTTCCCCCAGAACGGCGGGATGCCACTCAGAAGGATGTAGAGTATAACCCCGGCGCTCCACACGTCGGCAGCCTCGTTGTACCCGCCGGCAAGCACCTCCGGCGCGATGTAAAACGGGCTCCCCACCGTGCCGCTCAGTCTTTGACCTGACAAAATCCAAACCCCCAATTTAGCCTCCAAAGACCACCAGACTTAACTAATCCAGAGGTGATCAGACTTGTGAATCAACCATACCAGGCTGGGTGTAGGTGGCGAGGCCAAAGTCGGCGAGCTTGATGGGCGAGGACGGCGACTTGCTGACGAGGAGGATGTTCTCGGGCTTGAGGTCCCGGTGCACGATCCCCTTGCTGTGGCAGTGCGCGACGACCTCCATGAGGTACCTGAAGAGCGTGGCGGCCTCGTGCTCGGGGAAGCAGCCACGCTCCTGGAGGCGGTGGAAGAGCTCCCCGCCGGCGCAGAGCTCCATGACGAGGTGCACCGAGTCGTGGTCCTCGTACACGGCCTTGAGGTCGACGACGTTGGGGTGGCCCGAGAGGCGCGCCATGACCTCGATCTCGAGCCGGACCCCCCGCACGTCGTCCGGGGACGTGAGCCGGTCCTTGGCGATGGACTTGCAGGCCAGCGCCTCGCCGGTGACCATGTCGGAGCAGGACCGGATGACCCCGAACTGGCCCCACCCGAGCTGCTCCCCGAGAGCGTACCGGTCGCCGAGGCACGAGGCGTGCGCCGCCTCCAGTATCGCGCCCCGCAGCCCCGGCGCCTTGTACGAGTTGTACTTGGCGCCGCCGGCGCCGCCGCCAGCGGCCATTCCTAGGAGGGGTTCCCCGCAGTGGAATCCCCCGCCGCTGAATCCCCGCCGGAATCCGACGAGGCCGGCCTCCCCCGAATCGCCCCCGGAGAGCTCCCCCGCCGCTGGCAGAACCCCGAATCTCGCGGCCTCAACCAGCGCCGCTCCACAACGGCCGTGGGCCGGTCGCTGGGCAAATGAATCTGCGAGGAGGAGGAAGAAGAGCAGGGGAAAAAAAGGCAAGCTTTAGCACTCGAGACCCCACGGAAACCGCCTCCGGAAAACCTAGCAGAAATCCACCGCAGATTCCGGGGGGCGGCGGCGGCGGCGGTGCTGGGAAACCGCCGCGAAATTCAAAATTCCCGGCGCGAACCCCGCGGGAACCCCGCCCGCCCGGCTTGGCAGCTCCCTCCAGAGCAAGCGCTCGCTCGGCCGCCCGGCCCGCGGCCTGGGGCGCGCGGATCGGAGCCCGGCGCGCGCGCTGGAGATGGCTCGCTCGCCCGAGGCAGCGCCCCCGGAGCCGCTGAGTGGGGATAAGGACGGGGGAGGGCGGAGGGGAGGAGGGGCACTCACCCGCGCGGAGGGGCGGCGGCGGCGGAGGAGGGGACGGGAGCGTCGCCGGCGGCGCGGCGAGGTCAGCAGCTCCCACCAGCAGCTCGCGGCGTTCGGGGGTGGAGAGGGGGAGAGGGGGGAGGGAGCTCACGGAGTTGTTGTTTGGTTCCGTTGGTGGTGGGCCCGGGCCGGGCCGGGGCCCACCTGGGATTAGGGGGAGCAGATGGAAAGGGAGCCCGGTTAGTAGGAGTAGTTTATTACAGCATCTCCAACAGGCGCCGGTCGCGCCGCACGCAAAAAATACATATACCACGCGTGCATCGGCTGGTTTGGCGCGGCGCGCTGCGCCCACTCCAGCAGCCGCGCTAAAATGCAGCGCGCGCGCGCCGCTCCAGCAGTGCGCGAAAAAAGAAGCGCGCGCTCATTCAAGGCTAGCATTGGAAAATAGATAGATTGCATACTCCCTCCTTTTCGGTTTATAGGGCTTATTTCAAAATTTTAGTTTTTCCATTTTATAAGGCTCAATTTGGTTGTTTCTCATCACATGTTCAGATTCCAAGGTGCATTAAATCATTGCATGCAAGTATTAAGAGAAAATTGATTAATGCATGTAATTTATGCATGCATGCATTGCAATTAATGCATTGATAAACATACTTTTTTGAGAAAAACAAGAACATTAATTGGATGCTTTTGAAAACTACAAAAAGTATCCCACCACTCATCATCTACCTTGGTTAGTGAGATTTTTGAATTGAGCCTTATAAACCGGAAAGGAGGGAGTAGATTTTTTAGGCTAAACGATACAAAGGTATTTTACATCTGAAACATAGATTGCATAATAATTAAAAACGACAAACGATAAAAAACGAGATAGATTGCATAAAAAAACTACTCTAAGTCGCTATCATCAATATCATCACCATTATCCTCCTCGGCGGTGTCGTCCGAGGTATCCAGCCAGATGTCCAACCACCGATCATCGTCCGGCGCGAAGAACGACTGCCCGCCTGCTGCAACGAGATCGGATTGCGCGTTCGCCAACGCCTTGCGCCGACGCCTGTCCAACCGCGCCTCGCGGCGCCTTCGCGTTTCCTCCTCGCGACGCCTTGCCCAGTAGGCCTGCTCGTAGACGACGTCCTCCGGATGGCGGTGGCGCCACTCCGCCATGACCCGCTCGTCCTCCTGGGCGGCGAGGAGGCGGCGCTGCCGCTCGGCGTGCTCCGCACGGTCTTGTGCCGTGTTCAGACGCGGCGGCGGGGCACGGTCGAGCGCTTGCTGGAGCATGTAGACATCCTGGAAGTTCATCTGGCCGCGCGGCCGGCCTAGGCGCCACGCTGCCGTGTCGTACACGCTGCCGTGTCGTACACGCGGCCGGCCTCGCGCGTCGTCCCGTACGTGCCGAGGCCGAGCCGGAAATCGCCGGAGCGTATCTCCGCGTAGTAGCCGCCGTTGGGGCGCAGGCGGACGCCGCGGTAACCGGACGCTCCTCGGCGGCGCGGCGGCATGGCGGCGCGTCGGTGGCGGGGCGCTGGGGCGGCGGAGGCGTGTCGGTGGCGGGGCGCTGGAGCGGCGCGTGGCAGAGAGAAGAAGAGGAGAAGAGGAGGCGTGGAGAGGCGCGTGGCGCGCACCGCACTTTTATAGGCGCGCCGTAAGCGGTGCGCAAAATATGGCGTGCGAGTTGGCGCCTTTTCGCGCGCGCGCAAGCGGTTCCCGCGCGCGTGGTTTTCCTGCCGCCGCTGGAGCGCGGCAAAACGCCCCGCGCGCGCTAAAGGCTGCGTTTACCCCGCGCGCGCGTCGTTTCGAGCGGCCGTTGGAGATGCTCTTAGTGTCATCATCCTCTTTCCACAAAAGTAATTATAGCATCTTGACAATGACAATGGCAATGACAAACCCATTGGTGGTATATATGTTGGGGGAACTAATCATCATCACCCTATTTACATGTTTGCTAATCATGTGGTTTGGTTTTGGGTTGATGTTGCCTTGTCACTCTTGTTGTGACAATTACTGGTATGCCAATGCGGAGAAAAAACTACTGGTATGCCTTTGGAGGTAGGCAATTGGGTTTGGGCGTATGCTCTTTGTCTTGCTTCCACTCTCTTGTAGCAAGTTGTTTATTAGTGCCATGTGTGTCTAGATTCATGGGCTTGGGAGTCAATCATCAATGCATTATGGGTTTGGATTAGCATGATCGTGCGGTTTTAATATTGAGAGTTGAAACGGAAAGTTGTCCGTGTGTTGGGGGCTTGGATTTTCGTGATGCCGACCGTTACTTGGCGCCAATCACACGCACATGCACCGTAATAATCTGCGCATTTCATTAACGGTCCACGGAGAGAATAAATATACTTTCGTCTTCTTCACATTTAAGGCTTTAATTAATGATATCTTGAACGTTGAAAGATACAAAGTGTCGAATCAGCGCATACACATGGTCGTAATAATCTGCATATTCCGTTAACGGTTCATGAAGAGAATAAATATAGCTTCGTCTTCTTCACCTTTAAGAGTTTAATTAATGATACCTTGAACGTCAAAAGATACAAAGTGTCAAAAAAAGATATGAAGTGTCGAACTAGCTTACAAGGCAAGCTCACATACACATGAGCGCACACACAAGATCAGACCAACTAAGCGCTAGTGTAAGTAGAATCAAAATGCAAACCAAGTCAAATAAGCCACACGGAACAGCAAAGCTAACATCTAAAGAACCCAAGTCGTTGGCAAGAGGAGTAAGCATAGCCGAGATTTGCGAAGAACCTTTAAACCACCATCAAACTCCTTCATCGCGGGACCCCCTTCCACAATGATTGAGAGCACCGTCCACGAAAGGCGAGGACCACCGGAAGCTCAAGTCGTCAGGTTGATGAATCTCCATCAGATCAAGGTGAGCAGCCAATCGCGCAAGACCTCGCCAGCGCTACCATCGCCAAGAGTAGTAGAGAGACAGTGGACCTCAAGATGGCGCATTTATGACGAGCATGATGCCGAAGCATTGTCATCGCTCGATTTGAACTAGATTTGGGGGGTTTGACCTGGTGTGCCAAGGAGAATGAAAGGTTGCAGTAACGCCTTCAAGATGGAAATGATGTTAAGGACACCACCTTGACGGCCCCAGCAATAACTCCTCGCCTCATGTCTCGGCACGACCTATCATTGCAGCAACCGCTGCACCATACCACCGGCACACATTCCACTTGTGAGTTGCCATGTAGCCCTCTTCACCGACTGCACCTACCCATGACTCTCGCCGCCATAATGCTTCTTCTTTATCTTCTTATCATCACATTTGGGGGATGCGCCGGGGGGGGGGGGATTAGGGGAATTTGATGGAAAGGGAGTCTGGTTATTAATAGCAAATACGCTAGTTGTGTCTTTCCATAAAAGAAATTAGCATCTTCACAATGATAATACCAAAAAGCAGCATTAGTAAGGCCATAGTGGAGTATTATAATATTGGAGTAGCAGCTAAGCATCAATCTATATAGCATTCGTCATTTGCCAATCATATGGTTAAGTTTAGGCTTCGTGTTGTTTTGTTATCATTATAGGAGTACTACATCCTTTGCGGGGATTAGTCTTGGCGTTTGCTCTTGTCGCTCTCATATACTATACTACTCCCTCCGTTCCACAATACTTGCCTTCTTTTGTCAAAATATAGATGTATCTAGACATGTTTTAGTATATAGGTACATCCATCTTTGGACAAATGGAAGTCAAGTATTTTGGAACGGAGGGAGTAGTTATTATTATACCTTTTGTTTGTCTAGATTCTATCCATACTTGGAATCAATCAGGGTTTGTCTTACATCTGAAATTTCAAACAAAAATGTGTCTACGTCGTTGGGGCTTGGATCTTGTGAGGCTAGCCGTTAATCACAGCTGGCGTGCATGCCCCTTAATTCAATCATTCGTGAAAAATAAATAAATTCACACTAGGTTTGGATGTATGGATGGATAAGATCAGGGCGTGTACAATGATTCCATTTTAGATATGTCATGTAAGATAAATGATGAGATGGAGGAGAAAGAAAACATAAAAATGGCTTGCTTTCTCTTAACTAAAATGGTATTTTAGCAATATTATCTCTCATTACATATTTAGACAGTGGCGGAGCTACGGCTGGGCAAAACCAGGCCATGGCCCGCCCAGCTCAACTAAAATTTAGTGAAGACTAGTGCTTAATTTGGGCCCTAAGAGCAAAACTTTAGATGTATATTGTACTATTTTTTAGCTGGCCCGCCCAAAAATGTGGATGTAGCTCCGCCACTGTATTTAGAAATATCTAGTTACGAGAGATAAGACTAATAAATAACACATTGCACATATATTTTTTTCATTGCCTTCTCTAGATTAAGGGATTCTCCTAAAGATATGGATAGATAGATAAGCATGCCATACTTTAGCTTCTGCTTTTTGGGTGGTTGACCTCCTACACCTAATTCTCTAGATTAAGGGAGTAGTTGACTTCTCTCCCTCTCACAACTTGCTAGTATATAGTATGTCCCATGCATGTGTAGAGGCTTGTATTGTCTCTAGATTTGCGACCGAGACACATTTGCTAACTGCATATTGGGCGATTACGTGCCAAAGAGATATGAATGAACAAGCAATCCATACACGCCGTCTTGGGATATGTATATGTAGCAATCCATATGGAGTTGGTGAGGACTATTAAATTTTGCGGCAACTGGAGTGAGTTAGTCAGCACTGTAGCTGGTCTCGAGAGCGGCTGTTGGCGGCACGGTGAGGTTAGCTCACAGATATGCATTTTGTTTTTGGAAAAGGAGGTCAACCCCGGCCTCTGCATTTGATAGATACATACGGCCACTTTATTAGAACAAGTTCAACGGCACGACCATTAGGGCATCTCCAGCCGCGCTTCCAGGAAGGCCTCCCCAGGTGATTTTTTCGCGCCGGCGCCGAAAAAACGGCCCAGTCGCGTCCCCAGGAGCCCGATTTTCGCCGGCTTGGGCCGAAAACAGCGCCGGCGGACCCAGGCCGAACCCGGCGCGCTGAGGGGCGCCCGGGCGAGCTGTTTTGGCGCGAAAAAGACGCGGGCCAGCCGCGTCAGCGACTCGGCACCTCGTCTTCCCCCAACGGCCTCGGTTCCCCCGGGGAATCAATGGCAAGGTTGACCGGCGGCAGCCTTGCCATTGATTCCTCACGGGCGGGGCGTCACGGGACGGCGCGCCGACGCCTCCCCTCCCTCGCACGCGTACACACGGGCGCGGCCCGGCTATAAAAGCCGGCGGCCTCCACTCGCCTGTGCCCACACCAGTCCTGCCCCTCGCCGCCGTCCGGCCCCTCCCTCTCCCTGCCTCTCCCGAGCGCCGCCGCCCAACCCCTCCCTCTACCTCTCCCGAGCCCGCCCAGCCCCGCCGTCGCCATGGCAGAACGCTTCCCCGGAGACGAGGCGGCGGCCAACGGCTTCGGCCGCCGTTCGCTCCGCGAACAGGAGTCCTGGCTCCTGTTCCAGGCGAACATCCCGGCGCCGCCGGACATGTGCGCCGGGCCGACGGGGTGGAGACTCAGCGCCGGGGGAGTGCCCATTCCCCCGTTGCCCGACGCCGTGACGAAGCCAAAGTACTTCGTCGAGGAGGTCGAGATCGTGCGCACGTCCCTCACCGACGCCCAACTCTCCCTCCCCAAGTACGCCGCCGACAACCACGCGGCCTGGGCGGCGTATTTCGAGCGCCGGCGGCCGCAGCGCTTGGCGTCCACCAACGGCGCACCGGTGGTCGGCGGCCGGCAGAACAGCGAGGGGCGCCGCCTCTGGTGGGGCGTCCCCGGCCGCACACTCGAGGGCGTGTTCACGTACCTCGAGGGCGGCAACGACCCGCCGTTGGCGTACCCCCCGACGAGGGTGGCCGCCCCGGCGCAGCACCGACGCGTTGGGTTATGGGCACCAAGGAGGTTCGGGTCCTCTTCCTCCTCTTCCTCCTCCCGATCCTCGTCGCACTCCTTCGGCACACCGGCCCTGCTCGGCGTCAAGGCCGAGCCCGCGGCGGAGACGCCGCTCGGCCGGCGCACTCGCAGCGCCGGCATCGTCATCAACGAGGGCGGCCGGCGCGCCTCGTCCTCGTCGGCTCCTCCGCGCTTCGTCAAGCCAAAGACGGAGCCGGGGCTGGCGCCGGTGAAGACGGAGTCGGGGCTGCCGCCAGTGAAGGCGGAGCTCGACGACGACGACGCGGCCCTCCAATGGGCGCGCCAGGACTCCATTGCGATGGAGAAGGCGCGCCGGGAGAAGGAGAAGGAGCGCCAGCGCGCCGCCCTACGCCGCTTCGAGGAGCGCCGACGCGGCCGCGAGGAAGGCGGGGTCGTCGTCTTATGCTACAGCGACGACGACGACGCGCCGTCGCCTGGTCGCCAAGGCGACGCCGAGCAGGGGTCCAGCAGGGGCACCCGCGTGAAGGACGAGAAGGCCGACGACGACGATGGCGGCGACGGCGGCGACGACTTCAGCCCCTTTCTGTTTTTTTAGAGTAGGTTAATGTAATTCGCCGAAATTTGTCATGTTTGGCCGAAATTTAACTAGTTTTTGTCATAACTTGGCCGAACGATTTTTTTTTTGTTTTTTTAAATACGCGCCTGGGGGCGGCCCTGGGACCGACTCGCCCCTAGGGCCATTTTTTGCGCCGGCTCACCCCAGGCGGCGCTTTTAGACGCCCCCTGGGGGCCAACGGCTGGAGATGCCCTTACAACGCCGAAGATGGAACGCCTATGACGGGGATGGAAGGGAATAGGAGAGTAGATGGAAAGGGAGTCTAGTTTGTAGTTAGTGGCGGTGGTATCTTTCCATAAATGCAATTAGCATCTTTGACAATGACAAATCCATTGATAGTACTGGTAGTATATTGTAGCACTAGCCCCTCTATATTTTTTTTTCGGAAAAACTTCCAATCTATTCATCTTCAATCATGGTAGTACAACGAATATCAGAAATAAAAATTACATCCAGATCCGTAGACCACCTAGCAACGATTACAAGCACTGAAGCGAGCCGAAGGCGCGCCGCGTCATCACCCCTCCATCGCTGGAGTCGGGCACAACTTATTGTAGTAGACAGTCGGGAAGTCGCCGTGCTAAGACCTCATAGGACCAGCGCACCAGAACAACAACCGCCACCGATGAAGAATAACGTAGGTTGGAAGAATTCAACCCGAAGACACACGAACGTAGACGAACAATGACGAGATCCGAGCAAATCCACCAAAGATAGATCCGCCGGAGACACACCTCCACACGTCCACCAACGATGCTAGATGCACCGCTGGAACGGGTGCTAGGCGGGAAGACCTTTATTCCATCTTCAAGGAGTCGCCACCGTTTAGCCTTCCTGAGCAGGACACAAACCCTAACAAGACAGGAAAAAACGACTGAAAACGGAGCCCTCCCGCCGGCTCTTGGCAGGATCCACCACGCCTCCATGGCCCTAGGGCCACCGGAGACAAGGCGGACCTGTGGCGGCGCCGGCGAGAGGCAGAAACCCTAGCTTTCTTTCTTGGAGGAGGAGGAGACAGATGAGTTCTTCTTTTTTGAATAAGGAGACAGGTGAGTTCGATTGTACATATTTGCTAATCATATGGTTTGGATTTGGTTTGATGTTGTCTTGTCGCTGTTGTAACTACCAGTATGTCAAAGTTCAAAAAAGGTAACTATTTTCAGTATGTGTCTTTGGAGGTAATTAGGTTTGGAAGTATGCTCTTGTCTTGTTTGTACTGTCTCAGCAAGTAATTTAATGTTTATTCGTAGTGTCATGTGCGTCTAGACTCTAGCCATGGAGTCAATCGGTGATGCATGATGAGCTTGCATCCTCCTGGAGGGCATGCGGTTTTAATATCTGAAAGTTTAAATCAAAAGTTGTATGTATTTGTGGGCTTTGAACTTTTGTGATGCCGACCGTTAATCACCATTAACGTAAGCACATGTGCTCTGCTCTGCACACTCCGACAACCGTTGCACGGAGAGAACACATAGACCTTCTTGGCCTTTAAAGGGAAGAAAAGGCCTAAACCTTGGATTAAATTATTAATGACGCCTTCTATGGCGAAAGATGCAAAGTGTTGAATTAGCTTCTAAGACCCTCACACATGTGTGCATGCACACACAAGATCCGACCACACGAGATCCAACCAGCTAAGTGCTTGTGTGGGAGCATGGTTAATAATATAGCCAACTTAGCCAACCTACTAGCTCATTTGTACAATAGTTAGCAAAAGACATTTACCATTTTTACCACAGCTTGACCCACCTTCTTCTCTCACAAAGTTTCTTGAAGCCCGTGTTGCAGCTGGCTACGAAACTACAACACGTTTCTTTTCTCTCTTCTCCAATTCAACAAAAATATTATATTTAAATCCTTTCAGTTTGCTTACATCATCTTATTATACTTGCTCTAAGTAGAACCAAAACGCAGACCCAAGCCGTTGGCAAGAGAAGTAAGCTCGTCCTGAATTTGTGGGGGAATGTTGCCCCGCCATCAAACTCCTTCATCGGGGAACCTTCCAGGATGATTGAGAGCACTGTCCGTGCATGCAGGAGCCCACCAAAAGCTCAAGCGGACATTTCGACAACACTCCCTTGGGTCTAGGTGAGAACTCTATCTGAAGCAAACCTGAATTCCGTAGGACCCCATCATCACCACCACGACAACTATCAAGAACGGTAGAGAGATTGTGGACTCCAAGACGTTGTCTTCATGCCGAGCACGACGCGGAAGCACCATAGTCGCTCGATCAGAACTAGATCCGGGGTTTTTTACCCCGTGTACCAAGGAGGAAGAAAGGTTGCATCGGCGTCTTCATGAAGGGAACGACGTCAAGGACGCCTTTGCCACCGCCGGCCTCGGGCAAGAACTCCCGGCCTCCAGGTCATGCGGCAGTCGATCGCCATGGGAACCGGCGCACCACGCTCCCGCCACACACTCAACTCGTCAGCTGCCACGTAGCCCTTGCCACCGACCAGCAGCTAAGCCATGACTCCCACCATCATCGCTTCTTCTTCTTCGTATCATCGTCATCGTCACCGTTATCACAATGAATCATAAATGTTAAAGATAGACTATACAGAAATGGATCCAGGCTTACATCCCTATTGTATGGACACGTACGCACGGTGACTAATTAAGCGTGCTGACTGGCGTCTTTGCTGGATTCGGTCACTACTCCTGTCATGTAGCCGTTGAACATGTCCATAACAAACCAAGCCACGTCATGAACAGAATATATAGATGGGGGACACTTGCAAATGATGGGCGAAATAAATAAACAACACGGCCGCTCGTCCCGTCGCTAACCCATGCCGGTTAGGTAGATGGATTAGATTAGAAAAATAGATTATGCCCATCATTTTCTGGAAGCAGAGATGCATCCAAACCGTGCGTACGTTAGCTTCTTCTTTTGGGCCGTTGACCTGCTACAGTGGGTTGGGTTAGAGTTGGTGAGCACTACTTGAGCGACCGAGCACTAGCTGGGAAAATTATGGTTAGGTCAGCTGGATGAGTAGTACTGGTACCACCCAATTTTGATGTTTGTTCGTTATTGTTTTGTACTAGTGCTATTTCCTTGGGGGTAATTTGTTTTGGAGGTTGGGTCTTTCTTGTCTCGGCCCTCTTGTGTATAGTAATTTATCGTGTCAAGCTTCAAGGCTTAGTCAATTAGGGACGGTTTTTTTTTTTGAGAATTTTTCATTCATATCATATCATGAATCAGTACAAAGAAATTGACCCTTACAAGCACACTGAAACGCAAATACAAAGGACCATGAACATGTAGAGTACCCTAAGACAACCATAACACAAGAAGATCTCCGGAGCCCTGTGTCATTATCCCTGAATCTTGAGAGAAGACCCCTGCAACAGAAGGATCTGCAACCAGTCGCAAGCAGGTCATCATCTTCGACCACGGTACAATTGCCACCACGCTGCTTCCTTCTCTCTTGACACCAGCGCTGAGAGGGCATGGACATCAATCCAACACACCTGCAACAGTAGTCGCCATCTTTGGCTTTGAGTACCCCGAAAAGTGTCCCTTCCGGAGGGAAGAGAACTCGAGTCATCCGACCGGTCCAGCACCGCGGCCGGGCCATCCGTCCGGACAAAGCAGGATATCCCACCAGCATCAGCGCAGAGGAAGAAGAAGAACAACAACAACAAATCATACCAACAAGAAGAAGGGTCTTCGTCTCCCTGCATCCATCGCCCATCTGAGGACCAAACGGCCAGTGCCGATGGACCTCCAGTAGCCCGCGACCTCGACGAGATCCGGGGATTCCCAACCCCGTTGGCTCCTAGACGAAGGCAAAAGCCTTGCCTGACCGCGAACGGAGCCCGGAGAAACTTATTCCGACGCGACACCACCGCAACGGTCTCGGCAGCGTCTCCCCCAACCCTAACCCTACCACACACCCACCTAGCGAACAGACCCGAGGTTCCCCTTTCCTCCCAATCCGGAGCGGCCGACGGAGAGAGAGGGAACCGGCGGCATCACCGGCGGCGCGCAAGGGCACCCTCGTCGCCTCCCTTGATCGCTGTGCGATCCTACCTTTCTGGAAGTAGTTGTCACCGGGACGGGTTTGTTTTTGAAATGTTCTATTTGGGCTGGCTAGTCGGTTTATAGGTAATTTTAGGGCATTACTGATGGCAGGATTGTAGAAACGTGGGAATAGGAAACATGTAGGATCCACTTTTCTCCCCTTCCCCACGCGTCCTCCTCTCGCCGTCGCCGAGCGGCGCCGCCGGGCTTGCTCGTGCGGCTGCCGGCGGCGGCGGGGCTCCGTCCCTGTGGCCGATTGGACGCGGATGACGATGTTTCGACGACGACTCAAGGCAGTGGATGCGGCGGCCTCTATGCAGCAGGCTTCTACTCTCCCTGGTAGCGTTGGCATGATGCGGCTTCACCAAGAAGCGGAAGCAACGGCTGCGCCAACCAGATGCAGAGGAGTACAAGCAGCAGGACCGGCGGCCACCATGATCCAGGTCCCCAATCTGAAGAGCCACCTTCCAGGGCCGGCGTTGCTCTTGTGACACATCTTCAGCATCATGGTGTGAAGGGATGTGGTGGTGGCCTTGCGGTAGATGTTGCGACCGCCACCCTCGCAGCCGACGGGTGGCTCATCGATGCGACATTGGCTGGACGCATTTGTCGGAGGGCTAGAGGCGATGCACGGCGGCGATCGTGTCCTTCCCTCAGGATGATCTGCTGCCAAAGGCAAAGACGACGGAGCTAGTGGCGGCACGTGATGGCGTTGTCTCGTGTAGATCGGGCATCAGATGCCACTTGTGAGGATGGTTCGAGACTGTCGAACTGTCCCAAACTCAGGATTTTGGCGGTTCTCGTGATCCTCCTCTCTCGTCAAAGAATTTGTCGCGTGTGCGACAATGAGCTTTCGCTGTTTAGTGCCTTTTTGTGCCGTCCAGGACCGTGTGTGTAAGCTGCCACTGTACCACTGGGACCGTGGCAAGTGGAGGAGATGACATAAGATGACTTCGATTGAGTGGTACTGCTTGAGCACCTAGTCTCGAGCTCCGGGGTGAAAACCCTAGGTCTTACCCTAGTTGGTTGTACCCGACAATGACAACGTTTTTGCGCCATTACCTATTGAGGCATTGTTTGGAGATTGCTCGGACTAGATCTTCAGGGTGAAAACCCATGATCCGGCGGTGATTGGATCTGGCGATGACGGCGTTTGCACGTCGTTCCCTTCCTGGAGGCATTGCTTTTGAAGAACTTTTCTAATAGTCCTTATGTTGTCAAGGGATTGTTTGTGTTGATGGTCGTCGTTGTATATTGTTGATTGTTGTTTTGATCGCTTCAGGTTTTTTCTTTTTCTCCCTCCGTATGGCATAGCTTTGGTCTTCTATGACTTTGCTTTTTGCCTGCGGGTTTTTTTGTGTGTGTGCGTTGATGTTGGCTGTGTGCATCCTAGTTATGTAGAGGCCGGGTGTGCTCATTATGTTTGTATCCCCTTGATGCTTCATTATGAATTAATAAAAGTCACCCTTTATCAATAAAGGTAACATGTAGGATTGAAATGCCGTGTTCACCGAAATCCTATAGGTTTTGAGTTTGTTTCATTGTATTAAATGATTTTTTTTAAGTTTTAAGTGGGTGTTCGTTTTTCTATGGAATATATTAGTACAAATCATTCCTTCAAAGACAATCCTATAGAATTTGATCCTATATATGAATCAAATGGCTAACATAGAAAAAATACTTAAGAATTCAAGTCCTCTAATTTTTTATGAAAATGCTTTGAATCAAAGCGGCCCCAGTATTTACTACGTGCAGCTTGTACCGGGTTGCCGGAGGGTCATGCAAGCAGGTTTGTCACCTGAAATTTCAAAACCAGAGTTGTGCACACGACTTCGTGTGCTTTGGATTCCTATGGCTCCAGCTGACCGTTTATCGCGGGCGCCGGCGCCCCTTAGGCCTTGTACAATGCAAGATGCTTAGAGAAGGTGTGTAGAAAATAAATTAGTGTCTCTTTAAGCACCGGTGCTTATTTTTAAAGAATAGACGCTTAATTAGGCACCCCTCATGTAAATATAAGCACTGATGCTTTAGAAAAATTTGATTTATTTTTTTAAGCATCTCCTTAAGCACACGTAGCATTGTACAAAGCTTAGCTGGTGCTACTAGCAATTCGCTTCTCCCTCTTGGTGGGGAAACAGAGCGTGTGGCTGGCAAGTGGCAAGGCATGGCCTGGCAGCCGCGCCGCATTAGACCATCTCCAGCCGTTGGCCCTCCAGGGGCGCCTAAAATTGCCGTCTGGGGTGAGCCGGCGCAAAAATTGGGCCTGGGGGCGAGTTGGTCCCCAGCCGCCAGCTCCAGGGCCGCCCCCAGGCGCGTTTTAAAATAAAAGAAGTATAGCAAAGTTCGGCAAAGTTCGGCTAAACACGATAAATTTCGGCACAGTTCGGCGAAGTTCACGGATTTTCATTACATATCATATATATATAAACTAATCTAAAAAAACTGGCTGAAGTCGCCGCCGTCGCCGACGACGTCGTCGTCGGCCTTCTCCTCCTTGACGCGGGCGCCCCTGCTGGAGCCCTGCCCGGCGTCGCCATGGCGGACTGGTGGCGGCGTGTCGTCGTCGTCGTCGCTGTCGTAGATGACGACGACTCCGCCTTCGTCGCGGCCGCGTCGGCGCTCCGCGAAGCGGCGCAGGGCGGCGCACTGGCGCTCCCTCGCCTTCTCCAGGCGTTCCTTCTCCATCGCTATGGAGTCCCTGCGCGCCCATTCCAGGGCCGCGTCGTCGTCGTCGAGCTCCGTCGTCTTCACCGGCGCGGTCGGCTCATTCTTCACCGGCGCGAGCCCCGGCTCCGTCTTTGGCTTGACGAAGCGCGGAGGAGGAGCCGACGAGGAGGCGCGTCGGCCGCCCTCGTTGATGACGATGTCGGCGCACTCGCAGCGGCGGCCGAGCGGCGTCTCCGCCGCGGGCTCGGCCTTGACGCCGAGCAGGGCCGGAGTATCGGAGGAGTGCGATGAAGATCGCGAGGAGGAAGAAGAGGAGGAGGACCCAAACCTCCTTGGCGCCCATGGCCCGGCGCGTCGGTGCTGCGTCGGGGTGGCCACCCTCGCCGGGTACGCCAACGGCGGGTCGTTGCCGCCCTCGAGGTACGTCAGCACGCCCTCGAGTGTGCGGCCGGGGACGCCCCACCACAGGTGGCGCTCCTCGTTGTTCTTCAGGCCGCCGATCACCGGCGCGCCGTTGGTGGACGCCAAGCGCTGCTGCTGGCGGCGCTCGAAGTACGCCGCCCAAGCCGCGTGGTTGTCCGCGGCATACTGGGGGAGGGAAAGCTGGGCGTCGGTGAGGGAGGCGTGCACGACCTCGACCTCCTCTGCGGAGTATTTGGGCTTCGCCACGGCGTCGGGCAACGGGGGAATGTGCACTCCCCCGTCGCTGAGTCTCCACCCCGTCGGTCCGGCGCGCATGTCCGGCGGCACCGGGATGTTCGCGTGGAACAGGAGCCAGGACTCCTGTTCGCCGCCTCGTCTCCGGGGAAACGCTCTGCCATGGCGACGGGTTTGGGAGAGGTAGAGAGGGAGAGGGAGGGGCTGGGCGGCGGCGCTCCGGAGAGGTAGAGGGAGAGGGAGGGGCTGGACGGCGGCGAGGGACGGGGCTGGTGTGGGCGCAGGCGAGTGAGGCCACCCGGCTATATAGCCGCGCCGCCCGTGTGTACGCGTGCGAGGAAGGGGAGGCGTCGGCGTGCCGTCCCGTGACGCGCCGCCCGTTAGGAATCAATGGCAAGGCTGACCGGCGGCAGCTTTGTCATTGATTCCCCGCGGGAACCGAGGCCGTTGGGGGAAGACGAGGCGTCGTGTCGCTGACGCAGCTGGCCCGCGGCTTTTCGCGCCAAAACAGCTCGCCCCGGCGCCCCCCGGGCGCCCCCCAGCGCGCCGGGTTCGGCCTGGGTCCGCCGGCGCTGTTTTCGGCCCAGGCCGGCGAAAATCGGGTTGCCGGGACGCGACTGTGCCTTTTTTCGGCGCCGGCGCGAAAAAATTGCCTGGGGAGGCCTTCCTGTGCGCGGCTGGAGATGCTCTTAGCCAACGATAGTGTGCCCAGAGCAGGGCAGGCAGGAGTGGGAGTCGCTACTAACTCTACAGTAATCAAGTACAGTAGATCACCTTTTTTCTCTTAATCTTACAATGAAACCAGCTAATGCTAGTGGCCGTACCATAACATTAGCTTCTGCTTTTGAGCCGTTGACCTGCCGCACGTGGTGAAGGTCTGTCAGCCTCTGGATATGTGACGGGGAATTGGGCGTACATTTCCATGGTGGTACTAGATCATCACTTTTTCGGCTAGGTACCGAAAATAGACAACGGACCAAGTACTATATATGGCGTTGGGTTTATTGTACCTACTACTATTATACTCTCTCTGTTTGTGAATAAATGTACATCTACCTTTTGTCCTAAGTCAAAGTTTTCAAAATTTGACCAACTTTATAGAAAAGGTGTAGTGACTTATATGACATCAAATTGGTATATTATGAAAATACATTTCAAAACGGATCTAGTGATACTAATTTAGTGCCATAAATGCTGCTATTTTTTCCTATATAGTTGGTCAAAATTTTAAAACATTGATTTAGGACAAAAACTAGAAGTACACTTATTCGCGGACAGGCGCCAGTTAACTTGGCGCTATTATATGTGGTTGCATATTGCGTATGATGTCTAACTTGTATTGCTTCTAACTTTGTTGAATTGCATCTGTTTATTTTAGACGTAATGTCTGTGAATATGACACATGTTTCTATTTCTAGAATATACTATATCTGATCACACTATGTTTTTACATCAGACTATTGTTTTTGCATATCCCGCATCAGTCACTTATGATAAGGCACTTTTAAGTCGCCACTTTGATATTGATTGTGTCTTGCATATGATTTCTACGATGTACTGCTTCTAATTTGTTGAAATGTCAGACAGTTTGAACTTGGCAGAGTGATATTGGTTGCATCTTTCATATGATGTCTAGCTTGCAGTGCTTTTAAGTTGTTGAAATGACTTCTGCTTAGTTACCACATCATAGGTGTGAATATGTCACGCCGTCCTATTTTTCATACATATTTCATCCTCGTATCATGTGTTTGCCTTTCAGTAGTGTTCGTCAGTATAATGCATGAATGAGTTCTGAATAGTGAATTTTATTCCTTTTTCTTATCGGTTTGACTTTACAATACAAAATCAATACAGCTGAAGGAAATTAGTCCGTCAGTGGATGATGGTGGTCCTTCGGAGCAACTCAAACAGAGGGTCTCTACAGATTCTACTCCACCATCCTCCCAACAAGATTCGCAAGACAACGCAGGGCTGGACAGTCAACATAGCTGTGTAGATGATGAGCACATCTCCCCTACTCTACCATCACAGGTGCTTGCGCTAACTTGGCACTATTATATGTGATTGGATGTTGCGTATGATATCTAGCTTGTATTGCTTCTAATTTTGTTGAATTGCATCTGCTTACTTTACACATAATGCCTGTGAATATGACACGTGATCCTGTTTCTAGAACATATGTGTAGATGATGAGCACATCTCCCCTACTCCACCATCATAGGTGCTTGCTCTAACTTGAAATGTGGTTGTGTGTTCCATATGATGTCTAGTTTGTATTGCTTCTAATTTTGTTGAATTGCATCTGCGTAGCTTACAACTTATACCTGCAACGATCACTTACCCATAATATTAAAAAAAACGATCACTTATCCATAAGACACATTTACCTTGGAAGTGTGATGTAGGTTGCATCTTGCATTGTTTCTAGCTTGTACTGCTTCTAATTTCTTGAGATGACACTTACGAAGAGACACTTTTTACTTGATAGAGTGATATTGGTTGCATGCTCATATGGTGCCTAGCTTTCATTTCTTCTAATTTTATTGAAATGCCTTCTGCTTACTGTTGTTTATACATATTCCATCCTCATATCGTACGTGCGAATATGCAATGATGTCTTTTTTTGTATATATTCCATCCTCCTATCTTGCGCTTGCCTTACATCAAAGTAGTGTTCGTCTGTATCATGCATCAATCAGTTATGCAGAGCTAATTTTATTCATCTTCTTGTGATTTTGACTTCATAAGGCAATATCAAAAAATAAGAAGGAAAAGAGTAAGTTAGGGGATGTCGGTGGTCCTCCGGACCGATGCAAATAGAGACTCTCTAGATTTGCCACCGATACTGCTAATGAAGTTGAAGTACCAAGTCTACATGATGAGTTCATCTCCCGTACTCCACCATCGCAGGTGCTTGCTCCAAGTTGACAGTGTGATAATTGGTTTCATGTTGCATATGTTGTCTAGCCTGTATTTCTTCTATTTTGATTAAATTGCACCTGTTGAGTTTATATGTTATACATGTGCATATGACATGCCTTTCTGTGTCTAGAATACACTGCATCTATCTATCATATCATGTTCTTACATCAAAGTACTGCTGTTGTGTATCCGCATCAGTCACTCATGATTGGACGCTTTTAACATGGCAGTTTGATAGTGGTTACATCTTGCATTGATTTCTACGTTGTACAGCTTCTAATTTTTCGAAATTCCACTTATGACAAGACACTTTTAACTTGACAGAGTGATATTGGTCGCATTTTTCATATGGTGTCTAGCTTGCATTACTTTTATTTTCTTGAAAATCCTTCTGCTTAGTTTACATATCGTAGCTGTGAATATGTCACGCCGTCCTGTTTTTCTTACATATTCCATCCTCATACGGTTGTCTTACATCAAATTATTACTTGTCTGTTGATACGTCTCCAACGTATCTACAATTTTTTATTGTTCCATGCTATTATATTATCCATCTAGGATGTTTTATATGCATTTATATGCTATTTTATATGATTTTTGGAGTAACCTATTAACCTAGAGCCCAGTGCCAGTTTCTGTTTTTTTCCTTGTTTTTGAGTTTCGCAGAAAAGGAAAAACCAAACGGAGTCCAATTGACCTGAAACTTCACGAAGATTATTTTTTGACCAGAAAAAGCCCACGGAGTATCGGAGATGGGCCAGAAGAGTCCTAAGGAACCCACGAGGGTGGGGTGCGCCCTACCCCTTGGGAGCGCCCCCTACCTCGTGGCCGCCTCGGAGACCCCCCTGACTTGTTCCCGATGCCGACACCTCTTATATATACCCAAACTTCCAGAACATAACTAGATCTGGAGTTCCGCCGCCGCAAGCCTGTAGCGACCAAATACCAATCGGGACCCTGTTCCGGCACCCTGCCGGAGGGGGGATCCCTCACCGATGGCCATCTTCATCATCCCAGCGCTCTCCATGACGAGGAGGGAGTAGATCACCCTCGGGGCTGAGGGTATGTACCAGTAGCTATGTGTTTGATCTCTCTCTCTCATGTTCTTGATTCGGCACGATCTTGATGTATCGCGAGCTTTGCTATTATAGTTGGATCTTATGATGTTTCTCCCCCTCTACTCTCTTGTAATGGACTGAGTTTTCCCTTCGAAGTTATCTAATCGGATTGAGTCATTAAGGATTTGAGAACACTTGATGTATGTCTTGCATGTGCTTATCTGTGGTGACAATGGGATATTCACGTGATCTACTTGATGTATATTTTGGTGATCAATTTGCGGGTTCCGTAACATTGTGAACTTATGCATAGGGGTCGGCACACGTTTTTATCTTGACTCTCTGGTAGAAACTTTGGGGCACTATTTGAAGTTCTTTGTGTTGGTTGAATAGATGAATCTGAGATTGTGTGATGCATATTGTATAATCATACCCACGGACACTTGAGGTGACATTTGAGTATCTAGGTGACATTAGGATTTTGGTTGATTTGTGTCTTAAGGTGTTATTCTAGTACGAAGTCTTCAATAGATTGATCAGAAAGAATAACTTTGAGGTGGTTTCGTACGCTACCATAATCTCTTCGTTTGTTCTCCGCTATTAGTGACTTTGGAGTGACTCTTTGTTGCATGTTGAGGGATAGTTATATGATCCAATTATGTTATTATTGTTGAGAGAACTTGCACTAGTGAAACTATGAACCCTAGCCCTTGTTTCCTAGCATTGCAATACCGTTTACGCTCACTTTTACCACTTGCTACCTTGCTGTTTTGATATTTTCAGATTACAAATACCCATATCTACCATCCATATTGCACTTGTATCACCATCTCTTCGCCGAACTAGTGGACCTATACAATTTACCATTGTATTGGGTGTGTTAGGGACACAACAGACTCTTTGTTATTTGGTTGCAGAGTTGCTTGAGAGAGACCATCTTCATCCTACGCCTCCCACGGATTGATAAACCTTAGGTCATCCACTTGAGGGAAATTTTCTAATGTCCTATAAACCTCTGCACTTGGCGGCCCAACAACGTCTACAAGAACAAGGTTGCGTAGTAGACATCAAGCTCTTTTCTGGCGCCGTTGCCGGGGAGGTGAGTGCTTGAAGGTATATCTTTAGATCTTGCAATCGAATCTTTTTGTTTCTTGTTTTATCACTAGTTTAGTTTATAAAAGAAAACTACAAAAAATGGAATTGAGGGTGCCTCACATGCTTCATTTTTTTAATATCTTTCGTGAAAATAAGGATTCCGATAATTGTGCCAAAATGCTAGAAGAATGCATTAAAATGTTTTGCACTAAATCTTTGAATGATGAGCATGATTGCAATGTTGTTAGTACGAACTCTTTGAATATCCATAGTACTAATGATGATTGCACTAGTCATGATGAAAATGTCTCTTATAAGCATGTCAATTTTTGTGGAGTGCATAGAGTTTGCAAGTACACACCAAATAGGGAAGATAGATTTTGCAAGAGGCATAAGTATTTAGAAACCAAATGGTTGCAAGAGAGACTAGATGTTTGTGCTGAAAATTTAAATTTTCTTAGTCATCCTTGTGAACTTTGCAATGATCGTGGTCATTTAAATATCCAATGCAAATTGTTTCATGATCGTATCGTGTCCAAAAATTGTGATGACTTGATTTCTCTTGCGCACCATAATGAACTTAGTTTGCTTTTGGGTTATGAAGAAATGAAACATAATGCCAGAATTTGTCCTTGATAAAGTTCTTGATTTTGATCTACAAGAAATTTTTATGTATTGTGCGGTGAATTGCATTGAAAATCCTTATATTGCCAATTACATAAATAAAAGAAAACAAATAGAAGATGAAGAGAATACTAATGAAAGGGAAGAGACCTCCCAATATCCTCCTATTATTTATTATGATGAATCAGGTAACGAGGAGGAGCTTTCTATTCAACCAATCTCATTAATAAGGAGCTCAAAAGAGAGGGTTAAACCCACACATGATGTGAAGAAGAAAAAGAAAAGACGGAGAAGCAAAGGTAGAAAGGTATCCCTCCCAAATGATGTTGCTCCTATTACTCATTGTGATGATGATAATTGCTATACTATTGGTGTTATCCATACTATTAACGATAAGAGTGATTATGTTTATGATATGAAAAGGCCCAAGCTTGGGGATGCTATGTTTGATGAGGATGACATGTTTGAGAATATATTTGCTGCAATTAATGTTTTTCCCAAGCATGGGGATGCTATGATTTATGAAGATGATATTTTTAACCTCCCAAGTTTTGATATGCAAATTTATTATGATGATAGCATGCCTCCTATTTATGATGATTATATTGATGAAAGTGGGTTTGGAAGAGTGTCAACTTTAGGAAGTAATGATCCCACTATTTTGGAAGGTGTTGAATCTTATTGTGATAATTGTGAAAGTGGATTTGGATAGGTCATGACTTTATTTAGTAATGATTCCACTATCTTGGAAGAGGTTTCAATTGATTATGATGAGAACAAAGCTGCTACTTATGATGATTATTGTGATGACACTTATGCTATAAAAAGTAGTGGTGATTATATTTATAAAACTTGTCATGATTATGATTACCCTTTTTCTGAACATTACTCTTTTAATGTGGAAACAATTTATAGTATTCGAGTTTCTTATGACACTCCCACTATTCCAAATGAGAAGAATTTTGCTTATGTGGAGAGTAGTAAATTTTCTATGCTTGTAGATCATGAAAAGAATGCTTTATGTGATGGTTATATTGTTGAATTTATTCATGATGCTACTGAAAATTATTATGAGGGAGGAATATATGCTTGTAGGAGTTGCAATAATATCAAGTTTCCTCTCTATGTGTTGAAAATCTTGAAGTTATGTTTGTTTTGCTTCCTATGCTAGTTGATTATTGTTCCCATAAGTTATTTGCTCACAAAATCCCTATGCATAGGAAGTGGGTTAGACTTAAATGTGCTAGTAATATTCTTCATGATGCTCTCTTTATATTTCAACTCTTATCTTTTATGTGAGCATCATTGAAATCATCATGCCTAGCTACGGGCGTTAAACGTAAGCGCTTGTTGGTAGGCAACCCAATTTTATTTTTGTTCTTTGCTTTTTGCTCCTGTTTAGTAATAAATAATCTATCTAGCATCTGGTTAGATGTGGTTTTATGTTTTAATTAGTGTTTGTGCCAAGTAGAACCTTTGGGAAGACTTGGGTGAAGTCTATGCGATCTTGCTGTAAAAAATAGAAACTTTTGCGCTCACGAGATTAGCTGCCATTGTTTACTGGAGAGTGCTTTTAGGTTTATTCTTCTTGCAGATGAGTAATAGACAAATTCCTCAGGTCCACCAATTTATTTCAGAATTTTTGGAGTTCCATAAGTATACGTTTGATATAGATTACTACAGACTGTTCTATTTTTGACAGATTCTGTTTTCTATGTGTTGTTTGCTGATTTTGATGAATCTATGAGTAGTATCAGTTTGATAATAGGGTTTAGGGTTTCCCGTGGGACAAAGCCTCACCACATCTTTCTATATATAACAAACAACATATACAAATACATACGTACAGGGTACGTGTACACGACACGCTAGACCTATTTTTAACACCCCCCTCAATCTGAACTTCTACTCTGTACAAGGTTTAGATTGGTACTAAAACGGTCTAACATCTGTCTGGTGGCTGGTTTAGTAAACACATCAGCTAGCTGATTGTTAGAAGAAGTGAACCTGACTCCGGGAGCTCCGGAAGCAACACGCTCGCGCACAAAGTGGAAATCAATCTCGATGTGCTTGGTACGCGCATGAAAAACTGGGTTGGCAGTCAGATATGTGGCCCCTAAGTTATCACACCACAGAGCCGGAACATGCTGCTGAGACACTCCAAGCTCTTTGAGTAGTGACTCTACCCAGATGGCTCCAGCAGCTCCATTTGCCAAGGCTTTGTACTCGGCCTCTGCGCTCAATCGCGAGACTGTTGGTTGTTTGTTAGAACTCCAGGAAATGAGGTTCGGTCCAATGAATATAGCAAAACCGCCAGTTGATCGTCGATCATCCGGACATCCTGCCCAATCTGCATCAGTGAAGATACTAATGCTAGTAGAGACAGCCTTGCGAAACTTCAGCCCCGGTGTGCAATGTTCCTTTCACGTAGCGTAAAATCCGCTTAAGAGCTTCCCAATGAGCATCAGTGGGTTTGGGAGAGAAACTGGCACACCTTGTTCACCGCAAACGAAATATAAGAACACACTAAATCATTATTCCTAACAATGTTTTGAACAATATTATTCGAGGGATGACCGAGACGCTGGTGCCACTAGGACGGGGTGGTCTTGATGCTGAGAGACGCTTGGCGGTTGGAGGAGGACGACGCGCGACTAAACGGGATGGGGTTGAGTCCGCCATGACATCTACCATGAAGAAGGATTTTCTTCGTGGCCGTGTCCTTAACAAGGGAAAAGAAACGGTGAAACTCCACAAAAACATCATTATCAAGAACGAGACAATAAACGGAGAGAAGATGTTGATGAATATGTGGGAGACGAAGAATATTTCGTAAATGAAGAGATGAACCGAGTATGGTGGAGTGACCAATATGCGAAATAGACAAACATGCACCATTTGCCACTTGCGCTTGATCCTTCCTGCCACAGCGCTCGTGGAAGTGTAGACGATCGAGATCATTCGTCAGGTGGTCCGTCGCACCCGTGTCCAGGATCCAGCGCGACTGCTCATGGGAGGAGGATGTGGACGTGGAGTTGGCGGAGCGGTGGTCATGATCATAGCGGCTACAACAGTCGCCGGCCTCGTGACCCCGGTTCTTGCAGATCTGGCACCGGGGACGCCAGCGCTGTTGGGGAACGTAGCAGAAATTCAAAATTTTCTACGCAACACCAAGATCAATCTATGGAGTAATCTAGCAACAAGGGAACGAGAGTGCATCTACATACCCTTGTAGATCGCTAAGCGGAAGCGTTCAAGTGAACGGGGTTGATGGAGTCGTACTCGTCGTGATCCAAATCACCGATGATCCTAGTGCCAAACGGACGGCACCTCCGCGTTCAACACACGTGCAGCCCGGTGACGTCTCCCATGCCTTGATCCAGCAAGGGGAGAGGGAGAGGTTGGGGAAGACTCCGTCCAGCAGCAGCACAACGGCGTGGTGGTGGTGGAGGAACGTGGCAATCCTGCAGGGCTTCGCCAAGCACCGCGGGAGAGGAGGAGGGAGAGAGGCAGGGCTGCGCCATGGATAGGTCAAAACTCATCTGTTGGCAGCCCCAAAGTCCTCAAGTATATATAGGGAGAGGGAGGGGGGTGCGCCCCCTTTAGGGTTTCCACCCCAAGGGGTGCGGCAGCCCCAAACCCATCTAGGGTGGCGACCAAGGGGGGGAGAGGGGAAACTTGCCCCCCAAGCTAGGTGGAGGCTCCCCCTCCCCAAACCCTAGGCGCCTTGGGCCCTTGTGGGGGGGGGGGGGGGCGCACCAGCCCACCTGGGGCTGGTCCCCTCCCACATTTGGTCCATGCAGCCCTCCGGGGCTGATGGCCCCACTTGGTGGACCACCGGGACCCTCCTAGTGGTCCCGGTACATTACCGATAAAACCCGAAACCCTTTTGGTGACCAAAATAGGACTTCCCATATATAATTCTTTACCTCCGGACCATTCCGGAACTCCTCGTGACATCCGGGATCTCATCCAGGACTCCGAACAACACACGGTAACCACATACAAACTTCCTTCATAACCCTAACGTCATCGAACCTTAAGTGTGTATACCCTACGGGTTCGGGAACCATGCAGACATGACCGAGACGTTCTCCGGTCAATAACCAAAAGCGGGATCTGGATACCCATGTTGGTTCCCACATGTTCCACGATGATCTCATCGGATTAACCATGATGTCGAGGATTCGATCAATCCCGTATGCAATTCCCTTTGTCTACCGGTATAGTACTTGCCCGAGATTCGATCGTCGGTATCTCGATACCTTGTTCAATCTCGTTACCGGCAAGTATCTTTACTCGTTCCGCAACACATCATCCCGTGATCAACTCCTTGATCACATTGTGCACATTATGATGATGTCCTACTGAGTGGGCCCAGAGATACCTCTCCGTCACACGGAGTGACAAATCCCAGTCTCGATTCGTGCCAACCCAACAGACACTTTCGGAGATACCTGTAGTGTACCTTTATAGCCACCCAGTTACGTTGTGACGTTTGGTACACCCAAAGCATTCCTACGGTATCCGGGAGTTGCACAATCTCATGGTCTAAGGAAATGATGCTTGACATTAGAAAAGCTTTAGCATACGAACTACACGATCTTGTGCTAGGCTTAGGATTGGGTCTTGTCCATCACATCATTCTCCTAATGATGTGATCCCGTTATCAACGACATCCAATGTCCATGGTCAGGAAACCGTAACCATCTATTGATCAACGAGCTAGTCAACTAGAGGCTTACTAGGGACATGGTGTTGTCTATGTATCCACACATGTATCTGAGTTTCCTATCAATACATTTCTAGCATGGATAATAAGCGATTATCATGAACAAGGAAATATAATAATAACTAATTTATTATTGCCTCTAGGGCATATTTCCAACAAGCGCCGGCGGACGCCCCCGTTGCCTCCTCCGTTTCCTCCTCCGTTGCGGCTGTTGCCGCCGTTGTTGTTGTTGCAGCCAGGGGCGTTGCCCTGGCTGGGGTCGTAGCCTCCCAAGCCAGGCGGGAGAGAACCAGCAGAGGGACGGCCGCCACTCGGGCAGCTAGAGTCGGCAGCGCGGCCGGGGTTGTTGTGGTAGACCGGCCGGGACGCGGCATTGGCGGAGGACTACCAATCCTCAAGCTCCGATTGCTGCTGCTGAAGGGCCTCGTAGTGAAGGACACTGGAGTAGAACGCGGGAAATGTGATGGTCACGCCCGCGAAGTTCATCGAAGCAGCGATGGGGTTGAGCGCCGAGCCAAGCCCGGTCAGCATATAGTCGATGGTCTCATCGTCACGAAGAGGAGAGCCGCCGGCGGCCATCGCATCAGCGAGGGCCTTGACCTTCTGCATATACTCGCCGGCGGGGCGATCTCCCTTCCGCAGCGCCTGGATCTGGCGCTGGAGGTTACGCACCCCGGTGTTGTTCTCGGCGGCGAACATGGTGTGCACGGCCGTCCAGGCGGCGGCCGCCGTCCTGCAGCCGATGAGCTGCGTGGAGATCTCCACGTTCATCGAACCAAGAAGATGCCCGAGAACCTTCTGATCCAGCGTCCACCACTGCTCGTACTCAGGGTTGGACACGGTATAGGCGGCCTCGCCGGTGCCTGTCGTCACGGTCGGCACCGGCGCCTTGGCCGAGCCGTCGAGGAAGCCGTGGAGGTGAACACCGGCGAAGCTGGGGAGGGCAAGAGCCCTCCATAGCATGAAGTTGTTGCAGTCAAGGGAGACCGCGATGGGCGGAAGGACAGGGGTAGGAGCCAACGTGGCGGGTGGGGTGATGACGGGGGCGATCGGGGCGGGCATGGAGAGGGTGGAGAGCGTGAGCGCGGAGGAGGGAGTCATCGTGGGTGCCGGCACGGTGGCCATCGCGGCGGCCGCGAAAAACTGCGGTGGCGGCGACGGCGGTGGTGGTGGGAGGAGAAGCGGCGGCGGCTAGGGTAGGTTCTGAAACCAAGTTTGAGAATAGGGTTTAGGGTTTCCCGTGGGGCAAAGCCTCACCACATCTTTTTATATATAACAAACAACATATACAAATACATATGTACAGGGTACGTGTACACGACATGCTAGACCTATTTTTAATAGTATCATAGGGTATGAACCACAGAGAAGCTGGAATACAGTAGATATTACACCAATATGAATTCAGAATGAGTTCACAATAGTACCTAAGTGGTGATTTATCTTCTCATACTAACAGAGCTTACGAGTTTTCCGTTAAGTTTTGTATTGTGAAGTTCTCAAGTTTTGGGTAAAGATTCAATGGACTATGGAATAAGGAGTGGCAAGAGCCTAAGCTTGGGGATGCCCAAGGCACCCCAAGGTAATAGTCAAGGACAACCAAGAGCCTAAGCTTGGGGATGCCCCGGATGGCATCCCCTCTTTCGTCTTTGTTCATCGGTAACTTTACTTGGAGCTACATTTTTATTCACCAGATGATATGTATTTTGCTTGGAGCGTCATTTTATTTTTTTGGTTTTGCTTGCTGTTTGAATAAAATACCAAGATATGAAATTCTTAAATGTTAGAGAGTCTTCACATAGTTGCATAATTATTCAACTACTCATTGATCTTCACTTATATCTTTCGGAGTAGTTTGTCATTTGCTCTAGTGCTTCACTTATATCTTTTTAAAGCACGGCGGTGGTTTTACTTTGAAGAAATAGATGAACTCTCATGCTTCACTTATATTATTTTGAGTCTTTTAGAACAGCATGGTAGTTTGCTTTGGCTATAAAATTAGTCCTAATATGATGAGCATCCAAGATGGGTATAATAAAAACTATTATATAAAGTGCATCAAATACTATGAGAAGTTTGATACTTGATAATTGTTTTGAGATATGAAGATGGTGATATTAGAGTCATGCTAGTTGAGTAGTTGTGAATTTGAGAAATACTTGTTTTAAAGTTTGTGATTCCCGTAGCATGCACGTATGGTGAACCATTATGTGATGAAGTCGGAGCATGATTTATTTTTTGATTGTCATCCTTATGAGTGGCGGTCGGGGACGAGCGATGGTCTTTTCCTACCAATCTATCCCCCTAGGAGCATGCGCGTAGTACTTCATTTCGGTAACTAACAGATTTTTGCAATAAGTATGTGAGTTCTTTATGACTAATGTTGAGTCCATGGATTATACGCACTCTCACCCTTCCACCATTGCTAGCCTCTCTAATACCGCGCACCTTTCACCTGTATCATACACCCACCATATACCTTCCTCAAAACAACCATCATACCTACCTATTATGACATTTCCATAGCCATTCCGAGATATATTGCCATGCAACTTACCACCGTTCCATTTATTATGACACGCTTCATCATTGTCATATTGCATATCCCAGTACACCGCCAGAGGCATTCATATAGAGTCATATTTTGTTCTAAGTATTGAGTTGCAATTTTTGAGTTGTAAGTAAATAAAAGTGTGATGATCATCATTATTAGAGCATTTTCCCAAGTGAGGAAAGGATGATGGAGACTATGATTCCCCCACAAGTCGGGATGAGACTCGGGACGAAGGAAAAAAAAGAAAAAAAGAGACCTAAAAAAGAGAAAAAGGACCAAATAAAATAAATAAATAAATAAATATAAAAATGAGAGAAAAAGAGAGAAGGGACAATGTTACTATCCTTTTACCACTCTTGTGCTTCAAAGTAGCACCATGATCTTCATGATAGAGAGTCTCCTATGTTGTCACTTTCATATACTAGTGGGAATTTTACATTATAGAACTTGGCTTGTATATTCCAATGATGGGCTTCCTCAAAATGCCCTAGGTCTTCGTGAGCAAGCGAGTTGGATGCACACCTACTTAGTTTCTTTTGTTGAGCTTTCATACACTTATAGCTCTAGTGCATCCGTTGCATGGCAATCCCTACCCACTCACATTGATATCTATTGATGGGCATCTCCATAGCCCGTTAATACGCCTAGTTGATGTGAGACTACCTTCTCCTTTTTGTCTTCTCCACAACCACCATTCTATTCCACCTATAGTGCTATGTCCATGGCTCACGCTAATGTATTGCGTGAAAGTTGAAAAAGTTTGAGAACATCAAAAGTATGAAACAATTGCTTGGCTTGTCATCGGGGTTGTGCATGATTTAATATTTTGTGGGATGAAGATAGAGCATAGCCAGACTATATGATTTTTTAGGGATAGCTTGCTTTGGCCATGTTATTTTGAGAAGACATGATTGCTTTGTTAGTATGCTTGAAGTATTATTGTTTTCATGTCAATATTAAACTTTTGTTTTGAATCTTATGGATCTAGATATTCTTGCCACAATAAAGAAGATTACATTGATAAATATGTTAGGTAGCATTTCACATCAAAAATTCTGTTTTTATCATTTACCTACTCGAGGACGAGCAGGAATTAAGCCTGGGGATGCTGATACGTCTCCAACGTATCTATAATTTTTGTATTGTTCCATGCTATTATATTATCCATCTAGGATGTTTTATATGCTATTTTATACGATTTTTGGGACTAACCTATTAACCTAGAGCCCAATGTCAGTTTCTGTTTTTTCCCTTGTTTTTGAGTTTCGCAGAAAAGGAAAACCAAACGGGGTCCAATTGACCTGAAACTTCACGGAGATTATTTTTTGACTAGAAGAAGCTCACGGAGTATCGGAGATGGGCCAGAAGAGTGCCGAGGCACCCACGAGGGTGGGGGCGCGCCCTACCCCCTGGGCGCGCCCCCCTACCTCGTGGCTGCCTCGGAGACCCCCTTGACTTGTTCCCGATGCCAACACCTCTTATATATACCCAAACTTCCAGAACATAACCTAGATCGAGAGTTCCGCCTCCTCAAGCCTCTGTAGCCACCAAATACCAATCGGGACCCTGTTCCGGCACCCTGCCGGAGGGGGGATCCTGAGGGAGTCCTGGATTAGGGGGTCCTCGGATAGCGAGACTATATCCTTTGGCCGGACTATTGGACTATGAAGATACAAGATTGAAGACTTCGTCCCGTGTCCGGATGGGACTCTCCTTGGCGTGGAAGGTAAGCCCGACAATTCGGATCTGTAGATCTCCTCCCTTGTAACCGACTCTGTGTAACCCTAGCCCCTCCAGTGTCTATATAAACTGGAGGGTTTAGTCCGTAGGACAACAACAATCATAATCATAGGCTAGCTAGCTTCGAGGGTTTAGCCTCTACGATCTCGTGGTAGATCAACTCTTGTAATACTCATATCATAAAGATCAATCAAGCAGGAAGTAGGGTATTACCTCCATTGAGAGGGCCCGAACCCGGGTAAACATTGTGTCCCCCGCCTCCTGTTACCATCCGCCTTAGACACACGGTTCGGGACCCCCTACCCGAGATCCGCCGGTTTTGACACCGACATTGGTGCTTTCATTGAGAGTTCCACTGTGCCGTCACCATAAGGCTTGATGGCTCCTTCGATCATCGGCAACGATGCGATCCAGGGTGAGGTTTTTCTCCCCGGATAGATCTTCGTATTCGGCGGCTTCGCACTGCGGGCCAACTCGCTTGGCCATCTAGAGCAGATCGAAAGCTACGCCCCTGGCCGTCAGGTCAGGTTTGGAAGCTTAAACTATACTGCCGACATCCGCGGAGACTTGATCTTCGACGGATTCGAGCCCATGCCAGGTGCGCCACACAGTCACGACGAGCATGACCTAGATCTGCCGTCGGACGGTGTTCGGAAGATCACACCTGTGGCTACTCCGGCTCTCAATCCGGAGCAGATTGCGCCGTCCGAGGATGGGTGGATGGACCCTACCATGGAGGTCGCACACTCAGTGGCGATGGAGCCGAACGCTGACTTTACCTTCTATGAGACCCGTGTTGCCGAACCATTGGATTCATCCCTGGCCACGGGCCCCGAATCGCCTGCGTCAGTGCCTACCGAATCTGATTGGGCACCGATCATGGAGTTTTCCTCCGCAGATATCTTTCAGCACTCGCCCCTGGGCGATGTGATAAACTCATTAAGGTCTCTCTCCTTGTCAGGAGGCCCTTGGCCGAACTGTGTCCGACTTGAGTGGGAAGCGGACGACAAAGAAATTCGTTCCCCATCCACCACCCACTTAATAGCCACTGTCGACGATTTAACCAACATGCTTGATTTCGACTCCCAAGAAATCGATGGTATGGACGACGATGCAGGAGAGGAACAGGAACCATCACCCACAGGGCGCTGGACAGCCACTTCATCACATGATATATACATGGTGGATACACCCAAAGAAGACAATGACGAGGAACGGGAGGATGCAGCGAAGGATAACCCCCTCGAGAAGCAACCAAAGCGACGACGTAGGCGCCGCTCCAAATCCTTTCTCGGCGAAAACAGCGATAACAGCGCAAGAAATAATAATACCCCGGTCGACTCCATAGGAAACGACGACCACATGGACCCAGCGACAGAGCAGGATGAGCCAGCAGACGGCGAACATGGTACGGAGCCGCTGTCCGATCACGACGATGCCGAGGGAAAAGATCATCAGCCTGTCTCCGGAGACAAGAATAGTCTGGACGACAATGCACACATCATCCTGGAAAGGCACTTGGAACAAGAGAACCTCCACAGAAGGCTTATTGCCACCGCGACGAGTCTGAAGAAGCAGAAGCAAAGGCTTAAGGCCGGGCAAAATACACTCATCAGTAGATGGAACAAAGTGCTTGACACTACAGAAAAGTACAGTGACAGTCGCCACACAAAGAGCTATGTAAAGCACAAGCTACTGCCTGAATTCGATGACGAGGCCCTAGAGCCCATACAGCCGAAAAACAAAACGGCCAATCAGCAGAATCGACCACCCCGTGGCCTCGATAGGGCGGCTAACAATGTTGCATATAAGTCAGCACACGATTTATGTGAGGACTTGCACCAAAAAGCCAGTATGACCAGGTCCATCTACGGATCTAGGAAGCGCACTCCGGCATAGAAGCAAAACCGAACACTACAACCGTCAGCATGCCATGACACATCCAAATACAGGGGTGCTGCACACCCCCTATGCTTCACCGACGAGGTGCTGGATCACAAATTTCCAGAGGGATTCAAGCCCGTGAACATAGAGGCATACGACGGAACGACAGACCCCGGGGTCTGGATTGAGGACTTTATCCTCCATATCCATATGGCTCGCGGAGATGATCTCCACGCCATCAAATACTTGCCCCTCAAATTGAAGGGACCAACTCGGCACTGGCTGAAAAGCCTCCCCGAAAACTCAATTGGAAGTTGGGAAGAGCTTGGGATGCTTTTAGGGCTAATTTTCAAGGGACCTATGTCTGACCTCCGGATGCAGACGATTTAAGTCATATAATTTAACAGCTCGGAGAGTCATCCCGAAAGCTTTGGAATATATTTCTCACTAAGAAGAATCAAATCGTCGACTGCGCGGACGCCAAAGCCTTAGCAGCTTTCAAACACGGTGTGCGGGACGAATGGCTCGCCAGACACCTCGGCGAGGAAAAACCGAGGACAATGGCAGCCCTAGCAAGCCTAATGACCCGCTTCTGCGCGGGGGAATACAGTTGGCTGGCCCGTTGCGGCACCAGCGACCCAGGCACATCCGAAGTCAGGGATGGCAATGGAAAACCATGACGCAATAAAAGCAAGCATCAACACAATGAAGACATCCCAGACAACACGGCGGTAAACGTTGGATTCAGGGGTTGTCGACCCGGTCAACGGAAAAAGCCATTCAAAGGCAGTAGAGATGGACCGTCCAACCTAAACAAGATCCTAGACAGATTATGTCAGATTCATGGCACCTCCGACAAACATGCAAATCACAACAACAGAGAATGCTGGGTCTTCAAGCAAGCCGGCAAGCTAAACGCCGAACACAAGGGGGGGAGACACCAAGTGAAGACGAGGATGAGCCTCGCCAGCAAAACACTGGGGGACAGAAAAAATTCCCACCAGAGGTCAAAACAGTGAACATGATTCAGTAACAAAAAGGAGGAGCAAATGCGCACTCCGAGACATATGCGCCGTAGAGCCCGTCACCCCCAAGTTCAACCCTTGGTTGGCCTGTCCGATCACTTTTGATCACAGGGATCACCCGACAAGTATCCGTAATGGAGGATCGGCTGCCTTAGTGCTAGACCCAATAATTGACGAATACCATCTCACCCGAGTCCTTATGGACGGCGGCAGTGGTCTTAATCTGATATATCAGGACACAGTCCGCAAAATGGGGATAGACCCGACAAGAATCAGCCAAAGCAATACTACCTTTAAAGGAGTAATACCAGGCTCAGAGGCCCGTTGTACGGGCTCTCTAGTACTAGAGGTTGTATTCGGTTCTCCCGACAACTTCCGAAGTGAAAAGTTAACCTTTGACATCGCTCCATTCCGAAGCGGCTATCAAGAACTACTCGGAAGAACGACCTTCACTCGTTTTAACGCAGTACCGCATTACGCTTATCTTAAGCTTAAGATGCCTGGTCCACGCGACATCATCATAGTTACCGGAAACACAGAGCGTTCCTTACGTGCGGAAGAATGTGTGGCGGCTTTAGCAGCCGAACACTGAGCGGCCTCCCCAACCAGAATAAATGATCGGTCGTCAAGACCGCGGACACGGCTAGACGAGTCCGGCGCACCACTAGCTATAACAGCTTAGATAAACTTGAGGTTGGGTCGATAGATATACCCCCATCACTACTGGAATCAGCTAGTTTGCCATCTGCCAGTTCTATGCCGTCCGCTAGCGGACGGCAAAGAAGCTCTTTGCCATCAGCTTGCGAAAAGCAGACGGCAAAGAAATGGCTGATGGCAAAGACCAAGTTTGCCATCTGCCAGTTCTTTGCCGTTCGCTAGCGGACGACAAAGATTCTTTGCCGTCGGCTAGCGGACGACAAAGAAGGAGGGGCCGCACTGACGAACTGCAAAAAAAAAAACCTAACGGGCTCCCTCTTTGCCGTCCGCTAGCGGACGGCAAAGAGCAAGAAGGCGGACGGCAAAGAGGGAGGCCCCACATAACGTTAACGGGGCCGCGCCCCACACACCGGCCTCTCTCTCTTTCTCTCCCCGTCGCACCATGCCCCGCCGCCGCCCCGTCGCACCATGCCCCGCCGCCGCCCCAGCGCCCCCCGCCGCCCCAGCGCCCCCCGCCCCCTGCCGCCACCCCAGCGCCCCCCGTCGCACCACGCCCCGCCGCCGCCCCAGCGCCCACCTCCGCGCCCCGCCGCCCTGGCCGGGCCCGGCGCCGCCGCCCCAGGCCGCCCCGCCCCCCTCCTCCGCCGCCCCAGGCCGCACCACCCCAGGTGAGCTTCTTCCTTTTTTTCCTTTTTTATGTTTTTTTAGTTTTAGGTTTATGTTTAGTTTAGATTTAGTTTTAGTTTTAGGTTTATAGGTTTAGTTTTAGTTTAGTTTTAGGTTTAGATTTAGTTTTTTTCTTTTTCTGTTTTTTTAGTTTTAGGTTTAGGTTTAGTTTAGGTTTAGGAAAGAAGAAAAAGAGAAAAAGAGGAGATCAGGAGAAGAAGAAGAAGAGGAGGAGGAGAAGAAAAAAGAAGATTAGGAAGAAGAAGAAGAAAAAAGAGGAGAGGAGGAGAAGAAGAAGAGGAAAAAGGAAAGGAGGAAGAAGAAGAAGAAAAAAGAGGAGAGGAGGAGAAGAAGAAGAGGAAAAAGGAAAGGAGGAAGAAGAAGAAGAAGAAGAAGAAGAAGAAGAAGAAGAAGAAGAAGAAGAAGAAGAAGAAGAAGAAGAAGAAGAAGAAGAAGAAGAAGAAGAAGAAGAAGAAGAAGAAGAAGAAGAAGAAGAAGAAGAAGAAGAAGAAGAAGAAGAAGAAGAAGGAAAAAAGGAAGAAAAGGAAAAAGAGGAAGAAGAAGAAAAGGAAAAAAACCGACCCGACACGGTACCCTAACCCCGACCCGGCACCCCGACACGACACCCCGACCCCGAGACCCCGACCCCGAGACCCCGACCCCGACCCCGAGACCCCGACCCGACACCCCGACTCCGACCCCGATCCCGACATCCCGACCCCGATACCCCGACCCCGACACCGACACCCCGACCCCCCAAGCCTGACCCGACACCCCGACCCCGACCCCGACACCCCGACCCCGACCCGACACGGTACCCAGACCCCGACCCGGCACCCCGACACGACACCCCGACCCCGAGACCCCGACCCCGACCCCGAGACCCCGACCTCGACACCCCGACCCCGACCCCGACCCCGACCTCGACACCCCGACCCCGACCTCATATATTTGTGAATTATTAGTTAGGTCATATATTTTTCGATTTTGTTATGAAAAACATCATATATAATTGTGTTGATCGTGTAGTTTTAAATGTGCAGTTGTTTCATCGCTGCGAGGTTTGGTGTTCGACGACCTCGCCGTGCGTTTGACGAGCTCTGCCCCTTCGTTCGTGGGTGAGCACAAATGACAAGTCCTCCTCCCCCATTAATTATTTGATCTATTCCGATGAAACTTGATAGCTAGCTATATATGTGTCTTGAATCATCAGTATGCGTAACCAATATGTGTCTCCCGTTCGAAAGCGTCATAGTTATAAATATGCATGCATTTGCATATTTATAACCTTGATTCTTTCGAATTGTCCAACGCTATCCATGGACAGCCCGAGTATGTGTAGATTGGGTTTGTTTTCCCATATGCTTTGCTCCGGATCCGACGCATAAATTTCGTCAGTGCCTCCCCTGTTGTTCTCCGGGTACACTTCCTCTTTGTTTATTGCAGAGACGTGTATCAGGAGAACAGCGGGGAGGTTCTGCCGAAATTTTGCGTCGGATCCGGAGCATAGCATGGGAAAATGAACCCAATCTACACATACACGGGTGGGATTAGGACCTATCATTACCTATTAGAGTGTAGGTTGCATGGACGTAATAAAATTGACAAAGTAGATCAACTGATGAATATATACATGGTGAATTACATATATAATTGTTGTGTGTCCAGTAGCTCTGAAAGTCAAGATGAGTGACCGTGCTTTGATGTATACCGGTCACACTGGTCAGAACAAATGGAGCGCTGACTGGTTCACAAAAACTAAGGGGTTTGTGCAAGCCGCATTTGCAAATGGCCAAAAGAAAACCTGGTGCCCCTGTTTCCGGTGCGGCAATTGGGAAAAGAAGACAGAGGCTGAAATGGGCAAACACCTGCAGAAGAGTGGTTTTATGCCCGATTATACGGTGTGGACATTTCATGGTGAGTCTGCCCAACGTGACCGAGCTGAGGTGGATCGTCGTCGCACCGACAAGCATGGTACCGGGATGGAAAACATGGTGCAAGGCTATGATGATGCTCGGGATTCGGACGAGGAGATGGAGGAATCTGCAAAGGCCTTCAATGAAATGTTGGAGTCTTCGAAACGTCCGCTACACGAGCACACTGAGCTTTGTCAGTTGGATGCCATCTCACAAGTAATGGCTCTGAAGGCTCAGTTCAACTTGGGCAGAGAATGCTATGACGCAATTATGACAGTATTTGGACGCTTTCTACCCAAAGGCCATGTAATGCCTGCAAACCTGTACCAGTCGGACAAAATCCTCCGTGCACTGAAGATGCCCAATGACAAGATACATGCCTGTGAGAAAGGATGTGCCTTATTTAGGCTTGGCTATGCGGACTTGAACTATTATCCCATTTGCAAGTCTTCCAGGTATATTGTGGTAGACAACGGTATGGGTGAGAAGACACAGACCAAAATCCCCGTTAGTGTTCTTCGGTATATGCCAATCATACCAAGACTTCAACGTCTTTTCATGGTCAAAGAGACGGCCAGACAGATGACATGGCACAAAACAGACAAAAGAACCGAACTAGATGCAGATGGGAATCTGATGATGGTACACACATCGGATGGTGTTGCGTGGAAAAAGTTTGATGAATTACATGCTGACAAAGCGGCAGATCCGAGGCATCCTCGAGTCGGCATCAGCACGGATGGGTTCAGTGTGTTTGGTATGACGGCAGCCCAATACAGTTGTTGGCCCGTATTTGTCTTTCCACTCAATCTCCCCCCCGGACAGATTATGCAAAGAAAGAACATTTTCCTGACGTTGATAATTCCAGGACCCAACTATCCGGGCAAAAATATGAATGTGTACATGCAGCCGCTTAAGGACGAATTGCAAGAAGCCTGGGATAATGGGTTCAAGACATACGACGCCTTTAGCAAACGGAACTTCATAATGCGTGTCTGGTACATGTACTCGACGCATGACTTGCCGGCGTATGCGCTATTCGTTGGCTGGTGTGTGCATGGAAGGTTCCCGTGCCCCACATGCAAGGGAGCTCTTGAGTTTCGTTGGCTTCAGGCCGGTCGCAAGTTTTCTTGCTTCGACATGCATAGACAGTTCCTGGATCCTCGCCATAAGTTCAGGAAAGACAAGAAGAACTTCATCAGGGGTAGAGTTGTCAAAAACTCTGCACCACCTGCATTGACAGGCCAACAGACCCTGGATCAGTTAAACGCTCTCGAGCCAGATCCACAACGTCCAGGGTACTTCAAGGGGTATAATACTAAGCACACGTGGACTCACAAAACATGCTTATGGGATCTGCCTTACTTCAAAGACCTCCTTTGCCCACACAACATCGACGTGATGCACACTGAGAAGAATATCGCTGAGGCACTTTTTGGTACATTGTTCGGCATAGATGGGAAGTCAAAGGATAATACTAAGGCTAGAGTCGATCTGGAGGCGCTATGTGATAGGCCGTTACAAAACATGAAAGAACCGAAAGGAAAGCAGAACTGGACGAAGCCAAAGGCATGGTTCAATCTTGGAAGGCCAGCTATGAGGGAAATTCTCTTGTGGGTGCAACAACAGTTGATGTTCCCCGATGGGTATGCAACGAATCTAAAGAGGGGAGAGAATCTTGATAAACTGAAGATATTTGCTCTCAAGAGTCATGATTGGCACATATGGATTAAGCGGGTAATGCCGATGATGTTGCGTGGCTTCATCCCTGAGGATGAATGGCTAGTACTGGCAGAACTCAGCTATTTCTTCCGTGTTCTTTGTGCGAAAGAACTATCGGCTGGCGTGCTAGAAGAAATGGAAGAGTTGGCGCCCGAGTTGATCTGCAAGTTAGAGAAGATCTTTCCACCGGGCTTCTTTAATCCAATGCAGCATTTGATTTTGCATCTCCCGACCGAGGCAAGATTGGGGGGGCCCGTGCAAAATCGTTGGTGCTACCCAACTGAGAGGATGCAGAAGACGCTTCGAGAAAAATGTAAAAATAAACGTAGAATTGAAGCATCGATGGCTGAGGCATTCATCACAGAGGAGGCGGCAAACTTCGTAACAGCGCACTACGAAGCCAAAAATCGTCATTTTCATAATCCGAAGCCTCAGTACAATGCTGACGAGCCTAAAAAAGGTGGATCCAACCTCAGCCTATTCAAAGGGAATCTCGCACCAGCTAGTGTTTCACATCCAGTATCTTTGGATAACGAAGAATGGCGGACCATTTCGTTGTATGTCTTCAACAACCTGATAGAAGTGCGGCCGTACATCGAGTAAGTTCTCGGTACATTGTTTCGCAACTTCTATTTCCTTTGAACTACTCTTATTCCTGGATATGTCATACAGTCGATACGTCACCATATTCTCGTATGGAGCGGAGATCCAAAAGGATTCCGTCGAAGAGTATGAGCTTCTCGCAAAGCAAGGAGGTGGCTATCCTGGTTTCATCTCTTGTTTCAAACAAACGGTAATTTCTATTAGACAATTTCATTTCATTCGCTAATTTGTGCATAATGCAACAATCCTTTCATATTAAACTTGTAGGCTAATTCAGAGTCTATGGACGCCGAATTGAGACAAGTCGCTAATGGTTTTGACTATAAGGTCCGTTGATTTGACAAGTACGACATCAACGGGTATCGCTTTCGTACCTATGGCAAAGAGCTATCTATGGCCGACCGAAAGTCAACAAATTGTTGTGTATCTGCTATCGGCGAAGGAGGTACCGAGTATTATGGGAGAGTTGAAGCAATTTATGAACTTATGTTCTATGGTGAAAATCCACTGAATGTCGTAGTCTTCAAATGTTATTGGTTTTAGCCGAAGGAGACTAGATGGACTCATGAACATGTAGGGCTAGTTGAAATCAACCAAAGCACTCATTTAGATGTTCCTGATGTCTATATTATGGCTCAACAGGCGACCCAAGTATTCTATCTACCGTGGGCCTGCCAAACTAATCCAAATCTGAAAGGTTGGGATGTCGTTTATGAAGTGCTGCCACGTGCTAGACTTTCTCCCCCAAAGGAAGAAGATTATGAACCTCACATTAACCCAGACACATATGAAGGAGAATTCTTCCAAGAGACACGTCTTTCCAAAAAGCGTTTCAAGAACCGCTATACCTCACCCCAAAACATTGAAGTAGACAGCGACAATGAATCTGACATCACCCCAGAGGAGGAACAAGAAGAGCCGGAACAAGAAGAGGTTGCTGCTGCGGATGACCTGTCAATGCTTGACCGATTACGTCAAGGTGGCCTTGCACATGTTGATGCCAATGAACCCTATGAGCCCGTCATTGATTATAGTGATGATGATGATTATGCATTTATTGATGATATCGATCGAGATTATTAGTAGTGTCAGGTATTACATTTTTTTATGTTGTACTTGATGATGATACACTTAAGTGATACACATATTATTATTCATGTCGGTCTTTTTTTATGTTGTACTAATTTCGTTTACTGTTTGTCATGGCAGGTGTTGAAAGATGGTGGGCGCTGGTCGGGAGCGAGGTCTGAGGTCTTCCATTCCAGACGCACCTCTCCGCCGAGCGTTGCTGGACAGTATGGCCACACTGCCGGGCCCTTCTTCGTCGACCGCGGTGCCCAGCAGGGGACGAGGTAGGAAGAGAGGAGGTGGGGCACGTGGTCGTCGGAGAGGAGGTAGGGTGACTGCTACGGCGCCTTCCTCGCCGCCACCCCCAGCCGTTTCACCCGAGCACGTGACTGCTAGGGTGGACTCGTCCGAGGAGGAGGCTACACGGACTCCGGTCCACGAGCCTCCGGTCCACGGGTCTTGGGCCCACGAGCCTCGGGTCGACTGGCCTTCGGCCCCCGAGAGTTCGGCCCACGTGACCCCGGAGGAGCACATGTCCGGATGGGGTACCTGGCCGGATCAGCCCGAGGAGCCGAGTGGCCATGCTGATGATGGCGGGGAGCCGACTGATCTTGAGGAGGAGGGGGGCACCGTCTACCAGCGTGGTGCTACACGGCTCCCGTCCGTGCCGGGGACCCGCGAGCAGAGGTGGTTGATTTTCCCTGATGGGGAGAGGTACGTAAGTGCATTTAATATTTTTGTACCTTGTGCATTCACGTTTTTTCAAATAACTAATGCGTTGGCCTTGTCATGCTGCAGGGGTTGGGACCACCATCATAGTGTCCGCCGGCCCAACTCCGTCCTTGGAGTTCTTTGCCGGCAAAACTTCTCGGGGTTTGTCACGTTGCCTGGTGAGGGTCGGCTTCCAGAGCTCGGATTGAGCTGGGAGCACTACGTGGCTGCCCCGGCCCCGCCGGATGAGATTATCGATGGTGTCGTGTGCGACACGAGGGCAGACATGGTGATCAGAAAGTTCTGGGTAATTTCTCCTTTACACATTAAAAAATCTTCAACTAGCTAGTTATTAATTGTACTAATCAATATTGTCTCATTTGATTGTAGACATTCTACAGGTGTGAGGAGGGATACGAGGAGGACGCGGCACATGTTATCGAGAACGTCTGCAAGCGCCTACTCCAGAACTTACGGCACGAGGCTCGGGTGCAGGCTGTTCGAGACTACTACGCCTTGCGTGGTATCAAGAAGACCAAGCCGGCGTGCCGCGATAAGTTCCTGAGTAAGGAGCAGTACATGAAGGTAATTCTTAAGGCCTTCTCTACTTAAGTTCCTTCATTTAGTAATTCTTAGCCGTAGCGCTCAAGTTTCTATTTGCTAACTTAGGCGCCTCCGAGATGGTGTGCGGATCGGATGGATTGTTGGGAGGTGTTGGTCTATGAGTGGTGCTCACAACGATGGCTAGCCCTCCACAAGGAGGCCAAGGACAAACGTGCCCAAATGGAAGGTGTGCCACACCATCAAGGCAGCTCCAACTTATATCAGTTCGGGCGCAACTGGGTATGTGGTTTGCTTCATGATTCATGCTAGCTTGAGCCCTTTAATTACTAATTTTCATTGTTTCTCTCTTTCAGGCACGCTACAATAAGGCGGATAAGGTGCCAAAGGTGTACGACCTGTATGCCATGGCCCACACTGCCTCTTTCAAGAAAATCAAGGCTTTTTCTCAGTCTGACCTCGATGATGCAAACAACTTCACCAACATCTCCTCCCACAACAAGCTCGTGAGATATAGAGATGAGGGGAAGGCGAGGAAAGGGGAGGACTTTAACCCGAGCCAGGGTCCCATTGATCCAGAGTTGTTGATGATATCTGGTGGCGGGAGGTCCCATGGCTCCATAGCCATTGGAGATGGACTTATCCGTTGTCCTAGCACTCTCCCGGAGATCAAGGCGCGTCAGTCGAGATCCGCTCCTGAGATAAGGCCTCGTGAACGGCCAGTGCAACTCGCCATCAAGGTTAGTGTTACGTACTCAGTTATCTTTCTCCATTACATTGTGTGCGCTTCCATCAATGATTACAAATGGTCATGTGAGTGGTGTTGCAGGCTGCTATACAGAGTGAGAGAGATAGAACAGAGAAACTTCTGGCGGAGGCGGCGGAGAGGCAGCGGGAGTTGGAGGAGAGGACGGCAAAGATGATGGAGGAGGAGAGGGCACGGAATGACATGCAGGCAAGGGCCATGTACGAGCTCCTTGTGGTAAGTTTCTTCTGCAGATTAGCCAAAACATTCATGTAGTGTTTGTCTCATTACTAACTAGTATGACTGAGTCGTCAAAACCAAATGCGCAGTCTGTGTGTGAGAAGACAGGTCAGACCGCTCCGCCGATGCCAGTGATTGCTCCTGGGACCATGGTGAGTTTTACTTGAATGGACATTACTTGCTAGTCTTAACATTTGAGTGTCATCATGCTAACAGGACATTGGAAATGATCTTTGGTGCAGGGTAACTCCAGACAAGCATGGCACGATCCTTCTCCAGCTACCGACACGAGCCACCCCGCTCCTACACCTCCTGGATCTTGGTAAGTTTATCTAGTGTTTTGCTTAACACATCCATAAAGACCTAGACTTAGCTTTATTTCCTCCAATGCTTACCATAATGACCTAGACTTAGCTTCTTCTCCTCCAAAATGACTTAATAAGATTACTGACCTCCAAAACCATCCATTTTACCTAAGTTAGCTCTAAAATGATCTATACTTAGCTTACTTATGTCAAAAATTGCATAATTAGCTTAGTTAGCTCATAGACGATCCATTTTACCTAAGTTAGCTCTAAAATGACCCATTTTACCTAGGTTAGCTTATAAATGATCCAGTTCATCCAAGTTAGCTCAAAAATGACCCATTTTACCTAGATTAGCTCCTAAATGATCCATTTTACCTACGTTAGCTTTAAAATGACCCATTTCACCTAGGTTAACTCCAAAATGACCAATCTTACCTAGGTTATCTCATAAACGATCCATTTCAACTAATTTAGCTCATAAACGATCCATTTCACCTAGGTTACCTAAAAAACGATCCATTTCACCTAGGTTACCTAAAAAACGATCCATTTCACCTAAGTTAGCTAAAAAACGATCAATTTCACCTTAGTTACCTGAAAAACGATCCATTTGACCTTAGTTAGCTCATAAACGACCCATTTCAACTAAGTTAGCTCATAAATGATCCATTTCACCTTAGCTAGCTCATAAACGACCCATTTCAACTTAGTTAGCTCATATATGATCCATTTCACGTAAGTTAGCTCATAAATGACATACTCTTCTTGTTCTAGTCTTCTTCTTGTTCTACTCTTCTTGTTCTAACTTTCTTATTTTTCATTTTGCAGATTTCATTCACTTGACGAAAGCTTGCATAGATGGAGTGCTCCTTATCCCTTTCTCTGTTTCTTTTGTATCGTTGAACTATATGCATGTATCGTTGGATGAAACTATTGTAATATATATGGTTGGATGCCTCTATGTTGAACTTGTTATGTATGATGGAACTATGCATGTAATATATATGGTTGGACGATGAAGTTATGTGTTGGATATCTTATATGTTCGCTCTATAATGGCCTTTTGAAATATATCTATATATGTCATATATATTTGTGATGAAAATTGTTGGATTTAATAAAAAACAGATAAAAGAGCCAATATGCAGGCTCTTTGCCGTCTGCCACCGACGGCAAAGGGCTCTTTGCCATCTGCCACCGACGGCAAAGGGCTCTTTGCCGTCCGCCGCGGACGGCAAAGAAGACACGTGGCATCCAGCTGTGCTTCCTGGGAGCTGACCCATTTGGCCAGTTTGCCTACAGTGGCAGACGGCAAAGACTTTGCCATCAGTGGCAGACGGCAAAGAACCTGCCATGCAGTGACGTGTAGATGACATCATACGGCGGATGACAAAGACAGTGGCGGATGGCAAAGGCCTGCCGTTAGCCACTTAACGGACTGACAGCGCAATTATTGCCATCCGCTCTCTTTGCCGTCTGCCGCGCTCTCTTTGCCGTCTGCCGCGCTCTCTTTGCCGTCTACGGCGGACGGCAAAGACTTTGCCATCAGTGGCAGACGGCAAAGTAGCTGTTTACCGTAGCCTACGTTGCCGGAGCCTTTTGCCGTCCGCGGCTGACAGCAAAGGCCTTTGCCGGCCGCCGTTCATGCCTTTGCCGTCCGCCGTGGCAGACGGCAAAGTAGCTGATTCCTGTAGTGCATAGGCGATACTAGGGGCTTCCCGCATGTAAAAAGAACTACAGTTTGGCTTGACCTTATTTAGATTGAATTTTAATGGTTTATTAAGAATAACCAATTTTTCGCACGAAGACTTTCACCTAAGTTTTTCTCTTTTACAGATGATAATCGTGCCACAACCCTCCAGGATATGGCACAACGGAGACACAGGCGCAGACGTGCAGCAGGCCCCGTTCAAAGGTTTCTTTTTAGATTAAGACCCTGTGTAAACCTTTCTTACTGTCTCTTGTTGCTTTATGCCCTCCAAATACTCAACACAACTGAGAGGGATGCTGGCGTTATTGGCATTTCGCCATGTCAGACTAATGCACGTACTTAGAAATTCAGGGTTCATCATCAAGGGCGTTACTCAGCCCGGTATATGTTGTGAAGTCCGAATACCTTAGGGAGTGTTCGGCGTCGTGAGTTTGGCCTTATATGCATCAGCTCCGAATCATGTCTTTGGTCAGTAGTTGGGTTTGCCCGGCTCCCGTGTTTTGCTACCTTACATTCCGCTCTATCGGCTAAGGTGGCACCGGGAGAACTACTGCGATTGTGCCCTGGTTCATCTGGATGAGCACCTCAGTAGAGAAAGCCGAAAACTGACTGTCATGATAAAGCGCGAGACCGGTCAACCACTCAAGGACTCAGCAGAATCTTTGCGATTCGTCCGCATTAACGAAAGACCGGTTTCCCAGTCATGTACGCACGCGCACCATATTCGGATAAGCGCGGAAGTACCAGGGGCTACATAGTAGCCCCACTGTCAAACTCCTATGGCTATGTGAAAGTGTTAAAGCAATATAGTCTGATTGCCTTGTTCGCCATGCTATCACCTCCTTAATGGACCAAGACGTTGGATCAAGTGTGAATACACGCTTTTCCGAACACCCCTGCATTATATGCGTGGGGGCTGAAGCCGACGACGGCAAACTTTTAGGTTATATATATAGACACACACACACACATAAAACGGCCGCACAGGAGGCATCATAGTACTTTCAGCCAAAAGTATAAACACAGCCTTCATAACCAAAATAGCATTGTTTTTACAATCGGGATACATGTCACTCGAACATGATACTCTTCGAGCACTGAGCCTCTATTAAACGAGCACCTTCTAGGACTTCTTCAAAATAGTGCTCGGCCGAGACCTGGCCTATGGCCGGATCCTGAGTTGCAACAGCGGTGGTCTCCATCTCTGCCCAGTATGTCTTAACACGGGCAAGAGCCATCCGCGCACCCTCTATGCACACCGACCTCTTTACAGCGTCGATATGCGGCACAACACCAAGGAATCGTTGCACTAAACCAAAATAACTATTTTCGGCCTTGGCCCTTCCGGCCAAAGATGATCCACGACAGACCTCATGGCAAGTCCGGACAATCTATGGAGTTCAGCCCACTCGGCCATTTGTTCATTTAACAGCAGCGGGCGCGTTGGAGCACTGAACTGCGACCAGAACAACTTCTCCACTTCATGATCTTTTTGATCTTTGAAGAACTCAGTCGCATCAGCAGCACTCGTTGCCAAGTCCAAGTACGGGTCTGCAGCACTCTATAATTTATGCAGAGGGGCATACTTCGTATCTCCAAACTTCGTTCGCAACAAAAAGGGCTTCCCAGTCGTGATACTTCCGGCTTGACGAAGCTCCTTCTTCGCCGCTCCAATTTTAGAGCGAGTTTCCTTGGATGCTACCATGGCTTTCTTCAGGTCCGCTGTTTTCGCTTGGCTTTCCTTTTCAAGAAGCTCATACCGGTCGACGACATCCTTTAGCTCAATAGACATCTTGGCTATTTTTTCTTCGCTCTGGCGATGAGCAGCTTGTTCGGCTCTTAACTCTTCGGCCACCTTTAGGGCGGCCGCATCGCTTCTCCTGGCTTGTTCCTTCGCTTGGGCAAGCTCCGCCCGAAGGGTCTCCACGGCGGCAGATCCATCTGCAGTCATAGTATATTACAAATACTAGCATCATGCTCCTGTTAATATCTGATGATGACCAGAGAATACATACCCTGTGCCTCGCCAAGCCGCTTATTTACATGCACGATGTCGGCATCTGCCGCATCAAGTTGCCGCCTCAGTTTGGCAAACTCACCAGTCTGGCCAGCCACCGGACCCTCAGCCACCTGCATATGAAGGCAACATGATCATTACCTGGGACTATGATCCTCTGTTTGCCGCCTTTGGACAGCAACCAGAGTCTCAGGGGCTACTATCTTCACGGGGCACGCCTAGCGTGTGCAGTACCATCAAAATATATATATTACTTTGCGTACCTCAAAGCCTCTTAGCAGGCTCATAAAAGCTTCATGCAACCCACTTTTGGCGGATGAAATCCTCTCAACCACCGTACCCATTAAAGTACGATGCACCTCTGAGATAGCCGCTTGCTCTAGAAGACCCATCAGTGCGTCTGGTCATGCACCGGACAACTCTGGACTCTTTTTGTTGCTCTCCTTAGGAGTCGAATACTCCGAACTTCGGGTGGCCGAAGGTTTACCTTCTGGCGTTGGTGGATCAGGAGAAATCCTCCGTGACGACACCTCAAGGTCGTCTGCCTCATGAGGCGGGGAGGCACGGGGAGGCGTTTCGCTCTCCATCATGTCCGGAAGAAGATCCCTCGAAGACGAACTCTGTCGAGAAGGGCTACGATCCGAACTGCATGACATACGTCTCGGTCATTATCCTCGGAGATGAAGCAGTATATACTTACTATAAAGTACTCTCGTTCACTTACAGCTCGGTGGAGGGCTGATCCCCTTGTGGGCACTGTGCGGTAAGGATGCCCTCCGGGCCAGGGCCCCCTGGCGAGGTTTTCTTCCCTCGTTTGGAAACGCTTGTTTCCAAGTCTTCAGAGGCGGTCCTTTTCCTTCCTTGGGGAGAAGGTATTTGAGATTCTTCTTCCCGATTATCCTCCTTCGTGGAGACACTAATTCCCCCGGTTTGGATGAGCAATGCGTGAAGCCCGCTTTTGGCTTCTTTATTCCTCCCTTTGTCTTCCTCTGATGGCACTTGATAAGGTGCATGCTCGAGCATCCTAGCTAGTACAGGATCCAATGAGCCTTCGGGAAGGGGGGCCGAACACCTAATCATCTTCGCCTTTTTTATCCAGTCCTGGCCAAGAGCAATTTTCTCAGAATGATGTTAGGACATATGAAAAGACAGCGTGTTCGGCCGCAGAAATACTTACAGGGGTATCTGGACGATTGCAGTTTAGACCCGCATCCTCGATGTTGTCCGGACACTTTATTCATGATCCGAAGAACAATCCATACATCCCTTCGAGTGTCACACCGAAGAATTGCTGAATTGTTCGCGGTCCTTCCGGATTGAACTCCCACATACGGAAGGGTCGACGTTGACATGGCAGGACCTGACGAACTAGCATGACTTGCATTACCTTGACAAGGCTGACATCTCTCTTGAGGAGATCTCGGATGCGACTCTGCAATGTCGGCACATCATTAACTGGCCCCCAGTCCAGCCCCTTGTTGACCCATGAGGCCAGTTGTGGCGGGGTCCCCGAATGGAAGGCGGGGGCAGCTACCCACTTAGTACTTCGGGGAGCTGTGATGTAAAACCACTCCCGCTGCCATAAGTCGGACATCTCCGGGAAGGAACCCTTTGGCCATGGAGCATCGGCGCCTTTGCTTATTATGGCACCTCCGCATTCTGCGTGTCGCCCATCGATCATCTTCGGCTTCACATTGAAGGTCTTGAGCCATAAGACGAAGTGTGGGGTGATGCGGAGGAAGGCCTCACACACGACGATGAACGACGAGATGTGAAGGATGGAATCCGGAGCTAGATCATGGAAATTGAGCCATAATAGAACATAAGCCCTCTAACAAAGGGATCAAGACTAAAGCCTAGCCCTCGGAGGAAGTGGGAAACAAATACGACACTCCCGTTGGATTCGGGAGTGGGGATGACCTGCCCTTGAGCAGGCAGCCTGTGCGAGATTTTGTCGGTCAGATACCTGGCTTCTCTTAGCTTCTTGATGTCCTCCTCTGTGACAGAGGAGGCCATCCACCGGCCTTGAAGGTTGGACCCGGACAGGGTTGAAGGTCCGAAGCGCTTATACTGAGCCTTGGGTGTTGGAACTCGAGGTGGGGGAAGGATTCGATTGAGCGCGAGAAGAAAAGGACAGGCCTTGGCCCCTTTATAAAGAGGGTGAATATCGAGCGTCCTCCACGTGGCTGTTTGGAACTTGCCTAAAATCGAGGAATCATACCAGCAGGCATGATTGGGTTACCCATACCCGTATTGATGAGAATCCCGTGATAAGGGGAACACGATCTCTGCTTCGACAAGATGTGCCAGTAAAACCGCCTCGCAAAACGTATAGTGGCAGGCTGGGAGAAACGGTTCGAATAATGACCAGGCCATGGCATGATGTCACGTTATGAAAAGTTGTCAGCAGGTTAGATTTGTGGAATTATTATACTCTCTATGGTGGTATGTGGAATTTGTTTTGCAGAGCCGGACACTATCTTTGTGTTCAAAATCTTCTATGGAGTATTCGGAGGAAGAACCCGCCTTGCAATGCCGAAGACAATCTGCGCGCCGGACTCATCGTCATTGAAGCCTGGTTCAGGGGCTACTGAGGGAGTCCTGGATTAGGGGGTCCTCGGACAGCCGGACTATTGGACTATGAAGGTACCAGATTGAAGACTTCGTCCCGTGTCTGGATGAGACTCTCCTTGGCGTGGAAGGCAAGCCTGGCAATTCGGATCTGTAGATCTCCTCCCTTGTAACTGACTCCGTGTAACCCTAGCCCCCTCCTGTGTCTATATAAACCGGAGGGTTTAGTCCGTAGGACAACAACAATCATAATCATAGGCTAGCTTCTAGGGTTTAGCCTCTACCTTCTCGTGGTAGATCAAATCTTGTAATACTCATATCATCAAGATCAATCAAGCAGGAAGTAGGTTATTACCTCCATCGAGAGGGCCTGAACCTGGGTAAACATTGTGTCCCCCGCCTCATGTTACCATCCGCCTTAGACGCACAGTTCAGGACCCCCTACCCGAGATCCGCCGGTTTTGACACCGACAGATCCCTCACCGTGGCCATCTTCATCATCCTCGCGCTCTCCATGATGAGGAGGGAGTAGTTCACCCTCGGGGCTGAGGGTATGTACCAGTAGCTATGTGTTTGATCTCTCTATCTCGTGTTCTTGATTCGGCACGATCTTGATGTGTCGCGAGCTTTGCTATTATAGTTGGATCTTATGATGTTTATCCCCCTCTACTCTCTTGTAATGGATTGAGTTTTCCCTTCGCAGTTATCTAATCGGATTGAGTCATTAAGGATTCGAGAACACTTGATGTATGTCTTGCATGTGCTTATCTATGGTGACAATGGGATATTCACGTGAACTTATGCATAGGGGTTGGCACACGTTTTCGTCTTGACTCTCCGGTAGAAACTTTGGGGCACTCTTTGAAGTCCTTTGTGTTGGTTGAATAGATGAATCTAAGATTGTGTGATGCATATCGTATAATCATACCCACGGATACTTGAGGTGACATTGGAGTATCTAGGTGACATTAGGATTTTGGTAGATTTGTGTCTTAAGGTGTTATTCTAGTACGAACTCTTGAATAGATTGATCAGAAAGAATAACTTTGAGGTGGTTCTGTACCCTACCATAATCTCTTCGTTTGTTCTCCGCTATTAGTGACTTTGAAGTGACTCTTTGTTGCATGTTGAGGGATAGTTATATGATCCAATTATGTTATTACTGTTGAGAGAACTTGCAGTAGTGAAAGTATGAACCCTAGGCCTTGTTTCCTAGCATTGCAATACCGTTTACGCTCACTTTTACCACTTGCTACCTTGCTGTTTTTATATTTTCAGATTACAAATACCCATATCTACCACTACAGGAATCAGCCATTTTGCCGTCTGCCACGGCGGACGGCAAAGGCATGAACGGCGGACGGCAAAGGCCTTTGCCGTCAGCCGTGGACTGCAAAAGGCTCCGGCAACGTAGGCTACGGTAAACAGCTACTTTGCCGTCTGCTTTCTGGCGGCTGACGGCAAAGAGAGCGGACGGCAATAATTGCGCTGTCAGTCCGTTAAGTGGCTAACGGCAGGCCTTTGCCGTCCGCCGCTGACGGCAAAATTTCTAGTGTCTTTGCCGTCCGCCGTATGATGTCATCTACACGTCACTGCATGGCAGGTTCTTTGCCGTCTGCCACTGATGGCAAAGTCTTTGTCGTCTGCCACCGTAGGCAAACTGGCCAAATGGGTCAGCTCCCAGGAAGCACAGCTGGATGCCACGTGTCTTCTATGCCGTCCGCGGCAGACGGCAAAGATACCGTTGCCGTCGGTGGCAGACGGCAAAGAGCCTGCATATTGGCTCTTTTATCTCTTTTTTATTAAATCCAACAATTTTCATCACAAATATATATGACATATATAGATATATTTCAAAAGGCCATTATAGAGCAAACATATAAGATATCCAACACATAACTTCATCATCCAACCATATATATTACATGCATAGTTCCATCATACATAACAAGTTCAACATAGAGGCATCCAACCATATATATTACAATAGTTTCATCCAACGATACATGCATAGTTCAACGATACAAAAGAAACAGAGAAAGGGATAAGGAGCACTCCATCTATGCAAGCTTTCGTCAAGTGAATGAAATCTGCAAAATGAAAAATAAGAAAGTTAGAACAAGAAGAGTAGAACAAGAAGAAGAGTAGAACAAGAAGAGTAGAACAAGAAGAAGACTAGAACAAGAAGAGTATGTCATTTATGAGCTAACTTACGTGAAATGGATCATATATGAGCTAACTAAGTTGAAATGGGTCGTTTATGAGCTAGCTAAGGTGAAATGGATCATTTATGAGCTAACTTAGTTGAAATGGGTCGTTTATGAGCTAACTAAGGTCAAATGGATCGTTTTTTAGGTAACTAAGGTGAAATGGATCGTTTTTTAGCTAACTTAGGTAAAATGGATCGTTTTTAGCTAACTTAGGTGTAATGGATCATTTATGAGCTAACTTAGTTGAAATGGATCGTTTTTTAGCTAACTTAGGTGAAATGGATCATTTATGAGCTAATTTAGTTGAAATGGATCTTTTTGAGCTAACTTAGGTGAAATGGATCATTTAAGAGCTAATTTAGTTGAAATGGATCGTTTTTTAGCTAACTTGGTGAAATGGATCGTTTATGAGCTAAATTAGTTGAAATGGATCGTTTATGAGATAACCTAGGTAAGATGGGTCATTTTGGAGTTAACCTAGGTGAAATGGGTCATTTTAAAGCTAACGTAGGTAAAATGGATCATTTAGGAGCTAAACTAGGTAAAATGGGTCATTTTTGAGCTAACTTGGATGAACTGGATCATTTATAAGCTAACCTAGGTAAAATGGGTCATTTTAGAGCTAACTTAGGTAAAATGGATCGTCTATGAGCTAACTAAGCTAATTATGCAATTTTTGACATAAGTAAGCTAAGTATAGATTGTTTTAGAGCTAACTTAGGTAAAATGGATGGTTTTGGAGGTCAGTAAGCTTATTAAGTCATTTTGGAGGAGAAGAAGCTAAGTCTAGGTCATTATGGTAAGCATTGGAGGAAATAAAGCTAAGTCTAGGTCTTTATGGATGTGTTAAGCAAAACACTAGATAAACTTACCAAGTTCCAGGAGGTGTAGGAGCGGGGTGGCTCGTGTCGGTAGCTGGAGAAGGATCGTGCGATGCTTGTCTGGAGTTACCCTGCACCAAAGATCATTTCCAATGTCCTGTTAGCATGATGACACTCAAATGTTAAGACTAGCAAGTAATGTCCATTCAAATAAAACTCACCGTGGTCCCAGGAGCAATCACTGGCATCGGCGGAGCGGTCTGACCTGTCTTCTCGCACACAGACTGCACATTTGGTTTTGACGACTCAGTCATACTAGTTAGTAATGAGACAAACACTACATGAATGTATTGGCTAATCTGCAGAAGAAACTTACCACAAGGAGCTCGTACATGGCCCTTGCCTGCATGTCATTCCGTGCCCTCTCCTCCTCCATCATCTTTGCCGTCCTCTCCTCCAACTCCCGCTGCCTCTCCGCCGCCTCTGCCAGAAGTTTCTCCGTTCTATCTCTCTCACTCTGTATAACAGCCTGCAACACCACTCACATGACCATTTGTAATCATTGATGGAAGCGCACACAATGTAATGGAGAAAGATAACTGAGTACGTATCACTAACCTTGATGGCGAGTTGCATTGGCCGTTCACGAGGCCTTATCTCAGGAGCGGAGCTCGACTGGCGCGCCTTGATCTCCGGGAGAGTGCTAGGACAACGGATAAGTCCATCTCCAATGGCTATGGAGACATGGGACCTCCCGCCACCAGATATCATCACCAGCTCTGGATCAATGGGACCCTGGCTCGGGTTAAAGTCCTCCCCTTTCCTCGCCTTCCCCTCATCTCTATATCTCACGAGCTTGTTGTGGGAGGAGATGTTGCTGAAGTTGTTTGCATCATCGAGGTCAGACTGAGAGAAAGCCTTGACTTTCTTGAAAGAGGCAGTGTGGGCCATGGCATACAGGTCGTACACCTCTGGCACCTTATCCACCTTATTGTAGCTTGCCTGAAAGAGAGAAACAATGAAAATTAGTAATTAAATGGCTCAAGCTAGCATGATGAATGAATTGCATGAATCATGAAGCAAACCGGTGTCCGAATATAGTCGTCCAATATATCAATCTTTATGTCTCGACCATTTTGAGACTCCTCGTCATGTCCGTGATCACATCCGTGACTCCGAACAACCTTCGATACATCAAAATATATAAACTCATAATGAAACTGTCATCGTAACGTTAAGCGTGCGGACCCTACGGGTTTGAGAACAATGTAGACATGACCGAGACATGTCTCCGGTCAATAACCAATAGCGGAACCTGGATGCTCATATTGGCTCCGCATAACAACATACGTTGTTCCCTTTGTCATCGGTATGTTACTTGCCCGAGATTCGATCGTCGGTATCTCAATATCTAGTTCAATCTCGTTACTGGCAAGTCTCTTTACTCGTTCCGTAATACATCATCCCGCAACTAAATCATTAGTTGCAATGCTTGCAAGGCTTAAGTGATGTGCATTACCGAGAGGGCCCAGAGATACCTCTCCGACATTTGGAGTGACAAATCCTAATCTCGAAATACGCCAACCCAACATGTACCTTTGGAGACACCTGTAGAGCACCTTTATAATCACCCAGTTACGTTGTGATGTTTGGTAGCACACAAAGTGTTCCTCCGGTAAACGGGAGTTGCATAATCTCATAGTCCTAGGAACATGTATAAATCATGAAGAAAGCAATAGCAACATACTAAACGATCGGGTGCTAAGCTAACGTAATGGGTCATGTCAACCACTTCATTCTCCTAATGATGTGATCCCGTTAATCAAATGACAACACATGTCTATGGTTAGGAAACATAACCGTCTTTGATTAACGAGCTAGTCAAGTAGAGGCATACTAGTGACACTCTGTTTGTCTATGTATTCACACATGTATTATGTTTCCGGTTAATACAGTTCTAGCATGAATAATAAACATTTATCATGATATAAGAAAATAAATAATAACTTTATTATTGCCTCTAGGGCATATTTCCTTCACTTCACACCTAACACTACTTTCGAAGCACTACTGACACAACAGGACTTGACAAGATCAGATGAACCTCATGAGCATCAACACCAGGACGGTACCTGACCAACTCAAGTTGCAGTTGCATGCTCCTTTATATGTACTCTCACAGTTTGATGTGCACTAACACTTTCCACATTCGTTGTTGAACTAGCACGACGGCGCAAGCGGAAACAGACATCAGGGATAATGCTTGACAAATTAACAAAATTTAAAGGAGGAAGAATGGAGATCCATTTCGAGGCAGGTTTAAAAAGGCCACGAGTTGCTACAGAGTCAGCCAAGTTAGTATCAGAGGCAGCCGTTGCCGGTGTCATGCACGTATCCTCCCAACGTGGATCTAGTACAGGAATGAGAAAGACAATACCCGGTTTAACACCTTCCTTGACCATTTATCCGTAAGTAATGTTATTCATCGCAATTTGTAATATTGTCTTGCTCTGTCCCATATTTTCTAGCTTCCTCCTAATAAGACTCACATTCTTTTTTCAACAGATGAGGTTTAAGTTGGATCCGAAAGATGATGCAACTAAACAAGCATGCACTCATGTTTTTCAGTCTGCTCTGCGATAGTATCGGTACCACCTTAGAAAATCTCACTTTGAAGGCAAGGCTAACAATGAAATCGCCCAAACATCTCCAGTGGAATATATTACAGATGAAGACTGGACAACCCTTGTTAACCACTGGTCTGATCCAAAGTATCAGGTATGTATTTGATCAGACCACATATTGAACTTGTATTTATGTATGTGCCTTACAAGTGTATCTTCTTCTAGGCTAACTGTTTGAAGAACAAGACCAACCATTCTAAAGTGAAATTCCAACAGACAACAGTATCTCGTAGCTATATTGCACACTGCGATGCTCTTGTAAATAGTATTTAGTTCCTTCTTTTTTCTATGCCATATTATTGTATTTATATTGACTTGTTCCAAATACAGAGGAAAGCCCGTGCGGACCAAAAAGAAACTAAACCGAATGCAGTGCAAATCTTCAAGGTTTGCCACACCAGCAAGATGAAGAGCATGAGCACACCAGTTCAAGCTGTTGTTGTAAGTCCTTACTCCTCCTGCCTTTGAACTGATTGGCACCCTGATGTGTTCATTTAACTACTTGGTATGCAGCCATTGTCAGTTACTCTGTTCACTTTTATACACAGTTGTCTTAACGTATCATTTCACCTTACATGGTTTAAAAGAGATGAAGGATATTCTTTTGGTCTTGATCTATAATCTAGTTGTGATGTTCACGTGGGCACACAATGATACAATAGCCTGTTTGTTTTATATCTATTTGCCCATTATATGAATGATGTCATACTATGTTCATCCTACTTTAAACCATGTCTCTTTATCCTTATATGTCAACGAATGTGAGGAAATAGACAATGCAGTAGGCATGCTACATGGATATATGTTCGAAAGTGATTTTATTATGTAGTTGGCACTACAATACATGCTAATGTATTACAGTAGTTCACCAAAATAAGTTATGTATAAACGTGAAACCTACTTTTTTGTTTTTGTCTCATTTGTAACTTATCTGGTACACTAATCTACAAGTTCAAACTTTCAGCAAGCTATGGAACAAATTATTCAACAGCCACAACCACCTGAAGGTGACGAGGCTACCACAGGCACAATGTCACCTCTTGCTGCAGTGCGTTAGTATCTCTCCACTAACAGTGCAAAAAGCACATTCCTATGTAATTCTGGGTTGGTTGTCAAGGTAACTGTCGTGGAATTGTCACGTCAGATGTCCTAATGTGAGGACTTAGTCCCGAGGCCAACGCATCTATGTGGTAGCTTGAGAGGGGTTGAGCGGAATCGAGAAGCGCAACATAAGACAAGGGTTTAGACAGCTTCGGGCCCCGGGAAACATCATCCGGTAACAACCCTACATGCTGTTTGAGGCTAGATCTCATTATCATCACCAGGGAGTCGCCGTAAACCGGCTCTCCTCTAGTTGTGTCTAGCCCTAGAGATTGTTTCTTGCCCGCCCTCTTTGGGGAGCCCTGCCCCTCCTTATATATGTTGAAGGGGCGGGTTACATGTGGAGTCCAACTCGGACTTTAAGATAAACTATTTTGACTTCCCTTCCTGGGCTTCTTAACGTATGCCGGTTTAACATTGTCTTCCAGTTTAACATTGTCTACCGGTTTAACATTGTCTACCGGTTTAACATTATCTGCCAGCTTAACATTGGTCTGTCTTGACTCCTGCCGGTTTACCACTAGCCGGTTTACCGTCTGTCTCAGCCATCTGTGTTGACTGTCTTAACTGTCCGCCGGTTTACCATCCGCCGGTTTACCAAGTCTTAGCCGGGTTACGACTCCGGCCGGGTCATACCGCGGGGTATATCCCCGACATTAGCCCCCAGTTTAATTTGGATTTATCCATGTTAAACTGACTCTGATCATCCTTAAATCCTTGTCATTCCTTCTTCTAGAAAATGCGGTTTAATAGGCCAGCTTCATAATCACCTTGCTGACATTGGTTTGTCACAGAGAAATATTGTGAAGAATAACTTCTTTGACTCAGCTCCCAATGACTTAACAAAAATATTGGTCCTTGAAATCCTCATCTGATCTTCAGCCGGTTTAAGAATGTAAAACTTGCCGGTTTATCATTGCCAAGATCACCGATTTATAAATATTGATAGCACCGGGTCAGATTTGTAGTTAACATCCAGCTTGAAAATATACCTCTTATATGTCTATCACTTGTAGCCCCCAAGTCTTAAGAAGGTAGCATAGCAATAACTTAAGACTTGCTTCAATATGAATATCACAATCTTGAAGAAATCCAGGTTGTTCATCTCAATCACTACATCAGAATTGAGTATTCCACATATGTAGCCCCCAAGTGTCGGGTTGTCATGCTTGCAGCAACCTGGGACTTGTAATTGATGCTCATAAAAACTTCAACCAATGTAGCCCCCAAGGGTCGGCTCAGTAAGATAATATTGAGCTGGGACTTTGATATATACTTCAATGTAAATAACATCATATGATGTAACCCCCATCATGGGACTTGAATCCATGTCCACAAGGTTAAGAGCCTTGTGCTTTACCAACTAAGCAATGGACCCTTCAATATAATGGATAAAAAGCTTTGTACCTTGAATAGTTGACACGAGCAATTGGTAGCCTCCAAGGGCCGGCTCATTATAATGTGATGAGTCGGGTCTTCAATAAGGTGAGCAAACAATGATTTTGCATTAGCCCCCAAGTGTCATGGTGCATGCTTGCAGCGACATGAGACTTGCGTATTTGATGTAATCTCAACTTAAATAATGTAGCCCCCAAGTGCCGGGTTGTAAGCCTGCAGCGACTCGGGACTATTCCTTCAATTGTAGAATAAATCATATCCATTGACAATATGATAGCCATTGCGCTAAAGCGACTTTGAAAACCTTAATCATAATACTGTTTATTGATAACCATAATAAAAATCCAGCCATGTTGGCTATTTGAATAATATATCCAATGATTTATAAGCGCATGATTCCAATGGCGCAATCCAAATATATACTGGCGACTTATAGTCGAAAGCCAGGCCGGGTCAATAAACACCGGATTATAAGTGATTATGTACTGACAACTTGTAGTTGAAAGTCGAGCCGGGTTAAAGAACACCGGGTTAATTTGATGACTGATAGTCATGCCGGGTCGAGAGACGCCGGTTCAACATAAAATTTATCAAAAGAGAAAAATCTTGACAAAGGCAAATAAAACCGTGTAGTCGAGGCTTTTCAAGGGCTGCCAGGCCCAAATTCGAGGCTTTTCATGGGCTGCCAGGCCGCTGAGTTAAACCATTTGACAAAGCCTTTTAAGATGGGCCTCCAACTAACCAAACGTCGTTTTAACTTTGACAAGTTTAGGGTCTCAGTGAGAGTAACTGTCAAACGTTCGGCGGGTCATGCCAGGATTACCTGGATAGGAGTGGCTTACTTGATGAAGGCAGGTTAACCCGGGGTTTTAGGTGAATACACCAGGCTTCCAAGCCGTGGGTCGATACCCGGTTACAAGGGTCCTTTCAAACTCTTTGGTATTTTATGCAAAGAGCCTCCAAGTAACTTTGTGAGCTGTGCTCAATGGGTGCCTATGTTTGAGTTGTGCTTTAGCAACAATACTCTCTTTGGCCCCTTGGGTGTGAAGCTCCCAAGCTTTGTTGTGGCGTGATAGCCGGATTAATGGACAGAACTCCGCTTTGTAAGCTGAAGCCCCCATGTAACCAATAGTATGGTAAGCCAATAAGGCGGGATACCCATGTTTGAACCGTGCATCATGGCAACAGGTCCTCTTCAGCAACCCACTGGTAGAAAAAGAGGCTTCCGTCCAGCCCCATTAGTCGCGGAACTGTAGGAACCGCGACTAATGAAGTCTTTAGTCCCGGTTCGGCAGACGAACCGCGACCAAAGGCCTGGGCCCAGAGCGCTCGGTGGCCAGCTGGTGCACGTGAGGGGCTTTAGTCGCGATTGGCCAGGCAAACCGCGACTAAAGGTGCCCAAAGGCCTTTAGTCGCGGTTGGCCAGGCAAACCGCGACTAAAGCTCCTCCCCTATATATACCAGTTCAACGCACTCACTTAGCCATTTGGTGCCACTTCTCTTCACAAGCTTCACAAGGGGGTGTAGGTTTGCTTTTGGTTCCTCTTATGCACACAAGGTGTTTGATGAAATGCCCCAATAGCCACACTTGAGGTTCCTCATTTATTTTTTTCCTCCTCGATCGCGGTTAGCAACTTGAACCTTTCATGCATGTGTGTCATTGATAAAATATGCATGTGTGTTGTTCATTGTTTAATTTCTATTGTTTATAGCTAGTTAGTTTAACAAATGCATGATGGTTAATTATATATTTTATATTATAATAATGCAGATGAATCGGCAATGGATGTACGGTAACCGACTCTCCCGCGAGTTCACTACGGGTTTGAAAGATTTCCTCGTAGTGGCTAATGCGAACAAGCAGAAGGGTTTTGTTATCTGTCCATGTGTTGACTGTAAGAATCAGAAGGGTTACTCTTCCTCAAGAGAAGTTCACCTGCACCTGCTTCGGCACGGTTTCATGCCAAGCTATAGTTGTTGGACCAAGCATGGAGAAAGAGGGGTTATAATGGAAGAAGATGAAGAAGGGGATGATTTCATCGATGAAAGCTATCTTGCTGATTTCGGTGATACTTTCATGGAGGATGCTGAAGGTGAAGGGGAAGGTGAAGGGGAAGGTGAAGGGGAAGGGGAAGGGGAAGGTGAAGGTGAAGAAGAGGCACGTGATGAGACCGTTGATGATCTTGGTCGGACCATTGCTGATGCACGGAGACGCTGCGAAACTGAAAAGGAGAGGGAGAATTTGGATCGCATGTTAGAGGATCACAGAAAGTCGTTGTACCCCGGATGCGATGATGGTCTGAAAAAGCTGGGCTGCACACTGGATTTGCTGAAATGGAAGGCACAGGCAGGTGTAGCTGACTCGGCATTTGAAAACTTGCTGAAAATGTTGAAGAATATGTTTCCAAAGAATAACGAGTTGCCCGCCAGTACGTACGAAGCAAAGAAGGTTGTCTGCCCTCTAGGTTTAGAGGTTCTGAAGATACATGCATGCATCAACGACTGCATCCTCTACCGCGGTGAATACGAGAATTTGAATGAATGCCCGGTATGCACTGCATTGCGTTATAAGATCAGAGGCGATGACCCTGGTGACGATGTTGAGGGCGAGAAACCCAGGAAGAGGGTTCCCGCCAAGGTGATGTGGTATGCTCCTATAATACCACGGTTGAAACGTCTGTTCAGGAACAAAGAGCATGCCAAGTTGTTGCGATGGCACAAAGAGGACCGTAAGTCGGACGGGGAGTTGAGACACACCGCAGATGGAACGCAATGGAGAAAGATCGACAGAGAGTTCAAAGATTTTGCAGCTGACGCAAGGAACATAAGATTTGGTCTAAGTACAGATGGCATGAATCCTTTTGGCGAGCAGAGCTCCAGCCATAGCACCTGGCCCGTGACTCTATGCATCTACAACCTTCCTCCTTGGTTGTGCATGAAGCGGAAGTTCATTATGATGCCAGTGCTCATCCAAGGTCCGAAGCAACCCGGCAACGACATCGATGTGTACCTAAGGCCATTAGTTGATGAACTTTTACAGCTGTGGGGCAGACCTGGTGTCCGTGTGTGGGATGAGCACAAACAAGAGGAATTTGACCTACGAGCGTTGCTTTTCGTAACCATCAACGATTGGCCTGCTCTTAGTAACCTTTCGGGACTGTCAAATAAAGGATACAATGCATGCACGCACTGCTTACATGAGACTGAAAGTGTACATTTTCCAAATTGTAAGAAGAACGTGTACCTTGGGCATCGTCGATTTCTTCCGAAAATTCATCCAGTAAGAAAGAAAGGCAAGCATTACAACGGCAAGGTAGATCACCGGCCGAAGCCTGCAGAACGCACTGGTGCTGAGGTATTTGATATGGTCAAGGATTTGAAAGTCATCTTTGGAAAGGGTCCTGGCGGACAATCAGTTCCGAAGGGAGCTGACGGGCACGCAACCATGTGGAAGAAGAAATCTATATTCTGGGAGCTAGAATATTGGAAAGTCCTAGAAGTCCGCTCTGCAATCGACGTGATGCACGTTACGAAGAATATTTGCGTGAACCTCCTAAGCTTCTTGGGCGTGTATGGGAAGACAAATGATACAAAGGAAGCACGGCAGGACCAGCAACGTTTGAAAGACCCTGATGACCGGCATCCGGAATGGTTTCAAGGTCGTGCCAGCTACGCTCTGACCAAAGAAGAGAAGGTCATCTTTTTTGAATGCCTGAGCAGTATGAAGGTCCCGTCCGGATTCTCGTCCAATATAAAGGGAATAATAAACATGGCGGAGAAAAAGTTCCAAAACCTGAAGTCTCACGACTGCCACGTGATTATGACGCAATTGCTTCCGATTGCTTTGAGGGGGCTCCTGCCGGAAAATGTTCGAGTAGCCATTGTGAAGCTATGTGCATTCCTCAATGCAATCTCTCAGAAGGTAATCAATCCAGAAGTTCTACCACGGTTACAGAACGATGTGATCCAATGTCTTGTCAGTTTCGAGTTGGTGTTCCCGCCATCCTTCTTCAATATTATGACGCACCTCCTGGTTCACCTAGTCGAAGAGATTTTCATTCTCGGTCCTGTATTTCTACACAATATGTTCCCCTTCGAGAGGTTCATGGGAGTATTAAAGAAATATGTTTGTAACCGTGCTAGGCCAGAAGGAAGCATCGCCAAGGGCTATGGAAATGAGGAGGTAATTGAGTTTTGTGTTGACTTTGTTCCTGACCTTAAGCCGATTGGCCTTCCTCGATCGCGGCACGAGGGGAGACTAAGTGGAAAAGGCACGATCGGAAGGAAATCAACGATATGTATGGACGGCCATTCTCTGACTGAAGCACACCACACTGTACTGACCAATTCCAGCTTGGTGGCTCCGTACTTTGAGAAACACAAGAGTATTTTACGCTCGGACAACCCGGGGAAGCCTGAATCCTGGATTAGGAAGGCCCACATGGAGACTTTCGGCAGTTGGTTGAGAAAACATTTAATGAATGACAATGATGTTGTAGATCAGCTGTACATGTTGGCCAAGACACCATCTTCGACTATAACGACTTTCCAAGGGTACGAGATAAATGGGAATACATTTTACACGATCGCCCAAGATAAAAAGAGCACCAACCAAAACAGTGGTGTCCGCTTTGATGCAGCAACCGAGAATGGGCAAAAGGTCACATATTATGGTTACATAGAGGAGATATGGGAACTTGACTATGGACCCTCCTTTAAGGTCCCTTTGTTCCGGTGCAAATGGTTCAAGCTAACAGGAGGTGGGGTAAAGGTGGACCAGCAATACGGAATGACAATGGTGGATTTCAACAATCTTGGTTACCTTGACGAACCATTCGTCCTAGCGAAAGATGTCGCTCAGGTTTTCTATGTGAAGGACATGAGTAGCAAACCGAGGAAACGGAAAGATAAGAAAACGAACAGTACATCATGCGATGATCCAAAGCGCCACATTGTTCTTTCAGGGAAAAGAAACATCGTGGGAGTGGAGGACAAGACAGACATGTCAGAAGATTATAATATGTTTGCTGAAATTCCGCCCTTCAAAGTGAACAGCGACCCAAGCATTAAGTTAAATGATGAGGATGCTCCATGGATACGGCACAATCGTAAGCAAGCAGGGACACAAGGGAAGAATTGATGTGTAATAATTTATTGTACCAAACTTTGTATTTGGTCGATGAACTGAATGATGTATCAAACCTTTTGTCAAACCTTCAAGGGATTAGTTTTATTTTTCTGATTTTTTTGATATATAATTGTATTTTTAAGATTTTAAAATGAATTAGTTTTATTTTTCTGATTTTAAAAGGAAAAAGGAAGAAGAAGAAAGAAAAAGGAAGAAAGAAGAAAGAAAAAGGAAGAAAAAGGAAAAATGAATTAGTTTTTTTGATATATAATTGTATTTTGCCGACGCCTCCCAGTCCACAACGTCCGGCGGGTGATCAGACGCCGCCCCCCAGTCCTCGTCCGGCGGGTGATCAGACGCCGCCCCCCAATTCACCTCCGGCAAAGAAGCAGAAGCAGTCCTGGATTATTAACCCGGACCCTTATGTACCTAAGACCACAAAGGTACCGGAGCCATCACTGAAGCCTCTCCCCACAAGGCCTTGGGATCGTAGTGCCGAGGAAACTGCCGCGGCCGCGGCTGCTGATCTTGAGAAATGGAAGGCGGACTGCAAGAAGAAAAGAGAGCCCGAGCCCAAGCCAGTATTTTCTGATGAGCAAAAGAAGTGGGCTAAGTCATTTTTGAGCACACCGTCCCAAGCCACGAAGAATCTGCCTGAGGACTATGCACGTGAACTTCGTAGGCAGGCACTCATGTTGAAGGAGAAGAAAGAGCGGGCGGATGACCCCGATCCGGAACAAAGTAAACGAGTTGCCCATCTCGGGGAACAAAGTAAACAATCGATTGCCCCGCTTATAGTGAAAGCCGCCGGTCCGGATGACCCCGATATCATAGCAGCTGCGGCAGCACATGGATTGACTGTAACGAGTGCCAGAGAACAAGCGGCCAACTTAGGTATTACTCTTCGTGAACTGTTAGGCCTTAATGAGGCGCCAGTGAAGGAGGTAGTAATTACATATGTGAAGAATGGGCCTCTCGTCGAGCCTGCGCAGGAAGAGGATCTACCTCCACAAATGAAAGGTCTGCTGAAATGGTACAAGGGTTACATAAAAAATAAAAACGCCAAAGAATATATTTATGCGGAAGTTAGATATGAGCATCACTTCAAACATTACTATGTACAAATTCATCTAAGTGAATTGTTCCAGCTTTTCAATCTGCGCGAGCTCGACAAATCTATCATCAGTTGCTACGTTCTGTAAGTGACTTATTTCTACCCCGTCTCGTTCATATTGCCTGCACTATATATATATGTCCTAACTATATTGTTGTGTCCGCTATTATACATGCAGAATGAAGATTAAGGAATGCAGAGTAAGGAACATCCATGATGTTGGGTTCATTGACCCACACATCGTTAATGGATATGTGTTGCGGCATCACCCCGCCGACATGGAGGCAGACCTGTGGCAGTTTCTTACAAAGCAGGAACTCAAAAGTGATATTCTATTTCCTTACCATTTTGGGTGAGTGTTTCTGTCTTGAGCACATTCTCTTTTTTTTACTCCATGCATGGTATGTGGCCGGCTAATCGATGAGTTATGCATGACGTACTGTGCATGTATCGTGTCCGCAGGTTCCACTGGATTCTGCTAGTAATTAAAGTTGACACCTCAGAATGTCTCGTCCACGACTCTCTGAATATGAATCCAAAGCTTTGGGGCGACATGAGAAGAATGCTGCAGAAGTAATTATTTTCATCCATTTGCGCTCTATATCGATCGGCCTATTTCGTTCATTTCCTAATATCAAGTAACTAATAACTCTCTTGTTCATTTAATTTTCTTTGCCTCGTAGGGTTTGGAGACGGTTCGTAGATACAAAGGTCGGTGAATTCAAAAAAGAGCTAGAATTCAAAAAGTCAAAGGCTAAGAATGGTGGGGATATTCAGCCAGCGGGGACCAATCTATGTGGATACTATGTCTGTGAGATGATCCGGAGATACACCTCTGAGCGGGTTCCGAGTGATACCAATGCTCAGAGGAATAACCTCTGGATGATGCTTAGTCCAGAAGCTCGCTTCCGACCACTTCAAGAGGAACTAGCTGGATGGTTCAGGAGGGAAGTCCTCCATCCTAAAGGAGAACACCATTACGAGGACGTAGAACTTTATATGCATTAAATTATGTATGGAAACTTGTTCAAAATTGTATATGGTCATCCGATGATATTTAATATATACTGTATATTCCTCTTGAATTCTTTTTGGTTCTAATTTCAAATTTGTTTGAAATTGTACATTCATATGCATGTATGTAGTAGCGTAGAATATGTGAAACTCCTTCAAAATTAAAATAAAGCATAAAAGAAATAAAACAATACAAATTAAACAGAAAACAGGTTTAGGGGGGGCAGGTTTAGGGGGGGGGCTAAAACCCTAAACCTGCGGCGGCCTTTAGTCGCGGTTGGCCAGAAGAATCGCGACTAAAGGTCCTCCGCCCCGACGGCCACCTGGCGCCCACGTGGACGGGCCTTTAGTCGCGGTTCTTAAGCAACCGCGACTAAAGGGGGGGCCTTTAGTCCCGCCTGTTTGGTCGCGGTTGCGCAACCGCGACTAATGACAGTTGCGAACCGCGACCAAAGGCCCTTTTTCCACCAGTGACCTTTAACTTTTTGCAAGAGATAAATTCTTCTTGAACCCGAAATTCTTAAACCGGATACTAAGAGCTTCAAAGCTTTGTGGGAGACATCTTCCCCTTGAACCGGATATTAAACCGGAATCCTTCGTTTTGAGCCGGAAATTTTCTGACGGCCTTTAAATTTGCACCAATATGGCGGTTTAGGGTCCTGCATAAGACAACATGGTGAAGCTGAAATTAATCACGGCCGAGTCGGCCACGGCGTTGTAAACCGGTGCGGACGAGCGAGTCATCGCAGGCGCAGTCCCGGCTAGTTGATGTAGACCAGGTCGCGATAGACGGACGACGAAAGACGTCCGCGACTTCAGAGGCGGCATAAACAGATGAGTCGGCCGCGACGCTGTAAGCCGGTGCAGGAGCAAGAGTCGGCCGCAGCATTAGAAATGGCACGAACTCAGGTGAGTTATCCGTGGTGTTGTAATCCGGTTCAGTTACGAGATAGGGCCGCGGCGTTATAAACCAGTGCGGGAATCCGTTGAGAAACAACGACCATCCGTGCTGAAATGATGTCAGCGTGCCTCCATCTTCGTGGCATAGTACCACTTTGTGGTGGATTTTGCCCTGCGTAAAATATTACAAGACAGAGTAACTGTTCGCAGATAGATTATTGTATACAGATAAAATAGATAGGATGGGTATCACCTGATATTTTTATCGGATGAACGCAGACGCCGATGCTGGATAATGCACTGTGGTAGGAATTGATCTGATGTATACTGTTGAAAATGAGTAACAGTACCAGCTCTCTTGTCTTTGATTGCCCAGCATGATTGAGATCTCCATGTGGGGAAACAGTCCCTCCCCATTTCTTTTACCTTAGTAAATCCAAAGTAGCACATGGTAATTGTCATGCCGTGCTTAGTAACTTTTTCCAAAGGTACGCAACGACGTACGGCACCGCTGTAGGTACGAGCTCCATTGTCACTGCAATCTTGGCCATTTACTGAATCAAGTAGCAGTAGCACCTGCTGCATGCTCAGCGTCAGAAGTGGCGATTCATCATCAGCAGCGTGAGGCGGCCGGGCGGCTTAGGGGCGACAAAGGGGCGCCTGTGACTCGGCAAAAACGGTAACCACGACTTGACGCGGAGGCGGTTTAGGTGCGACTCCAGCTGATGGCTCGAAGTGGGGGTGCTGGCGGGTTACGGTCCCAGCAGGGGCGGTTTGACCAGTATGGTTGAGCTGCGGGGATGCAGCATAGCGGCGAGCGGGTCAGAGTGAAGCAAGCACCGCGGAGGCGAGCGCAGCGTGATGCGCAAAAAGTAGAAAACGGCAGCCGTGGTCGGTTTAACGCGGCCGGCGCGGAGGACCCGCGAAGCGAGTCAACGTGCAGCAGTGGTTTGAGAGATCGGTTTGAAGTAGAAACGCCTCGGGACCGGCCATAGCAGGAGCGACGACGAGGCCAGCTCGTGGTGGTGGAGGTAACCCGTCGAGGCAGTTCCGCCAAGACCAGCAGAAGCAGCACCGGCGGAGATCGGGCCACCGATATGTAAACCGCCAGACGGGTCAACTGAGGAGTGATGGGCCCAGCGGTGAGGCAGAGCTATACAGCGGCATCAAGCGGCAAGCCAGCGCGAGGGCGCGGGCAGAGGACGCAGGGCCAATAGGGCCGCAACGGCGAAAGCGACGGCTCAACGCAGACCGTCGGAGGCAGCTCTGTCCGTAGAGACAAGCTGGCCTGGCGGCTTTCCGCGGAGGCGAGGCGGCTCACCGACGCCGGTTTAAAGGTGGAACGTGGACAGGACGACTCGGAAAGCGGCGGCCTGACACCGTCCACAAGGTAGGCAAAGTGTGAGGGCGACGGCGGTTTGCGGCAACGTCGAGATGGTAGGACCTCTCAGGCATGGCGAGGCGGAGCCAGATGCGGGCCTCTAAGGCGGAGGCGAGCAACGAGGCGAGGGGATCCATGGTGACTCGAAGGCCGGCGACTCGTAAAGCGGAGGCCTGACACCGTTCAAATCACCTACTGAAAAAATCTTTCAGCTAGACAAAGTGATATATCTTGTGCTCGAGACACAAATCAAATCCCTAATGGACGTCGTTTCGGAAAAAAGAATAGTGGTTGACTGATACATTTCCAACGTATCTATAATTTTTTATTGTTCCATGCTATTATATTATCTGTTTTGGATGTTTATGGGCTTTATTAAACACTTTTACATTATTTTTGGGACTAACCTATTAACCCAGAGCCCAGTGCCAGTTCCTGTTTTCCCACTTGTTTCAGTGTTTCGCAGAAAAGAAATATCAAACGGAATCCAAACGGAATGAAACCTTCGAGAGAGTTATTTTTGGAACAGAAGCAATCCAGAAGACTTGGGGCGTACGTAAGGGAAGCAACGCGGAAGGCACGAGGCAGGGGGCGCGCCCACCCCCCTGGGAGCGCCCTCCACCCTCGTGGGCCCCTCATGGCTCCCCTGACATATTTCTTCCTCCTATATATATACCAACATACCCTAAAACCATCGGGGAACATAATAGATCGGGAGTTCCGCCGCCGCAAGCCTCTATAGCCACCGAAAACCAATCGGGACCCTGTTCCGGCACCCTGCCGGAGGAGGGAACCTTCACCGGTGGCCATCTTCATCATCCCGGCGCTCTCCATGACGAGGAGGGAGTAGTTCACCCTCGGGGCTGAGGGTATGTACCAGTAGCTATGTGTTTGATCTCTCTCTCTCTCTCTCTCTCTCTCTCTCTCTCTCTCTCTTGTTATTGAGGTGATACGATCTTGATGTATCGCGAGCTTTGCTATTGTAGTTGGATCTTATGATTCTTCTCCCCCTCTACTCTCTTGTAATGGATTGAGTTTTCCCTTTGAAGTTATCTTATCGGTTTGAGTCTTTACTGATTTGAGAACACTTGATGTATGTCTTGTTGTGCGTATCTGAGGTGACAATAGGATATCACGTGATTCACTTGATATATGTTTTGGTGATCAACTTGCGGGTTCCGCCCATGAACCTATGCATAGGGGTTGGCACACGTTTTCGTCTTGACTATCCGGTAGAAACTTTGGGACAATCTTTGAAGTACTTTGTGTTGGTTGAATAGATGAATCTGAGATTGTGTGATACATATCGTATAATCATACCCACGGATACTTGAGGTGACATTGGAGTATCTAGGTGACATTAGGGTTTTGGTTGATTTGTGTCTTAAGGTGTTATTCTAGTAATAACTCTTGAATAGATCGATCTGATAGAATAACTTTGAGGTGGCTTCGTACCCTACCATAATCTCTTCGTTTGTTCTCCGCTATTAGTGTCTTTGGAGTGACTCTTTGTTGCATGTTGAGGGATAGTTATATGATCCAATTATGTTATTATTGTTGAGAGAACTTGCACTAGTGAAACTATGAACCCTAGGCCTTGTTTCCTATCATTGCAATACCGTTTATGCTCACTTTTATCATTAGTTACCTTGCTGTTTTTATATTTTCAGATTACAAAAACCTATATCTATCATCCATATTGCACTTGTATCACCATCTCTTAGCCGAACTAGTGCACCTATACAATTTACCATTGTATTGGTGTGTTGGGGACACAAGAGACTCTTTGTTATTTGGTTGCAGGGTTGTTTGCGAGAGACCATCTTCAACCTACGCCTCCCACAGATTGATAAACCTTAGGTCATCCACTTGAGGGAAATTTGCTACTGTCCTACAAACTTCTGCACTTGGAGGTCCAACAACATCTACAAGAAGAAAGTTGTGTAGTAGACATCATTGACAAATATCATCAAGATATGAATGGTTTTGAAACCAGACTATCAGACATTTGCTTCGTTGTTCAAGAGCAATGGCGGAAAAAAGGGAAGATCATGCTGCTCCGTCAGATTCTACAACCTGAAACATTAGCACTAAGGTCAAATGATCTGTGCTTCTATACATCTGATGGTGCTTTTATCTGCAAGGACTGTAAACTTTATGCCAACAGGCCTTTTGTTGTATGGTTGGAATTTTTTGTTGTTGTGATACAACATTTATGATGCTGCCAAAGGCTGCAGTAATTACAACGCTATTTTTGTATAGTGTAGGTTTATGTTAGTAATGTATTCGACCGAAAGTTTTGTAGGATCCCAGCATGCTAACATTTGTCGGTCCCATTTCAATTGGGCTAAAAACGATTATAGGCCGTAATTTGCATGTAGCCCACTAAAAATATCTGGGCCTAAATTAGCATAAGCTTTCATATTTTTCTGGTAGGCCTGTGCCCATAGTGGGCCTTTAACAGGCCTAAACATAATTTCGGCCCTCAGTAACAATAGGCCATTTGCAGGTGTAAATATCTCGAGCACATAAAAAACATGGACCTTTAATAGGCCGAAAGTGAGATTGGGCCCTGATTGTGCCAAATAACCCACTGGTCATTACCAAGCCGAAATGGTGGCCCATTTACAATGCGGATCATTCACAGGCCGAAATTCAGACGGGCCATCAATGCGCCGACCTACTACACGGGCCTTTAACAGGCCGGAAGTTCGGTCGGGCTTGATCAGTGTCAATTTTATATGGGCCGTTAATAGGCCCGATGTGACATTGTGTCACATATGGCCCATGGATTTCATCCAACGTTAATAGGCCGAAAATTACAACAGGCTGAAAGTGGCTCAAATCTATAGTGGGTCTCTAACAGGCTGAATGTCAGACATGGCCGAATATGACCCAAATCCTTCACGGTCATTTATGGGCCGAAAGTTTCAACGGCCTATAAATGGGCCCAAAAGAAGCAGGACCTTTAACAGGCCGGAAACACACCGGGCCGTAATTCGGCCCAAATAGTTAGTGGGTTGTTAACGGGCCATAAGTGACCATGGGCCACGATGATGACAAGTTTAGGACGGGCCGTTGACGGGCTGATTTGACCCTAGCTGTACGGGCCTTAACTGAGAATGTTGGGCCTTTAGCTGGGCCAGCCCATTATGGTCTGCAAAATCATGTGGGCCTTTAGCTAGGCTGGCCTATTATGGTTCGCAAAATCCTATGGGCCTTTAGTTGGGGCGGCCCATTTAATCTTTATGGGCCACTTTTGGGCCGGTCTACGTGTCAACATATCATAGGCGCATCTCACCCATTGGATGAGTGACACATGTGCCAACGCGGAGCTGACACGTGGTTCTGTCAGCCAATGAGAATTTTTCACGTGGAAAATCGGCATTGGTCGTGGCTGTTAGCGGGTTATCGGATCCAAAACCGGACCCGATAGCTTAACGGCGACCCGTTACGGTGGATGCCACGTGTCAGTCACCCTTAACGAAAGCACTTCCATGACGCGGCATTTATCGTCATGGAAGTGGACACTTCCGTGATGATAATTTTGGTAATGTCATGAAACACTTCTACGATAACACATGTATGACTATCTTGATTCTGTCATAAAATCGCCATGGATGTACATGCATGACAGAAAACGTGACCTACTGTGACAAACACGTATCATCACGGAAGTGTTTTTTTTTTGTAGTGGCTATCCCTCTTGAGGGCGTTGTCGAGGAGATAGGTGTGCTAGGTTGTAGTGTGAGGGTGTTTAGTTCCTCTGATACTTGTTGTTGGTAGCATAATCGCACGTGTTCTGAGTGTGCCGGATATTTCCAGATCGGCTTTGGAAGAGGGCTACCTCACCATCATGTATCGTTCAGTTTGTACTTCTTCGATTATTGCTATATCTTTCTTTCTTTTCCTTGGGCCTAGGGTACAAAGGGGTTGCGGGAAATGGACAATTAGGAAGAAAACAGAGTGCTATCCGTCCGAATGGTGGGAACGAGCTTTGCTTTGGGGCCAAAACGGCATGGAATTGGCCATGTGTTTCCAATACGAATTCAGTATACAGCCAAACATCCGTACTGAGGTCAGATGATTACCAATTCAATTTCTTGGGCTTCAATGAAGGCATTTAAATGCAATATTATATGTAGTGTAGCCCGTAGCAACACACGGGCATTCTACTATACAGTGGTAGTAGATGAATTCAGCGTCCAGCCAAACGTCTGTATTGACGCTAGATGATTATGAAATCCATTTCCTGGGCTCTAATGGAGGCATCCATACGCAGTGTTGGTGTAATTAAAGCTTGTATGTTTTGTGCGGTGAATGGCTAGGAATAGGATATACAGAGGACGAGAATATGTCAATGTCGAATTCCCTCGCCAGGGAGCTCTTGCATTCGTGCCCCACGTGCGAACTACAAACATCTTGTTTATTTCATAGTATGAATCATAAGATCATTTCCCCAATTTTACACATTGGTCGGAGTTCAGATCAAAGCCCCCAAATCCCCAAATTCTTGTCATGTTCATTGGGACCTGGGTAAGCTCTAAAATCCACTATTGTACAGTTTTATTGATCCGATGGTATATTCACATTTATTGTAGTATATATACTCCCTCCGGTCCATTTTACTCTGCATGTATGTTTCATCTAAAGTCAAATTTAGTAAAGTTTGACCAACTTTATTAAAAAGATAACAACATTCTAATACGAAACCAATATAATTAGATGCGTCATGAATTTAATTTTCATAATGTATAACTTTAGTATTTTAGTATTATAGATGTTGATATTTTTTCATACAAACATGGTCAAACTTTACGGAGTTTGACTTAAGACAAATCTTATACGCTGAGTAAAAAGGACTTGAGCGAGTACATACATGAGCTGGATGCAAAATCTGTAGTAGCTTGTGCAAAAATTTGAGGTTGTTTAATCAGGGCATTGCTTGCACGTAGTTTCCGGGGAGCCTATGTGCACAGGTCATATGAGCTAAGTACTATCCGTCTGGATCCATTATTGACACAGTCTTCATAGGGAATGGTTCACATGGGCATCCATTGAATACGGGTTAGAGCTAGCTAAGCAGGGGTGCATCTGGCGTGTTGGTACTGAAGAAAACATACACATATGGCGGGATCCTTGAATCCCAAGGGAACCCTCCTTTAGGCCGATCATACAAAAACGTCGATGAAGACTAAAATGGGTGGCAGATCTCTTGAATGTCGATGGCTCTTGGAATACGTCGCTTCTCACGCAACATTTCCTTCTAGCAGATGTCTTGGAGAACCTGTGTAACTACATTTTTGTGTAATTATTTGAAACACAAGTTCATCTCACCTCAAGGGCTTATTTGCAAACCGCACAAAACCTCGCCTAATTTTTTTGTAATTATTTGAGGACAGACATTTAAGAAGGGTTTCTTTGCAAACTGTAACATGTGGTTTGCAGGTAGTTTTTTGCAAAAGAATGGAGCATGGGGAAGAATTGACTAAGGCAAGGGCTAGGCAGAACTGAGTTTTACTTATGGACAAAACAATAGGAAGCAGAAAAATAGTTGTTGTAAAGCTTGATAACATCAAGCCGTCAGAAGGAACCACCCCTTTGATCAGAGTGAGTGAAAGTGCAACTATCCCTAGGTGGTTTTGGTAATTCATAACAACATATAGCTCATTGAGCTAATGCTATTCCAAGATAATTATTTCAGGAAAGCTCAATGATTAGAATGGCATGGATGATGAAAGTAGATTCCTCAAAATGCTAAGGACAAAGGATTGGCTAAAGCTTCAAGCTCAAGACTCTTCATTTTATATTTTAGTGATCCAAGATCACATTGAGTCTATAGGAAAAGCCAATACTATCAAGGAGGGGTGAGGTGTTGCTTAATGAGCCTCTTGCTTCATGTGCTTAGTGATATGCTCCAAAACCCTCAACTACTTTCCCATATCCACATTTGACCTAAACCCAAAGCCAAACTCGGTCATACCGATTCTTTCAATCCGGCGCCACCGAGTTTCACTTGTCATAGCCACTGCCAAACCCTAAGCAAATCGGTTCTACCAATAGGGATCTCGGTCTCACCAAGATGGGATTGCAATTTCTCTGTTTCCTTTTCGGTCTCACCGAAAGAGCGGATCGGTCCCACCGAGATTGCAATGTAAACTCTCTGTTTCCTTTTTGTAACTTTTCGGTCTCACCGAAAGAGCAAATAGGTCCCATCGAGTTTACCTGACCAACCCTCTGGTTAGCTTATTACCAAATCAGTCTCACCGAGTTTGAGTAATCGGTCTCATCGAGATTACGTCATGCCCTAACCCTAACCATATCGGTCCTATCGAGTTGCATGTCGGTCCCACCGAAATCACTAACGGTCACTAGGTTTACTAAATCGGTCCGACCGAGTTTATTGATTCGGTCCCACCAAGATTGGTGAATTGTGTTTAATGGTTGGATTTTGTGTGGAGGCTATAAATACCCATCCACCTCCTCTTCATTCGTGGAGAGAGCCATCAGAAGACATCTACACTTCCAACTCATATGTTCTGAGAGAGAACCACCTACCCTTGTGTTGAGGCCAAGATATTCCATTCCTACCATATGAATCTTGATCTCTAGCCTTCCCCAAGTTGCTTTCCACTCAAATCTTCTTTCCACCAAATCCAAATCCTGTGAGAGAGAGTTGAGTGTTGGGGAGACTATCATTTGAAGCACAAGAACAAGGAGTTCATCATCAACACACCATTTGTTACTTCTTGGAGAGTGGTGTCTCCTAGATTGGATAGGTGTCACTTGGGAGCCTCCGACAAGATTGTGGAGTTGAACCAAGGAGTTTGTAAGGGCAAGGAGATCGCCTACTTCGTGAAGATCTACCGCTAGTGAGGCAAGTCCTTCGTGGGCGATGGCCATGATGGGATAGACAAGGTTGCTTCTTCGTGGACCCTTCGTGGGTGGACCCCTCCATGGACTCGCGCAACCGTTACCCTCCGTGGGTTGAAGTCTCCATCAACGTGGATGTAGGATAGCACCACCTATCCAAACCACGACAAAAACATCTTTGTCTCCAATTGCGTTTGAATTCTCCAAACCCTTCCCTTTACATTCTTGCAAGTTGCATGCTTTACTTTCCGCTGCCTATATACTCTTTGCATGCTTGCTTGAATTGTGTGATGATTGCTTGACTTGTCCTAAAGTAGCTAAAATCTGCCAAGAACTAAAATTGGGAAATGGTTAAGTTTTTATTTGGTCAAGTAGTCTAATCACCCCCCCTCTAGACATACTTTCGATCCTACAAGTGGTATCAGAGCTTTGGTCTCCATTTGCTTTGATTTCCATAGCTTTTGGTGATCATAGCCTTGGTTTCACAACCTAGGAGAGTATGGCGTCTAGCGAGGGAAATTATCATCGTAGAGGTCCTTACTTTGATGTTACTAATTTTGCTAGTTGGAAGCATAAAATGAAAATGCATATTCTTGGACATAACCCCGCCGTTTGGGCTATTGTGTGTGTTGGTTTGCAAGGTGACTTCTTTGATGGGAAAGAACCAAACCGTGAAGCTACCGCGGTAGAGTTGTAGATGCTGCAATACAACGCTCAAGCTTGTGATATTCTCTTCAACGGATTGTGCCCCGAAGAATTCAACAAAATCAGCCGTCTTGAGAATGCAAAGGAAATTTGGGATACTTTGATTGATATGCACGAAGGTACCGACTCCGTCAAGGAATCCAATTTGGATGTGCTTCAAAGTCAACTTGACAAGTTCAAAATGAAGGATGGTGAAGGTGTCGCTGAAATGTACTCTAGGCTTGCTCTCATCACAAATGAGATTGCCGGCTTAGGGAGTGAAGAGATGACCGATAGATTCATCATCAAGAAGATCCTAAGAGCCTTGGATGGAAAATATGATACCGTGTGCACATTGATCCAAATGATGCCCAATTACAAAGATCTCAAGCCAACGGAAGTCATTGGAAGAATTGTTGCTCATGAGATGTCACTCAAGGATAAAGAGGAACTTCACAACAAATCAAGTGGAGCTTATAAAGCCTCATGTGAAGCCCCCACATCATCAAGTGAGAAACAAACCTTCAATGAAGAATTGAGCTTAATGGTGAAGAACTTCAACAAGTTCTACAAGAGTAGAAGCAAAGATAGAAGCTCCAAGTCAAGATCCTACAATGACAAAAGATCTTCTAGTCGAGAGCGAAACTGCTACAATTGTGGAAGACCCGGACACTACTCCAATGAGTGTATGGCTCCCTACAAAAGAAGAGAAGATTCTCCAAAAAGAAGAAGCAAAAGAGAAGAATCACCATCAAGAGAGAGAAGGAGTAGAGATGATCGTTATGAACGAAGATACTCACGGAGAAACAAGGATTCGGAAAGAAAGGAAAAATCATCAAGGAGCTACACAAAACGAAGACATCAAGCTCATGTTGGTGAATGGGTATCCGGCTCCGACTCCGACAACCACTCTGAGAGAAGTTATCACTCTGATTCCGAATATACTCAAGATGAAGGTGTTGCCGGTCTATCACTTGTGTCAACCAACTCCTATGACATATTTGACTCACCAAATGAAGGAATTGGAAGATGCTTAATGGCCAAAGGTCCTAAGGTAACACATCCTGAGTATGTCGATTTCAATAGTGATGAAGATGACTTGTTAGGTGATGATGATTTACTTGTTGACAACTCTAGTGATGAATACTATGATGAAACGTCAATTAATCATGCTAATCAAGATAAAACGAATGACAATGATAAGGAGAAGATTGAGGCTCTAACTAAAGAACTAAACACTCTTAAGTTAGCTCATGAAACTATCTTCGAAGATCATCGAGAACTTTTAAGAGCTCATGAGAAGTTACGCTTTGAAAAGCTCAATCTTGAGCAAGAGCATGAGTTCTTAAAAGCAATCAATGATGATCTCCGCAAGAAAAGTTCTTCTTACATTGCCAAGCGTTTACTCTTATCCACTTACATGCCTCAAGTCAAGTCTAGTAACAAGAACAAGAAAGATTCTTCCTCTAGTAGTAACAATGATCATGTTAAATCCAATATTGTTGCTTCTAGTAGTTCTCTTGATTCCACTAATGATTCTCTTAGCCAAGTTACACTTGAGCAAGAAAATAGCTTATTGAAGGGAATTATAGAGAAAGGAGTCTACAAGAGCCTTGCCGGAAGTAAGCAATTCGAGGAAATTGTACGCAAGCAAGGAAGACACCGGAAGAATCAAGGTGTTGGTTTTGAACGAAAGTTCAACGCCAATGGAGTTGAGTGGGAAGAAGATCAATACCCCAAGATGAAGTTTGTTCCTCAATAAGAGAAGTATGATCCTACTTCCTTCAAGGGGACACAAGCTCAAGATGATCTTCCACCACAAGACTACAAAAAAAAGGCAAGGACAAGCTTCAAGAGGAAATTGATGCATTTGAAGAAGCTCCTAAGATCTTAGTCAAGTGGATTCCCAAGACTACTTCAAGTTCCACTTCATCAAGTACGACTACAACTCCAAGGATTCCCATCAAGATGGTGTGGATCCAAAAGAAGAAGAACTAGAGAGTTCTTCAGGGTGACTCCGCCAACATACTTCACTCTAATCATTTTGGCAAGAACAAGTGCAATCAACTTCCACATCTTGCACTAGTTCAAGGAGTCACAAACCCTCTTGTTGGTAAGTCAAGGGACAAGGTAACTTTAAAGCTTTCATGGACATCATCTTGTGTGTGCATCACTCTGTGTCTATGGATATCCTTGTTTGTTCCTTGTGGGACTAACCATTGTAGGTATTGAAAGTGCAATTCACTCCAATGGATAGCTCCAATTGTTCTACATCAACATTGAGCATCCACATCTTCAACATCTACATGAAGTCATCATCGACAAAACCCAAGGTTAGTTCATCCCTCTTAGGGGGGATATCACATCTAGGGGGAGCTTTACTCTAAGACTTGAGCTAAAGCAACTCTAATGATGTGAACACAACAATGCTTTATGTAAAAGTGGTAACCCCACTTGTGCTTGAACGATGAGTATGACCTATGATCAAATATTCTCATTTGAGTCCTAAGTCAATATACTCATATATAGATGACCTAGTCATCGCCAATTGCTTGATAGATGCTAGTATTGATTGTGCATGCTTTGTCACATATTTCAATTGCCATTTTATTGTGTGAGCATGTTGGTTGCATATTTTACTCATTCGAGGACATCCACTTGTTGTTTTGATTGATTGATTTTCTTTTATCTTGCCAAGTGGATGGACAAGAATGCCTAAGAACCTCCTCTAGCTATCTATGCTTTTCTCGTCTCAAACTCTATTCATGCTACATCATAAAATTTGATCAAGTCAGATTCGAACCACTCTGTGTGAGGAGCACTCGGAGTCCCCGATTCGTCATAGACTTAAACTTCCAAAACTTCTTTGTGATTCTTGGTCTAACCGATATCTCCTTTTCGGTCCTACCGAGATCATTAAGTCGATCTATGTTTTCGATCTCGGTGCAACCGATTTAAACTATTCGGTCACACCGAGTTGCAATAACTGTATATAGTTTTGCATCTCGGTGCCACCGAGTTGTTCCACTCGGTCACACCGACAGGGTCGGGCTATATATAGACACGGGCAAAAATTTGGAAATTTCTCCGAACCCCTTCGCCCGCGCGATAGCTCGCTCTGCCAACGTGGTCTCCGGATCGTCTCCTCGCCGCCAGCCGCCTCCTGTCGCTGGTCTCCATCGCCGTCAACGGAATTCAACCCCGCCGTTTCCGCCGTAGCGAGTCTCCGCCGAACTAGGGTATGGACTCGATCTTTGTGCTATTCCCCATCAGATTCCTAGCACATTGTGATCTTATTGATTCTAGCCACGATTGAAACACTCCTATCCAGTCAATGCAATTCATAGAATAGGTTTGATTTGAAATTTTAGGGTTAGGTTTCCGCCGAAACCATCTCGGACCCACCGAGTTGAAAAACTCGGTCCCACCGATTTGGCTCATGCCATTGCAGAAGTGAGACTCGGTCTGACCGAGAATTACTAATCGGTGTGACCGATTTTGGAACTTTGTGAAACCCTAGTTGTCTCGGTGCCACCGAACTGTGACTCGGTCTGACCGAGTTCACTAGTTTAGGTTCCAAAACTTCTTTGGTATCACCGGGTTTAAAAATCGGTAGTTCCGAAATGATTTCTGTGGGAAACTAAAACTAAGATTTTGAATCATTCTTTTGGAAAAACCTCTGCATTTTGTGATGCTCATCTATTCTACCTCATGTATAAACTCTTCATAGGGTCAGCAGTCAGCTTTTTCATCATGTCTGATCAGAGTGACAGCCAGAATATGTCAGAAGAGCAAGTGCATATGAGTGAGGGCACTAGTCCCTCCAGTTCTTCAGATGAAGGCAGCAGGAGTACCCCTAGCAATTTGCCAAAAGATGCCACTAGACAAAGGAAGAAGAGAACCTCAGAATCAGAGGATGAAGATTATGTGGCAGAAGAACAAGAAGCTACTTCCAAGAGAGTAGTGCTCAAGAAAGAGTATGGCTCAGCTGCAGCCGTCAAGCCTGGAATGCACAGAAAGGCACCTGCAAAAAGAGTTCCTACCTCTAAGCCCAGGAAGGCTGCACCTGAAGAAACTATAAAGTTCACCATGGAATCTGAAGAGGAAGCAAGTGGCCAAGATAAGAGAAAGAAGAGAGCCAGAACTACCACTGCCAGAGTTATTGGCAAACCCTCCATGAGGAGAGATTCTGAAGAAGAGGATGAAGAAGAAGAGGTTGCTGCACCAGCACCTAAGGCACCTAAGTTTATGGGTGATGCTATAAGATCAGGGGCTACTGCATCAAAGCCCAAGGAAGCACCCAAAGCTGCATCAAAGGCCAAGTCAGCTCCAAAGAGAAATACAAGGAGCATCCCAGCTGCTGAGAAGAACAAGGCCCCAGTGCCTGACATTGCAGAAGAAGAAGAAGAAGGTCAAGTTCTGAGGAAGCTAAAGCCCAAGATCCCAGACCACAACGATGCTCATCCTGTGGCTGAGGATATGAAAATCAGAAGAGATTCAGGGCTGAGGAAGTGGAGAGCAGAAGATCCTTATGCTACAAGGAGAAGAACTACTGTTGATTACAGGTTCCACACAAAGGAACAGCAGGACTTCTATGAGACAGTTTTGCTTGATAAGAAGCCTATCGTTTGTGACATGAGATGGGTAGACTGGGAATACATCAAGGACAATGAAGAGCACTATCCTGGAGTGCAAGACAGCTTCAAGGCTTGTGGAGTAGCTCACTTTGTTGGGCAGAAGCTCACAAAGTGGAATGAAGAGCTGATCATGCAATTCTACTCCACAGCACACTTCTGTCCAGATGGCAGAATTGTGTGGATGTCTGAAGGTACAAGGTACCAATCAACTGTTGAGGAATGGGCAAAATTGATCAATGCCCCAGAGGAAAATGAGGATGACTTGGACATATATGCCAAGAAGAAGATGGATCACAACTCCATGTCCAACATGTACAAGGAGATCCCCAACAAGGCACTTGATACTTTCAAATTTGGGTCAGTACATTATCTTCTGTCAGGGCTACCAACTATCAATTGGATTCTGAGGCACACTTTATTGCCCAAGTCAGGTGATCACAAGATGATCAGAGACCATGCAATCAATTTGATTCATATCTTTGATGTGCCACAGAAGTTCAAGGTAATGAGCCTCATGGTAGAAACTATCAAAAGGACTGCAGCAGATCAGAAGAGGAGTTGTGGTTATGCCCCTCAGATCCAAGAGCTGATAAACTCCAAGGTGGGCACAGGCATATACTTATTGGACAAGGAACATTTGCCTATCCATCCAGATTTTGAAGATAATCAAGTTGTGATGAACAAGGATGAACCATCATCAGCTCATGCACAAGCTAAGAAGGAGAAGGCAAGGAAGGAGAAAGCTGCCAATAAGCCAACTCAAGAGGAGGCATCTGAGTATTTCCTGAAAACCAAGCAAGAGCAGCTTAGTTACTTGATTGCATCCACACTGAGGATTGAGAAAGGATTGGCCACCCTCACTCAGAATCAGGAGAGCTTAGAGAGAATCGTAGAACAAAAGTTCTATGACTTGGATGTCAAAGTAACGGAGATTCAGTCTGCAGTGGAGCAACTTCAAGATGACATGCAGGAGAGGAAAGGGAAGACTACCACTGATGCATTTGCCAGAGTGCCACGAGCTCAGAGGTCAACAGCAGTGCCAGTTCCTGACACCAGAGCCACCACCTCAGCTCCAGCTACAGCACCAGCCCAACTAGCTCCAGCATCCACTTCAGCTCCAGCTCCAACCACGTCTACAGAAGCCTTCGTCCTTGGAGTGATCCAGACTCCACCACCACCAGAAGATCAAGCCTGAGTGTCGATCTAGCACTATGCATTTTCTAGGAACTTTTTGGTAACTTGTTGCCAAAGGGGGAGAAAAATGTATAGATCATAGGCTTCGAGAGAGAGAGAGAGTGTTGCTTTTATTCTCTCTTGCTTTATTTGGTGGTTTTTCAAACTTTGTTTGCTTTTGGTTGAGATACTATGATGTGCTTGTGAGACATTGATGATCATGTGTTTGATCATAAGCTACACTTATGCATGCTTGATATTATCCTATCTATCTTATGTGATCATTCACTTTTTATTGGTGATGAGTGCATGTATTCAATTCTTATCATTTTGAGCGCTCCACCAAGATGTATGTGACATGGAAGAGTAACCCATGATTCTAACTCTTTGTGCATTTGCAGTCCAAAGCAAATTTTAAATATGCACAAATTTAGGGGGAGCTCTTACTTTTCACATACTTCTCAAAGCGACGATATATTTCATTCTTACTATCATTTGTCGAAGCTTTGATCTATATGTTGTCATAAATTACCAAAAAGGGGGAGATTGAAAGTGCAACTATCCCTAGGTGGTTTTAGAAATTCATAACAACATATAGCTCATTGAGCTAATGCTATTCCAAGATAATTATTTCAGGAAAGCTCAATGATTGGCATGGCATGGATGATGAAAGTAGATTCCTCAAAATGCTAAGGACAAAGGATTGGCTAAAGCTTCAAGCTCAAGACTCTTCATTTTATATTTTAGTGATCCAAGATCACATTGAGTCTATAGGAAAAGCCAATACTATCAAGGAGGGATGAGGTGTTGCTTAATGAGCCTCTTGCTTCATGTGCTTAGTGATATGCTCCAAAACCCTCAACTACTTTCTCATATCCACATTTGTCCTAAATCCAAAGCCAAACTCGGTTATACCGATTCTTTCAATCCGGAGCCACCGAGTTTCACTTGTCATAGCCACTGCCAAACCCTAAGCAAATCGGTTCTACCGATAGGGATCTCGGTCTCACCGAGATGGGATTGCAATTTCTTTGTTTCCTTTTCATAACTTTTCGGTCTCACCGAAAGAGCGGATCGGTCCCACCGAGATTGCAATGTAAACTCTCTGTTTCCTTTTTGTAACTTTTCGGTTTCACCGAAAGAGCAAATCGGTCCCACCAAGTTTACCTGACCAACCCTCTGGTTAGCTTATTACCAAATCGGTCTCACCGAGTTTGAGTAATCGGTCTCACCGAGATTACGTTATGCCCTAACCCTAACCATATCGGTCCTACCGAGTTGCATGTCGGTCCCACCGAAATCACTAACGGTCACTAGGTTTACTAAATCGGTCCGACCGAGTTTATTGATTCGGTCCCACCGAGATTGGTGAATTGTGTGTAACGGTTGGATTTTGTGTGGAGGCTATAAATACCCCTCCACCTCCTCTTCATTCGTGGAGAGAGCCATCAGAACACATCTACACTTCCAACTCATATGTTCTGAGAGAGAACCACCTACCCTTGTGTTGAGGCCAAGATATTCCATTCCTACCATATGAATCTTGGTCTCTAGCCTTCCCCAAGTTGCTTTCCACTCAAATCTTCTTTCCACCAAATCCAAATCCTGTGAGAGAGAGTTGAGTGTTGGGGAGACTATCATTTGAAGCACAAGAACAAGGAGTTCATCATCAACACACCATTTGTTACTTCTTGGAGAGTGGTGTCTCCTAGATTGGATAGGTGTCACTTGGGAGCCTCCGACAAGATTGTGGAGTTGAACCAAGGAGTTTGTAAGGGCAAGGAGATCGCCTACTTCGTGAAGATCTACCGCTAGTGAGGCAAGTCCTTCGTGGGCGATGGCCATGATGGGATAGACAAGGTTGCTTCTTCGTGGACCCTTCGTGGGTGGACCCCTCCATGGACTCGCGCAACCGTTACCCTCCGTGGGTTGAAGTCTCCATCAACGTGGATGTAGGATAGCACCACCTATCCAAACCACGACAAAAACATCTTTGTCTCCAATTGCGTTTGAATTCTCCAAACCCTTCCCTTTACATTCTTGCAAGTTGCATGCTTTACTTTCCGCTGCCTATATACTCTTTGCATGCTTGCTTGAATTGTGTGATGATTGCTTGACTTGTCCTAAAGTAGCTAAAATCTGCCAAGAACTAAAATTGGTAAATGGTCAAGTTTTTATTTGGTCAAGTAGTCTAATCACCCCCCCCCCTCTAGACATACTTTCGATCCTACAGTGAGATATGGTGTCATTTTAATCAATTACGCGTCTCATGCTTAACTCGCCATTTGAAGCCTTGAAGAATCAATATTGTTCCAACAGATAACAGTATATAGCTGAGGGGGCCATTGCCCCCCCCCCCCCATAATCGGTGTTGCAGTTTTAAAAATTGAATAAGAGATATGCGGATTATTATAGTTCGTTATGTTTTATACCTGATTTATAACAGGTACGTACTCGCTGGAAGGCTCGTGGGTTTCTGTTTCGTCACTCTGCAGGTTAAATATTTACGTAAATTCTGAGGGCGTCAAAGAGAAAGGATAAATTACATGTAGGCATTGCTAAATTTAATAATGGCTTACGAGTTTGATTTCTGCTCCGTGGCTCCCTGCATAGTGCAGGTTTTCGATCATTATGAAATTTTCTACCAACAGATGAATAGCAAAACAAGTGAGTCGCTAATTACAAATGTATAGAACATCCAAATTAAAAGGCTACTAGATACCCATTAGTCGGTAATACCTTATCGCGGGCCCTTCCACTAATGACTGAAGTGGGGCACAAGGAGGCAATTTCTGGAACAACATCATGCATTTGATTATATGGATCAGGGATAAGAAAGATCTACAAATATCAAGTAACATGCAAGAAATTTTCTTTTCATTATACTTACCTCGCTGGACATGTATGCCTCGTCAAGATTATCTACTATTGGCGATAGTGTTCCGTCGTAGTCCAAGAAGAGGGCTATCGTCTTGCCCTGCCAGTTGGTTGTGATTTCATGAAAGGAATCGATAGCAGAAGGACGTTTAGCCTGCAATAAAACAAACATTAGAGATAGTATCATCGTTGGCAAAAGAATGGAGCATGAGGAAGAGCTGACTAAGGCAAGGGCTAGGCAGAGCTGAGTTTTACTTATGGACAGAACAGTAGGAAGCAGAAAAATAGTTGTTGTAAAGCTTGATAACATCTAGCCGCCAGAAGGAACCACCCCTTTGATCAGAGTGAGATATTGTGTCATTTTAATCCATTACGCGTCTCATGCTTAACTCACCATTCGGAGCCCTGAAGAATCGATACTGTTCCAACAGATAATCGTATATAGCTAAGGGGACCATTGCCCCCCCCCCCCCTCCACATAACCGGTGTTGCGGTTTAAAAAAATGAATAATAGATATGCGTATTATTATAGTTCGTTATATTTTATACCTGATTTATAACAGGTACGTACTCGCTGGCAGGCTCGGGGCTTCTATATTTACGTAAATTCTGAGCGCGCCAAAGAGAAAGGATAAACTACATGTAGGCATTGCTAAATTTAATAGTGGCTTACGAGTTTGATTTCTGCTCTGTGGCTCCCTGCATAGTGCAGGTTTTTGATCATTATGAAATTTTCTGCCAACAGATGAATAGCAAAACAAGTGAGTCGCTAATTACAAATGTATAGAACATCCAAATTAAAAGGCTAATAGATACCATTAGTCGTTAATACCTTATCGCGTGCCCTTCCACTAATGACTGAAGTGGGGCACAAGGAGGCAATTTCTTGAACAACTTCACACATCTGACTATATGGATCAGGGATAAGAAAGATCTACAAATATCAAGTAACATGCAAGATTTTTTTTTCACTATACTTACCTCGCTGGACATGTATGCCTCGTCAAGATTATCTACTATTGGCGATAGTGTTCCGTCGTAGTCCAAGAAGAGGGCTATCGTCTTGCCCTGCCAGTTGGTTGTGATTTTGTGAAAGGAATCGATAGCAGAAGGACGTTTAGCCTGCAATAAAGCAAACATTAGAGATAGTATCATCGTTGGCAAAAGAATGGAGCATGGGGAAGAGCTGACTAAGGCAAGGGCTAGGCAGAACTGAGTTTTACTTATGGACAGAATAGTAGGAAGCAGAAAAAAAGAGAATTTTTTTTCCAAGAGGTTTGAGTAGGTATTAAATTTCTATGGAATCTACTACAAATGACTGAATCGAATGACTGCCGTAGGAAAAAAACCTTATGAATTTGATTCCTCCAAAATTCAATGGAAATCCCTTGAATCCCAGAAGCCTGGCTATATACGCACCTTTAGTTAGTATGAAGACGCCATGGATGGATACGGGAGCTTAACTTAGGGCATCTCCAACGCCAACCCTTAAACCGTCTGCACCGCGCTGTCCGGACGTGTTGTTTCATCCAACGCAGGTCTGTACCGGTCCGCTCTATGGTTCAGACATGATTTCTCCCGACAAGTGGACACAAAGTGGGGGGGTGGGTGGGTTGCGGGAGTCCGGACAACAGACACATAGGACTCCGACATCCCCGGCCCAGCCAATCCCCTCCCGGTCTCGTTTCCTTCCACTTCGTCCCTTCTCCCCCTTACATTGTATCCGCACCCTCCACCTCCGCCATCGTCGTGGTACCTCTCCGGCCGCCATAGAGGCATTGCCGGACGTCCGCAACCAACACTGACGCGCCCACTCGCCTTTATGACGACGATGTCCACCCTGGAGCCGTTTGTATCCAGGTACAATCCGCCCCCGTGCGGCGCCCTCCATGACACCATGCCCAACAAGTGTTTGGTGAACTGCCATTTAGCTTATCGAAAAAGGCTTTCGCGCCGCTTTATATGTAAAAGCAACGATCCTCGTACATCCAAACCATACAATGCAACACCCAAACGCGTGCGCGCGCGCGCACACACACACACACACACACACACACACAAAGCAAGACACAAAGGTGTCGGAGATCAGCTAAGCCAATTCGTAGCGGACAACGGATGTACACCAAGCATCACTACGAAGATGACGGAGCCCTCCACCGAGAACAAGCCACCCTGAAAAACATAACTGACCGCCACAAACGGTGAGCTCCAAGGTAGTGCCTTCAGGAAGGGCACAACACCGGAGCACCAGCACTACTCGATCCAAAGATCAAGATTTTCATTCGGAGCAACACAGAGAATCAAGAGAGACCGTGACGGAGCCTACAGGAAGGGGACGACGCCCACAGACGCCGCCACCGTCGGTTTGACCGCGGTCAGACAAGGATTTCACCGTTGTATACCTCTCCATCTTTGATCAAGGTACGCCTGGTCGAAGAGACTGGCCACACCACCAGCACGGCTCGCCGAGCCTGAGCCACCCCGCCGCCCACGTGACCAAGATCGCCAGTACACACCCGAACTGCGAGCTCCGCTCACGAACACCGCAGCACCCACCGCAGAGTCGTCGCCCTGCCACCCGACACCCCCAAAGACCTCCCAAAGGAACGAATGGCCACCACCAGTAGACCCCTACCATCGTTGGAGCCGGAGGCAACCCGGTCAGGGAAAAGAGGAGCGGGCAGAGTGATGCGAGATCTCTACCAGCACACCCCTGCGTCGATGACCGGTGGGCAAACCAACCATCCCTCCAGCGAGCCTCCTCATGTTGCCCCCTGCAACGCCCCACCACGGCCTCCATGCTAGATCAGCGAGGAGCACGCCGGACACCCGGCCGACGACGAGGACGTGCGGACGGTCAGATCCGTCCAGGAGACGCCACGTCGAGCCCTGCACACCAGCCACCGGTAGCCGCGCGAGCCGCAACAGATGGACCTGCGCCCCGCCGACAAGATGGCCCGCGCCGTACAAGGCCGCCGAGCCAAACCCAGCCTCCGCCCCAGCCCAGGGCGCCGGCGGCTCGCGCCAGCCGCCGCAGGGTGAAAGGATGAAGGGCCCCGCCGGCGGCGAGGAAGGGGGCCGAGGGGAGGCGACTAGGACATCCCCTAGGAAAAAACATATGAATTTTATTCCTCCAAAATTCAATAGAAATCCCTTGAATCCAAGAAGCCCGGCTATATACGCACCTTTAGTTAGTATGAAGACGCCATGGATGGATACGGGAGCTTAACTTAGGGCATCTCCAATGCCAACCCTTAAACCGTCTGCACCGGGCTGTCCGGACGTGTTGTTTCATCCAACGCAGGTCTGTACCGGTCCGCTCTGTGGTTCAGACATGATTTCTCCCGACAAGTCGAGACAAAGTGGGGGGTGGGTTGCGGGAGTCCGGACAACAGACACATAGGACTCCGACATCCCCGGCCCACCCAATCCCCTCCCGGTCTTGTTTCCTTCCACTTCGCCCCTTCTCCCCATTACTTTGTATCCGCATCCTCCACCTCCGCCATCGTCGTTGTACGTCGTTGTACCTCTCCGGCCGCCATAGAGGCATTGCCGGACATCCGCAACCAACACTGACGCGCCCACTCACCTTTATGACGACAATGTCCATCCTGGAGCCGTTTGTATCCAGGTACAATCCGCCCTCGTGCGGCGCCCTTCATGACACCATGCCCAACAAGTGTTTGGTGAAATGCCATTTAGCTTATCGAAAAAGGCTTTCGCCCCGCTTTATATGTAAAAGCAACGACCCTCGTACATCCGAACCATACAATGCAACACCCAAACACACACACACACAAAGCAAGACACAAAGGTGTCGGAGATCAGCTAAGCCAATTCATAGCGGACAACGGATGTACACCAAGCATCACTACGAAGATGACGGAGCCATCCACCGAGAACAAGCCACCCTGAAAAACATAACTGACCGCCACGAACCGTGAGCTCCAAGGTAGTACCTTCAGGAAGGGCACAACACCGGACCACCAGCACTACTCGATCCAAAGATCAAGATTTTCATCCGGAGCAACACAGAGAATCAAGAGAGACCGTGACGGAGCCTACAGGAAGGGGACGACGCCCGCGGACGCCGCCACCGTCGGTTTGACCGCGGTCAGACAAGGATTTCACCGTTGTATACCTCTCCATCTTTGATCAAGGTACGCCTGGTGGAAGAGACTGGCCACACCACCAGCACGGCTCGCCGAGCCTGAGCCACCCCGCCGCCCATGTGACCAAGATCGCCAGTACACACCCGAACTGCGAGCTCCGCTCACGAACACCGCAGCACCCACCGCAGAGTCGTCGCCCTGCCACCCGACACCCCCAAAGACCGCCCAAAGGAACGAATGACCACCGCCAGCAGACCCCTACCATCGTTGGACCTGCCAGTGCCTCGACAGATGGAGCCGGAGGCAACCCGGTCAGGGAAAAGAGGAGCGGGCAGAGTGATGCGAGATCTCGACCGGCACACCCCTGCGTCGGTGACCGGTGGGCAAACCAACCATCCCTCCAGCCAGCCTCCTCACGTTGCCCCCTGCAACGCCCCACCACGGCCTCCATGCTAGATCAGCGAGGAGCACGCCGGACACCCGGCCGACGACGAGGACGTGCGGACGGTCAGATCCGTCCAGGAGATGCCACGTCGAGCCTTGCACACCAGCCACCGGCAGCCACGCGAGCCGCAACAGATGGACCTGTGCCCCGCCGACAAGCCCGCGCCGTACAAGGCCGCCGAGCCACAGCTTTGGCCGAGCCAGACCCAGCCTCCGCCCCAGCCTAGGGCGCCGGCGGCTCGCGCCAGCCGCCGTAGGGTGAAAGGATGAAGGGCCCCGCCGGCGGCGAGGAAGGGGGCCGAGGGGAGGCGACTAGGGCATCCCCTAGGAAAAAAACTTATGAATTTTATTCCTCCAAAATTCAATGGAAATCCCTTGAATCCAAGAAGCCCGGCTATATACGCACCTTTAGTTAGTATGAAGACGCCATGGATGGATACGGGAGCTTAACTTAGGGCATCTCCTATGCCAACCCTTAAACCGTCCGCACCGCGCTGTCCGGACGTGTTGTTTCATCCAACGCAGGTCTGTACCGGTCCGCTCTGTGGTTCAGACATGATTTCTCCCGACAAGTGGAGACAAAGTGGGGGGTGGGTTGCGGGAGTCCGGACAACAGACACATTGGACTCCGACATCCCCGGCCCACCCAATCCCCTCCCGGTCTCATTTCCTTCCACTTCGCCCCTTCTCCCCCTTACTTTGTATCCGCACCCTCCACCTCCGCCATCGTCATTGTACCTCGTTGTACCTCTCCGGCCGCCATAGAGGCATTGTCGGACGTCCGCAAACAACACTGATGCGCCCACTCGCCTTTATGACGACGATGTCCACCCTGGAGCCGTTTGTATCCAGGTACATTCCACCCCCGTGCGGCGCCCTCCATGACACCATGCCCAACAAGTGTTTGGTGAAATGCCATTTAGCTTATCGAAAAAGGCTTTCGCCCCGCTTTATATGTAAAAGCAACGACCCTCGTACATCCAAACCATACAATGCAACACCCAAACACACACACACACACACACACACACACACACACACACACACACACAAAGCAAGACACAAAGGTGTCGGAGATCAGCTAAGCCAATTCGTAGCGGACTACGGATGTACTCCAAGCATCACTACGGAGATGACGGAGCCCTCCACCGAGAACAAACCACCCTGAAAAACATAACTGGCCACCATGAACCGTGAGCTCCAAGGTAGTGCCTTCAGGAAGGGCACAACACCGGAGCACCGACACTACTCGATCCAAAGATCAAGATTTTCATCCGGAGCAACACAGAGAATCAAGAGAGACCGTGACGGAGCCTACAGGAAGGGGACGGCGCCCGCGGACGCCGCCACCGTCGGTTTGACCGCGGTCAGACAAGTATTTCACCCTTGCATACCTCTCCATCTTTGATCAAGGTACGCCCGGTCGAAGAGACTGGCCACACCACCAGCACGGCTCGCCGAGCCTGAGCCACCCCGCCGCCCACGTGACCAAGATCGCCAGTACACACCCGAGCTACGAGCTCCGCTCACGAACACCGCAGCTCCCACCGCGGAGCCGTCGCCCTGCCACCCGACACCCCCAAAGACCGCCCAAAGGAACAAATGACCACCACCAGCAGACCCCTACCATCGTTGGAGCCGCCAGTGCCTCGACAGATGGAGCCGGAGGCAACCCGGTCAGGGAAAAGAGGAGCGGGCAGAGTGATGCGAGATCTCGACCGGCACACCCCTGCGTCGGTGACCGTTGGGCAAACCACCCATCCCTCCAGCCAACCTCCTCACGTTGCCCCCTGCAACGCCCCACCACGGCCTCCATGCTAGATCAGCGAGGAGCACGCCGGACACCCGGCCGACGACGAGGACGTGCGGACGGTCAGATCCGTCTAGGAGACGCCACGTCGAGACTTGCACACCAGCCACCGACAGCCGCGCGAGCCGCAACAGATGGACCTGCGCCCCGCCGACAAGATGGCCCGCGCCGTACAAGGCCGCCGAGCCACAGCTCTAGCCGAGCCAGACCCAGCCTCCGCCCCAGCCCAGGGCGCCGGCGGCTCGCACCAGCCGCCGCAGGTGAAAGGATGAAGGGCCCCGCCGGCGGCGAGGAAGGGGGCCGAGGGGAGGCGACTAGGGCATCATCTAGGAAAAAAACTTACGAATTTTATTCCTCCAAAATTCAATGGAAATCCCTTGAATCCAAGAAGCCCGGCTATATACGCACCTTTAGTTAATTTGAAGACGCCGTGGATGGATACGGGAGCTTAACTTAGGGCATCTCCAATGCCAACCCTTAAACCGTCCGCACCGCGCTGTCCGGACGTGTTGTTTCATCCAATGCAGGTCTGTACCGGTCCGGTCTTTGGTTCAGACATGATTTCTCCCGACAAGTGGAGACAAAGTGGGGGGTGGGTTGCGGGAGTCCGGACAACAGACACATAGGACTCCGACATCCCCGGCCCACCCAATCCCCTCCCGGTCTCGTTTCCTTCCACTTCGCCCCTTCTACCCCTTACTTTGTATCCGCAACCTCCACCTCCGCCATCGTCGTTGTACGTCGTTGTACCTCTCCGGCCGCCATAGAGGCATTGCCGGACATCCGCAACCAACACTGACGCGCCCACTCGCCTTTATGACGACGATGTCCACCCTGGAGCCGTTTGTATCCAGGTACAATCCGCCCCCGTGCGGCGCCCTCCATGACACCATGCCCAACAAGTGTTTGGTGAAATGCCATTTAGCTTATCGAAAAAGGCTTTCGCCCCGCTTTATATGTAAAAGCAACGACCCTCGTACATCCAAACCATACAATGCAACACCCAAACACACACACACACACACACACACACACACACACACAAAGCAAGACACAAAGGTGTCGGAGATCAGCTAAGCCAATTCGTAGCAGACAACGGATGTACACCAAGCATCACTACGAAGATGACGGAGCCCTCCACCGAGAACAAGCCACCCTGAAAAACATAACTGACCGCCACAAACCGTGAGCTCTAAGGTAGTGCCTTCAGGAAGGGCACAGCACCGGAGCGCCGGCACTACTCGATCCAAAGATCAAGATTTTCATTCGGAGCAACACAGAGAATCAAGAGAGACCGTGACGGAGCCTACAGGAAGGGGACGACGCCCGCGGACGCCGCCACCGTCGGTTTGACCGCGGTCAGACAAGGATTTCACCCTTGTATACCTCTCCATCTTTGATCAAGTTACGCCCGGTCGAAGAGACTGGCCACACACTACTAGAAAAAAGCTCATTAGTGGCGCACCACTTTTGGGTATTAGTGGCGCACCTCTGGTGCGCCACTATTACCACACCACTAGTAATGTGTATTAGTGGCGCATCAGAGGTGCGCCATTACTAATCCAGATATCAGTGGCGCACCACCTGGTGCGCCATTGATATCCCCCCGGGTGCGCCACTGATAATGTATAGGGGTGGCCTGCTGGTGCGCCACTACTAAGTATAAGGGTGCGCCACTGATATTTTTTCAGAATTTTTTTTTTCAAATTTTTTTTTCAAATTTTATTCCAGAATTGCTACAGGTGCGCCACTGGTATTGCTACAGGTGCGCCACTAGTAACAATTTTTTTTTTCAAATTTTTTTCCAGAATTTTTTTTTTCAATTTTGGCGGGAATTTTTTTTCCTTAATCTCGGGTCACTATGGCTTAATCTCGGGTCAAATCGCACTCCGTGGTCAAACTTCCCGGAAGGTCACCCATCCTACACTACTCCAGCCCAAGCACGCTTAACTTCTGAGTTCTATCCAACCCCAGCACCAGCTCACTTAGCAGGCACTTGTTGATATATCTATCATATCAATCCTATTAAACCTTGTTGATGTCTAGGAGTTTGTTCATGTTCATGAGTGTGATGAAATTTTGAAAAAATATTTCAAACTTCCCGGTCATTTTACATATCATATTTTGAATTTTTTTTTAAAAAACTATTTTTTTAAAAAAACCATTTTTTTTTCAAAAAAATATTTTTTTTTCAAAAAAAACATTTTTTCAAAAAAAACCATTTTTTTTCCCAAAAATTTTTTTTTCAAAAAAAAATATTTATTCCAAAAAAAATAGTTTTTCAAAAAAAAAATCAAAAAAAGAACTATATTAGTGGCGCACCACACCCACGATGCGCCACTACTATTTTTGAATTTTTTTGAATTTTTTTGCCTCTAGATCTTAAAAGCCCCGTATCTTTTATTCGGTTAGGTTTTTGGGGATTCTAAGAATCTTCAACGGGTAGATCTTAAAAGCCCCGTAACTTTTCGAGTAGATTCTTTTTCATATAAAAAACTTTTTCATCGGAGTTCGTATGCAAAAGTTATGCCCATTTTACAAATTCTCGAGAGATTTTGCAAAAAAAGTCGAAATTCATGTTTGTAAATTTTGCTAACAACTAGACCACAAATCACATTGGAATCTTATTTTTTTTTATTTTTTTGACATTTCTATCATTTTCCTTTATTTTTTTTAAACTGAAAAGGCGGTCCAGGGGGTGCATTTGGTGAAAATGTGTTAAATCTGAAAAATGATAGAAATGTTAGTAGTGGCGCACCGTGGCAGAGGTGCGCCATTACTAGTTAAAACTAGTAATGGCGCACCTCTGCAACGGTGCGCCACTACTACCTTTGAAAAAAAATTTAAAAAATAAAATGTTAGTAGTGGCGCACCGTGTGGAGGTGCGCCATTACTAGTTCAAACTAGTAATGGCGCACCTCCACACGGTGCGCCACTACTAACTTTGAAATTTTTAAAAAAAAAATGTTAGTAGTGGCGCACCGTGTGGAGGTGCGCACCTCCACACGGTGCGCCACTAGTATGTCTGGGGAGGGGGGTGTGCACAGAACAAACTTACTAGTGGCGCACCACACACCAGGTGCGCCACTAGTAAAAAAATAGTAATGGCGCACCTGCTTATGGTGCGCCACTGCTATATAGCAGTGGCGCACCACATCCACGGTGCGCCACTAATAGTGATATTACGGATAGCCCTTTTTCTAGTAGTGACACCACCAGCACGGCTCGCCGAGCCTGAGCCACCCCGCCGCCCACGTGTCCAAGATCGCCAGTACACACCCGAGCTGCGAGCTCCGCTCACGAACAGCGCAGCTCCCATCGCAGAGCCGTCGCCCTGCCACCCGACACCCCCAAAGACCTCCCAAAGGAACGAATGACCACCACCAGCAGACCCCTACCATCGTTGGAGCCACCAGTGCCTCGACAGATGGAGCCGGAGGCAACCCGGTCAGGGAAAAGAGGAGCGGGCAGAGTGATGCGAGATCTCGACCGGCACACCCCTGCGTCGGTGACCGGTGGGCAAACCACCCATCCCTCCAGCCAGCCTCCTCACGTTGCCCCCTGCAACGCCCCACCACGGCCTCCAGGCTAGATCAGCGAGGAGCATGCTGGACACCCGGCCGACGACGAGGACGTGCGGACGGTCAGATCCGTCCAGGAGACGCCACATCGAGCCTTGCACACCAGCCACCGGCAGCCGCGCGAGCCGCAACAAATGGACCTGCGCCCCGCCGACAAGATGGCCCGCGCCGTACAAGGCCGCCGAGCCACAGCTCTGGCCGAGCCAGACCCAGCTTCCGCCCCAGCCCAGGGCGCCGACGGCTCGCGCCAGCCGCCGCAGGGTGAAAGGATGAAGGGCCCCGCCGACGGCGAGGAAGGGGGGCGAGGGGAGGCGACTAGGGTTCCCCCCCCCCCCCCCGGTCGCTCGCGGGAGCGACGCGGGAGGGGGGGGGAGGAGCGGAGCAGGTCGGAACCAGCTTGGCTATGAATCAATCAAAGGAAAGCTCTGTCCACTTGACAAATGTCATGCATGAATGAAGGGTCCCATCTAGCTTAATTTCGGATGCCATTTTCTATCCGAATAAGAATGTTATTTTCTATCCCAACTTGTTGAACTTCAGCCGGTTTGCATGAATTTCGTTCGACTAGTTCAAATAGTTGATGAAATGTATGCGAGCAGTGTTAAATGACGGCCTTCAACAACAGTGTTCATGGACAAATACCGAAACAAATTTGTGGAGCAACATTGAAGATGCCCTTAACTGCTACTGGTAATTCGCATCTCCCTCCCGCTCGAGAAACAGAGCGTGGGGCTGGTATGGCATGGCAGTCCGCGCCGCGTTGGCCAGTAGTGGTTAGCTTTATCTCGGCAAGAGTGAGAGTAGTCGCTAATTCCACGCTGGTTAACTAGATGGACGGATTAGGCCGGCTCATCGCCTTTCTTTTCCTCTTCTAATAAAACCAGCTAAAGCTAGTGGCCGCACCGTACACTAGCTCCTGCTTTTGGGCCGTTGACCTGCTGCATGTGGTGAAGGTCTGTCCGCCTCTCTCTGGATTTGTGACGGGGAATTGGATATACATTTCCATGGTGGTACATCATAATCATTTTTTCGGTTAGGTACCAAAAATAAACAACGGACCAGGTACTATGCATGGCGTTGGATTTATTATATGTACTACTACTATAGGTCAGCTGGTGTAGTGAGTTGGAGTTGGTGAGCACTATATATGGAATGGATATCAATATTTTGAGCAAGTTGAGTGAGCATAGCACTAGGTGTAGGTGTAGGTGCATGCATTGAGGCATAGGTCAGCTGGTCTTGGTTTCGGAGCCACTCGTTTGGCCGTTCCTCCCTGGCCACGGAATGGTTGAGCTTGGAAGTCGCCGTCGTCGCAAGGGAAAGGCGGCCGGGCAGGGCAGCTGCAACTTGCAATAGAAGATTTTCTTTTTGAGACACAGCAATAGAAGAAAGCGAGACGACCATAACAAAGGCACTTTGGCCCAGCCAACAAGGCCTGAAACAGCAAGGCTAGCTATCTCACATATAGTGACCCGTCTCGCCTGAGGTGCTTGGCGCGGTCCGTTAGAGCAACTCCAACGCGCCGACCCAAACTGTCGCACACTCATTAATACAGCTGTCATTTTATGTCTGGGTTTTGTCCAGGTTTTTTTTCATTTCTCTTCTCCGTTGTTTGGGTTTTTTTTGTTGTTTTTTTGGGTTTTCTGTTTTCCATCACTTTTCTTCATTCATTTCACCATTTTACTCTCTTTTGCTTTTCTTTTCTGTTTCCATTGTTTTTCTTTGTTTTTTTGTTTCCCTTTCGGTTTCTTTTTTGCATGATAATATGTGTCTCATTCATATCATAAAGATCAAAGTACAATTCACGTAATGACCGACATGACAAAACTAAAAAGATAACAGAACATCTCTGAGTTTGACACCAACGCTCGTCACCTGCCTCCGGCATCACCACAGCAGACATCAAAGAAAAGAATGACAGGCCACCTCCCCACCCGAGCTTGACGCGGCTCCATCGCTGATATGCAGCCATTGCCGTTGAACGAATCAGACCGGGGCAACACACCGGACACGCCATCGAACTCCGGATGTAGCACCCCACCACGACTAAGACGCCGAAGGAGGAAACCATACCTGCCATCCACGAACCACGAACTCAGCACATGTTTCGTCTTCCAGATGTCGTCGATGCAGACCATAATCTGCATCCTCTCCTGGACTAACTCCCAAGCTCCGCGCCGACGTTGGAGCAAACGCCATCGCAACGGCGGAGCTCGAGGACACAGGTCCACCACGAGGATGCCGCCACCGCCACGCCATCCTTACTTGAACAGACTGTTTTCCAAATCCATCTCCAACCATAGGGCCAATAGCCTCGTCAGGGAAGGATCCGAAGAATCTTTATTTAACACTGTCATCGTCGCCGCCGAAGCCAAGACGATGAACAGTCTGAAAACCTAGACTATGAGGGAGTATAAACGATCCACACGCGTGGATCCGGTGACCCCCCTCACCACCGACGACTGAGGTCGCCGGCGGAGGGGAGCCGCCGGAGGACGGCGCTAGAAAATTGGCCCCCTGGCGGCGGCTAGGGTTGGAGCGGCCAGGGACGAGACGAACGGTGCTCGGTATCTGATATCTGCAAAACAAATTTTTTGTGTATATTTTTTGTATACACCAGGAGAAATTTTATATACACGTTTAATATTTTTAAAATATGAAATTAACGGTTTTGACAACATATATTTTTTGATGTCTACTTTTTTCCTATGCATTCTACATTTTTTGTATGCTTCAGGAATATTTTATACATACATGTTTAACATTATCCAAATGTATGATTAACATTTTTGAACACTTCTATTTTATATGTCTACTTTTTTCATACAAATTTTACATTTTTGTATACACCAGAAACGTTTCCCTATACACATTTAATATTTTTGTAAAGCTTGATTACGTTTTTTACAAGAAAACATTATTTTTTATAAAGTTATGATTTCCAATATTTTCATATGCATTTTATATTTCTTGTATACATCAGAAACATTTTTCTATACACATTAAATATTTTTTAAAGCATGATTAGCTTTTTCAACTTTTATATATAAAGTGATTTTTATAATAGACATACTCAGAATATTTTGAAATACAGGCAAAACTAAAAAAACCAACACAAAAAAGTGAAAAAAAAATGCTGAAGGCCTGTGTCCGCTTGGTCCGCCCAACCGAGCCGCTGCCTTCAGCGAGACGTACAAACTGTCTCGCTTGAAGCGAGAGATTGGTGCGCCTGTGACAATGTCCTACGTATTTTTTTAGAATCACGGCGCACGTTATTGTCTAAGTTCAATGTTCACATGGACACATAAATGAGCAGGTTGTGCATCAGCGGGTGCAATAAATGGGCCGGCCGGCCCAGGTAGGTTCCAGGCTAGTTCTTTTTTCCTGTTTCTCATTTGTTTTTTATGTTGTTGTTATTTCCAAAAATATTGTAAATACATATATACCAAATAAATAAGTGAGTTTGAAAATAAAATAATGCAGGAAAAAACACGAGTTTCAAAAAATCATAACATTTCTTTTAAAAGGTTTGTGTAATTAAAAAATATATGATTTGTTACTTTAAGAATTCATGTTGTATTTAAAAAATGTCCACGTGTTTCAAAAATATGTTGATGATATTTCATAAAAAAGGTTTATACAATCTACCATAATGTTGGTGTAGTTTAAAAAATGTTCTTATATAATTCAAAAAATGTTTCAACGTGCATTTGAATTTTTTTAACATTATTTGAAAAAATATACTAAAATATGTGTTTGATTTTTTTAAAAGTTTATAAAAAATTATTTTGATGTATACAAAAAATGTACAATGTGTATGAAAAAAATAAAAATCAAAAGCACGTTCCAAAAAATGTTAAGCATGTATTTGAAAAATATTAAAATTGTATAAAGAATGTTGCTGATATATAAAAAAATGTGCAATGCGTATGAAAAATATAGACATGTGTTGAAAATAGGAAAGAAATGGAAAATAAATGTAAAAAGCGTTCTGTATTTGAAAAAGGGATACGACCCAAGCGAGTCTCTCCTGCGTGAGCAGCATTTCCTTGATAGGTCCCTAGTGACATGTCGGAGAGGAGAGGAAGAGGAGTTCCTTCCCTCCACTCTGCCATGTCTACATATTATTTGACTTCGTGTTCCTAGTGACTTTTGGATTTTTGACAGGTAGATCTTGGAGGAGACTTTCAGGGTGGAGGCGTGGTCATATTGGATTCTTCTTCCTCCCCTACTTGGGCATCGTCTTCCTCAATGGCTGCTCCATGAAGGTGGGTTCGAAGCCTCTCTAGTCAATGGCCTCCTGGCTGCGGCTAGAACCGTCGTTTTCCTCTTCTCTTTGTTGGAGTTGGGGAAGATGACTATGCCGGCCGGTCCCTTATCTATTCATTTTATCATTTAGGTGTCAATAAGAATTCTCGTCGCACATTCTTGGTCAAACTTGTTGGGAGATGATCCATGTTTCCCCCATCTATTCTGTCGGTTCCTTCGAAATCCAACAATGTTATTCCCATTCTTCTCATGTGTTAGAGTAAGGCTACACATTCCTTGTAGTCATCGTCTCCTTGCTTCTCCAACTTCTCTTTGCCTTTGTTCCTCCCACTGGGCCTCTTGGTAGCAACCGAGTTTGGAGTGGGACTTCTTTTTCCCTCCTTGACACTTGATGCATCATCATCGGTGTCAACTTGTAAAGCATGTCCAACCGAGCTACGTGACTCCTTATTTGGATTTTCATTATATTGGTGGTTCCGCCACTTCTTCTCACTGCAACATCCATTAAAAAATGGTGCAAACCAAATGTGTTGTCTTTCGTTCCACCTTTGTTCTTTCCTTTGTCCTTAAACATTTCTCGAGCAATGTTGAACTGCAAATGATAAGTGAGAAAATAAGCTAGCCACCAACACGTATGAGAGATGAAGGGAAAATTGATCAATGGTCGATGGATTCCACTAGCATTGCGTGTCCTGGAGTACTCATAGATACGCTCCCAATAACTTGAATTTCTTACCCAACTCTGATGACGAAACATGACCAATATTATTCCATGCGTCACACAACATCTTGTCTTCTTTGGTACTCTCCCACACTGAGTTGGAACAGCAAATCCCTCATCTTACATGCAAGGTTGGAAAAAGCGGTAGGCGTAAGCGAGGCGGTTGGCCTTCGCCTAGTGCCTAGGCGGTGCCTAAGCGCCCTAGGCGCGGCCTAGGCGGTAATATAGTTTTTAATTATAGTGTATTTGTGATTATTATATGGGTGTTGATATTAGTTTAGGGCATATAAATAAGTTAATTACCATCTACTGTCATTGAAATATAATCTGTTTGGCATATCAATGCAGTATGTGGCATGATTTCTTCCTTGGGTAGGCAATTCCTTGCTTGCCCTGCCTAGACCTCCATTTATGCCCTAGACGAGGCGTTTGGCCATTGCCTAGCGCCTAGGCGTGCCTAAGTGTCTCCTAGGCACTGCCTTTTCCAACAGAGCTTACATGTCAAGAATGTGATCTTATGATGCACATTCTTGAGATGGAAAATCTTGTGATGAAAATTTTGGTTCAACGCGGATGTGTTGCAAAAAAGTTTCATCATCCACACTACATACATCAAATGTGAACAAAATACACACACACACCACACCACACCACAATTTCATACAAAAAAAGAGCAGATGAAATTCGATGAAAACCGAAAAAGAATTTTTTACCTTCAGTCATTCACGGAACAAGTTGGGGGTGATGGGAGACACTAGCTTGACCTTGGACGACGGCGGGAGGGGAGGAGAATAGGCCATATGTGATGCTGGAGGAGCCGGTGGGGCGAGGGAGCGAACACTGTCAGCGCAGTCGACGCCTTTTTTCTCACGCGAGCCGCAATCACGGCCGATGGATCTTGCGGTGACCACTTCCCGACGGGCATCTTTGCCTTTAGGGGAGCCTGGCACGATTTTATTCATTGTATTTTTTATCGTTGATCGTTTTTGTGATAGCTCATCTTCCATGCCGAACAGTGCCCGAAATTTTACCAGTTCTGAGATACTGGGCTTTATTTAGCTGTTGCAGGCGCTATTCGGCCCACGTTCATTCGAGACTCCTGCATGACCAGAGCTGACCAAACAGGCCGGCACGGCACGACCCATCCTAATCGTGCCTGGCACAGCTCGGCCCGCCGAGGCACGGTTATTATACGGGCCGTGCCGTGCTGGCCTGCGTGCTGCAGCCTGCAGCCCAGGCACGACCCATATGCTAATCGGGCTGGCCCATCGACACCCTAGGCCCGCTAATCTGCCTCCTATTTTGCGTGGGCGTTTTTAGCCTATTTTTACCTGTTGGACCACATTAGGATACATAAAAAAATAAAAAAAGATAATCGGGTCATGCCGTGCCGCCCCGCGTGCTCAGTCTTCAGGCCCAGGCACGGCCACTGGCGTGGCGCGTGCCGGGCCTGGCCCGTTTAGCACATTTTTTTAGACAAGTCCGTTTAGCACGTGCCGTGCCGGCCGTGCTACCGGGCTGGCCCAGCTATCCCGGCCCGTTTGGCCACCTATATGCGTGACGGACGGGTCCCAGCACGCGCTGCTGGAGCCGATCTGGACCGTTCACGCCGTGTGCGTGTCAGAGGAGCCGACGGCGTGATCCAGCCGCCACCTCGTCCGAAAAAAAAGAGCTCGACACGCCCAGGCCCGGGTTCCTCCCTCCCCCTCTGGTCCCTGTCTCCCCCCACTCTCTCCCTCCGGCGGCATCCAGAACCTTCGGCCGGCCGGCGCGGCAGCCATGGCCGACGCGTACTGGAGGTACGCCGACCTCCAGCGCCAGCAGCAGCAGCAGCAGCATATGCCGCCCCCCTCCGCCGTGGCCCCGCAGTCGTCGCTGGCCGCGGCGGCCGCCGCCGGGCAGCAGCCCCTCAAGCGCCTCCGCCCCGGCGACTACTCCTCCGGTTCGCTCCCCACCACTCCCTCTCCCGCACCCTCCCCCCGGCCTGATCCGTTCCTTCTCTCGCCCATCCGGATTCGGGCGTCTAGGGTTTTAGCGCCGCCGCGTCTCGTCTGGGCGAATCGATCCGCTCCGCCTTGGCCCACGCCACCCCGGAGTAGGCGCGGCGCTCGCTGCCGCCCCCGTTCGAGCCGCGCTCGGTTGCCTGAGCTCTGCGCCGACTGTCACTGACGCGAAATCAAGCGTATTTTGTGGGAAGTTTGCATCCAGGGGCGTAGATTTCAGACCTTCGACCCTTGAAAGCGGGGGCTCCCATGGTAAATTTGCGCGATCTCTCGGTTTAATGGTGCTGAAATTGGCGCCGTCCAGGTGGATTCACGCGTTGAGCCTCGTCGACTTTTGAAGGCGCTGCCGTGTGAGTGCAGACCGGGATTGAGATTTTGCATGCTTGGGGTTTCGATTCAGGATGAAGCTGGGTGAAAAGTTCAGATTTTGTTATGAACTTTTGATTGCGTGGTTCTAGTCGTCGTTTATGAGTTGTGACCGCAAGCTGTACTGTGAGCCAACACTTTCGTTGATTAGAGTTATTATCCATGCCACGCCGATTTCAGTATTATCTTCTCGGCCAAAATCACTGTTTTGACCTTGCAAGCAAACTTTAACACAAAACGCCATGGCTTCCAGCGTTTCTGGCCCATATATAGAAACGGCAAACCGCCGGGCGGTTCAGGCCTGGTCACGACCTGGCCGAGTAGCATTTCACCTCCTATGTGACAGGGCAGAAACGGCAAACCACAGCGTGTTACTGGAAACGCCATGGCCTGTGGTGTTGCTGCCCCAAGAAGAAACACCATTGCTTGTGGCGTTTCCAGCAATGTGTGCCCGTCGCCACTTATCTATTTAGGGAAGAAACGCTGCCCGGTTTGGTGTGTCTAGGTGGGGCAGAAACGCCGCAAGGCTTGGCATTACCAAAAGGGTCAGATCATTCTAAAAAATCTGGAAGGGTTTAGATCATGCTAAAAAAATCCTGACAAGGTCAAAATAGTGATTTTGGCCTATCTTCTCAACCAATATCCGAATCCAGTACATTAAACGACGGCTTGAGAGAGGCAGAGAACGCTTTCTCTAATTCTATGGTTGCTATAAAACTATAAATGTTCTGGGAAAAGCTCTGCAAAAGCATGTCTTGTGACCTGTATTTACTGCTAGCTTTCCTCCCCTTTGTAGATGGACCTGGTGCTCCTGAGATGGCAGGCTATTACCCTCGTGATGAAGAAAGGCCAGGATATGCTGCCGTGAGAGATACACAGGCTCTTAATGCTTCCTATGAGCGTTTTCTGCGTACTGGGGTATACGTCATCCTTTTTCCTGATTACTCATTTTCTAAACAACACTCTCAGCTAACATTTTTTCTTATCTTCAGCAAATTCAGTCCTATGGCGCTGGACCTGCTGGTGGATCTATCAGGCCTACCACCGGAGCCAGTGCTGGTGGCTACCAAGCTGATGATCGTCCGGGGATGGCTGCTGGGGGTATGAATGGCAGGAATGTTGGTTTTGGTGGTGGAATGCCAGAGCCTCCCCTTCCCCCAGATGCCTCAAACACCTTGTTCATTGAAGGCATCCCTCCTGACTGTGAACGCCGAGAAGTTTCTCGTATCCTTAAAACCTACACCTTTTCTGTAACTCTCTGCACTTGTTGTCCTTCATAACATGCCTTCATGTTTTAGCTGTTGGTCCTTCACTTTTCCACCCAGATATCTTTCGACCATTTGTTGGCTTTCAGGAGGTGAGACTTGTAAACAAAGAACCAAGACATGTAAGTGAGCTGTTGGGCGTTTGTCAGGTCTTGCCTCACATTTGATTTTCATTTATTCTTCTAACTCTTCGCTTCTAACAGCCTGGTGGTGACCCAATCGTCCTCTGTTTTGTTGATTTCACTAATGCTGCTCAAGCAGCTATTGCCATGGAAGCTTTGCAAGGTGAAATCGGTGAACTTGGCATGAATGGATACTCATCAAACTATATTCTGTTTGCTCTTAACTAGTACTCCCTCTAAAGAAATCTAAGATCGTTTAGATCACTAGTATGATTTCTTTACAGAGGTATTATGATTTCTTTTCTTTTCCTTGGAGTGCCAATTATCTCATAGTTCTACCATACACATAAATTCGAATAATTCATGTCCCAAAGTTCGCATAGGTGTTTGTAACATTGTGAGGAATTGTGGTCATTTGAATCCTTTAGCCAAAAGCCAATATTGTCAGGTTGTGTTGGTAGAATCAAACTCATTCAACTTAAGTCACTATATATCCTTTATTTTGGTGTGAAGTAATTGCCCAACATCTTTTTTGTCATCGCCCGTTGCTTCACATAGCACCTACTGGTCATTGGTGATTATGCTACTTGGTGGTAGATGATGTTCAGGTGATAATGCCACCCTAGGTTTTATAACCTGGACTTGAGACTAAGCTCTTGCCTGAACAATCTATAGCAGAAAAGAAAATGCTATTGATATTTACCGTCTATTGTTAAAACAAGATTGTGTTGTGCCTTGCTCGTGCTCTTGGATTGCATCCTGTCTGTCATTTTGCCACCCATTTAGCAAGATATATTATGCCCTGATATGAGCACTACTCATTGGTCATGCTTGCTGCGCTATTCTACTCATTAGTCATTGTTAATTTCTGCAGCTAGATAGAATCAAGCTAGTCAAGGGAAATGTATGAAACATACTCATGAAAGGAGTTTGCTGATGCCTTGCAGAAGCGAACAGCATTGTAGTTCAGAAAGCATTTTCAATGAACAGCAAACTAATTTAGGCATATCATGATCTAGTGGTCATTCTGTGGCAAGGTGTTGTCTGCTAGGCACCTGCTTCCAATTGGTTAGGCATACCATGAATGGAGTATTATTCATTTATTAGCTGAAACTTTCGTTGTTCTGTTTGGCTGTTTTGCTCTCTAGATGCTTAGCTCTTGCACGCAGCATTGTCACTCCGTGAATCATAAAATACCGCAAATATGAGGCTAATATGAGGCTAATCTGTTTTGTTGGTTTTGCAGGCTACAAGTTTGATGAACATGACCGCAGTTCACCTCAGCTGCGGCTCCAGTTTGCTCGCTTTAAGGGTCCAAGGGGGCAAGCAGGAGGACCTGGTGGTGGCGGCGGCGGCGGCGGCGGTGGTATTAGGCGTTAAGTTGTTGGGTCGATGATTCAATCGTCTCGACCGCGATGTTTGCTGAATTTGCTTGACGACAAGCTCTTGGCGGGGTGACAGCGCCAGCTAATTTATTTCGTATCACCTCGTAGGTCCGATAACGTGTGGAAGTGCGACGATGATATTTTGTTTGTTGTTCTAGATATATATTTATTTGTCCCCATAGTACTTAGTATTGATCTACCGTTCTGAAGTCATTACTATCTTGGTCTCGCAAGGTGATTTCCTGGACGAAGCGAACTGTTTAAATGTGGAAGAGGAAAACGACCGCGGCAACCTCAGGCTATGTCTGAAACATGTGGAATTTTATTGTACAAACGGTTTTGCCTGGTTAATGCGTGTTGCTCCATATAATCTGCTCTTGTGTGCTGCATTATCAACCAGCTGTTAATTTCCTTGTCCTTCGACCACAGTTTCTGCTGTTATTTCTCTAGTTTGCTCTATGGGCACATTGGTTTAATCATTTTTGGCAGCATAGATCCATTATGTCTTGAAGATCAAAGAGTTGGATAAATACTGTTGATTGCGTATGCAATGAGATGAAATGAAATATTTATAGCTTCTTGCTGTTCTGTAAACCAATACTCCTCATCAGTCCTGTGTTCCATTTTGCTCTCGAGCACTCGTGACAAATTGTTCAGAAACGCGTGGATTATTGACTACATATAGTATGAATTTGCACTCGTGACAAATAGTTCAGAAATGCGCGGACTATTGACTACATATAGTATGAATTTGATTAGTGCCGGTTTATTGTTCGTATGTTACACAGGGTGGAATAGAAGATTTTAAACATACTGGAGAGTATCAAAAAATATAACTAATTGATGGCTCTTTCTTCCTTTTTGAGCAATAGTCGACAAGTACACGAGGGGGATTTACATGACAGGGCAGAGGGGCATACTGTCTTCATCTACTTTATTAAACCATCAGACGAGGCCTCGACCACGTTTAGGCTACCCGGTGACGAGACAAATCACATGCACGCCTATCTCGGCACCGGGCATCGGAGCCGCTCGGCTTGCGCCAGGGCGGTGGCCATTAACCTCATGTAAATTTGGCCAATCTAGTCCTGCTGCTCTGGTTTGCAGCTGCGTGGTTGACGGTCGAAATCTTGTGAAATCTGCAACACTAAGACAACGGGAGACAGGATGGTCCACACCTCCTTTCAGTTTCTTCTAAAATCTCAGCTTGTCAGCGAGGCACAACAAAAGCTCATCATGGAATATATATAGCACCTCATGGCCTGACAAGTGACAACCAACATAGGAAGGACTGATATCAAATGGTGTAGATATAACAAGGTATATATACTGGTGAGCAATGGCCATAACTTCTAAGTAAAGCACAAGGTAAGCGTGATGCCACTGAATGATGTTACTCATGAGGAAAAAAACATGACCTGTGTGTCAACCATTATGTTGTCGAGAAAATTGATCATAATGCAAGAAGGGCGTGAAGGGATTCGTCCGATATGTTGTATCATACGGCTGATGTGAGCACCGGGAGGATATAGGAACTGGAATAATCTAGATTAGCGAGTCGAGAAAATTGCCTCACAAAAAAAAAAACATGTCCAGAAATTCAGTAAGACTCCCTAAATCGACAGTGTACCTCAACAAATGCATTAGCATATGGTTCTTTGCAAGAGTAAATGAAATAATTGATAAATATGATTATGCAGATGAACTAAAGTGGATGGAGGTATCCGTGATGAGCTAGGGACTACAAGACCTTCATTTCAACAGAAAATGTACTGCTTGTTTGACATTGCCATGCATTATCTAAGCAATACATACATGATGACAACAAATCGCGGCATGCACATCTAGTTTGTGGTCTCGTTTCGAGTTGACACTCAATGCTCTAGGGTGAGTTCTCTATCGTCTATCGGTTCGGCACACTTCGAGCTAGGGCAAGGGGGTCTCTTCAGCGATAGCGGGATGGCACCATGACGAGGTCCATCTTTCCTTGAAGAGAAGAAGGCATATTATTCAAGTCGTTTGCCATTCCCAAATCTAGGTATTGTATTCGCTTCAACCTTGGTCAAGGCGTGCTCTTGTATTTGAAGATTTTGACATTCTCAATGTGTGTGTGTGTGTGTGTGTGTTTTTCTTTACTTTATGTTTGTTTGTAACTATTTGTGGTCTAAAGCCTCTTCCAATGCATTGGTGTTAAGGTGGGGTGCTAAAGGCATTAAAGAGCTTAGCAACCCCTCTCCCCAATGCATTGGTGCTTAATATTTGTAGCTAAGCCTTTCTCATTTAATGTTTTAACACCAAAACACTTTCATACATTGGTTAATACTCATTTTGCGTAGGTCCACGCGCTTAGCATCGTTTCATTCTGGGTCACCATAATACTCTCTTTCCTCTTTAGTTGCTCTACCACATCACTTTTTTGCCTATGTGGCACCCTTAACACCGGTACACCTTGAAGCACTGGGAAGGACCTAAGTAAGATGTTCTTCTCAGCACTTAAGCTTGTACCTGATCGGCCGCCAGAGACTTTATCTTTTTACCTACTAATAAAGCACAAATTGAGTCTGTCGGGTTCACCGTCGCGGTAATTTTACGTAAAAGTCCCTGCATTTTTAGGCAATTAACCCGCAGTCTATCATTAAGTCGGCAAAACGAATCGTTTTTTCTTTTTTAAATTAAACCCCTTGACTTTCGGCGCAACACGCGGATGGATATCGACGACGAGGGCGGCCAGCCATGGCCACGGTTGCCGGTGGGGGGGGGGGGGTCATCGGTCTTCTGCAGGAGCTGCCGGTGAGGTGGCTTGGGCGAGCTCGGCCGAGAGGCGCTCCAGTGATGGTGGACTGCAGGGGAGGCAGCGGCTTGGGGTCAGAGGAGCCCGTGCTCGCTGCGGTGTTCGTGGCCAGCGGCAAGAGAAAGAAGGAGGTGTAGGAAGCACGACGGCGCGGGCGGTGCCATGGTTGCTGCCTATGTGAGGCATAGCCGGCGGCTCGGACGACTGTAGAAGGGCGTCAGGAGAGGCGCGAGAAAGGGAAACGGAGGGGAGACGCAGACAAGGCGGCGATGGGAGAGGCAAGCAGAATCAAGTCGCCGCCACTCCACTCCACTACCATCTCTGCCGCGTGGCTGCAGCCCCATCAAGTCGCCGCCACAGGCTCGCCGTGAGCCACCAAGATGCTTCCGCCTTGAACCGCCGCTCTGCTCAGGTTTGTCTCCGTCGTCGCCACTACTACCGTACCTGGACTCGCCCCGCGACCCTACCGCGGCCCATCTTACCTCGCAGAGTTCACGCGTCTGGAGTATGTGTTGTGATGCTCGCTGGCGCGTGCGCTATGCGGCGGACCTGACGACCGCCTGCACCATCCACCTACACGACGGCGAGCTCCTCCTCCGTGGAGACGCCCTTCGCCTCGTTCTCTTCGACGACAGGGGTGTCGTGATCGACGCCAAGGCCCTCAGGGAGCACGAATCGATCGACATTGGGGGTATTGTCTCGTTCCCGTGTTTTTTCGCTAGGGTTGTCGTCAGGATTCCGGCGGAGCCCCGAGCGGTTTCCCGGCACGATGGTGGCACCGTAGTCAAGGAATCCACGGTGGCGAACCGATCCCACACCGCGGTACATGGCACGATGCGGGCGCCCCATGCCCCCGATCTGTTGCGTGGGTCCGGGGGGAGGAGAGAGATGCCGCCAATGGCGGATGGCGCCCACGTGGACGGTGATCCCGGGCTCCGTCCGCTCAGCAATGGATCGAGGGGGAGTATAAAATTCCCATCCCACGCTCCTCTTGACCTAGACGCTGCTCTCGCTCATCTGTGGGCAACGCCGCACAACCCTAAATCCAGATCTCACTCCTCCCCTTCCTTCCCTTGGTGGCGGGGAAAAATCGGTGGAGACTGCAGATCCTTCGCTGAAGTCGTAGCCACTCCTCCTCGCCCACCAGATCCCATGGATAAGACGGAGCAAGGCTACCGCGGCGACCGTCGTGAGGGATTCGGCGCCGGACGCGCGGACCGCGGTACGGGTCGATTCGGACGCGGTGGCGGACGTTTCGACCGCGGCGCGGGCAGGTTCGACCGCGGCGGCGGGCGTTTCTCATGGAGGAGAGATGGCGACCACGACTACACCAACAAATCTGGCACGTCCGACACCTCCGAGGCTCCGCGCTGGGACGCTGCCGCGGCGGCGGCGGAGCGGCAGAGCTCCAGCTCGGGGGGCGTCTGGGTGGCGAAGAACAAAGCCTCGGCGGACTCGGGTGGGGGAAGCAGTGCGCACCAGGCCAAGGACTCGGCTGCGATGATGGCTGCGCCTTCTGATTCGAGGGCTGCGGCCAAATCTCAGGTGCCTTCTTCCAATTCTGATGATATTTGCCCGATCTTCAAAACTGCGGGCCACGCTGCTGTGCGATGTTCACTTGCGTTTTGCGAGAGATGCAACAAGCTGGGGCATCTTGCTTCTATCTGCGTAGAATTCTTACCCTGGGAATGCATTGCCCCGATGTGTGCGTTTCAAGCTAGGGGACAGGGTTTCTTCTACATTCATGATTACTGTTCTGCTGAACAAGCTAGGGAGAGATCGTGTAACGTCATGATCACGGTATTGAAAGGAAATCCCACTGTCAAACAGATGAACGACGCGTTCTTCTTGTACCTAGGAAAAACATGGAGATGCTCTACCAAGTTGGTTGAGCCTGGGGTGTTCTTCCTTAGATTCCCTAACATTAGAGAAGTGGAAAAAGCTTGTTACAGTGATCGCATGACCATGAAACCGTGTGGTACGGTGGTGAGGGTTACTAGATGGGAACACGATGATGGGGCCAAAGGTTTGCTGGAGAAAGCATGGGTCAAAGTGGGTGGAATCCCTACTGACAAAAGATGTGAGAGAAATGCTGCCTTTGTGGCTTCGCTGGCTGGAGTTCCGCTTGAGATTGACTTGGCCACTCTGCATCGTCCTGATTCAGTTCGAGTGAAACTGGGCTGTCGTAACATTGATGAGATCATCCCAGTGGCTGAGTCAGTCCTGGGGGATCGTTTCTATGACTTCACTTTTGAAGTGGAACGAGTCCTGGTTCGAAATCCTGACAGAGAGAATATCAATGTGAAAGCCTCTACTGAACAGGGTGAGCCTTCACCCAAGAAACAAAAAAGAGAGGGGCTGAAGGATGATATGAGGGGCAGCTCTTCCGGTGGTATGCAGGATGTGGGAGGGAGTAAAATTGCGGGGAAGCAGTGTATTAATGATGCTCTGGAATCGCCTGTCTCAGTGAATTCTGATAGCTCGAACCATGACACTCTCCTAATTCATACCATGGAACAAGAGGCCCTAGCTGCCCATGATAATTCTATTGCTCTATCTCTATCCCATGATATATGCAGTCAGTCTGCTACATTTGGCGAAGGAGAAAAGAATGTGAAGAAGACCTATGCTGACAGTGTGAAAAATTCAATTAAAGTCACTGAGTTGGTGGGCCCTTTTGGCGCTGTTGAGAATGACCCAGTTGAGTACAGCGTGCAATCACCTGATTCTGCTCACGATTGCTATGGTGAGGTGATCCCCACACCTCCCCTCTTACATGAAAACACTCTCAGGTTCAGTACCAGGACCCAGAAGACCAATTTGGAGAAGGTGGAGGACAGAGCCAAAGCTGCCAGCAAGAAGAGGGATCTGGAAGGTATCAAAAACTCCAATAATTCTTTTGATGTCCTGTCTAATTCTGACCTGATGCTTAGAGCTAGAAATATGGGTGTTATGATTCCTGATTGTGATTTTTCTACGATTGATATCCTTAGAGAACTTGAACACATTAGAAATAGTGATGTAGAAAAACATACACCCCCTGATGAGGTGATGCTCATCACAAATGGAAAGGGTGAGGATATCCCTATCAATCTGAATTGGGGGGATGAGCAGGACTATGATGTCTCTGATTTCACTATTGCTGGGTCTAGGAAAAAGAAAAGGAGTGCGCGTAAAATTCAAACATCTATATCCAGGCCCAGAACTAGAAGCCAGAAAACAGTGGAGCCCACTGCTTCTTCTGATAATGGTACTATACCCCCTAGCATTTCAACTAGGGGGAGGGGGAGGGGCAAAAAATCTAAATGAATGGAATTTTTTGGAACTGCAGAGGGGCAGGTAAAAGAGGGATGATCACCTGCTTCTCTGATCTGATTAAAGATCATTCCCTAGATTTCCTTTGTTTACAGGAGACGATGAAGAGAAGATTCTCTCCTAGTTTCTTTAGAAAGGTCGATCCATACGGTACTTTTGACTGGAATTGGATCCCTTCGATTGGCAAGGCTGGGGGTCTACTCTGTGGGGTCAAGAGAGAAAATTTGGAAGTTGTTTCGTGGTCCTTGGGGAAATTTATCCTTCAAGTCACTATCTTCGATGTTAAAAAACAATGCATTTGGTCTTTACTTAATGTGTATGGTGCGGCCCATGATGAGCACAAAGATGAATTCCTTGAGGAATTGGCTAACTACTGTAACCACCTATCAATGCCTTACATTGTGGGTGGTGACTTCAACATCCTTAGACATAGTGGGGAGAAAAACAAAAAAATGATGGCCTCCCAGTATGTTGACAGGTTTAATGCTATCATTAATACCTTATGCCTTCGTGAGATCTTTGTGGAAGGGGGGATGTTTACATGGTCCAATAATCAAGCCCACCCCACCCTGGAAAAACTTGACAGAATTCTTATGAGCTATGAATGGGAAGATTTATTTCCCTTAGTCACTGCCAGGAAACTGGTTCGAGATGTTTCTGACCATAATCCCCTCCTTATGTCCACAAACAGCTCGCAACCTCAATCTCCCAAGCCTAGAGAATTCAGATTTGAGATGAGTTGGATGGCCAACGAGGATTTCCTCCCTTTGGTCGAACAAATCTGGCAGAAACCAGTTAAGTCCCCGGACCCTATAGATGTCCTAAATATCAAGTTGAAGCGGTTTAAAAAGTTTTTTAAAGGCTGGGGTTCTGATAAATTCGGTCACACCAAGAAAAGAAAAAAAGTTATCAAGGACGAGCTTGCTTCCATAGAAGCTATGGAAGAACAAGGGCCTCTTGATCCTGATATACTTATGAAAAGAGCCTCTCTAAGTGGCGAACTCCAACAACTCATGGTGAACGAGGAATTATATTGGCTTCAACAATCACATGAAACTTGGCTGTTGAAAGGTGACCAAAACACTGCTTTCTACCATAGGATTGCCAATGGGAAGAAACGTAAAAACACTATTCACTCCTTCTCGTGTGGTGACACCACCATTGAGGGGATTGATAACTTGCTTAATCATGCTACTCATTACTATAAAGAGCTTTTTGGTCCGGCCCCCGGGAATTTTTTTCACTTAGATCCTGACACTTGGGGTGATGATGAAAAACTCACGGATGAGGATAACGAGTGCCTGACTAGACCCTTTAGTGAAGAAGAGGTCAAAAAAGCCCTTTTCTCTATGGACAGCAATAGAGCCCCTGGACCCGATAATATTCCAGCAGAGTTCTATCGATTCTGCTGGGATATCGTTAATAATGACATTATGAACTTGTTTAAGGCCTTTCACGAAGGGACTCTGGATGTAGAGAGATTGAATTATGAGACTATTACCTTGATTCCCAAAATTAACGGGGCCAAAAAAATCCATGAGTTTCGGCCTATTTGTCTTTTGAGATGTCCTTATAAGTTGATCACCAAGGTGTTGGATAACAGGGCTGCTGTGTTTGCTTACAAACTTATCAGTCGCCACCAAAATGCCTTTATCAAGAAACATAATATCATGGATGGGATCCTGACTTTGCACGAAATTCTTCATCACACTCATGTCAAGAAGAAAACAGGACTTGTCCTGAAACTTGACTTCGAAAAAGCATATGATAAGGTTAACTGGGAATTTTTACTTGAATGCCACAAGATGAGGGGCTTCAACACTAAATGGTGTGAATGGGTGGAGAAAATTCTTCATAACGGCACAGTTAGTGTCAAAATTAATAACACCACGGGCTCTTACTTCCAAAGTCATAAGGGGGTCCGACAAGGGGACCCCATGTCCCCTTTCCTTTTTAACATTGCTGCTGAGTGCCTTACTAAGATGATTCTGAATGCCCAGAAAAACAATCTTTTTAAAGGGCTGGCAGCTGACTTAATTCCTAACGGGGTGGCTGTTCTGTAGTACGCGGATGACACAGTTATCTGCATTGAAGATGACATTGACAAGGCAGTCAATCTTAAACTTCTCCTGTACTTGTTCGAGTTGATGTCCGGTCTCAAGATTAATTTCCTTAAGAGCGAGGTGTTGTGTGTGTGTGTGTGGGGGGGGGGGGACGATTCGACCCTTAAAAAATATGCTGACCTATTCGGCTGTCAAATTGGTCACTTTCCTATGAAATATCTAGGGGTACCAGTCAGCTACTCCTCTCTGAGAAACTCAGACTGGGAGTTTGTTGCTATTAGATTTCTTAAATGTTGTGACTCCTGGATTGGTAATGCTGCCTCATCCGGAGGGAGGCTAACCCTTTTGAACTCTTCCTTGTCCAGTATTGCTTACTACTATATGTCTATGTTTCTTCTCTCCAAAACTTTTATTGAGAGATTGGACAAGTATCGCCGCAAGTTTTTCTGGTGTGGTGGGATGGGGAAGAAACGATACCACCTGGTCAAATGGGCCAGGGTGTGTAGGTCTAAGAATAAAGGAGGCTTGGGGGTGAAAGATCTGCACAAACAAAATCTATCTATCCTCGCTAAATGGTGGTGGAAACTTGACACGGGAGAAGGTCTGTGGCAAGATGTGGTCAAAGCTAAATACCTTAAAAACAGCTCGACTGCATCTGTCAAACCCAAATTTGCTGATTCTCCGGTCTGGAAGTCGCTTTTGAAAGTTAAAGATATATACATGGCCGGGAGAAGGATTGTGATCAAATCTGGCAACATAGCTCGTGTGTGGCTGGACCCTATTGGTCCTCACCCTCCTCTTTGTGATGTATATCCAGATCTTTTTAGTGTCACTAACTTCCCGAATGATACGATAGCCCAGTTTAAATCCCGGGCTGGTGGGGGCATGTTCAGACGCAGGCTGAATACGGATCTGACTTGCCAGCTAGAAGGGGTACAGGGGGCTGTTGATAACATTATAAACTCTGACGAGGGCGACAGGGTTGAATGGAGCTTTAGTCCCAAAGGTAGATTCACTACCAAATCAGTTTACTCTTACATGGAAAGAGATCTTGCTGGTTGTGACTATAGATGGATTTGGAGGGCCAAATTACCTATCAAAATACAGATTTTCCTTTGGCAACTGTTCCAGGACGCTGTTCTCACCAGAGATATGATGAAACGTCGAAACTGGGCTGGCAACCCTTGTTGCTCGTTCTGTAATTGTAGGGAGACTTACCTACATCTGTTCTTTTGGTGCCCCGTCGCTAGGATCACCTGGCGCACAGTTGGTGTAATGCTGGGTACTGATTTGTGCCCCAACAACCTATGTCAGTTTTACTCTTGGTGTTATGCTTTTCTTCCCCAGGGAGAGAAGCACTTTACTGTGGGGCTTGCAGCCATCTGCTGGGCCATTTGGAACCGCAGGAATCAGGCTACATTTGAATTCAAGAAATTGTCATCTCCTTTTGAGATTATTTTCAATGCTTGTGCACATCTTTCCTACTGGGCAGGTTTGTTGAAAGGCGAGGAACGAATGGAGCTGGAGCAAGGCGCAGCACTTCTGAGGATGAACGCTAAGAAGATGATGAACCTCTGTGCGTCTGCATACACGGGGACCACCCAGGGATGACTCTTGGCAGCAAACTCATTTTCCTGAAGCTGGTCGCGATTGGTATTAGGCTCTGCGTTTTGTTATCCGTGTCTTCTCAATACTGGTGTTTGTCTCTGCCTCTGCGTAGGCTGTGGTGTGGGTTGCGAGACCTTTATTACCTTGGTGGTGAGTTGCTTGTGCTCCAGGGTTTTCGCCCCGTGGTGGTCGTTTCGATTGCGAGCGACTACAGCGGGTTTCCTTGGAGTGCTTGAGCTCGCTTTTTCCCTTTCCCTTTTTATCTTTCCTTGGAACTCGGTTGTATTTCCGTTATTTCGATAATGGAAAGGGGATTAGCCCGGCTCAAAAAAAAAAAGGCGGCGATGGGAGGAAGGCGAGGCGAGCGGCCGACATGGGTGATGGTGGAGGGCGTGTGCGAGTGCAATGGGGCCTCTGCCATGGCTGGCGGCGCGCTACTGTGTGGTGAGGAGAGAGGGTCGCGCGTGGGGAGAGAGATGCTGTGAGGATAAGGTGAGGAGGGGTGGGCTAGGTCACCGGAGAAGGTGGGCTACAAGAGCAGTTGGGCTAGCCCAGTTATAAAAATAAAGGGAAAATTTTATTTTTGCCACTCTAGATTTTGCCAATTTTCCTTATGCCACCCTAGATTTTGACATTTCACTTCTGCCCCTCTTAGCTTTTGATAATTATCACAATTGCCATTCCGTGGCAAAAACAAAATAATTTTATTTCATTTTTGCCACTCTTAGCTTTTGAAATGTATCACAATTGCCACTCCGAAAATTTTGCTTTTGCCACAGGAATGGCAATTGTGATAATTGTCAAAAACTAAGAGTGGCAAAAGTGAAATGTCAAAATCTAGAGTGGCATAAGGAAAATTGGCGAAATTTAGAGTGGCAAAAACAAAATTTTCCCAATAAAGGTCTACATTTTCTGTTTCCTTTATAAAAGAGAAAAATAGAAAGAGATCTTTCAAAGAAAAAGAAATGGCTAGAGAGACTGAATGATGCTGAAACTTATTATGTTAGGTCCACGATTTATAACTAGGCCCACGTAAGAGGTTTCAACAAATTTGGGAGAGTATGAATTCAAACTTATTTGGATTTGATTAAAAAAGATTTGAATAGGAAATAGTAGCTAGGATTGTCCAAAAATCATGAGGATTTTAGTGGGATTCGTTATGTGACAAAATAATTTTGGGAAAAGTTTGGGGACCATGCTTGAAGTAGAAAAGACATGGGATTTTTTAAAAGCTTTGTAAGGGAAAAGGAAAATCACTTCAATAAAATATAAAGAAGCCTCAAATGATTTCTTGAAAATGTTCACAGTTTTTAATTTGGTGTGTAATATTTAAAGTCATGACAAAAAAATATTACCTACTAATAAGGGCATTGTTTTTGCCCGTTCGTCCGGGTCTTGAGTCATGGTTATTATCGGGGGTGTATGGTATTTTTTTCTCCCGTTGCGATGCACGGGCTCTTTTGCTAGTTAATCCAAAGCCGGGCGGAATACCCTATGTTTAAAAGCCAATTTGCACTGGTGAAATAGAAATTGACATCAATAGAAAACAACATGAGCTAGCAAAGTTTGGTAGCTTTTTCCCATACGATTATTTGTTTGATTAATCTATTGACTGAGCTACACAAATTATAACCGCGTACCGCAATACCATTATTACTTGATGAATGGAACCAAACAAAATAAAATCTAAAGTTTGTCGTTTCTTTGCTCATCCGTTTCTTGTTCTTGAGTACAAAAGTTGGACAAACTAGAATCAGAGGTTGTGTATACGATAATGCCTTCTGAGAAGGCTTGAACCTAGTTTTGTATAGTATTTTGCATACTGATTTATGCTGTTATGCATAAAGATATGCATTAAGTAGTTCCCTGACCATTGTTCACAATGGTGTGTCATACGGAGGTAAAAATAAAAATGGTCCACAAAGAAAGACTTCGGAGATGGTCCACGACTCATTGCAGTTTCTTCTAAGATCTCAGCTGATCCATAAGACATAAAAAATTTAGTCTAGAATGTAGCATCTTATGCATGACAACCAACAAAAGAGAGCAAACACAGGCATATCAAATGGTAGACATACACTAAGTCATATATATAATTGTGAGCAATGACCAAAAGTTTAGTTAAGTATAAACCACATGGTAAGTGTGATGCCAACAAATTGTGTAACTAATGGCGAGTAACAATACAAGCATGACGAGTCATCCATAATGTTGTCGAAGAAAATAATGTGAGAAGCGCATGATACCACACGACGCTACTAGTGTGCTCATTGAGGCATTGCCGCAATATAGACCAGCAAGTACACAAATTCAGTAAATTAAATCCCCCAAATCAGCCAGGAGCATCTCTGTCAGTGAAACAGTATAGGCTTTGTTGTGACTGAAAATGAAATATGGTCCCTGAGGCAACCACAATTGGCGTATTTGTATCTCATATCTGAAATAGTCTCCGAAGATGATTACAGAGTGGAGTTTGAAGTAGATGGAGATAGCTAAAGGTTAAACGGTCACAAAAAAAAATACTAAATTAAACTAAACCTTCAGTTCAGTCAACAGAACCGCAAACAGTGTGCGATTGCTCAATTTCTTAGCTTAAAAAGCAAGCCCTGTTATCTGATTGCCGAAGGAGATAAATCTCTCAGGTGAGTACTATAAATTCATACCCCACAAAAAAGTATTATAAAATTCATACATTTTTATGATTGGAGTAACATACTTGGTAGCTGGTAAATTCATACTGTAAAACACTAGAACTAATTCAGAAGTTTAGCCTAGAATGTAGCATCTCATGCATGACAACCAGCAACGGAGAGAAAAACACAAGCATATCAAATGGTATTGACATACGATACAACAAGTCATAATTGTGTAACTCATGACGAGTAACAAAACAAGCATGACAGCCATCCATAATGTTGTCCAAGAAAATAATGCAAGAAGCACATGATGCCACACGACACTACTGGTGAGCGCATTGAGGCATTGCCACAATATATAGACCAGCAAGTCCAACAACTCAGTACATTAAACCCCAAAATCGGCAGGGAGCATCTGATTTGAGAGATTCCTTGGTACCTTTGTATTGTTTGGCGTGTACTTTGTCTCGTGTTTTACATATAAAGCAGGGCAACACAGCGTGGCCAAAACACAAACGACATACCATAAAATCATAAGAAAGGAGACCGATCGTAACACAGAGAACTGGAGTAATAATGGGTAAAGAGTAGAACTACAGACCATAAAATCATAAGAAGGGAGACGAGGCGCTAGACGCTATGCTAGTACTTCAATGGCACATGTGCCTTCTAAACCCCTTCACCGCCCTTTATCAGACTGATCCGACACACACGAGTCTGATAGTTAGGAGCATCCGTTCCAACTCAGGCGACGGCATGTTCTTGTCGAGTAGATCCAGCAGGACAGAGGGGCCAAGTTTCTTGAGCTGCTCCAAACCATCAGATGACGCCGCCACTGCTTCCAGGTTATCGGGAGAAGAGAGGACGCGCATGCACGCCTTCCTCAGCGCCGGGCAGCCGTGCCGTTCGTCCAGCGCCAGGGCGGCGGCCACGGAGCTCACGTCGATCTTCTTGCACAATGCCTCCTCGCAGGCGGACTTCAGCTTCCCCAGCTCGTACGTGTCCGCCGCCACGAGCAGCCGCTCAACGGTCGTTGGCGGCACCGCCTCGAGCTGCGCCGGCGGTGAGTCGGTGTAGATGAACCTGAGCAGCGCCTTGCATACGTCGGCGTCCATGCCGTCGTCGTGTAGTTCAACGATGTTCATGCCCGTTGTCGAGGCGAGGGCGAGATCAGACTTAAATACCGGGGATCGGGCCTCTAGCACACACCGGTGCGCTGCCATCGTCTGTCCGTCGCCGAGGTGTATCATTACGTCTGCTGCTCCCGCCAGTTCCAGGACATGATGAAGCTCGGACGGCGCCGGTTCCGAATTGAGTTCCTCCGCGGCCGCCGCAACCTCATCGGTGGTGCGCAGCCCGAAGTCGACCGAGACGTCGCAGAGGACCGACAGGCAGTCGTCCTTGAGGTACTTGTCCCTGTCAAGATCTTTGTGTTTCATGAACTTCCTCCAGCCCCAGTACCCATCATTCGTCTCAAAGCGATGATTTTCCATTATTTGGGTGCACGACGGCTCCCAGGACTTGTCGAGTATGCTCATCTTGTACGTCGCCGTGACATCACCGGTTTTGGCGTGGCTGTCGTGCTGGAGGTGGAGGGAGATATGGCCCACCGAATCTTTGATTCTGCCATTGGGGAAGCACCTGATACGCCAGTCGTGGCCGCCGACGCGAAACGGGTTTGACAAGACGGCGACGCCATTGGCCGTCTTCTCCCTGAGTCGCGTGAACTCCTCGATCCGGAAGACGTGAGAGCCGGCTGCCGGCGCCGTGCGGAGGGTGGAAACGGTGATCTGCTGGCGGCCGGCGCAGCGCATGGCAGACAAGATCCCGGACGTGGACATGATGCGGCCGCCCCTAGGGCTCTTGTAGATCGCACTTTCGGTTTGTATACGGCGGATCAACACGGCATGCGTCTGTGTCTTTTTTTGCGGTTTGTGTCTTAGGAGTATATGGCTACTTCAACCGATGTGCTAAAAAGAAAGGTCCAGATCCAATGCCAACAAACCGAAGAGAGTCCCTACTTGGGCTGCAATCCATTAGCATATTTTGTTCCGTAGGAGTCTCACCAAAATTATTTCCACGAAACAACCTTTTCTCTTCAAAAAAACTCTATTTGCATGGTTATATTGTCAATGGAAAAAATAATTTCCATATCCCGTTTGCCGTTCCTCAATCATCTGAAAAACGTTAATGTCCGACGATTTCCACAAAGCACACCAAGGCCGAAGCATCGCCTACCCCAGCCAGTCCCCCCCCCCCCCCCCCCTTTCCGCTGGCTCGACCAACGCTCCCCTTGCGAGGCGCCACCTCAACCTTTTCACCTGCACGACCGACCATCTCCCACCTATACATGTGCATTAACTTGCTCATTTGTTCATCTTCCCCTCAACCACAAAGGCATACGAAACTGCCTCACACACCGCACCATTGCCTGCACATTACCTCCCCTTCCATTACTCCCCTGATTACATATCCCTCCATTAGCCTACTAGTGGGGAGGAAAGAGCGCTTATAAACCCCCTCTGCTGCAATACTCATCAAACATGAACTCCTGCTCACCTCCTCATTTGGGAACCGGCCTCTGCACCTCCCTACTTTCAGGTGCCCCTGATTTCTATTAATCCCAGTCTGATGCTTTTCGATTTCTCAGGTTGTGTGCTCCAGATCGACATGTGGCCGACGTTTTAGTTCGTATGTCTCTTGCTGCTCCGATGGGCTTCATCACTTACATGCATGTTGCTGCTTTCATGTGTTCCATGTTGTTCTTCTCGCTGGGTTTATCATGTGCAGAAAGCATAAAATGCTAATATGACATATTAGGCTTTGAAGTTCCATGGTACATGGTATTAGTTCTTTTTCTTTTTTGCGAGAAACATGGTATTAGTTCTTCTAGATACTACCTTCCTCATACTACAAAATAACCTCAATTGGTCCCCATATTATTAGACTGAATCATCCGCAAAAAAATATTAGACTGAATCAGTGCCATTAAATAAATGTTAATTTTTTTGTTGTCGGTGATAATTGATAACTGATACGAAGTACTAATTTTTGTGTATGGTTGGCACATATGTTTTCTGGTCACACAAGGTATTCTAGAATATTGATCAGCTCCTTTCTATGGCAAGAAATAGATAAGGCCTTTTCTGTACTGTATTTGTTTTCTTATGGTTTTAGTAGTTCAATTTAGTTATACGATCACATGGGTCTTGATTATATTTGTGGGCAATGGAAGTTTTTAGTTTAGAATACATGTAGCCTTCAATTCGATTTTATTAGCATTAATCTTTGTGGTTCCGCATTTATGTTTCTCTGATATACCCTATTTTCAGCCACCAATTTTGTTTCTAACCCTGATCTTATGTTTTGAATTTCTCAGACTGTGATCCGGATAGAGAGGAGCTTGACACTTTACTCCATATGTCTCTTTCTGCTCTAATGACTTTCATTGCTTCGCATGTCTCTTCCTGCATGTGTTGGTAGGCAAGCTCTCATTTTTTAATTTAATTATTTATTTTTGTTTCGGTGCATAACATATGCCGTGCTAATTTTCTCCCTAGATTATTCCATGCAATGTATTTGTTCAAACATACGGGCTACAATCTTCTTTATGTTAAGGCAATCACATGTGTTTGGTTTGCAAAGATGGATAGCGCGGAAAATTCATCAAGGCCTCCTGATGGGCACTCAATCTCTCATAGTCGTGGGCGCCCCAGTCGTCGGGCTGAATGTATTGTAGCCCCTGGACAACCAATATACTTCTTTCCGTAATAGTAAGATCTTATTATTTACTAATTGGTGTACTTCAGGTTGAAATCTCCTTTTTTGTAGCAATTACGAAATATGCATATAGCCATGCTGGCATATCAAATTCTTACTTATATTACATACCGAATTTCAACTATAAGATCCACCATTCTTAGACAAACTTATCCAAAGTTATATGTTTCTCTCGGCTAGCCTGGTTAGTCAAGAATAACCAGACCAATAATGATCTTCTTTTAACATGCAGGACATGGTCACTCACGCATACAAGCACCTACTAACTGCACTATCTTTGACCTAAGATTAGTTATATTGTGGCTTAAATTGTAAACCAGTAATTTCGCAGTATTACTACTTCATGATGACCCTACGCATGTACTGATTTATGGACTCAGCTTATGCAACTATTAAGTTTAAATGTGCAGTATATGGGTCGATATGCACTTTATTGTGTTGATAGTGTGGACTTTACTACAACTTTTGTCAATATATACTATCTTTATGTTACATGTGGAAATGGTACAAACAAAAGGACATATCATGCCTTTTTTTGTTGAGATTCAGTTTGCCTCAAAACCATGCCTATGTACTAACTGTAGTACCAAACCATTGTCAACTAATGTGATGGTAAAACCGACTGCACAAACAGTAAAGAGTTACCACGACACTGAACTACCAAATCATATAATGCAATATTTTTATCAACTATTAAAATCATAAAATAAAGCACTGCCTCTAATATATTGTTTGTTTCCATCATTTTTAATGTCAAATCTCCTCGGCAAATCCTTGCAGAAATGCTCGGGTTTGATGTTCTCATCCTTGAGATCGACCACCCTTGGGAGAATGTTTTCCATTCAACTATTCTACTGATATTCAGTAACTATTTCACAACTATGCATAATCAAATATAATAACATGCGGGGAATATGTATTTTTAATTTTGGTTTCCATGTTATCAACAAAATTTTCATCAACCAACTCCCGCTGCAACGCGTGGGGTATCATCTACTTCCTCCGTTCTAAAATAGATGACCCAACTTTATATTAAAGTTAGTACAAAGTTGGGTCATCTATTTTAGAACGGAGGGAGTAGTATATAAAGCAGGGCAACACAACGTGGCCAAAACACAAACGACGACCACCCAAATCACAGCAAAGAGACCAATTGCAATACAAGGAACTGGAGTAATTACTACGCGGGCAACCCTAAATAATGGGAAAACAGTAGAACGACAGACCATGAAATAATAAGAAGGGAGACGCTACGCTAGTACTTCAATCGCACATGTGCCTCCTCGTAGCAATGATATTTCCCTTTTCCTACAGAGATGATATATGATGATTTTCTTTTGGAATGGGGGCCGTCTAAACCCTTCACCACCCTTTATCAGACTGATCCCACACGAGTCTGATAGTCCGGAGCATCCGTTGCTGCTCACGCAACGGCAAGTTCTTGTCGAATAGATCCAGCAGGACAGAGAGGCTGAGTGTCTTGAGCTTCTCCAAACCATCAGATGACGCCGCCACAGCTTCTAGGTTATCGGGAGAAGAGAGGACGCGCATGCACGCGTTCCTCAGTGCCGGGCAGCCGTACCGCTCGTCCAGCGCCAGGGCGGTGGCCACGGAGCTCACGTCGATCTTCTTGCACAGCGCCTCCTCGCAGGCGGCCCTCAACTTCTTCAGTTCGTACCTGTCCGCCGCCATGAGCAGCTGCTCCACGGTCGTTGCCGGTGCCTCCTCGAGCAGCGCCGGCGGTGAGTCGGTGTAGATGAACCTGAGCAGCACCTTGCACACGTCGGCGTCCATGCCGTCGACGCGAAGTTCAGCAATGTTCTCGCTGGTTGTCGGGGCGCGCGAGTTCGGACTCAAATACGGGGGATCGGGCCTCCAGCACCCACCGGTGCGCCGCGACCCTCTGCCCGTCGCCGAGGTGGATCATCACGTCCGCTGCTTCCGCGAGATGTAAGCCATGATGAGGCTTGGACGGAGCCAGCGGTTCCGAACTGAGTTCCTCCGCGGCCGTCGCAACCTCATCGGTGGTGCGCAGCCCGAGGTCGACCGTGACGTCGCAGAGGACGGAGAGGCAGTCATCCTTGAGGTACTTCTCTCTGTCAAGATCAAGATCTTTGTGTTTCATGAACTTTCTCCAGCCCCAGTAACCATCGTCTGTCTCGAAGCGGTGATTCTCCATTACTTGGGTGCACGATGGCTCCCAGGACTTGTCGAGTATGCTCATCTTGTAGGTCGCCGTGACGTCGCCGGTCCTGGCGTGGCTGTCGTGCTGGAGGTGGAGGGAGACATGGCCCTCCGAATCTTTGATCCTGCCGTTCGGGAAGCACCTGATACGCCACTCGTGGCCGCCGACGCCAAACGGGCTTGACATGACAGCGACGCCATTGGCCGTCTTCTCCCTGAGTCGCGTGAACTCCTCGATCCGGAACACGTGAGAGCCGGCTGCCGGTGCCGTGCGGAGGGTGGAAACGGTGATCTGCTGGCGGCCGGCGGCGCGCATGGCAGACATGAGCCCGGACGTGGACATGATGCGGCCGCCCGGGGTTGTCCAAGGACAGGAGACGATCGCCTAGGGCTCCTTTGCAGATCGTACTTTCGGTTTGTATACGGCGGATCAGCACGGCATGCGCGCGTGTCTTTATATGGCTACTTCAACAGATGTGCTGAAAAAAAGGTCCATATCCAATGCAAACAAACCAAAGAGAGTCCTTACTTGGGCTGCAATCCGTTAGCAGATTTTGTTTAGTAGGAGTCTCACCCAAATTATTTCCACGAAACAACCTTTTCTCTTAAAAAAACTCTATTTGGATGGTTATATTGTCAATGAAAAAAAAATAAGTCCCATATCCGGTTTTGCTATTCCTCAATGGTGAGAACGGGGCGTTCACCCGTTGGTTGGGCAGCTGAGGTTGCTGCCAGCCCACCTGAGTTCAAGTCTCGGCTTGAACGCATGGTGCTTGCGGAGTTTCTCCTATAAAAAATTGCCAATGAGGGCTAGCCTTTAGCTTAGTCTCATTTTTTCTATTCCTAAATGACGGCTGCTACAAATTAGCTTGATGATTTCTCGCCTAGCCAGCCGCCCGATCAGCATGCTAGGAGCCGTTGGATCGCAGCAACGACACAGCAGGAGTAACTACGTGACAGCTTCAACGCAACGCTGTTGTACCCCGGCAAAGCTCCACTGCAGCTCCCAGCTCTCATGGCGCCTCGGCGATCTCCGACGAAGTTCTAACACAGCGCCGACGAAGTTCTAACACGATCGCCTAGGGCTCCTTTGTAGATCGTTCTTTCGGTTTGTATACGGCGGATCAACACGGCATGCGCGCGTGTCTTTATATGGCTACTTCAACAGATGTGCTGAAAAAAAGGTCCATATCCAATGCAAACAAACCAAAGAGAGTCCTTACTTGGGCTGCAATCCGTTAGCAGATTTTGTTTAGTAGGAGTCTCACCCAAATTATTTCCACGAAACAACCTTTTCTCTTAAAAAAACTCTATTTGGATGGTTATATTGTCAATGAAAAAAATAAGTCCCATATCCGTATTTGCTATTCCTCAATGGTGAGAACGGGGCGTTCACCCGTTGGCTGGGCAGCTGAGGTTGCTGCCAGCCCACCTGAGTTCAAGTCTCGGCTTGGACGCATGGTGCTTGCGGAGTTTCTCCTATAAAAAATTGCCAACGAGGGTTAGCCTTTAGCTTAGTCTCATTTTTTTCTATTCCTAAATGACGGCTGCTACAAATTAGCTTGATGATTTCTCGCCTAGGCAGCCGCCCGATCAGCATGCTAGGAGTCGTTGGATCGCAGCAACGACACAGCAGGAGTAACTCCGGTTCGTAAGGGCCTTTAGTGCCGGTTCCATAACCGGCACTAAAGGGTGGGCACTAAAGCCCCCCCCCCCTTTATTACCGGTTCGGCACGAACCGGCGCCAAAGTGCCACCACGTGGCTGAGCTCGCGCCCTCGTATGGGGGACCTTTAGTACCGGTTGATGGTACCAACCGGTACTAAAGGCTTGGACGCATGGTGCTTGCGGAGTTTCTCCTATAAAAAATTGCCAACGAGGGTTAGCCTTTAGGTTAGTCTCATTTTTTTCTATTCCTAAATGACGGCTGCTACAAATTAGCTTGATGATTTCTCGCCTAGCCAGCCGCCCGATCAGCATGCTAGGAGCCGTTGGAACGCAACAACGACACAGCAGGAGTAACTCTGGTTCGTAAGGGCCTTTAGTGCCGGTTCCATAACCGGCACTAAAGGGTGGGCACTAAAGCCCCCCTTTATTACCAGTTCGGCACGAACCGGCGCTAAAGTGCCACCACGTGGCTGAGCTCGTGCCCTCGTATGGGGGACCTTTAGTACCGGTTGGTGGTACCAACCGGTACTAAAGGTTTTCTTTTTTGAATTTTTTTTTGAAAATTTTGGAAAAAAAATTGTTTTTTTTTCAATTTTCAATTTTCTGAATTATTTGATGATTTAATCTCTAATCGCCCATTTTAACTGCTCGAGTGTGGATCACTCATTCCAAATCATCGACTTGAACTCAGGTGGGCTGGCAGCAACCTCAATGGTGAGAACGGTGCGTTCACCCGTTGGCTGGGCAGCTGAGGTTGCTGCCAGCCCACCTGAGTTCAAGTCTCGGCTTGGACGCATGGTGCTTGCGGAGTTTCTCCTATAAAAAATCGCCAACGAGGGTTAGCCTTTAGGTTAGTCTCATTTTTTTCTATTCCTAAATGACGGCTGCTACAAATTAGCTTGATGATTTCTCGCCTAGCCAGCCGCCCGATCAGCATGCTAGGAGCCGTTGGATCGCAGCAACGACACAGCAGGAGTAACTCCGGTTTGTAAGGGCCTTTAGTGCCGGTTCCATAACCGGCACTAAAGGGTGGGCACTAAAGCCCCCCCCCCCTTTATTACCGGTTCGGCACGAACCGGCGCTAAAGTGCCACCACGTGGCTGAGCTCGCGCCCTCGTATGGGGGACCTTTAGTACCGGTTGGTGGTACCAACCGGTACTAAAGGCTTGGACGCATGGTGCTTGCGGAGTTTCTCCTATAAAAAATTGCCAACGAGGGTTAGCCTTTAGCTTAGTCTCATTTTTTTCTATTCCTAAATGACGGCTGCTACAAATTAGCTTGATGATTTCTCGCCTAGCCAGCCGCCCGATCAGCATGCTAGGAGCCGTTGGATCGCAGCAACGACACAGCAGGAGTAACTCCGGTTCGTAAGGGCCTTTAGTGCTGGTTCCATAACCGGCACTAAAGGGTGGGCACTAAAGCCCCCCCCCCCTTTATTACCAATTCGGCACGAACCGACGCTAAAGTGCCACCACGTGGCTGAGCTCGCGCCCTCGTATGGGGGACCTTTAGTACCGGTTGGTGGTACCAACCAGTACTGAAGGTTTTCTTTTTTGATTTTTTTTGAAAATTTTGGAAAAAAATTGATTTTTTTTCAATTTTCAATTTTCTGAATTATTTGATGATTTAGTCTCTAATCGCCCATCTTAACTGCTCGAGTGTGGATCACTCATTCCAAATCATCTAACTTCCCGACTGGTCACCCATCCCTCTCACTACTCCAGCCTGAGCACGCTTAACTTCCGGGTTCTATTCTCCCTCGTTTCCAAGTCTGCACTTGTTGTTTTCCTGACAATAGTAAGATATGAATCCTATTAACCCTCAGGAGTTTAGCTTGAGCATGAAGTCACACGTTTCACTGTTTGAGTTTGAAACTATTATTCAGAAAAACAATAATTATTTAGTAACACTAATATTTCTTGAATAAGTAGTTTGACCACAGTTTGACCAGATTTGACCAAAATTAAAAAAAACCGAGATACTTATTTAGTAACACTAATATTATTGCGTAATTATTTAGTAACACTCTATATTTCTTGAATCAGTTGTTTGACCGGTTTGACAAGATTTAACCAAAATTCAAAAAAACATAAATTAGAGCATATATTTTTCTTTTTAGAATTTTGTCATTTCAAAAATTGTCCTAAACCCTTAACCCGGGACTTAAAACGTCGGAAACTCTATGCTAATCAGTAAAAACTACGGGTTTAAACCATAAAACCTAACCCTAAACTCTGAAATCTAAACCCTAGCACTAAACGCTAAAAACGTCTAAAAAACGTCTAAAACGCCCAAAAACTCTATTTTTCCTTTGGAATTTTGTGATTTTAAAAAATTGTCGAAACGGAAAACTTGTACTACCCATATCATCAATATTAATAAAGCAGGAGTAGGGTTTTACCTCCATCGAGAGGGCCCGAACCTGGGTAAAAACATCGTGTCCCTTGTCTCCTGTTACCATCCGCCTAGACGCACAGTTCGGGACCCCCTACCCGAGATCCGCCGGTTTTGACACCGACACAGGGCTTCACCTAAGCACCGCTATAGTATTATCGAGGTGGACTATCGTGGAGGGGGGCACCGCACACGGCTAAAAGATCAAACAGATCAATTGTTGTGTCTATGGGGTGCCCCCTGCCCCCGTATATAAAGGAGCAAGGGCGAGACCGGCCGACCCTCTATGGCGCGCCAGGAGGAGGAGTCCTCCTCCTAGTAGGAGTAGGATTCCCCTCTTTCCTACTCCTACTAGGAGGGGGAAAGGATGGGGGAGAGGGAGGAGGAAAGGGGGGAGTCGCCCCCCTCTCCTAGTCCAATTCGGACCAGAGGGGGAGGGGCGCGCGGCCTGCCCTAGGCCAACCCTCTCTCTCTCAACTAAGGCCCATAAGGCCCATTACTTCTCCTGGGGGGGGGTTCCGGTAACCCTCCGGCACTCCGGTTTTCTCCGAAATCATCCGGAACGCTTCTGGTGTTCGAATATAGTTGTCCAATATATCAATCTTTATGTCTCGACCATGTCCATGATCACATCTGGGAGTCCTAACAACCTTCGGTACATCAAAACATATAAACTCATAATATAACTGTCATCGAAACGTTAAGCGTGCGGACCCTACGGGTTCGAGAACTATGTAGACATGACCGAGACACGTCTCCGGTCAATAACCAATAGCGGAACCTGGATGCTCATATTGGCTCCCACATATTCTACGAAGATCTTTATCGGTCAGACCGCATAACAACATACGTTGTTCCCTTTGTCATCGGTATGTTACTTCCCCGAGATTCGATAGTCGGTATCTCAATACCTAGTTCAATCTCGTTACCGGCAAGTCTCTTTACTCATTCTGTAATACATCATCCCGCAACTAACTCATTAGTTGCAATGCCTGCATGGCTTAAGTGATGTGCATTACCGAGAGAGCCCAGAGATACCTCTCTGACAATCGGAGTGACAACTCCTAATCTTCAAATACGCCAACCCAACAAGTACCTTTGGAGACACCTGTAGAGCACCTTTATAATCACCCAGTTACGTTGTGACGTTTGGTAGCACACAAAGTGTTCCTCCGATAAACGGGAGTTGCATAATCTCATAGTCATAGGAACATGTATAAGTCATGAAGAAAGCAATAGCAACATACTAAACGATCGGGTGCTAAGCTAACGGAATGGGTCAAGTCAATCACATCATTCTCCTAATGATATGATACCGTTAATCAAATGACAACTCATGTCTATGGTTAGGAAACATAACCATCTTTGATTAATGAGCTAGTCAAGTAGAGGCATACCAGTGACACTCTGTTTGTCTATGTATTCACACATGTATTATGTTTCCGGTTAATACAATTCTAGCATGAATAATAAACATTTATCATGATATAAGGAAATAAATAATAACTTTGTTATTGCCTCTAGGGCATATTTCCTTCATATATTCCAACTCCGAGATGCTTGCACCAGTCCATAGATGGATCGCTGGAGCTTGCACATTTCGTTAGCACCTTTAGGATCGACAAAACCTTCTGGTTGCATCATATACAACTCTTTTTTAAAAAATCCATTAAGGAATGTAGTTTTGACATCCATTTGCCAGATTTCATAAAATGTGGCAATTTGCTAACATGATTCGGACAGACTTAAGCATCGCTACGAGTGAGAAAATCTCATCGTAGTCAACACCTTGAACTTTGTCAAAAACCTTTTTCGACAAGTCTAGCTTTGTAGATAGTAACACTACTATCAGCGCGTGTCTTCCTCTTGAAGATCCATTTATTCTCGATGGCTTGCCGATCAACATGCAAGTCAACCAAAGTCCACACTTTGTTCTCATACATGGATTCCATCTCAGATTTCATGGCCTCAAGCCATTTTACGGAATCTGGGCTCATCATCGCTTCCTCGTAGTTCGTAGGTTCGTCATGGTCTAGTAACATGACTTACAGAATAGGATTACCGTACCACTCTGGTGAGGATCTTACTCTGGTTGACCTACGAGGTTCGGTAGTAACTTGATCCGAAGTTTCATTATCATCATCATTAGCTTCCTCACTCATTGGTGTAGATGTCACAGGAACCAGTTTCTGTGATGAACTACTTTTTAATAAGGGAGAAGGTAAAATTACCTTATCAAGTTCTACTTTCCTCCCACTCACTTCTTTCAAGAGAAACTCCTTCTCTAGAAAGGATCCATTCTTAGCAACAAAATATCTTGCCTTCATATCTGTGATAGAAGGTGTACCCAACTGTCTCCTTTGGGTATCCTATGAAGACATATTTGTCCGATTTGGGTTTGAGCTTATTAGGATGGAACTTTTTCACATAAACATCGCAACCCCAAAATTTAAGAAACGACAACTTTGGTTTCTTGCCAAACCACAGTTCATAAGGAGTCGTCTCCACGGATTTAGATGGTGACCTATTTAATTTGAATGCAGCTGTCTCTAATGCATAACCCCAAAACGATAGTGGTAAATCGGTAAGAGACATCATGGATTGCACCATATCTAATAAAGTACGATTACGATGTTCGGACACACCATTACACTTTGGTGTTCTAGGTGGCGTGAGTTGCAAAACTATTCCGCATTGTTTCAAATGAAGACCAAACTCGTAACTCCAATATTCTCCTCCACGATCAGATCGTAGAAACTTTATTTTCTTGTTACGATGATTTTCCACTTCACTCTAAAATTATATAAACTTTTCAAATGATAAGGACTTATGTTTCATCAAGTAGATATACCCATATCAGCTCAAATCATGTGTGAAGGTCGGAAAATAACGATACCCGCCGCTAGCCTTAACACTCATCCGATTGCATACATCAGTATGTATTATTTCCAATAAGTCAGTTGCTCGTTCCATTGTTCCGGAGAAGGAGTCTTTGTCATCTTGCCCATGAGGCATGGTTCACAAGCATCAACTGATTCATAATCAAGTGATTCCAAAAGCCCATCAACATGGATTTTCTTCATGCGCTTTACACCAATATGACCTAAACGGCAGTGCCACAAATAAGTTGCACTATCATTATTAACTTTGCATCTTTTGGATTCAATATTATGAATATGTGTATCACTACGATCGAGATCCAACAAACTATTTTCATTGGGTGTATGACCCTTGAAGGTTTTATTCATGTAAACAGAACAACAATTATTCTCTGACTTTAAATGAATAACCGTATTGCAATAAACATGATCAAATCATATTCATGCTCAACGCAAATGCCAAATAACATTTATTTAGGATTAACACTAATCCCGAAAGTATAGGGAGTGTGCGATGATGATCATATCAATCATGGAACCACTTCCAACACACATCGTCACTTCACCCTTAACTAGTCTCTGTTCATTCTGCAACTCCCGTTTCAAGTTACTACTCTTAGCAACTGAACCAGTATCAAATTCCGAGGGGTTGCTATAAACACTAGTAAAGTACACATCAATAACATGTATATCCAATATACCTTTGTTCACTTTGCCATCCTTCTTATCCGCCAAGTATCTAGGGCAGTTCCACTTCTAGTGATCATTTCCTTTGTAGTAGAAGCACTTAGTCTTAGGCTTAGGTCCAGACTTGGGCTTCTTTACTTGAGTAGCAACTCGCTTGCCGTTCTTCTTGAAGTTCCCCTTCTTCCCTTTTCCCTTTTCTTGAAACTACTGGTCTTGTCAACCATCAACACTTGATGTTTTTCTTGATTTCTACCTTCGTTGATTTCAGCATCACAAAGAGCTTGGGAATCGTTTCCGTTATCCCTTGCATATTATAGATCATCACGAAGTTCTAGTAACTTGGTGATAGTGACTGGAGAACTCTGCCAATTACTATCTTATCTGGAAGATTAACTCCCACTTGATTCAAGTGATTGTAGTAACAAGACAATCTGAGCACATGCTCACTGCTTGAGCTATTCTCCTCCATCTTTTAGCTATAGAACTTGTTGGAGACTTCATATCTCTCAACTCGGGTATTTGCTTGAAATATTAACTTCAACTCCTGGAACATCTCATATGGTCCATGACGTTCAAAATGTCATTGAAGCCCCGATTCTAAGCCGTAAAGCATGGTGCACTAAACTATCAAGTACTCATCATATCAAGCTTGCTAAACGTTCATAACGTCTGCATCTGCTCCTGCAATCGGTCTGTCACCTAGCGGTGCATCAAGGACATAATTCTTCTGTGCAGCAATGAGGATAATCCTCAGATCACGGATCCAATCCGCATTATTGCTACTAACATCTTTCAACTTAGTTTTCTCTAGGAACATATCAAAAATAAAACGGGGGAGCTAAACGCGAGCTATTGATCAACAACATAGATATGCTAATACTAACTGGACTAAGTTCATGATAAATTTAAGTTTAATTAATCATATTACTAAAGAACTCCCACTTAGATAGACATCCCTCTAATCATCTAAGCGATCACGTGATCCATATCAACTAAACCACGTCTGATCATCACATGAGATGGAGTAGTTTTCAATGGTGAACATCACTATGTTGATCATATCTACTATATAATTTACGCACGACCTTTTGGTCTCAGTGTTCCGAGGCCATATCTGCATATGCTAGGCTCGTTAAGTTTAACCTGAGTATTCCGCGTGTGCAAAACTGTCTTTCACCGTTATATTTGAACGTAGAGCTTATCACACCCGATCATCACGTGGTGTCTCAGCACGAAGAACTTTCGCAACGGTGCATACTCAGGGAGAACACTTATACCATGAAATTTAGTGAGAGATCATCTTATAATGCTACCATCGATCTAAGAAAAATAAGATGCATAAAAGATAAACATCACATGCAATCAATATAAGTGATATGATATGGCCATCATCATCTTGTGCTTGTGATCTCCATCTCCGAAGCACCGTCATGATCACCATCGTCACCGGCGCGACACCTTGATCTCCATCGTAGCATCGTTGTCGTCTCGCCAACTTATGTTTCTACGACTATCGCTACCGCTTAGTGATAAAGTAAAGCATTACAGGGCGATTGCATTGCATACAATAAAGCGACAACCATATGGCTCCTACCAGTTGACGATAACTCGGTTACAAAACATGATCATCTCATACAATAAAATTTAGCATCATGTCTTGACCATATCACATCACAACATGCCCAGCAAAAACAAGTTAGACATCCTCTACTTTGTTGTTGCAAGTTTTACGTGGCTGCTACGGGCTGAGCAAGAACCGTTCCTACCTACGCTTCAAAACCACAAGGATAGTTCGTCAAGTTAGTGTTTTTTTAACCTTCACAAGGACCGAGCGTAGCCACACTCGGTTCAACTAAAGTTGAAGAAACTAACACCCGCCAGCCACCTGTGTGCAAAGCATGCCGGTAGAACCAGTCTCGCGTAAGCGTACGCGTAATGTCGGTCCGGGCCGCTTCATCCAAGAATATCGTCGAACCAAAGTATGACATGCTGGTAAGCAGTATGACTTGTATCACCCACAACTCACTTGTGTTCTACTCGTGCATATAACATTTACGCATAAACCTGGCTCGGATGCCACTGTTGGGGAACGTAGTAATTTCAAAAAAAAAAAAATCCTACGCACACGCAAGATCATGGTGATGCATAGCAACGAGAGAGGAGAGTGTTGCCTACGTACCCTCGTAGTCCGTAAGCGGAGGCGTTATGACAACGCGGTTGATGTAGTCGTACGTCTTCACGATCCGACCGATCCAAGTACCGAACGCACGACACCTCTGAGTTCAACACACGTTCAACTCGATGATGTCCTCGCCTTCTTGATCCAGCAAGAGGGGCGAAGTAGTAGATGAGTTCCAGCAGCACGACGGCGTGGTGACGGTATTGGTGAAAAACAATCTCCGCAGGGCTTCGCCAAGCACTACAAAAACTATGACGGAGGATAAACTAGAGGGGACGGGGTTGCCGACACACGGCTTGGTGTTTCTTGATGTGTCTTGGGTGCTAGCCCTACCCCTCTATTTATAAGTTGAGCCTTGGGGTTGAAACTTGGAGTAAAAGCCTCCTCAAAGTCGGTTTTGCCCAAAAGGCAAGAGTCCCACTCGGACTCTAGGACCAAACGCCACAATCCTAGGCGTCTGGCCCAGGGCCAGACGCCAGGTTCTCGCGCGTTTGGCCCCCTGGCGTCCGCAAAACTCCTTTTGCACCGACTTATAGCCCCATGGGCCTGACCCCTTGGCCTAACCATATCATCCAATATATGAATCTTTACCTCCGGACCATTTCGGAGCTCCTTGTCATGTCCGTGATCTCATCCGGGACTCCGAACAACATTCGGTCACCAACATACATAACTCATATAATACAATATCGTCAACGAACGTTTAAGCGTGCGGACCATACGGGTTCGAGAACTATGTAGACATGACCGAGACACTTCTCCGGTCAATAACCAATAGCGGAACCTAGATGCCCATATTGGCTCCTACATATTCTACGAAGATCTTTCTCGGTCGAACAGCACAACATACGTTGTTCCCTTTGCCATCGGTATGTTATTTGCCCGAGATTCGATAGTCGGTATCTCAATACCTAGTTCAATCTCGTTACCGGTAAGTCTCTTTACTCGTTCCGTAATGCAGCATCCCGTGACTAACTTATTAGTCACATTCCTTGCAAGGCTTATAGTGATGTGCATTACCGAGAGGGCCCTGAGATGCCTCTCCGACAATCAGAGTGACAAATCCTAATCTCGAAATACGCCAACTCAACAAGTACCTTCGGAGACACCTGTAGAGCACCTTTATAATCACCCAGTTATGTTGTGACGTTTGGTAGCACACAAAGTGTTCCTCCGGTAAACGGGAGTTGCATAATCTCATAGTCATAGGAACATGTATAAGTCATGAAGAAAGCAATAACAACATAATAAACGATCAAGTGCTAAGCTAACGGAATGGGTCAAGTCAATCACATCATTCTCTAATGATGCGATCCCGTTAATCTAATGAAAACTCATGTCTACGGCTAGGAAACTTAACCATCTTTGATTCAACGAGCTAGTCAAGTAGAGGCATACTAGTGACACTCTGTTTGTCTATGTATTCACACATGTATTATGTTTCCGGTTAATACAATTCTAGCATGAATAATAAACATATATCATGAAATAAGGAAATAAATAATAACTTTATTATTGCCACTAGGGCATATTTCCTTCAAAAATATGCAACTGAAATTGATGTGATTTTTGTGAAACAAGCCAGCGAAAAGTGAAATGTAGCTTCTGAATTGTGAACTAGCAACCAAAGAAAGTGAAATTATAATGTATCATTGTGAAACTGATTGTTCGAAATTGTGAAACAACTTTTTATAAAAGAGTGAAATAGTTTATTGATAAATGTACAATTGAAATTTATTAGTGAAAAATGAATTGTAGGCTCTGAATTGTGAAATAGTAACCACGGAATGTGAAATTCTAATGTATCATTGTGAAATTGATTATTTGAAATATGAAACAATTTATTTCAAGAGTGAAATAGGTTATTTGAGAAATGTACAATTGAAATAGGTGTTATTTTTGTGAAACAAGCCAGTGAAAAGTGAAATGTTGGTTCTTAATTGTGAAACAGGAAGCACATATACACTGAATTATAATGTATCATTATGGAATTGATTATTTGAAACTTTGAAACAATTTATTTGAACCCAACGAAATAGTTTTTGAGTTATGTGCAATTGAAATATTTGTTTTTTGTGATACAAGCAAGTGAAAAGTGAAAAGTAGGTTTTGAATTGTGAAATGTGCAATTGATATATTATTTTTGTGAAATAAGATAGTGAAAAGTGAAATTTTAGTTATGAATTGTGAAATAGTAAGCACAGAAGCTGAAATACATTGTTCACATTTTAAAATAACCAGTTTCACAATCGTATATTATAATTTCATTTTTTGTGCTTATTATTTCACAATTCTGAAATATGTTATTAACTTGTTTCAGTTTTTCGAAGTGAAATATGTTAGTTTCACATATGAAATGTGAAATGTTGAAATTTAAATGTGTTTGAAATGTATCGAAGATCGGTCTAGTTTTAAATACTTGGCGTCAAGAGTTCGAATATATAAATTATTTCAAATACGAAATTATGGTTTAAAAGATAAGAATGTTTTTAATTTACTAAGATGAAATAAAGTCTATAGATTTGTTTGCAAGGGAGAGAGAAAAGACTGATGTATGCATGTCTCTGTCAGACAAAAAGTTGTACTTCGGACCCATTAGACTGACAAAAGTAGTACTCCGTTGGTAGAACAGCTACTGAAATACTAATATTTCATAAATATTTAAAACTTTACGAGAGCGGCGTTTTGGCTCCTAGGTGCATATGCACCCATTGTCAAAATACACATTTCGAAAAGTTGAAAAATTCGGAACAAAAATCCCACGTGTATATCCGGACATTTTATGTGCGTTCACAAGGTTTCGGCGAAAAACGACATTTTTTATGGCCTGTGTAAAAAAAGATAATGAAATGCGTCGTGAATAGTTAGAATGAAGCATCAGAAATTGTCTTTTTTACACAAGCCACAAAAAACCTCGGTTTTCACTGAAACCTTGTGCACGCACATAAAATGTCCGGATATACACGCGGGATTTTTGTTCCGAGTTTTTCAACTTTTCGAAATGTGTATTTTGACAATGGGTGCATATGCACCTAGGAGCCAAAGGCAATTACCGAAACTTTACATACAACATAGTATTTAACTAGGAAAATGGCCCGCGCGTTGCAACGGGAGAAAAATTTATCACACTCCAGCAGTCGTAATCCAATAATTATGATTTCTCTTAAACAAATGTATGGCCTAAAATATAAGTGATGATTTTATTTATGACCCACATAACTAACATGAAGAATTGTTGTTCTTTCAAGTAAACCATCTTTGTAAAAAGTGTAATTAATGTATCCATTGTTTGACATTTCAGCCGTGCTTTACTAATGAGTGAACACCGAAATGAGGGCTAGCCAGTTAAATCCAGTTCAATGTATACGTAGCTTTGTTGATTGAAGAGAACTGATCAAGATCCAAAAACAAAATCACGTATGCCCGATCAAGGAATTTTATTATCCCGTTTAAATGAGCATCATGTGTGTGCCTCCTTTAATTATGTATATGCATGTCGCAAGAATCCTTTTAATTAGCTCTCCCTATTGAAGGTTCCCTATTGAAGGTTAATTAGCCAACCAGTATATAAGGAGGCGTGGCTCTCTCACAATATTTGTGGTTTAAGGGCAGGTAATAGTGGTGCTTGAATTTATTTATTTTGAACATAGTGGTGCTCGAAGTTAGCATTACTTGTAGCAAGTTTTGCATGAAGACAGAAACATATTTTTATTAACGGCTTTTAAGGGTTTTTTAGGGCTTTTTTCCCCTTCATTATTGATCGCGGTATGTCCTTCCGTGTCAAGGTGGTCTTCCTATTTTTTGGCCTTCCTAGTCCTCTTCCTCCCCTCCTTAATTAGCCTCATTAATCAGCCGATCATGTCTCCCCCCATCAACGTGGCCTTCCTATTTCTCTTCCCTCCTTAATTACCCTGATTATGTCTTAATGAATTCCTTTAATCAGCCCACCATATCCTATATACTTAAGAAGTTCACCCCCACAAACCTATTTATCTAAACATGCAGGCCATCCACATCAGCGGCCCAGCCACATCAGCATTTTTTATAGGCTTACATATGGGCCCACCAGAGTACAGAACGTCCATATCAGCTTTCCGTTACCAGCAGGACCCACCATATATAGGCGACCACGGATCCCTCTTTCCCCGATTGAGCCGAAGCCATCGCTCCTCATGTCTGGTTCCACTTCCACCGGAAACAAATCGTCCACTCGATTCCCCTTCCACCATCTGAAACTGACGAGTCAGTCTAATATACACCACCTCCCGTCCTCCCCATCTGCATCCAGATCGCCTACACTCCCCGATAGTGACTCGACGAGTTCCAGCGACCCCGGATGAGCTAGGAACGCCATTCGGTGTGACCCCGGCGAGCCGCCACATGATCCCGGCGGCGTGGCCATGACCCCGCTACCCCGCCTCCCCATCGGCGCCGCCACGTGTGACCTCGCCGAGCCACCCCGCGAACCCCTGCAAGCCATGCCGCTTCGGCGACCCCTACTGCTAACTGTGCGTCTGTTCTTCCACCTATCACTCCAGCTGCTGTTCATGGGGAGGACACTCCCGTGGGCGTCAGGTGGCCCGCAGAGGTCTCCCTCTACCAGATCTGCCGACAACTCAATGCATGAAGAAAGTTTCTCTCACTTCAATCGAGCTACATAGCCATTTGTGAAGGATTACTGATGACGAGGAAGGAGGTGTAATCGGCTGCTCACTGTTCCTCTAGCATCCATCCGTTTGAGGGACATCAAAACTTGTTTATTGTTCCCTACTGTATCAGGTATTATCCGGATCCCCCTCATCCCAATACTCTTATTGTCTAGCTCATTTACCGCCACAATATTAGTTAATTAAGCTCCCTATTATTTTTGTCAGCCAATGTTACTTTCCAAATATTGATGTTCCAGGTATATCTAATTGACAATTGTGCTCTGCATTCTGACGTTGTCTTTCTGGATTCTGATGAAAGTTTTGTTTTGGCACATTCAGGAAAAAGTGCATGGTTTAAACCATGTTTATTTTGATTACAGTTTGTCCAAAACATTACAGGTTTGAACCATGTTCAGATATTCCAAGTTACCTAGAAGACATGGCAGTACAATAGGGGATCGACACATGGCTCACATGGTACCAGACTTTGCATTTCTTTAGGGCATGTTCATCTTTATCTCTTTTGGATTCAGAAAAAATAAATAAATATTGGCAACCGTCTGGGGTCATCAATTTCTCCGATGTAAGATTGTTTATTCTAAGTGACTGTTCACCATTTTTTTACATTATTGATTCTCAAGTCCCAGGTTATTATGATATTTCACATTGATATTAGGTTTCAGTTGACATGAATAAGATTATTCACTTTGAAGTTATTTGGGAGAAGTATGCAAACCACACGTTCTTTTTGCAAGATCGCACAATCTGCATCCAAAAACTATTGCATCAAGTCTAATTTCTATATCTCACATAAGATATTATAGTGGCATATACCTTTAATAAAATTTACACTCAAGCAACTAATAACTTCTAACTGGTCCCTATTGCCATCTCTCATATGTAAAAGTACACATATTTCTCTCATCACAATTTTTGCAATTGGATAACAATGTGTGAACTACTTTGTTAAAGATTTTCGTAAAAAGATGCTATTTTTCTTCAACTGCGGTTTCTCAACTAGACATATTTATAGTTTTCTCATGGTGTTTACACACGACTTTGCTCCATAACTAAAGTTCATACACTTTTAGTCATTTCATTTCCGTTGTTGTCTCGGTGAGTAGAAAAATGGAAGGCCTTCTCGACTCTATAGCCATTCATAGTAAATAGAAGGGGCAGGGGCTCTGAATGGAATGATGAATCTGAAATAGAATAGGGAATTTGTTTGTACGCTCAATAGAAAATTCAATTGTATGGATAAGTTCAGAAGCTTTCGCAATGTACCCACTATTTTTTATGCTTTCTCCTCCTTGCCTCCCCTCTCATTTATAATACATTACTCCCTCCGTCCCATAAAGTAGGACATTTTTTGACACTACACTAGAGTCAAAAAAACGTCTTATATTATGGGACGGTGGTAGTATCTTTTTAAGCAGTTTGGCATGCTAATGTACTGTGACATAGTTCATATTTTTTTTGCTATGGATCATTAAGAAAAGTCACAGCAAGTTCCCACAACAACGCGCGGGGTATTTTCTAGTATATAGAAAGTCTCTCACTTCATCACGTGACCTTTCTTCGTATTCTTCTTCCTTCCATTTAATTTAATAGGACCGACCATCCATAAAGTCTATGCCTTTCGTTTATTGTAAACCCCCCATTTGTTGATTATCAATTTGCTCCTTGATTCTTGTGGAAGTCGCCAACGTATATAAATTGATGTGATTGAATGAAAATAAGCGAGGTGGGACTATTTAAACATTATCGAACCCTTTTTGACAACATAGGTATAGTAGCTTAGTTGGGCGTAGCCTTTGGAACCGATGGCTTGGTCATGAGTTAGAACCCTCACAAGACATATTTTTGCTAGTACTCCAATTGACGTTCTTTAAAAGAAGTGCGGATCAGGCCCAGTTTGGCCCACGTGGTTGACAAGCCACAAAGTGGATTAGTACCACCGCGGCCCAGCTCGAAAAAATGAGCACATGACCAGTTTCAGCCCAGCTGTCTCCCGCGAAATTATTTTTGTTCTAGCAAACAAAATATTAGTACCACATCGGATAGAACAATTCTTAAAAAAAAATTAATATTGGTGAACGGATGAAAAAATCAGAGAAACGCACCTTGCCTTATTAGTAGGTATAGGTATATAGATATAGATTTACGTTACGAGGTGTCACTGGCTGATAAGGGAACCGCGCAATTTGCTTTTCGGAGATTTGCGGGCTTGGCTCTGCTGGAGGTTGGTCACTGGTGCTCTAAGGCCCTGTTTGGTTCGGCTGTGGATTTCTAAAAGCAGTTGTGAAAAATCTGATGTGAAAAATCTGATGTGAAAAATCTGATGTGAAAAAGGTGTAGGTCACTTAGCAAACTAGCTGATACAACTTTTTCAGATTTTGGCCCGCAACGGAATCAGATTTTGGAAAGCACGTCTTAGTCTGCTTCCGTTTTTGGTTCAAATTTTGGCAGCGAATTTTTAAAATCGGATTCTGCTGGGTTTCCCCTTTGGTTCGATAAAAGTTGAAACAAACAGGGCCTAAGAGGTGCTCGTGCAACACGGCAGGAGAGGAACAGCGCGACAGCTCGCGTGCTCGATACAGCCCAGCGCTGCGTACAGTCGTGGAGCCTGCGTGTGCATGCTTGTGCCTCGTGTGTCTGCTTGTGTATTGGCTGTGTGCGAGCACAGGAACGCACTGCTCAGCATATGCCCTTGAAGATTTGGATTCCAACGTGCGTAGAAAAAATATCTTTCTCTCCCTGTGATCTTCATCTTTGATTAAAGGAGACTAGGAGACAAACATACTCAGAGCTTACAGTGCCCGTGTGTGCTGAGTGTGTCAACAGCGAGGTGGCTGAGGGAACTTTATCTTCACAACTGGGACCATTCACCTGGTATTGTGCGTCTATCAAGCGGTTGATTACGAGAGGTTATATTACTACGGAAATTGTGCTGCTACAGGTAGTTCCTAATAAGAATGGCATTTAGTACGGGTTGTTGTGTAACATCGATCCAAGGTTAAGATACATCTAAGGAGCTTTGTGATTGTAATAAAGAATAGCTATTTGCATTACTCAATGTAGAAGGTGTGATATAATATATTTTCTTTTCTAAAAAAGAAAGAGCTTTAACGTGCTAGCTGTTAAAAAAATATAGCATTACCGATAAATCATTGGTGGCAACAAATTCAAATAGATTATAAGTCGGCATATCTGATAGTATCAACTCGGCAATAGTACATAGGTCTGTACTTAATTACCAAAGTGAGTCAACTAAAGTCTGTTTATTATTTTATGCATGAAATAAATTTAAAACGGGACGAGCGTGGTGCTAAACTACTCTTAAGACATTTGCTAAGGGTTAAGTTCAAATAGATGAGCGTGGTGCTAAATTCAAATAGACGAGCGTGGTATCAACTCGGCAATAGTCTTCGACATTTGCTAACTACTCTTAAGACTTAAGCGTGGTGCTAAACAAGTTCGTAACACCAGGGGTGTTACAGTGAATATTCCTCAATCGACACAAACTGGACGAGCATCACTACTAGGACCAAACCTGTCAGCTCCGATCAACAATATACTACGCACACATCTTCCTATCCGGTCTTAACTTCATAGCTAACATGTTTCATCAATACAGTATCAAGTAAATCACCCATATTCTATTTCTCATGATTTTTCTGAGGGTTTGAACGTGCAGTAGACAGCAGTGACAAGCTCAGTAACTCTATCATTCGCCCCTGACAAGCAAATCATTCACCGGTAGACGGCGGCACGGGCGGTTGTGGTGTTGCATCTCGGCGTGCCATGGGATCTCCTGTCGGATGATGAGGCCGAATCTGGGGTTGTGTAATAGTTGTTCCCTCTTGCCCTATTGAATGATAGTGTTGATGTTGGGAATCTCCTTGGGATATGCATCTCTCTGTTGTGGCGAACATTGCGTGGTTACGGGTTGTTTCTGTCGTCGTCCAAGACCGGCTTGAAGATGATGACTGGAGGATAGCCGTCATGACGGTCTGATTCGGGCAGAGCAGCAAAAGCGGCTGTAGTGCTGGTGGTGCTGCAAGGAAGTTGTGCGGCGCCTTCTTGACAATTTTCGTGGTGCCTGATGAAGGGGATTCCTTCATTGTGGTGTTTAGGAGGGTTTGTTGGCCGCGATCATTGCTTGCTGTATCGCCGTAGCAAGACTATCCTCCTCGTTGACTATGTCGGCGCTATAGGGTCGGGCTTGCTCGATGCCCGCAGTGTCGGTGATGATGTTGTCGCGGATGCGTGCCAGCTTCTTCTCGAGGGCAATCCGTTCCATGCGCGGATCGACGATTTCCTGGTTGATGTTCTCCCTTTTCATGCTGGAGAGACCTGGATATGTTGCGTTCTGATGGTAAGGGAAAAATTTCATGAATTTCTTTTCCCAACTGGCGAGAGCGGCGTGGAGGTCCTCCATGTGGTAGATTGTAACGTGGCTCCGAGTACCAGATGTAATAAGCGTGTCGGCGGCAAGGCCGCAGGCGGCGGCGGCATAAGGGTGGAGAGAGAGAGGAGGCGGCACGCGAGAGAGCTTGAGAGTGAGGGGTAAGAGTCTTTCGACGTCCTTTTTTCTTAAAGATTGAACCGTTACATGGCCCATTGTATTTATAGTTCTAGGAGACTTAGCCCCTAAGCAACCTTGGAGATCCTTATAGGATTTGGATTCTCCTTCCTAACAAAGCAAACTAAATCTCTTAACCCTTTCCTAATCTAACAGGACTCGATAAGACAGCTTGACGGCTGCGGCAGTAGCACTGATGGCGCCCTGCCAGCCCTCCTGGGCCGTTGCTGGATCGTGTGTATGACAAAGGGCTTTGCCAAATTTATTAATAAAAGAAAGAGAAAAGATAGCTCATGATCAAGTGGTGTCATGCACATACTCTAAAATCATGTGAGGTTGTTACGTACTCACGTGAGGCTATATATCCACACTATGAGTTATGTGCTAAAATTTAATACTATTAAAAAATAATTCATATTATATATATATGAGCTACTCCCTCCGTCCCATAATATAAGAACGTTTTTGACACTACACTAGTGTCAAAAATGTTCTTATATTATGGGACGGGGGGTATATATGAGCTATTTGAGTGTGCCAGACACGTTAATGCGCTACTATATCTCTTGTGCTACACAGCGTGCATAGATTTAGCCATGTGGAAGAAGTGGAAGACGAAGCTGCCTGGAGTTGTAGAAAGAAGCCCTGACCTTAGTGCAGGAGATGCACAATGAGACACTTGGCGTGTCTGCATATTTTGGACTATTTCTATTACGGTGGGACACACACGATGCTGAATGTTGGAGCAAAAACCATGAGATGAGACTAGCGGGTATTGGCAACAGCAACAGGGACGCTCGGGAAGACGCAGATCGGCGGATGCTATATGGATAAGGAAATACATGAACGTGATTACTCATTCTACTTTACCATCAATACAATCTGTTTTATTCTGAAGAAAACAATCTCTGAAAACATCATTGAACATTGCAAAGGAAAGAGAAAAAGAAAGATGTTACATGACCGATTTGATTATGAAAGATCACAATGCAATAGGCATAGACAAGGGGGACAAACCCTTGTTAGCTAGCCATCTTATTGCTGGAACAGCGGAAATGGGAAAAAAATCAAATACTCTGATGATTAAAAGGAACATGCAGGTAGGGTAGCTGCAGGCTGCAGCAGGGTCGAATACTGATTGATTCAGATGGTGTAGACACCAATTGAAGTGACAAAAACGTTATCAGTGTTTGCGAAGAAGCCCACCACGGTCTCGTCCTCCGGCACGGTATAGCTGAAATTTGGAGTGCCGATGTCACTTCCAAAAGGACCATACGTTTTGTGGGTGGTGACGATCTCAAATTTTGATAGCCAGCCCCCGCCTCTCTGAGCCCCATTGATCTTTTTCACAAACTCTGATGGGCCAAATTTTATCTGTAAAACAGCACATAATTAGTTAAGAGGAAAAAACGATGTATCATCAAGTATTTATTAATTAGGTGGCAGAACAAAAGATATATATAGCTGCAAACTCCATACCTCCCAAAAAGATATAATTCTAAAATAATGTTAGGTCAAACTATCTTAATTTATATAAAAACATATTATATTATATCATACTAGTACTAAATAAGCAAGTATATGTACCCTCTCTGTTCTTTTATTTCATAGGTCGCAGTGCCTTAAGTCAAACATTAATAACCATCTAATGATTTTCAAAACATCCATATAGTTTCGCAACATATATATGAATTATATACTATAAAAGTATTTTCAAAGTAAATCTAAAAGACAAATCTTATATATGTTATGAATCTATATAGTCAAATATACAAATGTTTGACTTATAACAAAACTAATACGACATGTAAAAAACGTAGCGAGTACGATTTTGCAGGTAATATATATTTTCATTACACTATATACATACCTATATTTGGAGTCTTACTGCTTGATAATATTTTCGGTAAATCAATGCCAAGTTTAGGTTAGTTTGAAGCCAGGCAAAAACTAACATGCTTTGCAAAACAACCACACCCCACATGCATGGTAAAATATGAAATCTACTCACTTCCGTCTTGCGCAAAGGATCAAGATGTACTCGACCCCAAGTACCAGTGGTGCGGATTTTCCCGTCTTCATCAACGTAGGAAAATTGGAACCCTTCAACTGCACCTACATGGTAGATTGTCACATTTTCTAGACGTTGGGATTTGCCTTCCATTTCCCAAAGCAGGGAGCCTTTATTTCCACCAACTGTTCCTCTCTTTGTAGGTGCAGGGACGACCTGAATATGAAGGACCATGCATCATGATTCATGATTGTTGGATTAGCCCAACAAAATGAGAGAGTGAAGGAATAAAGAAGAGAGCCAAACAGAGTCATAGGGCAAAAACGAAGAGTCCTCAACATCTCCTCCCTCAACCCCTTTTACAGGGGGAGTTGGGAGACCAGGTCTCTTTATGTCTCACGGTAGGGTTTGTATTTACAGAAAATACCATGGTTTGTATTTACAAAAAATACTACTAGGAGCAACAAATGGACCCTTGGTGGGGTTTGTATTTACAGGCTAAAAATGGCCGTCCAAATATGATTTTACAAGACCTACTACTAGGCTATGTAATTGAGACTGACATGATAGTAGGGGTCCCCAGTGTATAGCATATTCCAACAATGAGTTCGATTCGAAATAACAGAAAAGAAACGATAAGTATTTTACTGCATATGTAATGCAAAGTGATCAGATAACGAGACCACTAGAATATATGATGCAAAGAGGACGACCTGAAATTAATTACACGCTTACCTCCTTCATGCGGCAGAAGAATTCAATAGTCAGCGCATGTGTTAATGTACTGTCTGTTACACTATATACTCTTCTCTGGATGATACCGCGAGCCATCGCGAATTCACCGGTCCCACCTACAATGGCCCACTCATTATCTGCCTCATCCTCATCATTAGCTCCCATAACCTGAAGAGTGGACGCTTCGAACCTGCATGCACAATATATATAATCGTTTTTGCTCCTAGATAATAATTAGGTCATTCTCAGCAGTGGTTTCATGCCCACTAGACTCTCATGTATTATTGGCCTTACATGTAAAACAAAAACCGTGGAACAAAACAATAATGGTTACTCTACGTACCTTTCGACCACAAACACCAGGGTGAACCAATTGCTCCATTTGCCGGCAAATGTGTGCATGCCGTGCGTTTTGGCAACCAGTTTCGCCTTGGAGCCAGGGCTGTCATAGATCCCCCAGTTGTTCACAGCAGTTTTACCTAGCCCAGTTACGGCATTGGGCTTTATCACATCCGACTGATTCGCGTCCCAGCCCGTCATGACCTGCCGCAGATACAGCCTGTCGACGTTCACCTTGGCGTTCTCCGCGATTCCACCGAAGCCACGAGTGACCTTGAAACTGGCGGAGACGGCGCCTATGGGGAGGCTTTTGCTCACAATGGGAACACCGGAGAGGACACCGATTGTCTCCATGGTGGGGTCGTCGGAGACGTCGCCGCAGGTCTCCATGGTGATGGTGGGTTCATCGGTGGGTGTGGCCATTGCTTGCTAGCTAGTGGTGGCGGTGCGGTACTTGACTCAACTTGTGTAAGTTGTCTTTCTACGAGAGCTGATAAAACGAGGTGCGTACGTAGTCCTATTTATAGCCCAGGAAGGAAATGCAAGCTAGCTCAAACACGAGGGAGGCGTGCTGCGGGCTGGGCCCCTTGTGGGCGACGGAGGGGTGCGTCAGCAAGGAGATGGCGTGCGACACGCCGGAGCGCCATGTGTGGTGGGACGTCTACAGCCCCAGGGAGGCCGCCTGTTGGAAACGATTGTTTGGGCAATGCTTCACGATGTATTGAACGGTGCAAAACGCACGTATATATGGAGTACAAAGTGGGCCACAACCTCAACTATACAAAGACTAGGAGGTGGGCCAGGCTATACAATAGTCATGTACAAACCATATATTCAACACCCCCCGCAGTCGAAGCGTCGCCGGAGACGCAAAGACTGGACCTAAACTCCTCGAAGACAGAAGGAGGCAGTCCTTTCGTCATGACATCGGCGAACTGCTGCGCCGTCGGGACATGTAGAACCCGAACGCGCCCAAGAGCCACCTGCTCACGAACGAAGTGTATGTCGAGCTCAATATGCTTCGTTCGACGATGATGGACCGGGTTGGCGGAGAGGTAAACGGCAGAGACGTTGTCGCAGTAGACGAGCGTGGCCTTGTGAACATCACAAAGCAACTTCTGGAGCAGCTGACGGAGCCAAGAGCATTCGCCAACGGCGTTGGCCACTGCGCGATACTCAGCCTCGGCACTCGAGCGGGAGACTGTGGGCTGTCGCTTGGAGGACCAAGAGATCAGAGACGGCCCAAGGTAGACACAGTACCCCGAGGTGGAGCGTCGTGTGTCGGGGCAGCCAACCCAGTCCGCATTAGAATAGGCGACGAGGTCGGTGGAGGCGGAGACCGTCAACGTAAGTCCCATGGACTGAGTGCCGCGTATGTATCGAAGGATACGCTTCACCAGAGTCCAGTGAGAGTCGCGCGGAGCATGCATGTGAAGACAGACCTGCTGAACAGCATACTGTAAGTCGGGGCGCGTCAGGGTCAGGTACTGCAGGGCGCCCACAATGAAGCGGTAGAAGGCCGCATTAGATGCAGGCGAACCCTCTAAAGCGGAGACCTTGGCCTTGGTGTCGACTGGCGTGGGAGCAGGCTTGCAGTTAAGCATGCGGGCTCGGTCGAGAAGCTCATGGGCGTAGCGCTGCTGATGCAGAAAGAACCCATCTGGTCGTCGAACCACCTCAATGCCAAGGAAATAATGCAGAGGACCCAAATCCTTCAGGGCAAACTCATCGCGAAGACGAGCTGTAAGCCGCTGGAGGAGTGCGACAGTGGAAGCCGTCAGTATGATGTCGCCGACGTACAGCAGCAAGTAGGCCGTGTCAGCTCCGTGATGATACACGAAGAGGGACGCATCGGAGCGAGTCGATGTAAATTCGAGCGTCTGCAGGAAAGCGGCGATGCGCTGGTACCAGGCGCGAGGTGCCTGCTTCAACCCGTAGAGAGAACGGGAGAGCAAACACACATGATCAGGATGCGCGGCGTCGACGAAGCCAGCGGGCTGCTCACAGAAGACCTGCTCAGCCAGGTGGCCGTGCAAGAAAGCATTGGACACATCCAGCTGATGCACGGGCCATGCTCGGGACATGGCGAGCTGGAGCATGATGCGGATCGTGCCCGGTTTGACAACCGGGGCAAATGTGTCGGTGAAGTCCACGCCCGCGCGTTGCCGGAAACCCCGAACCACCGAACGAGCTTTATAGCGCTCGAGAGTGCCATCCGGACGAGTCTTGTGCCGAAAGACCCACTTGCCCGTGATAATGTTAGCACGGGGCGGCCGAGGGACGATCTGCCAGGTACGGTTCCGTTGGAGCGCATCAAACTCTTCCTGCATCGCAGCGAGCCAATGAGGATCCCGAAGGGCGGCTCGAGCTGACGATGGGAGAGGAGACGGCTCAGAGGCGGAAGCAGCGAGAAGGTACTCATCGCTGGGGTACCACGTGCTCGGCCGAAGGGTGCCAGCCCGAGAGCGAGTCATCGGGCGGGGCAGCGGATCCGGAGGGGAGACGGGCGAGGATGAAGAAGAGCCCGCCTCCGATGTGACCGCTGCGGGCGGGGCCGCTGCGGACGAGGCCACCGGCGAGGCGACGGGCGAGGCGGCAGGCGAGGCCGCCGGCGTGGCGGCGGACGAGGCCGCTGGCAGGGTCGAGGCCGGGGACGCCGAGGGAGGCGCGGGCGTCGAGGGAGGTGCAGCCCCTAAGGCAGCCAGACGGGGAGAGACTCGACCCGTGGCGCGGGGCGCACCCTCAAAGCCGGGAGGCGGCCCAAGAGAGGCACGGGGCCGGCCATCACCAGGAGCGGGCGAGGCCACATCATCCGAGGGTACTTGCTGGAACGGAAAAGCCATCTCATCAAAGTAAACGTGTCGTGAAGTGATCACCCGATGAGAGATAGGATCATAGCAGCGGTAGCCTTTGGTGTTAGGAGGATAGCCAAGAAAGATACAGGCCAGAGACCGAGGTGCGAGCTTATGAGGAGAGGTGGAAGCGATGCTGGGGTAGCACAGGCAACCGAAGATGCGGAGCTCAGCATAGGAAGGTGGCGTGCCAAACAAGAGGTGATGAGGGGTGAAGTTCCCGTGAGTGCGACAGGGACGAATGTTAATGAGGAGTGATGCGGTGGCAAGCGCGTCAGGCCAAAAACGTGGTGGCACGTTGGCGTGAAAGAGGAGGGTGCGTATGCGGTCATTTAGAGTGCGTAGCACGCGCTCTGCGCGGCCGTTTTGTTGCGAAGTGTACGGGCACGTGAGACGAAAGATCGTGCCGTGTGTGGCAAGAAGATTGCGAATCGCAAGGTTGTCAAACTCCTTCCCGTTGTCTGTTTGCAACGCAAGAATGGGACGTCCAAACTGCGTGAAGACATAAGAGTAGAAGGCGGTGAGAGTGGCAACAGAGTCCGACTTTCGCCGCAACGGGAAGGTCCACACATAGTGCGAAAAATCATCAAGTATGACAAGATAATAAAGATAGCTCGTATTACTTGCAACAGGAGAGGTCCAACATCACTATGAATTAACTCAAACGGGTATGATGCGACATGCGAGGAATTACTAAAAGGAAGACGAGCATGTTTGCCGAGGCGACAAGCATGACAAGTGTGATCGTCGATCTTATTACACGTGAATGAAAAACTCCGAAGAATATGACGAAGGGTGGCGGTGTTGGGATGATCGAGACGAGCGTGCCAAAGGTCCACTCCGGCGGATAGTGCCATGGGTGCAGCAGCGGATGAGGAAGGTGAGTGGACCTGGTAGAGCTCGTCGGGGTTGTCACATCGGTGGAGCACCACCGGGTACGGGCATCCTTAACAGAAAAGCCAAACATGTCAAATTCAACGGTGACAGGGTTTTCACGTGTAAAAGAACGAACAGAAACAAGATTTTTAATGATGTCAGGAGAAACAAGCACATTAGAAAGAGATAATGGCATGGAGTTAGAAGGAAAAGCAGCATGGCCGGCATGAGCAATGGGCATGGAAGAACCGTCACCCACGGTAATGCGAGCAGCGATATGGACGGGGTGAGCGGCAAGAAGGTTACCGGGGTTGGCGGCCATGTGAGCCGTGGCTCCGGTGTCCATATACCAATCACCACCGCCGGTGTACTGCTGCGGTGTGGGGGCGGTGTGGAGAGCCGCTAGAAGCGCAGGATCCCAAGGCGCCGGCGGGAGGGCCGGGGCAGACGGCGCCGGCTGAGGCGGTGGCGCCACATACCCATAGCCCGAAGGGCCGTAGAGCGGCGCGGGCTGGTACGCCTAGGGGGCCGCATACAGGGCCTGATGAGGAGCCGGACGGGCGCCGAAGGAACCAGGGACGGGGGCACGCGGTATAGGCATGGAGTACGCGTGCACAATCCCCGTCCAAGGATTCTGGCCGGCCTGCCAGGGCGCCGGCAGCAGCGGGTGCTGCGGCTGGCGGGGCGCCCCACCGGGGGCAGCGGGCAACTGCGGCTTCTGCTGCTTGCGGCCTCCGCGACCGCGGCGCCCGCCCCGGCGCTGTTGCTTCTCGGCGGGAGGCGGAGGAGCCTGAGGCGGTGCCGGGTAGGGAAACCCTGGCGGCGGCGGCGCCTGGAAGGGGCCCGGGGCGGGCCGCGGCGGTGGGCGGCGCACCCCCTCGGGTGCCGGCGGTGAGGACGGTGTGGGTGGCGCGGGTGCGTGACATCCGCATCCGCCGCTCCTCCAGCTTCAGGTACGCGACGATCTTGGGGAAGGTCGGGTTGGTGATGAGGGGGATGTTGGAGGCGGCGTTCCCGAAGTCATCGTTCAGGCCGGCGATGAGGGTGCTGAGGAGGAGCTCATTGGAGACCTTCTCGCCGAGGTCACGGAGCTCGTCGACGAGCTTCTTGAGGCGCATGCAATAATCGTCAACGGACGAGTCAAGCTGTTGGCACCCAAAAAACTCACCATGCAAGAAAACCTTGCGTTGGAGCGCGTTGTCGGTGAAGAGGCCATTGAGCTTGGTCCAAACGGCGTGAGCGTTGTCGTCGGCGGAGACCACCGTGTGGAAGAGGTCCTTCGAGATGGTGGTGTAGAACCAGCGGATGAGGGTGGCGTCGATCGCCGTCCACTCCTCATCGTCCTCCATGAAGCGGGAGTCGACGGAGCCATCGATGTGATCCCGGAGATTGTACTCACGGAACACGAGGGAGAAGTACGTCTTCCAGGCATAGTACGTGAAGGAGAGATGGTCGAGGGTGACGGGAACCCGGGCGAGGATGTTGAGATCACGGATGACAACGGGATCAGAATTTCGAACGGGTTGGTGCGGCGGCTGCGGGAGGTACCGGTGGAACCCGGGGAGGCCATGGCTAAAGAGGGGCGTGGTGCGGCGGCACGGGAGGGGCGGCGCGGCAGGGAAGGCGGCGCGGCCTGGGGGCGGCGCGGCGGGTGGCTGGCGGAAGCGTGTGCGGCGGCGCGGCGGCGGAGGTTCGCGGCGGCGGCGGGTGGCGGCGGCAGCGGCACGGGTTAGGGTTAGGATCATAGGTATGATACCATGTTGGAAACGATTGTTTGGGCAATGCTTCACCATGTATTGATTGGTGCAAAGCGCACGTATATATGAAGTACAAAGTGGGCCACAACCTCAACCTCTCACAAGCAAAACATGATCACACCGTAGTACTCTTTGGGTGTTAATCACATAGCGATGTGAACTAGATTACTGAATCTAGCAAACCCTTTGGGTGTTGATCACATGACGATGTGAACTATGGGTGTTAATCACATGATGATGTGAACTATCGAGTTAATCACATGGTGATGTGAGTTAATCACATGGTGATGTGACCTAGATTATTGACTAGTGCAAGTGGGAGACTGAAGGAAATATGCCCTAGATGCAATAATAAAGTTATTATTTATTTCCTTACATATCATGATAAATGTTTATTATTCATGCTAGAATTATATTAACTGGAAACATAATACATGTGCGGATACATAGACAAACAGAGTGTCACTAGTATGCCTCTACTTGACTAGCTTGTTAATCAAAGATGGTTAAGTTTCCTAAGCATGGACAAAGGAGTTGTCATTTGATTAACAAGGTCACATCATTAGTTGAATGATCTGATTGACATGACCCATTCCATTAGCATAGCACCCGATCGTTTAGTATGTTGCTGTTGCTTTTATCCATGACTTATACATGTTCCTTTGACTATGAGATTATACAACTCCCGTTTGCCGGAGGAACACTTTGGGTGCTACCAAACGTCACAACGTAACTGGGTGATTATAAAGGAGTACTACAGGTGTCACCAAAGGTAGATGTTGGGTTGGCGTATTTCGAGATTAGAATTTGTCACTCCAATTGTGGGAGAGGTATCTCTGGGCCCTCTCGGTAATGCACATCACTTAAGCCTTGCAAGCATTGAAACTAATGAGTTAGTTGCGGGATGATGTATTACGGAACGAGTAAAGAGACTTGACGGTAACGAGATTGAACTAGGTATTGGATACCGACGATCGAATCTCGGGCAAGTAACATACCGATGGACAAAGGGAACAACGTATGTTGTTATGCGGTCTGACCGATAAAGATCTTCGTAAAATATGTAGGAGCCAATATGGGCATCTAGGTCCCGCTATTGGTTATTGACCGGAGATGTGTCTCGGTCATGTCTACATTGTTCTCGAACCGTAGGGTCCGCACGCTTAAGGTTACGATGACAGTTATTATGAGTTTATGAGTTTTGATGTACTGAAGGAGTTCGGAGTCCCGGATGAGATCGGGGACATGACGAGGAGTCTCGAAATGATCGAGACGTAAAGATCGATATATTGGACGACTATATTCGGACATCGAAAAGGTTCTGAGTGGTTCGGGTATTTATCAGAGTACCGGAGAGTTACGGGAATTCGTATTGGGCCTCATTGGGCCATATGGGAAAAGGAGAGAAAGGGCCAAAAGGTGGCCGCTCCCCTCCCCTTGCTCTAGTCCGAATTGGACTAGGGAAGGGGGGCGCCCCCTTCCTTCCTTCTCCTTCTCTCTTCCCTTTCCTTCTCTCCTACTCCCCCTACAAGAAAGAACTCCTAGTTAGACTAGGAAAGGGGGAATCCTACTCCCGGTGGGAGTAGGACTCCCCTTGGCGCGCCAAACATAGGGCCGGCCTCCTCCCTCCCTTGCTCCTTTATATACGGGGGCAGGGGGCACCCCATGGACACACAAGTTGATCTTCGTGATCGTTCCTTAGCCGTGTGCGGTGCCCCCCTCCACTATATTCCACCTCGAATATATCGTTGCAGTGCTTAGGCGAAGCCCTGCGCCGGTAGAACATCAAGATTGTCACCATGCCGTCGTGCTGACGGAACTCCTCCCCGAAGCTTTGCTGGATCGGAGCTAGGGGTGCGTCATCGAGCTGAACGTGTGCCAAGAACTCGGAGGTGCTGGAGTAACGGTGCTTGGATCGGTCGGATCGGGAAGACGTACGACTACTTCCTCTACGTTGCGCCAACGCTTCCGCTTTCGGTCTACGAGGGTACGTAGACAACACTCTTCCCTCTCGTTGCTATGCATCACCATGATCTTGCGTGTGCGTAGGAATTTTTTAAAAATTACTACGTTCCCCAACACAAAGCGCACGTATATATGAAGTAGAAAGTAGGCCACAACCTCAACTATACAAAGACTAGGAGGTGGGCCAGGCTATACAATAGTCATGTACAAACCATATATTCAACACCACCAACGCCCTCGTCGCAAACTGGTCCAGGACGTCGTTGTCGGACTCCGGCGCCGGCGCAGGCGCGCCACGAGCATCTGTGGCTGCGTCCGGCAGACCAGAGAGCCGGCGTATGGACGTGTGAGTGATGGACAGTCGGTCATAGTTACCCCCTTTTTGGATATGCTGCAACAGTCTATTCGTGTACAAGTTGCTCTTTAAAAACCAGCTGACTTAGACACTTCACTTGAACGCTTTTGCATGAGGCCAGAGAGGTTATGATAAAATATGTTGCCTAGACCCTCCCAAGCAATGTAATATGAGAGTTTTCAAACTACACTTCTTCGGACATCTTTAATGGCGACTCTCAAACCCCCCACAAACGTTACGATAAAATATGAGAGTTCTCAAACTACCCTTCTTAGGGTATCTTACTGATTCCTACCCAGTGCACCAGGTAGCTCTCTTGTGCACTGGGACGTTCACGCGCTGCCTCGGCACAAAGCTCTCTTGTGTACTAATTCCTACTCAGACGACACTGATTAAAACACAGCGTGATTCCCGCTTCAGTCTATTACAGCAGACGCGGCAGCACTAGGCATGCTGATTTCTACATGTGATTTCTGGAATCCAAGGCTGCGGTAGGTGAGTTCTAACTGGTTCTGCCGACAATACAGTGCTCCTCCTCTTTTTATACGCACAATGGCGACTCCGTGCGCAGACGCTCTTTCTCGAATCTCTTTGGTTGCCTTCTCTGCCTCTCTGCTCTCTCTAAGTCTACAAGAACACACAGAAAGAAAAACTCGGTAGGTCAAGAAACGGTACCATTCAAATAGTCAATTTATAGTAACATACATGCGGTCATTAATTTTAGAGTGCGTGTATGATAGTTATCAATTGGACAGGGATACTGCAACGTTTCGAAATACGAATTCATATAAAAAATTCACATGCAAGATTCAATAATACACATGCATTTGGCGTGCTTAGCTCTGCTGGAGGTTGGTCACTGGTGCTCTAAGTAAAAGGTGCTCGTGCAACACGGCAGGAGAGGACAAGCGCGACAGCTCGCGTGCTCGGTGCAGCGTGCGCGTGCATGCCTGTGCCTCTGTGCGTGTCTGGCTGCTTGTGTATTGGCTGTGTGCGAGCACAGGAACGCACTGCTCAGCATATGCTCTTGAAGATTCGGACTCCAACGTGCGTAGAAGAAATATCTTTCTCTCCCTTTGATCTCCATCTTTGATTAAAGGAGACTAGGAGACAAACATACTCAGAGCTTACAGTGCCCGTGTGTGCTGAGTGTGTCAACAGCGAGGTGGCTGACGGAACTTTATCCTCACAACTGGGACCATTCACCTGGTATTGTGCGTCTGTCAAGCGGTTGATTACGAGAGGTTATATTACTACGGAAATTGTGCTGCTACAGGTAGTTCCTAATAAGAATGGCATTTAGTATGGGTTGTTGTGTAACATCGATCCAAGGTTAAGATACATCTAAGGAGCTTTGTGCTTGTAATAAAGAATAGCTATATGCATTAGTCGATGTAGAAGATGTGATATTAATATATTTCCTTTTCTAAAAAAGATGCTTTAACGTGCTAGCTGTTAACAAAAATATAACATTACCGATAAATCATTGGTAGCAACAAATTCAAACAGATTATAGGTCGGCATATCTGATAGTATCAATTCGGCAATAGTCTTCGACATCGGTCTGTACTTAATTACCAAAGTGAGTCAACTAAAGTCTGGTTATTATTTTATGCATGAAATAAATTTAAAACGTGATGAGCTTATTTGCTAACTACTCTTAATTAAGACTTAAGCGTGGTGCTAAACAAGTTCGTAACACCAGGGGTGTTACAATGAATATTCCTCAATGGACACAAACGGGACGAGCATCAAGAGATCTGGACGCAGTCAACAAGGAGGATAGTCTTGCTACGGCGATACAGCAAGCAATGATCGTCCAGATCTAATCTAGCTTGGACCGTGGTGATGTCGGCACTATAGGGGTGGGCTTGCTCGATGCCCGCGGTGTCGGTGATGATATTTTCACGGATGCGTGCCAGCTTCTCCTTGAGGGCAAGCCGTTCCATGTGCGGATTGACGATTTCCTGGTTGATGTTCTTCCTTTTCATGCTGGAGAGACCTGGATATGTAGTGTTCTGATTGTAAGGGAAAAAAATCATGAATTTCTTTTCCCGACTGGCGAGGGCGGCATGGATGTCCTCCATGTGGTAGATCGTAACGTGGCTCCGAGTACCAGATGTAATAGGGTTTGAGGGGCAGGGGCGGCGGCGCAAGGGTGGAGCGAGAGAAGAGGCAGCGTGCGAGAGAGCTTGAGAGCGAGGGGTAAGAGTCTTTCGACATATTTGTTTCTTAAAGATTGAACAGTTACATGGCCCATTATATTTATAGTTCTAGGAGACTGAGCCCCTAAGCAACCTGGGAGATCCTTATAGGATTTGGATTTTCCTTCCTAACAAAGCAAACTCAATCTCTTAACTATTTCCTAATCTAACAAGACTCGATAAGACAGCTTGACGGCTGCGGCAGCGGCATTGATGGCGCCCTGCCGGCCCTCCTGGGCCCTTGCTGGATCGTATGTATGACAAATGGCTTTGCCAAATTTATTAATAAAAGAGAGAGAAAAGATATCTCATGATCAAGAGGTGTCATGCACATATTCTAAAATCATGTGAGGTTGTCACGTACTAACGTGAGGCTATATCTCCACACTATGAGTTATATGCTAAAATTTAATACTATTAAAAAATAATTCATATTGTATATATATGAGCTACACTAGTAGAAAACACGGCTTTGGTTCGGGCCTGGCCAGCCCATTAGTCCCGGTTCAGTTACGAACCGGGACCCATGAGGCATACGTCCCGGTTCGTGAGCCCAGGGGGCTGGCCGGGGCCTCGTGGGCATTGGTCCCGGTTCATCTGGACCCATTTGTCCCGTTTCGTCACGTCATGTCCCCGTCTACACCGCCGAGACCAATGGGCCTCGCTCCTGGCCCACATACATTTGTCCCGGTTCGTGGCTCGAACCGGGACAGAAGGGGGGCTTTAATCCCGGTTCCAGCCACGAATCGGGACAAATGAGTTGCCTATATATACCCCGTCGCCGCAGCGGAGCACTCCACAGTGCTCTATTTTTTCTTGCCGGCGAGGGGAGGGCATTTGGGTGCTCTAGCTCACCTCCTATGAACATGAGGTGTTCGATGAAATATCCAAGCCACACTAGTTAAGCTTTCTCCTCTTAAAGCTCGACCTCCAAGCTTCATTTCCCCCGAGACTTGCATAGGTTTAGCGGTCCGTCACGTCATGTCCCCGTCTTCACCATCGTCGATCTCCCGCGCCGATCTCGTCGCCAGCACCACTGTGGTGAGCCTATTTTTCTTATCTTCTTTCTGAAAGAAAAGAATTCTTACTTTAGATAGATACTTGTTTAATTTTCTTACTTTTATTATTCCTTGTCAATGAAAACTATGTATGTACATTGGTTTTAATGTGATGATGAACTTCTATTAATTTGGTCACTTATCTATTCATGATATTCTGTAATGGTTTTTGACACACTTAATTATATATAATGCACGCAGATGAACCAGCAATGAATGTACGGTGACAGACACACCTCCAAATACATTCAAGGCGTGCCTAATTTTCTTGAAGTGGCTGACGCAAACAGTGCAACATGGCAGGAGAGGACAAGCGCGACACCTCGCGTGCTCGGTGCAGCGTGCGCGTGCATGCCTGTGCCTCTGTGCGTGTCTGGCTGCTTGTGTATTGGCCGTGTGCGAGCACAGGAACGCACTACAGATTCGGATTGCAACGTGCGTAGAAAAAATACCTTTCACTTCTTTTGATCTCCATCTTTGATTAAAGGAGACTAGTCGACTAGGAGACAAACATACTCAACTTACAGTGCCCGTGTGTGCTGAGTGTGTCAACAACGCGCTGGTTGGTACGATGCACAGCTGAGGGAACGTTATCTTCACAACTGGGACCATTCACCTGGTATTTTGCGTCCATCAAGCGATTGATTATGAGAGGTTATATTACTACGGAAATTGTACTGCTACTGGTAGTTCCTAATTAGAATGTCATTTAGTACGGTTGTTGTGTAACATCATAGCTTGTACTCCCTCCGTCCGGAAATACTTGTCATCAAAATAAATAAAAGGGAATGTATCTAGATGTATATTAGTTCTAGATACATCCTTTTCTATCAATTTTGATGACAACTATTTCCGGACGGAGGGAGTAATAAACAATAGCTATATGCATTAGTCAATGTAGAAGGTGTGATATTAATATATTTCCTTTTCTAAAAAAGAAAGAGCTTACAGTGCGGGTGTGTGCTGAGTGTGTCGAGGGAACAGCAACAGCGCGGTGGTTAGTGGTGCGATGCACGGCTGAGGGAGCTCTCGCGCAGGCGGCTCGCTGCGTCCAAGGATCCAACTACGGGGAACGTGCCAAGCACGGTTTGTAAAGCGACGCAAAAACGGCTACACGTCTCGACCGAACTTCAACCGTTTCCACAACCCCAAAGCCGAGGTTCCCAACTATCCATCGATGCAATTTGGTACTTCAACTTTATTTAAGCACCAAACATTGGTTACATTATATTTTTGGTTATAGAAATAGTTTTTCATGCCATAACAAATAACAACTTATTCCCAATTTGTTTGTTAGAATTCCTATTAGGCATTATCAAGCCCTAGAATAAATTAATTTACAATATAAACTTGATTTCTTGTAATTACCAAAGTGAGTCAACTAAAGTCTGGTTATTATTTTATGCGCGAAATAATTTTAAATAGCGATGAGCTTATTTGCTAACTACTCTTAAGACTTAAGGTTGGTGCTAAACAAGTTCGTAATACCAGGGGTGTTACAATGAATATTCCTCAATCGACACAAACGGGACGAGCATCACTACTAGGACCAAACCTGTCAACTCCGATCAACAATATAATATACTATGTACACATCTTCCTATCCGGTTTTAACTTCATAGCTAACATGTTTCGTCAATTCAGTATCAAGTAAAGTAATAACTGAGTTACTCTATCATTCGCCGGTGACAACCAAATCATCAATTTTCTTCTTTTCAAATACGCACGAGTGTGCGTTCTATATATTAAAAAAAGGGAGTGGATTGAAGAGCCCCTCCACGATATTGTTACATGATTTTACATGCACATCGTCACCACCTGAACACCCTACCCTCTAGTGCTAAGCTAACTTGCCGCACTAGCCCGCCGTTCCACGTGGTTGAAGAAGCCGGTAAGGTCTCCTTTATGTAATCCCGCTTGTTTCCAATTGCGCCCCTCCTCCGTGATCCTATGGAGTACATAGTTCGTCGATGGCATAGCTCCCTCGGACACAATTGCATTGCGATGCTTCCATATCTCTCACATGACTAGAATACGTAGAGCATTGAGCATTCTCTTGTGTGTCCCATTGGTGCTTTTGCTAACGCATCATCCCGAGAGAGTGTCGTTCGTTGTCGGCACCTAGTCTGGCTTGCCCAGGGCCTGGAATATCGCTGCCCAAATCTGTCTCGCAAAAACGTAGCGTATAAGTAGGTGGTCTATGCTTTCCTCCTCCTGGTTACACAACGGGCATTGGTCCTGATGATCAAGTCCTCTCCGCGCAACACGGTCGGAGGTCACCACCTATTCTGCAGGGCCAGTCATGCAAAAAAACGGCAATGTAGCGGGATCTAGCTTTCCGAGTGAACTCGGCCGTCGGGTCTACATCACGACCCCAATACTTGTCTGCATAGGCTGTTCTCGTGGTGAAGGTGCCACTTGTCTCCCAGGACCACGATACCTCATCTTGTCGTGTCTGATCAAGTTTTATTCCAGTAGTCCAAGTCCACAATGTAAGATATTCATGCAGAGTAGCTGTGTTGACTTCTGGGTCCACATCCCGCGCCCAAGCATTCTCATGTAGCGCCCGGGCGAAATCACCCATTTTCTATTTCTCATGATTTTGCTGAGGGTTTGAACGTGCAGTGGACGACAATGATAAGCTGAGTAACTCTGTCATTCACCCATGACAAGCAAATCATTCGCCGGTAGACGGCGGCATGGGCGGTCGTGGTGTTGCATCTCGGCGTGCCATGGGATCTCCTCTCGGATGATGAGGCAGAATCTCGGGTAGTGTAATAGTTTATTACCTCTTGTCCCAATTGAATGATAGTGTTGATGTTGGGATCTCCTTGGGATATGCATCTTTCTGTTGAGGTGAACGTTGCATGGTTGCGGGCTGCTTCTGTCATCGTCCAAGGCCGGCTTGAAGATGATGACCGGAGGATAGACGTCGTCGATGGTCTGATTCGGGCAAAGTAGCAAAAGCGGCTGTAGTAGTGGTGGTGCTCTAAGGAAGTTGTGCGGCGCCTTCTTGACGATTTCTGTGGCGCCCGATGAAGGGGATTCCTTCATCGTGGTGTTGACGGAGGATTTCTTGGCTGCGATCATTGCTTGTTGTATCTCCGTAGCAAGACTATCGTCATCGTTGACTGCGTCCAGATCCAATCTGGCTTGGACTGTGGTGATGTTGGTGCTATAGGGGTGGGCTTGCTCGATGCCTACGGTGTCGGTGATGATGTTGTCACGGACGCGTGCTAGCTTCTCCTTGAGGGCGAGCCGTTCCATGCGAGGATCAGCGATTTCCTGGTTGATGTTCTCCCTCTTGATGGTGGAGAGATCTGGATATGTTGCCTTCTGATGGTAAGGGAAAAAATTCATGAATTTCTTTACCCAACTGGCGAGGGCGGCGTGGAGGTCCTCCATGTGGTTGATCGTAACGTGGCTCCGAGTACCAGATGTAATAGGGTTTGCGGGGCAGGGGCGGTGGCGCAAGCGGGGAGAGAGAGAGGAGGCGGCGCGCGAGAGAGCTTGAGATCGAGGGGTAAGAGTCTTTCGACTTCTTTTTCTTCTTAAAGATTGAACAATTACATGGCCCATTGTATTTATAGTTCTAGGAGACTTAGCCCCTAAGAAACCTCGGATATCCTTATAGGATTTTGATTCTCCTTCCAAACAAAGCAAACTCAATATCTTTTCTCTTTCCTAATCTAATAAGACTCGATAAGACAGCTTGACGGCGGCGGCGGCGGCACTGATGGCGCCCTGCCAGCCCTCCTGGGCCCTTGCTTGATCGTGCGTATGACAAAGGGCTTTGCCAAATTTATTTATAAAAGAGAGAGAAAAGCTAGCTATGTCATGATCAAGAGGTGTCATGTACATATTCTAAAATCATGTGAGGTTGTCAAGTACTCACGCGAGGCTATATATCCACACCATGAGTTATGTGCTAAAACTTAATGCTATTAAAAATAATTCACATTATATATATCTCTTGTGCTAAAATTTAATGCTATATATCCACATCTGAGTGTGCCAGACACGTTAATGCGCTACTATATCTCTTGTGGTACACAGCGTGCATAGATGTAGCCATGTGGAAGAAGAGGAAAACGAAGCTGCCTGCAGTTGTAGAGAGAAACCCCGACCATAGTGCAGGAGACGCACAATGAGACACTTGGCGTGTCTGCATATTTTGGGCTAGTTCTATTACGGTGGGACACACACGATGCTGAATGTTGGAGCAGAAACCATGAGATGAGACTGGCGGGTATTGGCAACAGGGCGGTCGTGGTGCGCGGAAACTGTGCACGAGTGTAGGAGGCTATGGACTAGCACGAGACCAGGGGTCAGTTGCCATCAATAGCAGTGATACAGTGATGGAGGTGCACACGGCGTAGCACCGTTAGGGCGACCATACCTAATAAACAGCAGCAGGGACGCTGTCAGTATTAACCTTGACGTATCTGCAGTTTCAGTAGTTGCTGTTTGTTTCCCTCAGTAGTTAAATAAGTTCAGTTGGATGTGTTGTTCTGAATGTCAACTGAATCAGCCAGAAGCGAGCTGCGTTCTAGCTGCGGCCTTGTTTTTTTAGCTCAAGTTAGTTAGCTTTAGACTCGACACGATTCAGGCTCGTGGGATGGCACGCGCAATTGTAGGATCGTGGCGAGCTTTCAGTTTTTCTGTTAGCGACTGAATAAAAGGAAGAACAGAAAAGACGCACTCTTTACGCGTCGCAAAAACCTCTCTCTGTGTGGCTGCGTTCCTTCTCCGTTCCCTTCCACCTCGTGTGTGTGTTGTGTTCTTCAGAGAAAGAAATTCAGAGAGGGAGTGATACACGATCACTGCTAGAAATCCAACATTTGGTATACAGAGCTTTAGGTTTAGGACCTTGGGCGTTTGGCGGCGGTGATCGGCGGAGGTTTGGCGATGGGGGACACGTCTCCTAAGAATAGCGACGGGAAGAGCAGCGGCAGCGGTGGCGGAAAGTACACGCCGCCGACGGCCAGGAGGTCGACCACAGGCGACGGTGATGGTGCCGTGGTGCTGGCTGCTCCGTCGAGAGCCACCAATGTGCCCGTGCAGTACCCTATGCTGACGGACACGAATTACTCTCTGTGAGCCATCAAGATGAAAGTGCTGATGAAGGCGCTCCGCGTCTGGTCGGCGATTGACGGCTCCGGCGAGTACGACCAAGCGGCGGACGAGGGGGCCTTCGCGGCGCTCTCTCAGTCTGTCCCGGATCATGTTATGTTGCAGGTTGCGGACTGCGACACCGCGCAAGAGGCGTGGGAGATGATCCGATCAGCGCGCGTCGGGGAGGATCGCGTGAAGAAGGCGCACGCGCGGCAGCTGAAGAGGCAGTTCGATCGCCTCGACATGGCGGACGGGGAAACTATCCCGGAGTTTGCCAGGAAACTCACCACGTTGGTGAGTGAGATCCGCTCCCTCGACGTCACCCTTGGGGAAGAGTGTTGGGGAACGTTGCAGAAAATTAAAATTTTTCCTACGGTTTCACCAAGATCCATCTATGAGTTCATCTAGCAACGAGTATTCAGATTAGATAGCATCTACATACCACTTTGTAGATCGCAACGGAAGCGTTCGAGTGAACGTGGATGACGTAGTCGTACTCGCCGTGATCCAATTCACCGATGATCTAGTGCCGAACGGACGGCACCTCCGCGTTCAACACACGTACGGAAAGCGTGACGTCTCCTCCTTCTTGATCCAGCAAGGCAAAGGAGAGGTTGGGGAAGAAGGTTTCAGCAGCAGCACGACGGCGTGGTGATGGTGGAACTGCAGTACTCCGGCAGGGCTTCGCCGTGCTCAATGGAGGAGGAGGAGGTGTTGGAGAGGGAGAGGGAGGCGCCAGGGCAATGGGTGGTCAGCCCCCCTCCCCTCCCCCCTTTATATAACCCCTTGGGGGGGCGCCGGCCCTAGGAGATGAGATCTCCTAGGGGGGCGGTGGCCAGGGAAGGGGGGCTTGCCCCCCCAAGCAAGGGGGGCGCCCCCTTTAGGGTTTTCCCTTCCCCCCAAACCCTAGGCGCATGGGCCCATGGGGGGGAGGCGTACCAGCCCACTATGGGCTGGTTCCCTCCGTCATACAGCCCATGGGGCCCTCCGGGATAGGTGGCCCCACCCGGTGGACCCCCCGGGACCCTCCGGTGGTCCCGGTACAATACCGATAACCCCGAAACTTGTCCCGATGTCCGTATGATGACTTTCCATATATAAATCTTTACCTCCGGACCATTCCGAAACTCCTCGTGGCGTCCGGGATCTCATCCGGGACTCCGAACAACATTCGGGCTACTGCACATACATATCCCTACAACCCTAGCGTCACCGAACCTTAAGTGTGTAGACCCTACGGGTTCGGGAGACATGCAGACATGACCGAGACGGCTCTCGGGCAATAACCAACAGCGGGATCTGGATACCCATGTTGGCTCCCACATGCTCCACGATGATCTCATCGGATGAACCACGATGTCAAGGATTCAATTAATCCCGTATACGATTCCCTTTGTCAATCGGTATTTTACTTGCCCGAGATTCGATCGTCGGTATCCCAGTACCTCGTTCAATCTCGTTACCGGCAAGTCACTTTTCTCGTACCGTAATGCATGATCCCGTGATCAAACACTTTGATCACACTGAGCTCATTATGATGATGCATTACCGAGAGGGCCCGGTGATACCTCTCCGTCAAGCGGAGTGACAAATCCCAGTCTTGATCCATGTTAACCCAACAGACACTTTTCGAGATACCCGTAGTATACCTTTATAGTCACCCAGTTACATTGTGACGTTTGGCACACCCAAAGCACTCCTACGGTATCCGGGAGTTACACGATCTCATGGTCTAAGGAAAGGATACTTGACATTGGAAAACTCTAGCAAACGAACTATGCGATCTTATGCTATGTTTAGGATTGGGTCTTGTCCATCACATCATTCTCCAAATGATGTGATCTCGTTATCGATGACATCCAATGTCCATAGTCAGGAAACCATGACTATCTGTCGATCAACGAGCTAGTCAACTAGAGGCTCACTAGGGACATGTTGTTGTCTGTTATTCACACATGTATTACGATTTTCGGTTAACACAATTATAGCACGAATAAAGACAATTATCATGAATAAGGAAATATAATAATAATGCTTTTATTATTGCCTCTAGGGCATATTTCCAACAGTCTCCCACTTGCACTAGAGTCAATAATCTAGTTACATTGTGATGAATCGAACACCCATAGAGTTCTGGTGTTGATCATGTTTTGCCTTAGGGAGAGGTTTAGTCAACGGATCTGCGATATTCAGATCTGTGTGCACTTTACAAATTTCTATGTCTCCATCTTGAACATTTTCACGAATGGAGTTGAAGCGACGCTTGATGTGCCTAGTCTTCTTGTGAAACCTGGGCTCCTTTGCAAGTGCAATAGCTCCAGTGTTGTCACAGAAGAGCTTGATTGGCCCCGACGCATTGGGTATGACTCTGAGGTCGGTGATGAACTCCTTCACCCAAATTGCTTCATGTGCTGCCTCCGAGGCTGCCATGTACTCCGCTTCACATGTAGATCCCGCCACGACGCTTTGCTTGCAACTGCACCAGCTTACTGCCCCACCATTCAAAATATACACGTATCCGGTTTGTGACTTAGAGTCATCCAGATCTGTGTCGAAGCTAGCGTCGACGTAACCTTTTACGACGAGCTCTTCGTCACCTCCATAAACGAGAAACATTTCCTTGGTCCTTTTCAGGTATTTCAGGATATTCTTGACCGCTGTCCAGTGTTCCTTGCCGGGATTACTTTGGTACCTACCTACCAAACTTACGGCAAGGTTTACATCAGGTCTGGTACACAGCATGGCATACATAATAGAACCTATGGCTGAGGCATAGGGGATGACGCTCATCTCTTCTATTTCTTCTGCCGTGGTCGGACATTGAGCTGAGCTCAATTTCACACCTTGTAACACAGGTAAGAACCCTTTCTTAGATTGATCCATATTGAACTTCTTCAATATTTTATCAAGGTATGTGCTTTGTGAAAGACCTATGAGGCGTCTCGATCTATCTCTATAGATCTTGATGCCTAATATATAAGCAGCTTCTCCAAGGTCCTTCATTGAAAAACTTTTATTCAAGTAGGCCTTAATGCTGTCCAAGAGTTCTATATCATTTCCCATCAAAAGTATGTCGTCTACATATAATATGAGAAATGCTACAGAGCTCCCACTCACTTTCTTGTAAACACAGGCTTCTCCATAAGTCTGTGTAAACCCAAACGCTTTGATCATCTCATCAAAGCGAATGTTCCAACTCCGAGATGCTTGCACCAGCCCATAAATCGAGCGTTGGAGCTTGCATACCTTGTCAGCATTCTTAGGATCGACAAAACCTTCCGGCTGCATCATATACAATTCTTCCTTAAGGAAACCATTAAGGAATGCCGTTTTGACGTCCATTTGCCATATCTCATAATCATAGTATGCGGCAATTGCTAACATGATTCGGACGGACTTCAGCTTTGCTACCGGTGAGAAAGTCTCATCGTAGTCAACCCCTTGAACTTGTCGATAACCCTTAGCGACAAGCCGAGCTTTATAGATGGTCACATTACCATCCGCGTCTGTCTTCTTCTTAAAGATCCATTTATTTTCTATGGCTCGCCGTTCCACGGGCAAGTCAGTCAAAGTCCATACTTCGTTTTCATACATGGATCCTATCTCGGATTTCATGGCTTCCAGCCATTTGTCGGAATCCGGGCCCGCCATTGCTTCCTCATAGTTCGAAGGTTCACCGTTGTCTAGCAACATGATTTCCAAGACAGGGTTTCCGTACCACTCTGGTGCGGAACGTGTCCTTGTGGACCTTCGAATTTCAGTAGGAGCTTGATCTTGATCATCATCAATTTCCTCTCTAGTCGGTGCAGGCACCTCAGGAACGATTTCTTGAGTTTCGCCATTTTCCGGTTCAAGAGGCAACACTTCATCAAGTTCTACTTTCCTCCCACTTACTTCTTTCGAGAGAAACTCTTTCTCTAGAAAGGATCCATTCTTGGCAACAAAGATCTTGCCTTCAGATCTGAGGTAGAAGGTATACCCAACAGTTTCTTTAGGGTATCCTATGAAGACGTATTTTTCCGACTTGGGTTCGAGCTTTTCAGGTTGAAGTTTCTTGACATAAGCATCGCATCCCCAAACTTTTAGAAACAACAGCTTAGGTTTCTTCCCAAACCATAATTCATACGGTGTCGTCTCAACGGATTTCGACGGAGCCCTATTTAAAGTGAATGCGGCAGTCTCTAAAGCATAGCCCCAAAAGGATAGCGGTAAGTCGGTAAGAGACATCATAGATCGCACCATATCTAAAAGAGTGCGATTACGACGTTCGGACACACCATTATGCTGAGGTGTTCCAGGCGGCGTGAGTTGTGAAACTATTCCACATTTTCTTAAGTGTGTGCCAAATTCGTGACTCAAGTATTCTCCTCCACGATCTGATCGTAGAAACTTGATCTTTTTCTCACGTTGATTTTCAACCTCACTCTGAAATTCCTTGAACTTTTCGAAGGTCTCAGATTTGTGTTTCATTAAGTAGACATACCCATATCTACTTAAGTCATCAGTGAGGGTGAGAACATAACGATAGCCACCGCGAGCCTCAACACTCATCGGACCGCACACATCGGTATGTATGATTTCCAATAAGTTGGTTGCTCGCTCCATTGTTCCTGAGAACGGAGTCTTGGTCATTTTACCCATGAGGCATGGTTCGCACGTGTCAAATGATTCATAATCAAGAGACTCTAAAAGTCCATCTGCATGGAGCTTCTTCATGCGTTTGACACCTATGTGACCAAGGCGGCAGTGCCACAAATATGTGGGACTATTGTTATCAACTTTAACTCTTTTGGTACTCACACTATGAATATGTGTATCATCACGTACGAGATTCATCAAGAATAAACCATTAACCATCGGAGTATGACCATAAAACATATCTCTCATATAAATAGAACAACCATTATTCTCGGATTTAAATGAGTAGCCATCTCGAATTAAGCGAGATCCAGATACAATGTTCATGCTCAAACTTGGCACTAAATAACAATTATTGAGGTTTAAAACTAATCCCGTAGGTAAATGTAGAGGTAGCGTGCCGACGGCGATCACATCGACCTTGGAACCATTCCCGACGCGCATCGTCACCTCGTCCTTCGCCAGTCTCCGTTTATTCCGCAACTCCTGCTTTGAGTTACAAATGTGAGCAACTGCACCGGTATCAAATACCCAAGAGCTACTACGAGTACTGGTAAGGTACACATCAATTACATGTATATCACATATACCTTTGGTTTTGCCGGCCTTCTTGTCCGCTAAGTATTTGGGGCAGTTCCGCTTCCAGTGACCACTTCCCTTGCAATAAAAGCACTCAGTTTCGGGCTTGGGTCCATTCTTTGGCTTCTTCTCGGCAACTTGCTTACCGGGCGCGGAAACTTCCTTGCCGTCTTTCTTGAAGTTCTTTTTACCCTTGCCCTTCTTGAACTTAGTGGTTTTATTCACCATCAACACTTGATGCTCGTTCTTGATTTCTACCTCTGCTGATTTCAGCATAGCATATACCTCAGGAATGGTCTTTACCATCCCCTGCATATTGTAGTTCATCACAAAGCTCTTGTAGCTAGGTGGAGGCGACTGGAGGATTCTGTCAATGACCACTTCTTCCGGAAGATTAACTTCCAGTTGAGTCAAGCGGTTGTGCAACCCAGACATTCTGAGTATGTGCTCACTGACAGAGCTATTTTCCTCCATCTTACAGCTAAAGAATTTGTTGGAGATCTCATATCTCTCGACCCGGGCATGAGCTTGGAAAACCATTTTCAGCTCTTCGAACATCTCATATGCTCCATGTCTCTCAAAACGCTTTTGGAGCCCCGGCTCTAAGCTGTAAAGCATGCCGCACTGAACGAGGGAGTAATCATCGCATCGCGACTGCCAAGCGTTCATAACGTCTTGTTGTGCAGGGAGAATAGGTGCGTCACCCAGCGGTGCTCGTAGGACATAATCTTTCTTGGCAGCTATGAGGATGATCCTCAGGTTCCGGACCCAGTCCGTATAGTTGCTACCATCGTCTTTCAGCTTGGTTTTCTCTAGGAACGCGTTGAAGTTGAGGACTACGTTGGCCATTTGATCTACAAGACATATTGTAAAGATTTAGACTATGTTCATGATAATAAAGTTCATTTAATCAAATTATTTAATGAACTCCCACTTAGATAGACATCCCTCTTCCAGTCATCTAAGTATTACATGATCCGAGTCAACTAGGCCGTGTCCGATCATCACGTGAGACGGACTAGTCAACATCGGTGAACATCTTCATGTTGATCGTATCTTCTATACGACTCATGCTCGACCTTTCGGTCTTCTGTGTTCCGAGGCCATGTCTGTACATGCTAGGCTCGTCAAGTCAACCTAAGTGTTTTGCGTGTGTAAATCTGTCTTACACCCGTTGTATGTGAACGTTAGAATCTATCACACCCGATCATCACGTGGTGCTTCGAAACAACGAACTGTCACAACGGTGCACAGTTAGGGTGAACACTTTCTTGAAATTATTATGAGGGATCATCTTATTTACTACCGTCGTTCTAAGTAAACAAGATGCAAAACATGATAAACATCACATGCAATCAAATAATAAACGTGACATGATATGGCCAATATCACATAGCTCCTTCGATCTCCATCTTGGGGCTCCATGATCATCTTGTCACCGGCTTGACACCATGATCTTCATCATCATGATCTTCATCATCGTGTCTCCATGAAGTTGCTCGCCAACTATTACTTCTACTACTATGGCTAACGCATTTAGCAATAAAGTAAAGTAATTTACATGACGATTCTCAATGACACGCAGGTCATACAAAAAATAAAGACAACTCCTATGGCTCCTGCCGGTTGTCATACTCATCGACATGCAAGTCGTGATTCCTATTACAATAGCATGAACATCTCATACATCACATATAGATCATTCATCATTCATCACAACTTTGGCCATATCATATCACAAAGCACTTGCTGCAAAAACAAGTTAGACGTCCTCTAATTGTTGTTGCAAGTTTTACGTGGCTGAATTAGGGTTCTAGCAAGAACGTTTTCTTACCTACGTAAAAACCACAACGTGATTTGTCAACTTCTATTTACCCTTCATAAGGACCCTTTTCATCGAATCTGCTCCAACTAAAGTGGGAGAGACAGACACCCGCCAGCCACCTTATGCAACTAGTGCATGTTAGTCGGTGGAACCGGTCTCACGTAAGCGTACGTGTAAGGTTGGTCCGGGCCGCTTCATCCCACAATACCGCTGAAGTAAGATAAGACTAGTAGTGGCAAGAAGAGTTGACAACATCTACGCCCACAACAAATTGTGTTCTACTCGCGCAAGAAGAACTACGCATAGACCTAGCTCATGATGCCACTGTTGGGGAACGTTGCAGAAAATTAAAAATTTTCCTACGGTTTCACCAAGATCCATCTATGAGTTCATCTAGCAACGAGTATTCAGATTAGATAGCATCTACATACCACTTTGTAGATCGCAACGGAAGCGTTCGAGTGAACGTGGATGACGTAGTCGTACTCGCCGTGATCCAATTCACCGATGATCTAGTGCCGAACGGACGGCACCTCCGCGTTCAACACACGTACGGAAAGCGTGACGTCTCCTCCTTCTTGATCCAGCAAGGCAAAGGAGAGGTTGGGGAAGAAGGTTTCAGCAGCAGCACGACGGCGTGGTGATGGTGGAACTGCAGTACTCCGGCAGGGCTTCGCCGTGCTCAATGGAGGAGGAGGAGGTGTTGGAGAGGGAGAGGGAGGCGCCAGGGCAATGGGTGGTCAGCCCCCCTCCCCTCCCCCCTTTATATAACCCCTTGGGGGGGCGCCGGCCCTAGGAGATGAGATCTCCTAGGGGGGCGGTGGCCAGGGAAGGGGGGCTTGCCCCCCCAAGCAAGGGGGGCGCCCCCTTTAGGGTTTTCCCTTCCCCCCAAACCCTAGGCGCATGGGCCCATGGGGGGGAGGCGTACCAGCCCACTATGGGCTGGTTCCCTCCGTCATACAGCCCATGGGGCCCTCCGGGATAGGTGGCCCCACCCGGTGGACCCCCCGGGACCCTCCGGTGGTCCCGGTACAATACCGATAACCCCGAAACTTGTCCCGATGTCCGTATGATGACTTTCCATATATAAATCTTTACCTCCGGACCATTCCGAAACTCCTCGTGGCGTCCGGGATCTCATCCGGGACTCCGAACAACATTCGGGCTACTGCACATACATATCCCTACAACCCTAGCGTCACCGAACCTTAAGTGTGTAGACCCTACGGGTTCGGGAGACATGCAGACATGACCGAGACGGCTCTCGGGCAATAACCAACAGCGGGATCTGGATACCCATGTTGGCTCCCACATGCTCCACGATGATCTCATCGGATGAACCACGATGTCAAGGATTCAATTAATCCCGTATACGATTCCCTTTGTCAATCGGTATTTTACTTGCCCGAGATTCGATCGTCGGTATCCCAGTACCTCGTTCAATCTCGTTACCGGCAAGTCACTTTTCTCGTACCGTAATGCATGATCCCGTGATCAAACACTTTGATCACACTGAGCTCATTATGATGATGCATTACCGAGAGGGCCCGGTGATACCTCTCCGTCAAGCGGAGTGACAAATCCCAGTCTTGATCCATGTTAACCCAACAGACACTTTTCGAGATACCCGTAGTATACCTTTATAGTCACCCAGTTACATTGTGACGTTTGGCACACCCAAAGCACTCCTACGGTATCCGGGAGTTACACGATCTCATGGTCTAAGGAAAGGATACTTGACATTGGAAAACTCTAGCAAACGAACTATGCGATCTTATGCTATGTTTAGGATTGGGTCTTGTCCATCACATCATTCTCCAAATGATGTGATCTCGTTATCGATGACATCCAATGTCCATAGTCAGGAAACCATGACTATCTGTCGATCAACGAGCTAGTCAACTAGAGGCTCACTAGGGACATGTTGTTGTCTGTTATTCAAACACATGTATTACGATTTTCGGTTAACACAATTATAGCACGAATAAAGACAATTATCATGAATAAGGAAATATAATAATAATGCTTTTATTATTGCCTCTAGGGCATATTTCCAACAGTCTCCCACTTGCACTAGAGTCAATAATCTAGTTACATTGTGATGAATCGAACACCCATAGAGTTCTGGTGTTGATCATGTTTTGCCTTAGGGAGAGGTTTAGTCAACGGATCTGCGATATTCAGATCTGTGTGCACTTTACAAATTTCTATGTCTCCATCTTGAACATTTTCACGAATGGAGTTGAAGCGACGCTTGATGTGCCTAGTCTTCTTGTGAAACCTGGGCTCCTTTGCAAGTGCAATAGCTCCAGTGTTGTCACAGAAGAGCTTGATTGGCCCCGACGCATTGGGTATGACTCTGAGGTCGGTGATGAACTCCTTCACCCAAATTGCTTCATGTGCTGCCTCCGAGGCTGCCATGTACTCCGCTTCACATGTAGATCCCGCCACGACGCTTTGCTTGCAACTGCACCAGCTTACTGCCCCACCATTCAAAATATACACGTATCCGGTTTGTGACTTAGAGTCATCCAGATCTGTGTCGAAGCTAGCGTCGACGTAACCTTTTACGACGAGCTCTTCGTCACCTCCATAAACGAGAAACATTTCCTTGGTCCTTTTCAGGTATTTCAGGATATTCTTGACCGCTGTCCAGTGTTCCTTGCCGGGATTACTTTGGTACCTACCTACCAAACTTACGGCAAGGTTTACATCAGGTCTGGTACACAGCATGGCATACATAATAGAACCTATGGCTGAGGCATAGGGGATGACGCTCATCTCTTCTATTTCTTCTGCCGTGGTCGGACATTGAGCTGAGCTCAATTTCACACCTTGTAACACAGGTAAGAACCCTTTCTTAGATTGATCCATATTGAACTTCTTCAATATTTTATCAAGGTATGTGCTTTGTGAAAGACCTATGAGGCGTCTCGATCTATCTCTATAGATCTTGATGCCTAATATATAAGCAGCTTCTCCAAGGTCCTTCATTGAAAAACTTTTATTCAAGTAGGCCTTAATGCTGTCCAAGAGTTCTATATCATTTCCCATCAAAAGTATGTCGTCTACATATAATATGAGAAATGCTACAGAGCTCCCACTCACTTTCTTGTAAACACAGGCTTCTCCATAAGTCTGTGTAAACCCAAACGCTTTGATCATCTCATCAAAGCGAATGTTCCAACTCCGAGATGCTTGCACCAGCCCATAAATCGAGCGTGGGAGCTTGCATACCTTGTCAGCATTCTTAGGATCGACAAAACCTTCCGGCTGCATCATATACAATTCTTCCTTAAGGAAACCATTAAGGAATGCCGTTTTGACGTCCATTTGCCATATCTCATAATCATAGTATGCGGCAATTGCTAACATGATTCGGACGGACTTCAGCTTTGCTACCGGTGAGAAAGTCTCATCGTAGTCAACCCCTTGAACTTGTCGATAACCCTTAGCGACAAGCCGAGCTTTATAGATGGTCACATTACCATCCGCGTCTGTCTTCTTCTTAAAGATCCATTTATTTTCTATGGCTCGCCGTTCCACGGGCAAGTCAGTCAAAGTCCATACTTCGTTTTCATACATGGATCCTATCTCGGATTTCATGGCTTCCAGCCATTTGTCGGAATCCGGGCCCGCCATTGCTTCCTCATAGTTCGAAGGTTCACCGTTGTCTAGCAACATGATTTCCAAGACAGGGTTTCCGTACCACTCTGGTGCGGAACGTGTCCTTGTGGACCTTCGAATTTCAGTAGGAGCTTGATCTTGATCATCATCAATTTCCTCTCTAGTCGGTGCAGGCACCTCAGGAACGATTTCTTGAGTTTCGCCATTTTCCGGTTCAAGAGGCAACACTTCATCAAGTTCTACTTTCCTCCCACTTACTTCTTTCGAGAGAAACTCTTTCTCTAGAAAGGATCCATTCTTGGCAACAAAGATCTTGCCTTCAGATCTGAGGTAGAAGGTATACCCAACAGTTTCTTTAGGGTATCCTATGAAGACGTATTTTTCCGACTTGGGTTCGAGCTTTTCAGGTTGAAGTTTCTTGACATAAGCATCGCATCCCCAAACTTTTAGAAACAACAGCTTAGGTTTCTTCCCAAACCATAATTCATACGGTGTCGTCTCAACGGATTTCGACGGAGCCCTATTTAAAGTGAATGCGGCAGTCTCTAAAGCATAGCCCCAAAAGGATAGCGGTAAGTCGGTAAGAGACATCATAGATCGCACCATATCTAAAAGAGTGCGATTACGACGTTCGGACACACCATTATGCTGAGGTGTTCCAGGCGGCGTGAGTTGTGAAACTATTCCACATTTTCTTAAGTGTGTGCCAAATTCGTGACTCAAGTATTCTCCTCCACGATCTGATCGTAGAAACTTGATCTTTTTCTCACGTTGATTTTCAACCTCACTCTGAAATTCCTTGAACTTTTCGAAGGTCTCAGATTTGTGTTTCATTAAGTAGACATACCCATATCTACTTAAGTCATCAGTGAGGGTGAGAACATAACGATAGCCACCGCGAGCCTCAACACTCATCGGACCGCACACATCGGTATGTATGATTTCCAATAAGTTGGTTGCTCGCTCCATTGTTCCTGAGAACGGAGTCTTGGTCATTTTACCCATGAGGCATGGTTCGCACGTGTCAAATGATTCATAATCAAGAGACTCTAAAAGTCCATCTGCATGGAGCTTCTTCATGCGTTTGACACCTATGTGACCAAGGCGGCAGTGCCACAAATATGTGGGACTATTGTTATCAACTTTAACTCTTTTGGTACTCACACTATGAATATGTGTATCATCACGTACGAGATTCATCAAGAATAAACCATTAACCATCGGAGTATGACCATAAAACATATCTCTCATATAAATAGAACAACCATTATTCTCGGATTTAAATGAGTAGCCATCTCGAATTAAGCGAGATCCAGATACAATGTTCATGCTCAAACTTGGCACTAAATAACAATTATTGAGGTTTAAAACTAATCCCGTAGGTAAATGTAGAGGTAGCGTGCCGACGGCGATCACATCGACCTTGGAACCATTCCCGACGCGCATCGTCACCTCGTCCTTCGCCAGTCTCCGTTTATTCCGCAACTCCTGCTTTGAGTTACAAATGTGAGCAACTGCACCGGTATCAAATACCCAAGAGCTACTACGAGTACTGGTAAGGTACACATCAATTACATGTATATCACATATACCTTTGGTTTTGCCGGCCTTCTTGTCCGCTAAGTATTTGGGGCAGTTCCGCTTCCAGTGACCACTTCCCTTGCAATAAAAGCACTCAGTTTCGGGCTTGGGTCCATTCTTTGGCTTCTTCCCGGCAACTTGCTTACCGGGCGCGGAAACTTCCTTGCCGTCTTTCTTGAAGTTCTTTTTACCCTTGCCCTTCTTGAACTTAGTGGTTTTATTCACCATCAACACTTGATGCTCGTTCTTGATTTCTACCTCTGCTGATTTCAGCATAGCATATACCTCAGGAATGGTCTTTACCATCCCCTGCATATTGTAGTTCATCACAAAGCTCTTGTAGCTAGGTGGAGGCGACTGGAGGATTCTGTCAATGACCACTTCTTCCGGAAGATTAACTTCCAGTTGAGTCAAGCGGTTGTGCAACCCAGACATTCTGAGTATGTGCTCACTGACAGAGCTATTTTCCTCCATCTTATAGCTAAAGAATTTGTTGGAGATCTCATATCTCTCGACCCGGGCATGAGCTTGGAAAACCATTTTCAGCTCTTTGAACATCTCATATGCTCCATGTCTCTCAAAACGCTTTTGGAGCCCCGGCTCTAAGCTGTAAAGCATGCCGCACTGAACGAGGGAGTAATCATCGCATCGCGACTGCCAAGCGTTCATAACGTCTTGTTGTGCAGGGAGAATAGGTGCGTCACCCAGCGGTGCTCGTAGGACATAATCTTTCTTGGCAGCTATGAGGATGATCCTCAGGTTCCGGACCCAGTCCGTATAGTTGCTACCATCGTCTTTCAGCTTGGTTTTCTCTAGGAACGCGTTGAAGTTGAGGACTACCTTGGCCATTTGATCTACAAGACATATTGTAAAGATTTAGACTAAGTTCATGATAATAAAGTTCATTTAATCAAATTATTTAATGAACTCCCACTTAGATAGACATCCCTCTTCCAGTCATCTAAGTATTACATGATCCGAGTCAACTAGGCCGTGTCCGATCATCACGTGAGACGGACTAGTCAACATCGGTGAACATCTTCATGTTGATCGTATCTTCTATACGACTCATGCTCGACCTTTCGGTCTTCTGTGTTCCGAGGCCATGTCTGTACATGCTAGGCTCGTCAAGTCAACCTAAGTGTTTTGCATGTGTAAATCTGTCTTACACCCGTTGTATGTGAACGTTAGAATCTATCACACCCGATCATCACGTGGTGCTTCGAAACAACGAACTGTCGCAACGGTGCACAGTTAGGGTGAACACTTTCTTGAAATTATTATGAGGGATCATCTTATTTACTACCGTCGTTCTAAGTAAACAAGATGCAAAACATGATAAACATCACATGCAATCAAATAATAAACGTGACATGATATGGCCAATATCACATAGCTCCTTCGATCTCCATCTTGGGGCTCCATGATCATCTTGTCACCGGCTTGACACCATGATCTTCATCATCATGATCTTCATCATCGTGTATCCATGAAGTTGCTCGCCAACTATTACTTCTACTACTATGGCTAACGCGTTTAGCAATAAAGTAAAGTAATTTACATGGCGATTCTCAATGACACGCAGGTCATACAAAAAATAAAGACAACTCCTATGGCTCCTGCCGGTTGTCATACTCATCGACATGCAAGTCGTGATTCCTATTACAATAGCATGAACATCTCATACATCACATATAGATCATTCATCATTCATCACAACTTTGGCCATATCATATCACAAAGCACTTGCTGCAAAAACAAGTTAGACGTCCTCTAATTGTTGTTGCAAGTTTTACGTGGCTGAATTAGGGTTCTAGCAAGAACGTTTTCTTACCTACGTAAAAACCACAACGTGATTTGTCAACTTCTATTTACCCTTCATAAGGACCCTTTTCATCGAATCCGCTCCAACTAAAGTGGGAGAGACAGACACCCGCCAGCCACCTTATGCAACTAGTGCATGTTAGTCGGTGGAACCGGTCTCACGTAAGCGTACGTGTAAGGTTGGTCCGGGCCGCTTCATCCCACAATACCACTGAAGTAAGATAAGACTAGTAGCGGCAAGAAGAGTTGACAACATCTACGCCCACAACAAATTGTGTTCTACTCGCGCAAGAAGAACTACGCGAGGGCCCGGTGAGCTCATTATGATGATGCATTACCGAGAGGGCCCGGTGATACCTCTCCGTCAAGCGGAGTGACAAATCCCAGTCTTGATCCATGTTAACCCAACAGACACTTTCAGAGATACCCGTAGTATACCTTTATAGTCACCCAGTTACATTGTGACGTTTGGCACACCCAAAGCACTCCTACGGTATCCGGGAGTTACACGATCTCATGGTCTAAGGAAAGGATACTTGACATTGGAAAACTCTAGCAAACGAACTATGCGATCTTATGCTATGTTTAGGATTGGGTCTTGTCCATCACATCATTCTCCTAATGATGTGATCTCGTTATCGATGACATCCAATGTCCATAGTCAGGAAACCATGACTATCTGTCGATCAACGAGCTAGTCAACTAGAGGCTCACTAGGGACATGTTGTTGTCTGTTATTCACACATGTATTACGATTTCCGGTTAACACAATTATAGCACGAATAAAGACAATTATCATGAATAAGGAAATATAATAATAATGCTTTTATTATTGCCTCTAGGGCATATTTCCAACAAGGAGGCCGTGGTGGAGCGACTCTTCAGCGCCGTGCCGGATCGCTTCGCCGACATCGTCAACACCATCGAGCAGTGGGGCGACGTCACCACGATGACGGTGCAGGAGGCTGTAGGGCGCCTCACGGCGTTCGAGGAGAACCAGCGGGGGCGCCGACAGAGCCGTGGAGACAACAACGAGCAGCTGATGCTCGTGACCCGTGCGCTGGAAACCCTTATGAAAGGGAAGAAGATCGTCAACAACAACGGGGCCTCCGTCTCTGGTGCGAAGAAAGGAGGCGGCCAGAGCGGCGGACAAGGCGACAGGCAGGACAAAGGCTGTGGTGATCGCGGCCAGAACAATGGAAAGGGCAAACAGAAGAAGCATCGTAAGTTTGATATCTCGAAAGTAAAATGTTTTAACTGTGATGTGAATGGGCACTTTGCCTTAGACTGTCCTTAGCCAAACCGGGAGCGAGCTAACCTGACACAGAAACAAAGTGATGAAGATCCGGCTCTCCTTATGGTTGAAGCTTGTGAGTTGGTTCCTGATGCTGGACTGACAGAAAAAAGGCTCATGTTGAATGAAGAAAAGGTCACACCTAAGCTTTCAGGAACTGTAAACAAGTCTTGGTGCTTGGATACTGGAGCTAGTAACCATATGACCGGTTGTGCTAAAAAGTTTGCTGAATTGGACCTAAAGATCACAGGTTCAGTTCATTTTGGGGATGGTTCAGTCGTTGGCATTGAAGGGCGTGGGTCAGTACTAGTCCTAGCTCATAATGGTGAGCACCGTCTCCTAACAGAGGTGTACTACATCCCAAGATTAAAGAGCAACATTATTAGTCTTGGGCAACTCGATGAGTTTGGTTGCAAGTATTCAGTGGATGAAGGACTGATGACAGTCCTTGACAAGGAGCGCAAGGTGCTAGCAAAAGTAAGAAGAGCACCAAACAGACTGTACATTCTGAATATTGAGCAGTCTGAACTGGTGTGTCTGCTGTCGAGAACATCAGAAACACCTTGGCTATGGCATGCACGTTTTGGGCACATAAGCTTCCATGCATTGCGGTTATTGTCCAGAGAGAACATGGTGATGGGTCTGCCAATGATCGATCAAGTAGATCGTCTCTATGAGAGTTGTCTAGTCGCAAAGCAGAGGCGAGCTCCTTTTCCTGCTGAAGCTTCCTATCGAGCTGACAAGGCACTGCAATTGCTCCACGGGGACCTTTGTGGTCCTATCTCCCCTGCAACCTTTGCGGGGAAGAATTATTTTCTGCTACTTGTTGATGACCACATAAGGTACATGTGGGTTGTGCTGATCAAAAGCAAAGATGAAGCACTTGAGGCAGTTAAGAAGATAAGAGCAGCAGTAGAGGTTGAGCTAAATCTGAAAGTCATGGCCCTGCGGACAGATCGTGGAGGGGAATTAACTTCCAAGAACTTTGCTCAGTTCTGTGAAGGACTCGGAATCAAGCATTACTTGACTGCACCGTATTCTCCTCAACAGAACAGTGTTGTTGAGAGGAGGAACCAGAGTGTGGTGGGCATGGCAAGAAGCTTGCTGAAGAGCAAAGGGTTACCTGGTCAGTTTTGGGGTGAAGCAATGCTACTGCAGTGTACTTGCTGAATCGAGCACCAACAAAAAGTGTCTGTGGCATGACCCCATATGAAGCCCTGTACAAGGTGAAGCCGAGAGTAGATCACCTGCGCACGTTTGGATGCATTGGTCATGTAAAGAAGGTCGGGGGGCATCTTCCAAAACATGCTGACCGTAGTTTAGAGATGGTGTTTATTGGTTATGAGCCAAACAGTAAAGCATATAGATTATTCGATCCACGCACGAAGAAACTGTGTGTGTCTCGAGATGTTGTGTTCGAAGAGGATAGATGCTGGGAATGGACCCCCGGCGACATTGTGGGGAGCTCGAAGACTTTCTCAGTGCAGTACAATGTACACCTTGATGATGCACATACTGTTGCCTAGCCAAAGCATACTGTTCATCATCCGACAACAGAAAGTCTGAAGGAGAACAGACTCACATCTGAAGAAATAGCTGTAGGTTTCAGACCAGAGGATTTTGTCACCCCTACCAGAGATGAAGCATCTTCTGGACCTCGGTTTGTGTCACCTCCTACTGGTGCCTCGACGCCAACGAGCACTGAGGGACCACGCAGGTACCGCCTCCTGGAAGAAGTCATCGAAGAAGCACCGGTGGCTACTCTGACAGACTCGTGTTTGCTCGGCATCGAAGAGCCAACATTTGTTGAAGATGCGAGCAAGGAGGCAGCATGGAAAAATGCTATGCAGACAGAGCTTAAGTCAATCGAGGACAACAACACATGGGAACTTGCTGATTTGCCAACTGGACACAAGGCAATTGGGTTGAAGTGGGTCTACAAACTAAAGAAAGAACCTGATGGCAGAATTGTGAAACACAAAGCAAGATTGGTAGCTAAAGGCTATGTGCAACGTGAGGGAGTTGATTTTGAGGAGGTGTTTGCTCCTGTAGCCCGGTTGGAAACAATTCGACTGCTCATTGCCATTGCAACACAACAGAGATGGAAAGTACACCACATGGATGTGAAATCAGCTTTTCTGAATGGCGAATTAAAAGAGGAAGTGTATGTCATTCAGCCCCCTGGGTTTGTACTCGAGGGACAAGAACAGAAGGTTCTGAAGTTGCATAAGGCTCTATATGGTTTGAAACAGGCACCCAGGGCGTGGAATGAGAAATTGCACAACACTCTGGTTGACTTAGGATTTGAGCAATGCCCATTTGAGCATGCTGTGTACAGGAGGTCGAAGCTTGTTGTAGGGGTGTATGTAGATGATCTGATCATCTCAGAACCAAGCCCAACTGAAATTGGTGAGTTCAAAGAGCAAATGAAGAACCTTTTCAGTATGAGTGATTTGGGACTATTAAGCTACTACCTTGGTATAGAAGTTAAACAGCAGTCAAATGGGACGTTTCTAAGCCAATCAAGCTATGCAGCAAAGATTCTGGAGAAGTGTGGGATGAGCAACTGTTATGCTGTTCAAACCCCAATGGAAGCTCGGCTACATTTGAGCAAGTTCAGCACTTGCAAACCTGTTGATCCCACTCTGTACCGCAGCATTGTAGGAAGTTTGAGGTATTTGACCCATACCCGTCCACATATTACATATGCTGTGGGAATTGTAAGCAGGTACATGGAGAAGCCTGCGACTAATCACCTAGCAGCAGTGAAACAAATTCTGCGGTACGTTAAGGGAACACTGAACTTGGTTGTTTCTATAAAAGAGAAGAAGAAACTTCCATGTTGCTGTGTGGCTACAGTGACAGTGACTTGGGGGGTGATGTTGATGACCGAAAGAGCACTACTGGAATAATCTTTTATCTTGGATCAAGCCCATTAACTTGGCTCTCGAAGAAGCAGAAGGTAGTATTGTAATCATCATGCGAAGCTGAATATGTTGCAGCTGCAGTAGCTGCCTGTCAGGGTGTGTGGTTGAGCAGAATGCTCACTAGTCTGACAGGGCTTGAGGGTGATCAAGTGGTTCTGAAGGTGGACAATCAGTCAGCCATTGCATTGAGCAAAAATCCAGTGCATCATGAGAGAAGCAAGCACATTGACATCAAGTACCAGTATATTCGTGAAAGCGTTGAGAACTGAAACACAGTGGTGGAGCATGTATGCACGGGTGATCAGCTCGCCGATATCTTGACAAAGCCCTTGGGGAGGATTAAATTTCAGGAACTAAGGGACAGGATTGGTGTGTGTCTAGAACAGCAGATACATCAAGCCTAAGGAGGTGAATGTCAGTATTAACCTTGACGTATCTGCAGTTTCAGTTGCTGTTTGTTTCCCTCAGTAGTTAAATAAGTTCAGTTGGATGTGTTGTTCTGAATGTCAACTGAATCAGCCAGAAGCGAGCTGCGTTCTCGCTGCGGCCTTGTTTTTTTGAGCTCAAGTTAGTTAGCTTTAGACTCGGCACGATTCAGGCTCGTGGGATGGCACACGCAATTGTAGGATCGTGGCGAGCTTTCAGTTTTTCTGTTAGCGACTGAACAAAAGGAAGAACAGAAAAGACGCACTCTTTACGCGTCGCAAAAACCTCTCTCTGTGTGGCTGCGTTCCTTCTCCGTTCCCTTCCACCTCGTGTGTGTGTTGTGTTCTTCAGAGAAAGAAATTCAGAGAGGGAGTGAGACTCGATCACTGCTAGAAATCCAACATTTGGTATACAGAGCTTTAGGTTTAGGACCTTGGGCGTTTGGCGGCGGTGATCGGAGGAGGTTTGGCGATGGGGGATACGTCTCCTAAGAATAGCGACGGGAAGAGTAGCGGCAGCGGTGGCGGAAAGTACACGCCGCCAGCGGCCAGGAGGTCGACCACAGGCGACGGTGATGGTGCCGTGGTGCTGGCTGCTCCGTCGAGAGCCACCAATGTGCCCGTGCAGTACCCTATGCTGACGGACACGAATTACTCTCTGTGAGCCATCAAGATGAAAGTGCTGATGAAGGCGCTCCGCGTCTGGTCGGCGATTGACGGCTCCGGCGAGTACGACCAAGCGGCGGACGAGGGGGCCTTCGCAGCACTCTCTCAGTCCGTCCCGGATCATGTTATGTTGCAGGTTGCGGACTGCGACACCGCGCAAGAGGCGTGGGAGATGATCCGATCAGCGCGCGTCGGGGAGGATCGCGTGAAGAAGGCGCGCGCGCGGCAGCAGAAGAGGCAGTTCGATTGCCTCGACATGGCGAACGGGGAAACTATCCCGGAGTTTGCCAGGAAACTCACCACGTTGGTGAGTGAGATCCGCTCCCTCGGCGTCACCCTTGGGGAGGAGGCCGTGGTGGATCGGCTCTTCAACGCCGTGCCGGATCGCTTTGCCGACATCGTCAACACCATCGAGCAGTGGGGCGACGTCACCATGATGACGGTGCAGGAGCCTGTCGGGCGCCTCACAACGTTCGAGGAGAACCAGCGGTGGCACCGACAGAGCCGTGGCGACAACAACGAGCAGCTGATGCTCGTGACCCGTGCGCTGGAAACCCTTATGAAAGGGAAGAAGATCATCAACAACAATGGGGCCTCCGTCTCTGGTGCGAAGAAAGGAGGCGGCCAAAGCGGCGGACAAGGCGACAGGCAGGACAAAGGCCGTGGTGATCGCGGCCAGAACAATGGAAAGGGCAAACAGAAGAAGCATCGTAAGTTTGATATCTCGAAAGTAAAATGATTTAACTGTGATGTGAATGGGCACTTTGCCTCAGACTGTCCTGAGCCAAAGCGGGAGCGAGCTAACCTGACACAGAAACAGAGTGATAAAGATCCGGCTCTCCTTATGGTTGAAGCTTGTGAGTTGGTTCCTGATGCTGGACTGACAGAAAAAAGGCTCATGTTGAATGAAGAAAAGGTCACACCTAAGCTTTCAGGAACTGCAAACAAGTCTTGGTACTTGGATACTGGAGCTAGTAACCATATGACCGGTTGTGCTGAAAAGTTTGCTGAATTGGACCGAAAGATCACAGGTTCAGTTCGTTTTGGGGATGGTTCAGTCGTTGGCATTGAAGGTCGTGGGTCAGTCCTGTTCCTAGCTCATAATGGTGAGCACCGTCTCCTAACAGAGGTGTACTACATCCCAAGATTAAAGAGCAACATTATTAGTCTTGGGCAACTCGATGAGTTTGGTTGCAAGTATTCAATGGATGAAGGACTGATGACAGTCCTTGACAAGGAGCGCAAGGTGCTAGCAAAAGTAAGAAGAGCACCAAACAGACTGTACATTCTGAATATTGACCAGTCTGAACCGGTGTGTCTGCGATCGAGAACATCAGAAACACCTTGGCTATGGCATGCACGTTTTGGGCACATAAGCTTCCATGCATTGCGGTTATTGTACAGAGAGAACATGGTGATGGGTCTGCCAATGATCGATCAAATAGATCGTCTGTGTGAGAGTTGTCTAGTCGCAAAGCAGAGGCGAGCTCCTTTTCCCGCTGAAGCTTCCTATCGAGCTGACAAGGCACTGCAATTGCTCCACGGGGACCTTTGTGGTCCTATCTCCCCTGCAACCTTTGCGGGGAAGAATTATTTTCTGCTACTTGTTGATGACCACACAAGGTACATGTGGGTTGTGCTGATCAAAAGCAAAGATGAAGCACTTGAGGCAGTTAAGAAGATAAGAGCAGCAGTAGAGGTTGAGCTAAATCTGAAAGTCATGGCCCTGCGGACAGATCGTGTAGGGGAATTCACTTCCAAGAACTTTGCTCAGTTCTGTGAAGGACTCGGAATCAAGCATTACTTGACTGCACCGTATTCTCCTCAACAGAACAGTGTTGTTGAGAGGAGGAACCAGAGTGTGGTGGGCATGGCAAGAAGCTTGCTGAAGAGCAAAGGGTTACCTGGTCAGTTTTGGGGTGAAGCAATAGCTACTGCAGTGTACTTGCTGAATCGAGCACCAACAAAAAGTGTCCGTGGCATGACCCCATATGAAGCCCTGTACAAGGTGAAGCCGAGAGTAGATCACCTGCGCACGTTTGGATGCATTGGTCATGTAAAGAAGGTCGGGGGGCATCTTCCAAAACATGCTGACCGGAGTTCAGAGATGGTGTTTATTGGTTATGAGCCAAACAGTAAAGCATATAGATTATTCGATCCACGCACGAAGAAACTGTGTGTGTCTCGAGATGTTGTGTTCGAAGAGGATAGATGCTGGGAATGGACCCCCGGCGACATTGTGGGGAGCTCGGAGACTTTCTCAGTGCAGTACAATGTACACCTTGATGATGCACATACTGTTGCCCAGCCAAAGCATACTGTTCATCATCCGACAACAGAAAGTCTGAAGGAGAACAGACTCACATCTGAAGAAATAGCTGCAGGTTTCACACCAGAGGATTTTGTCACCCCTACCAGAGATGAAGCATCTTCTGGACCTCGGTTTGTGTCACCTCCTACTGGTGCCTCGACGCCAACGAGCACTGAGGGACCACGCAGGTACCGCCTCCTGGAAGAAGTCATCGAAGAAGCACCGGTGGCTACTCTGACAGACTCGTGTTTGCTCGGCATCGAAGAGCCAACATCTGTTGAAGATGCGAGCAAGGAGGCAGCATGGAAAAATGCTATGCAGACAGAGCTTAAGTCAATCGAGGACAACAACACATGGGAACTTGCTGATTTGCCAACTGGACACAAGGCAATTGGGTTGAAGTGGGTCTACAAACTAAAGAAAGAACCTGATGGCAGAATTGTGAAACACAAAGCAAGATTGGTAGCTAAAGGCTATGTGCAACGTGAGGGAGTTGATTTTGAGGAGGTGTTTGCTCCTGTAGCCCGGTTGGAAACAATTCGATTGCTCATTGCCATTGCAACACAACAGAGATGGAAAGTACACCACATGGATGTGAAATCAGCTTTTCTGAATGGCGAATTAAAAGAGGAAGTGTATGTCATTCAGCCCCCTGGGTTTGTACTCGAGGGACAAGAACAGAAGGTTCTGAAGTTGCATAAGGCTCTATATGGTTTGAAACAGGCACCCAGGGCGTGGAATGAGAAATTGCACAACACTCTGGTTGACTTAGGATTTGAGCAATGCCCATTTGAGCATGCTGTGTACAGGAGGTCGAAGCTTGTTGTAGGGGTGTATGTAGATGATCTGATCATCTCAGGATCAAGCCCAACTGAAATTGGTGAGTTCAAAGAGCAAATGAAGAACCTTTTCAGTATGAGTGATTTGGGACTATTAAGCTACTACCTTGGTATAGAAGTTAAACAACAGTCAAATGGGACGTTTCTAAGCCAATCAAGCTATGCAGCAAAGATTCTGGAGAAGTGTGGGATGAGCAACTGTTATGCTGTTCAAACCCCAATGGAAGCTCGGCTACATTTGAGCAAGTTCAGCACTTGCAAACCTGTTGATCCCACTCTGTACCGCAGCATTGTAGGAAGTTTGAGGTATTTGACCCATACCCGTCCAGATATTACATATGTTGTGGGAATTGTAAGCAGGTACATGGAGAAGCCTGCGACTGATCACCTAGCGGCAGTGAAACAAATTCTGCGGTACGTTAAGGGAACACTGAACTTTGGTTGTTTCTATAAAAGAGAAGAAGAAACTTCCATGTTGCTGTGTGGCTACAGTGACAGTGACTTGGGGGGTGATGTTGATGACAGAAAGAGCACTACTGGAATAATCTTTTATCTTGGATCAAGCCCATTAACTTGGCTCTCGAAGAAGCAGAAGGTAGTATCGCAATCATCATGCGAAGCTGAGTATGTTGCAGCTGTAGTAGCTGCCTATCAGGGTGTGTGGTTGAGCAGAATGCTCACTAGTCTGACAGGGCTTGAGGGTGATCAAGTGGTTCTGAAGGTGGACAATCAGTCAGCCATTGCATTGAGCAAAAATCCAGTGCATCACGAGAGAAGCAAGCACATTGACATCAAGTACCACTATATTCGTGAATGCGTTGAGAACTGAAGCACACTGGTGGAGCATGTACGCACGGGTGATCAGCTCGCCGATATCTTGACAAAGCCCTTGGGGAGGATTAAATTTCAGAAACTAAGGGACAGGATTGGTGTGTGTCTAGAACAGCAGATACATCAAGCCTAAGGAGGTGAATGTCAGTATTAACCTTGACGTATCTGCAGTTTCAGTTGTTGTTTGTTTCCCTCAGTAGTTAAATAAGTTCAGTTGGATGTGTTGTTCTGAATGTCAACTGAATCAGCCAGAAGCGAGCTGCGTTCTCGCTGCGGCCTTGTTTTTTTAGCTCAAGTTAGTTAGCTTTAGACTCGGCACGATTCAGGCTCGTGGGATGGCACACGCAATTGTAGGATCGTGGCGAGCTTTCAGCTTTTCTGTTAGCGACTGAATAAAAGGAAGAACAGAAAAGACGCACTCTTTACGCGTCGCAAAAACCTCTCTCTGTGTGGCTGCATTCCTTCTCCGTTCCCTTCCACCTCGTGTGTGTGTTGTGTTCTTCAGAGAAAGAAATTCAGAGAGGGAGTGAGACTCGATCACTGCTAGAAATCCAACAGACGCTTGGGAAGACGCGGATTGGCGGATGCTATATGGATATGGAAATACATGAACGTGATTACTCATTCTACTTTACCATCAATACGATTTGTTTTATTCCGAAGAAAACAATCTCTGAAAACATCATTGGACGTTGCAAAGGAAAGAGAAAAAGAAAGATTACACGACCGATTTCATTACGAAAGATCACAATGCAATAGGCATAGACAAGGGGCACACACCCTTGTTAGCTAGCCATCTTATTGCTGGAACAGCGGAAACGGGAAGAAATCAAACACTCTGATGATTAAAAGGAACATGTAGGTAACCGCAGGCTGCAGCAGGGTCGAATATTGAATTATTTAGATGGTATAAACACCAATCGAAGTGACGAAAATGTTATCAGTGCTTGCGAAGAAGCCCACCACCGTCTCGTCCTCCGGCACGGTATAACTGAAATTTGGAGTGCCGTTGTCAGCTCCAAAAGGACCATACGTTTTGTGGGTGGTGACGATCTCAAATCTTGACAGCCAGCCCTCGCCTCCTCTCTGAGCCCCATTGATCTTTTTCACAAACTCTGATGGACCAAACTTTATCTGTAAAACAACACATAATAAGTTAAGAGGAAAAAAGATATATCATCAAGTATTTATTAATTAGGTGATAGAACAAAAGATATACATAGGTACAAACTCCATACCTCCCAAAAAAGATATAAGTCTAAAATAATGTTAGGTCAAACTATCTTAATTTCCATAAAAAGATATTACATTATATCACTAAATAAGCAACTATACGTACTCCCTCTCTCTTCTTTTATTTTAGAGGTTGCAGTGCTTTAAGTCAAACGTTAATAACCATCTAAACATTTTCAAAACATCCTTATAGTTTCACAACATATATATGAATTATATACTATAAAAGTATTTTTCATAGTAAATCTAAAAAAACAAATCTTATATATGTTATGAATCTATATAGTCAAAGATACAAATGTTTGACTTATAACAAAACTAATACGACATGTAAAAAACGTAGTGAGTATGATTTTACAAGTAATATATATTTTCATTATACTATATATATATATATATATATATATATATATATATATATATATATATATTTGGAGTCATACCGTTTGATAATATTTTCCATAAATTGATGTCAAGTTTAGGTTAGTTTAGCTCTAACCAAACATAGATTTGCACCGTCCTTTCATGATGAAGCCAGGCATAAACTATAACATGATTTGCAAAATATGAAATCTACTCACTTCGGTCTTGCGCAAAGGGTCAGGATGTACTCGACCCCAAGTATCAGTGGTGCGGATTTTCCCGTCTTCGTCAACGTAGGAAAATTGAAACCCTTCAACTGCACCTACATGGTAGATTGTCACATTTTCAAGACGTTGGGATTTGCCTTCCATTTCCCGAGGCAGGGTGCCTCTATTTCCACCAACTGTTCCTCTCTTTGTAGGTGAAGGGACGACCTGAATATGAAGGATCATGCATCATGATTCACGATTGTTGGTTTAGCCCAACAAAATGAGGGAGTGAAGGAATAAAGGAGAGAGCCAAACAGAGTCATAGGGCAAAAACGAAGAGTCCTCCACCTCTCCTCCCTCAACCCCTTTTATAGGGCGGTTTGGGAGACCAGGTCCTCTTTATGTCTCACGGTAGGGTTTGTATTTACAAAAACACTACTAGGAGCTACAAATGGACCCTTGGTGGGGTTTGTATTTACAGGCTAAAAATGGCCCTCCAAATATTATTTTACAGGACCTACTAGGCTATGTAATTGAGACTAACATGATAGTAGCGGTCCGCAGCGTATAACAAATTCCAACAATGAGCTCGATTTGAAATAACAGAAAAGAAACGATAAGTATTTTACTGCATATATAATGCAAACTGATCAGATAACGACACCACTAGAATATATGATGCAAAGAGGACGACCTGAAATTAATTACACGCTTACCTCCGTCATGTGGCAGAAGAATTCAATAGTAAGCGCATGTGTTAATGTACTGTTTGTTATACTATATACTCTTCTCCGAATGATACCGCGAGCCATTGCGAATTCACCGGTCCCACCTACAATGGCCCAGTCATTATCTGCTTCATCCTCATCATTAGCTCCCATAACCTGAAGAGTGGACGCCTCGAACCTGCATGCACAATATATATAACCATTCTCAGCAGTGGTTTCATGCCCCATAGACTCTCATGTATTATTGGCCTTACATGTAAAATAAAAACAGTGGAAACCAAACGATAAGAGTTACTCTACGTACCTTCCGACCACAAACGCCAGGGTGAACCAATTGCTCCATTTGCCGGCAAGTGTGTGCATGCCGTGCGTTTTGGCAACAAGTTTAGCCTTGGAGCCAGCACCGTCATAGACACCCCAGTTGTTCACAGCAGTTTTACCTAGCCCTGTCACGGCATTGGGCTGTATCACGTCTGACTGATTCGCGTCCCAGCCCGTCATGACCTGCCGCAGATACAGCCTGTCGACGTTCACCTTGGCGTTCTCCGTGATTCCACCGAAGCCACGAGTGACCTTGAAATTGGTGGAGACGACGCCTACGGGGAGGCTTCTGCTCGCCATGGAGACATCAGAGAGGACGCCGATGGTCTCCATGGTTGGGTCGGAGACGTCGTCGCCGCAGGTCTCCATGGTGGGTTCTTCGGTGGGTGTGCAGGCCATTGCTAGCTAGCCAGTGGTGGCGGTGCGGTACTTGATTCAACTTGTGTAAGTTGTCTTTCTATGAAAGCTGATAAAACACAGGTGCGTCGTAGTCCTATTTATAGCCCCGGACGGAACTGCAAGCTTGTTGCATACAGGGGATAAAGTGAGATGGATGCATGCGACTGACGGGACGACTATGTGGGATTAAGTGATAATATGCACATACAGCAAGGCACACCCCAAAGCTTAATTACATCCACTGGTTAACTGACGACAAAGGGAGTCGTGTATCACGCGCAGCAACCTGGTCCATACCTATAACACGCACAAAGATATACGCAAGGTGGTGTGCGTGATACACGAGCCCCTACAGTGAGCAGACCCCCATATAGGCAGCCTGTGTGTGGCCAAACGAAAAAAAAGCAAATAAAGTTGTGTCAGTAGAGACAAAGTGGATCGTGTATCACGCACGTATGTTTCACGACATGCAGACATCTACACATGCATGCCTATCCACATGCATGTGTCGTAACCCCCATGATCTGTAAAAAGCAACGAAAGTTGTGTCATAAGGGCATGTACAATGAAGGCTATACCATACTGCTGCCCCATGATCCACGTACTCAAAATTGTATGAAGCAGTTGCTAAAAATTTCATCCACCCAATGCATCCATTGCCTCTCCAGGCCCACACTTTTCCTCAACCCAATTTTTCTCCAATCTCCGGTATGCACCCCTCTCCTTGCTTTGCCCCACCTTTTGTGCTTTTGCCAGGGAAGAACCCGGTTCCTCTGCAAGATCCCACTTTGCTTTGAAGCAACTGGTTGAGCTGATTTGGCGCATGAAAGATGACGTAAAGAGCTGGGGCAGCCGTCCAGGATGGAGCATTGGCCATGCCCTAACCTCCGAGATGTAAAGTAGGAGTCTATACACACACATGCCACATGTCAGTGGGCCGGCACTGTTTATTTGTTTGTGAGTGGCAGAGAATTGCGGGCCACTTACTCAGCGCGTGTGCGCCGGTAAGAATAGCAACGCGCGCGCACTTAAATTAGCAGCAACGCGCGTGCGCCAGGAGAGCCGGGCAACGCACACAGGGACCTTATAGCCCGGTTCTCCTGTCTAAGGCCTATTTAGCTTTTGTAGTCCAGTTTTTTTCCTGTCTAGATTCTAGGTCAATGGGCCAATTTGGATTCTACAAGCTATTTTTTCTCTTTTGGGATAGCGGGTTTGCGGGAGAAGAATAGGATGGGGAGAGTGTTTGACATCCATATGGATGTAAAAGTATTATTTTTCAAAATTCATATATTTATGTTCCATAATACTTTATACGGGATTAATAATTGAACCGATACTGAAAACATGGTTGTCATGAAAAAAAACTAGGAAAAGGAGTACATCTTATTTGTCGAGATATATATATGTATTTGCAAATAAACATAGTACTGCAATATTCAAAACTTTACACTCAGAATTTTTAAACCTTGAACTATGACACTACAAACTATGTACTGCTAGGTTCAAAAACTCTGCACTATTACATTATAAAATGTGTACCACCAGATTCAAAACTTTACACTTAAAATTTATGTACTTCAAACTATGACACTACAAACTTTGTACTACGAGGTTCAAAACTTTGAACTATCACATTATAAACTTTTTAATGGTGAGTTCAAAACTTAACACTTAGAATTTATAAACTTTCAAGTATCATATTACAAACTTTGTAATGCTAGTTTCAAAACTTTGAACTCCCACGTTTTAAACTTTGCATTGATAGGTTCAAAATTTTACACACAAAATTTATAAATTTTGAACTATCACATTACTTACTTTGTAATACTTGGTTAGAAACTTTGAACTATCACATTATGAATTTTATAATAATATGCTATGAACTTTGTACACCTCGAACTGTAATGTTGAAGTTTGTGGACCTAAATAACATCCATTGACAAGCGCTACACCACAGCTTTAAAGCAATAGCTGCATTGATCGAGTGGCTAAAACTCACTATAGTAATGGACAGTCGGTCACTATAAATGTCATTCCGACTAATGCCTCTGTTCGCTATAAAACACGTCGTTTAGAGATGCTGCATTTAACTTCAAGGTTTTTTAGGCACTTAACAGTTTGTTCTGGGTTCATTAATAAGCTGGCAATCCCAACGGATCCATTTGTTTTTTATGAAATTAGGGCAATTTAAAGGATCTTTAGTACCCGTGACGCTAACAAACCAAGTCATTGATCCATCCATCATTAGGCCGGTCTTAACGGAAGTTTCATGTCTTTATTTCGAATACGGTTAGAAACAATGTAAACTAGTTCATCACAACAAAATTCGTTTCTCATCCCATGGAGCTAGCACATTGGAACAGGTTACTATCATGTAGTTTACAGTAGTTATTAAATTCTGACAGTGCCGTTTTTAAGATTCCCAGGTTTCGCGGGGTCGAAACCGTGGCAAGCATTGTGTTCGAGTTGGTGTCAGAGTACGTGTCTTCGGTGGTTCGGGTGCTCTTAGGAACACAAGAATCACACAAGCATGACATAATTGTTTATCCTGGTTCGGGCCGATGATGCCCTCCGTCCAGCAGCTGATGATCCTTATAATCAAGAGCACCCAAAATCGGGGGTTACAACGGAGGGTAGAAAGAGATTTGGTAGGGGTTAGCTCGGTGCTGGTCCTAGGTTGCGTCGCTGCTGGTATATAGAAAGACATAGACATAGATATATAGATAGGGTCTGTTTAGGACATATCTAGATGTGACATAGTTATGTCACATCTAAACTCATGTCCACTCTGTTTGTGGTCTATTTTTTGTCTTAGTTTTTTTTGTTTTTTGTTGCTGCATTACATATTTGTGGGAGCTTAGATGTGATATTCTTAAAAAACATCTAGATTGTGAATTAGACAAACTGATATATGTCAACCGATCCCACATAATTATGCATGTGGTCCTTATTTTATAGTGCCTACGTAAAACATAGCTTATCATTCGACAGAGAATCATCAACATTATGAAATATGAATGGATATAAACAATTTCACACCCCAAGGCTCAATTACATCCACTAGTTAACTGACGACAAAGGGAGTCGTGTATCACGCGCAGCAACCTGGTCCATATCTATGACACGCGCAGACCCCCATATAGGCAGCCCGTGTGTGGCCAAAAGGAAAAAGCAAATAAAGCTGTGTCAGAACCGAGACCACAAGAGAATGGCAACGTTATCTTCTCAACTGGGACCATTCACCTGGTATTGTGCGTCCATTAGGCGGTTGATTACCAGAGATTATATTACTACAGAAATTGTACTGCTACACGTAGTTCCTAATAAGAATGACATTTTGTACGGGTTGTTGTGTAACATAGATCCAAGGTTAAGATACATCTAAGGAGCTTCGTGCTTGTAATAACGAATAGCTATATGCATTAGTCGATGTAGAAAGTGTGATATTAATATATTTCCTTTTCGAAAAAAAGAAAGAGCTTTCACGTGCTAGATGTTAATAAAAATATAATATTAACGATAAATCATTGGTCGCAACAAATTTCAAACAGATTATAGGTGGGCATATCTGATAGTATCAACTCGGCAATAGTCTTCGATATCGGTCTGTAAAAGTAATACTTATTTAGTTCAGACATCGGTCTATATATATAGCCTAATTTTGTTTTGAGCGATGCTAGGCGCCGGTGCGCCGGCCGAACGTTTCGGCCGGTCGCACCCTAGCCGTCAGATCGGCCCGTCCCGAACCGTTGGATCCTTATCCAACCAGGCCGTCTTCCTCTCGCGAGCGCGTAACGAGCGACGTCTTCCTCTCGGAACCCCATCTCGCCGGCCGGCCGCGTTCCCCCTCGTCGCCGCCCCTCCCTCGCCAGCCCTCCTCGTCCCTGGTCGCCGTCCTCGCCGGCCGTCTTTCCCGGCCGCCCTGGTCGCCGGTAGTCCTCGGCGGCCGTCCTCTTCACCGGCTTCACCCCCATGCAAATAGCCCATCCCTGCGGTTGTAGCTTCCATGGCCACCGTTGCAGCTCCGGTGGCGACGACCGGAGCTCACCAGCGTGCTCACCGGTGTGTTCGCCGGCGCTCATCCCCCGCTTGCGAACAAAAAAGATCGAGCGCCCAGGGAGACGCCCAGTGCTGCAACCTACGACGAAAAAAGCTACAACTAGCGATAGGAAAGCTTCAACCGGCTACGAAAAAAGGTTCAACCAGTATACGACTCGAGCTATGGATGACCAAGAAAAGTTACAACCGGTGACAGAGAAAAGCCATCAGACTATAAAAAAAGTTTCAACCGTGGAAACAAAAGCCATGGACCAAAAGTTACAACCGGTGAAAAAAAGCTTCATCTAGCGTTGAAAAAAGCCTCATCCAACTATAAAAAAAGTTTCAACCATGGAAACAAAAGCCATGGACGAAAAATGAAAAGTTGCAACCGACAGTTATAAAAGCTACAACCGCATTGAAAAAAGCTTCAAACTCCTTATCTCAGCTGCAACCCCGCGATGACGATGACGCCGTTTTGCTGCAACCGTAGTAGATTTTTGCTACCACTGGCTATTGAATTTGCTACAACCGATTTCAGCAAAAAATCGCCGTGGGGTGTAGTCTGCCATGGCTGGTTGCAGCTCCGGCGTGGCCGGGTCCGGCGAGGTAGGCAGAGCTCCGATGCATGCGAGGTAGGCATCTCCATGGTAGCACCCCGTCGCCCCAGTTGCAGCATCTCCTGTGGTCACCGCCCCTCGGTCGCCGGCGAGATGGGATGGTCAACCGTGCAGATCCATGGCAGCTTCGAGCGGGGAGGGGAGGCGTGGTGCTGCGACCGGGGGGCGGGGGGGGGGGAGGAGGAGGAAGGGATGGGGAAGGGGTGGGGAGGAGGGGGCAGAAGAAGAGGGCGGCGCGCGCCCCGGCGAGCTGCAAGAGATGTTGGGGAGCTGCGATGAAGGAGACGCGAGGAAGAGGGAGACCGGCCCAATGTTCCGCCGGTGCCCCGGCTCCAAACGTTTCCCTTTTGTTTTCGCAGGCTTGTCCCAGATAGGGCCACACGAGCTTGATTGTCACATGGGTGGACCGCTGTTGGTCATGAAACGGTACCATGCAAATAGTTAATTTTAGAGTGCATGTAGAAAACATGTGATAGTTATGAATTGGACAGGTATACTGCAACATTTCGTAATACGAATTCATATAAAAAATTCACACGCAAAATCCAATAATACACATGCACTTGTAAATTAAGGTTCAGAAGAGACAAAGTGGATCGTGTATCACGCACGGTCTCGTCGCGACATGCAGACATCACACACCATGATCTGGATAAAGCAACGATTGTGTCATAATCTTGGAGACGTAAAGTAGGAGTCTATACACACACACATGCCACATGTCAGTGGGTCGGCACTGCTTATTTGTTTGTGAGTGGCAGAGAATTGCGGGCCACTTACTCAGCGCGTGTGCGCCGGTAAGAATAGCAACGCGCGCGCATTTGAATTAGCAGCAACGGGCCGGTGTGCATCTGGAGAGCTGGGTAGCGCACGCAGGGACTTCATAGGCCAGTTCTGCCGTCTAAGGCCTACTCCCTCCTTTCCGGTTTATAGGGTTTATCTTAAAATTTTAGTTTTCTCATTTTATAAGGCTCAATTTGGTTGTTTTGCATCACATGTTCAGATTCCAAGGTGCATTAAATCATTGCATGCAAGTACTAAGAGAAAATTGACCAATGCATGTAATTTATGCATGCATGCATTGCAATTAATGCATTGGTAAACATACTTTTTTGAGAAAAACAAGAGTATTAATTGGGTGCTTTTGCAAACTACAAAAATTATTCCACCACTCACCATCTATCTTGGTTGGTGAGAATTTTGAATTGAGCCTTATAAACCGCAAAGGAGGGAGTATTTAGCTTCTGTAGTCCAGTTTTTTCCTGTCTAGATTCTAGCTCTATGCGCCAATTTGGATTCTCCGAGCTATTTTTTCTCTTTCGGGATAGCGGGTTTGTGGGAGAAGAATAAGGCGGGGACATGGTTTGACATCCATATGAATGTAAAAGTACTATTTTCGAAATTCATATATTTATGTTTCATAATACTTTATACGGGATTAATAATTAAACCGATACTAAAAACATGGTTGTCATGAAAAAACTAGGGAAATGACTACATCTTATTTGTCGAGATATATATGTATTTGCAAATGAACTTAGTACTGCAAGAGTCAAAACTTTACAATCAGAGTTTATAAACTTTGAACGATGACACTACAAACTTTGTACTGCTAGGTTAAAAAAACTCTGACCTATTACATTATAAACTTTGTACCACCAGATTCAAAACTTTACACTCAAACTATATGTACTTTAAACTATCACATTACAAACTTTGTACTACGTGGTTCAAAAACTTTGAACTATTACATTATAAACTGTTTAATGGTTAGTTCAAAACTTTACACTTAGAATTTATAAACTTTGAATTATCACATTACAAACTTTGTAATGCTAGTTTCAAAACTTTGAACTCCCATGTTATAAACTTTGTATTGATAGGTTCAAAATTTTACACAATTTTTTTTTATAAATATTGAACTATCACATTACTAACTTTGTAATCCTAGGTTAGAAACTATGAACTATCACATTATGAATTTCATAATAATATGGCATGAACTTTGTACACCTAGAACTGTAATTTTGAAATTCAGAACTTCACACTCTATGTTTTGTAAATTTATACTGCAACTATTGAAACTTTATACCCCTAGACGCAAAAACTTTATCATCACAAAATTTGTGTCAAAACATATCCAACATGGATTACTTTTATAGATCTCGTCATAATGTATTTAATGGTGCGATCGGAACATAAAATAGATGCTTGATGAGAAATTTATTATATTTTAAAGTTTGTATACCATTTAAAAAATATATTTGACACAACACGTGGTCCGCTTCAATCACCATGCCTGTCTGTTATGCTTCCCTGAATACTTCGCGTCCATCGCGGTGCCATTCTCACTCCATCTCCGCTTCCCCACGTGCCATGCGTCCGTGCGCTGCTACAGGGCGCAGCGCACGCGCGCCTTGTAAGATTTGGGAGAGAATTGAAGTTGAAGGCGTTGGGAGGAGATAAGATCGGAGCCTCCGTGTCCTTGTGCATGGTTTCGTCCACACGCACACGCACACGCACACGCACGCACACACACAGATATATATATATAGTTTGATTGATTTCTTTTAGTTATTTAACCCAATTTATATAAAGAGAAGTTCAATTTTGTGACACCAAACAAATATATTACTAAAAAAATGTTTCACGGTTGGTGTATCAGATAATACCAATTGTTAAAGATATCTTAAATCTATACGTAATAATGACAAAAGCAGAATTTCTGCAGTAAATTTTTCTGCCATTAGTTGATTTTTTTTCTGCCTTTAGTTGTTCTGGGCTCAGTCTCAGGCTCACGGCCTCCGCCTCCGCGGCTTCTTTCAGTGTTGATATTGGATAGGTCTCGGTCGACTCTATACATGGAATACTAACCTAATCCACACGAGTCAGTATTGCCCTCGAAGCCACCGCCACTACTGGAATCCTTATACGTCGGGTGCCAAGCTCTTCTCCGGGAGCCAAAATGCGGACACTCGGCAAAGTAAGCAACGCTGAGGGGGTCACTCGGCAAACCTGGCTTCACGACAACTAGCTCCTGCTGCCGTCAAGGGCTCACGGCAAACAAGTACCGTACAACGAACGGGGCAGACGCCAAGAGCCACGCACGGCAAAGGGAAGCCACGTGGCATGCCCATTCGGGAGTGACGACGCCGGTCTTGGCGTAGTTGTTGTGCATCAGATAGAGAGAGATATGGCCCTCGGCATTCTCTGTCTCGTCTCCGTTGGCGTAGACCTTGATACGCCAGTCATGACCCCTGACGCGGAACAGCCTTGAAAGGACGGCGGCGCCATTCGCCACCTTCTCACTGACTTTGGTGAACTCATGGATCGTGAAGACGTGGGAGCCCGTCGCATGTCTCGCGCGGAGGGAAGAGGCGGTGATCTGCTGCCGGCCGGCGGCGCGCATTGCGGACAAGAGCCCGGGCGTTAGACATGACGATTGACGAAATAGACGATCGCCTAAGGCCTTGCAGATCATAATAAGTTGGTTTGTATGGCGAATTAAATCGGTATTCGCGCAAGTGTTTTATATACTACCTCGACGGTTGCAATCCATTAGCAGATTATTTCCAAGAAAATTATTTTCGCAAAACAGATTTTCTCTTCAAACGCATATTTTGTTGGTTAGTATATTCCCTCCATAAAGAAATATCGGAGGCGCTAAAACTCAGTCAATTTATTTTTAACGAAGTCTCAGTTGAGTCTTCCATCGTCAGATTTTGTGCTAAGATTCCCGCTGGAACTTTTGTCTTTTGTACGTATATATTCAAGTAGAGGTCGCTGGCACCCGTATTGCCGTTTCTACCTGGGCCTTGTTCTTTCTTTCTTTTTCTTCACTCTGGGCCTTAGGTACGTGTTGGTCTTCTCTCTCAAAAAAAGTACGTGTTGGTCTCTGCTTCTTTTTTTCTTGTCTAGTGAATCTCACTTTTTAAACCTGTGTTCGGCTTCTGTTTTTTTTTTCTTTTTTTGTTTCTTGCCATTTCTGTTCCATATGGCACGAGCTGTTTTTTTATTGCTAAAATATTTGAATTTTACTTTCACATTTGTTGTTGTTTCTTTTCTATTTTTTTGTTTGCCTTTTAAAACTTTTTTTCCTTTTCTAACAGTGTGATTCTTGCTAGCTTTCTTTTTTCGGGTTTTGCTAATTCTCAATCGAATGAGGATTGGTCAAGTCTTAGTCGTTCGGTAGTCATAAGATCTTGACGCAAAGATTCGTGCAGTGCATCATTTTTCCTGTTTGTTGACGTTGACGCGCGGATGTGCCGTACACAATGGATGATAGCCTTTTCTTTCTGTGGGCGAGTGATCAATACGCGAGGCCTGGCCTATGCTCTTTTGTCCTGCTTTTCTATTGCGGCCCTGTAGTTGCGAGGGATGCACACAGGCCTTTTGCTCTTATATGAGCGGCCAGTTTTTACTGAAGCATTTGAAATTGGTATTGTTTTTTGTATTGCTTTTTGTTTTTCTTGTCTTACATTTCTATTTTTATTTTAATGCCTTTTCCTGGTTTTTAGTTTCTGCCATTTGTTTTATTTTCCCTCTCTTTTTAGGAAATCAATAATATAGTTTTATTTTTATTTATTATGCATTACCCTTTTGTTTCAATAATAATGCATTTTCATTTTTGTCTGTCTGCTGCATCATTTTATTCTTCCTATTTTTATTTCTTTTAAAGTTATAATTGTAATTGTTCTTGTTGACTAAAGCATTGCTAACCAAGTTTTAAATGCGGAAGAAGCGTGGAAGTAGTGGATCAAGGTACTCCTCCACCTTTTTCCTCTCTTCCTCCAGACGTGGTTTGTCTCAGAGCCAAAGGGTCAAGGCGGTGTGTGTGGGGGGGGGGGGATGTGATATCTACCCCGCGTGACTGCAACCTAGTGCCTAGTGGTGTTTTTGTCAAGGGGGAAATTGCATGTCTATCACTAGGTGCGGAATTGCGAGTATCCGCTTCGACTACAATTTCTGTTGTTTTGTTGGGTGATTGGGAGTGGGGAGTTGCATGTCTGCCACTAGGTGTGCAATTGCAAGTGTCGTCACCAACTTCAACTGCATGTCTTACTATTTTGTGTGTGTGGAGGGGGGCTTGCATGTCTGCCACTAGGCACAAACTGCAAATGTCACCCTCGAATGCAACTGCATGTCTTCAAGGCGACTTCAACTTACTGGTTTTTTGCGGGGGAGGGGTAGTTGCATGTCTTTCAATAGCCATGCAACTGCATGTGTCACCTCCGACTGGAACTTGGCTTTGTTTTGTCTGTGGGCGGCAGGAAAGGGGGAGCAGTTGCATGTGTACACTAGGTATGCAACTGCAAGTGTAGCACCCTGACCGCAACTGAAGTTGCACGAGTACACTAGGCATGCAACTGCAAGTGTCAGCCCCGGTTGTAACTGCATGTCTTCCAGCACGATTGCAACTGAACTTTGTTTTATTGGAGGGCGGTGGGAGAGGGAGGGGCAATTGCATGTGTAAATTATGCATGCAACAACAAGTGTCGCGCCCCGACTGCAATTGCATATCTTCCATCACGACCGCAACTAAACTTTATTTTGTTGGAGGGCAGTGGGAGAAGGGGGGCAATTGCATGTGTACATTGTGCATGCAACTGCAAGTGTCGCGCCCCAACTGAAGTTGCATATCTTCCATCACGACCACAACTGAACTTTGTTTTATCGGAGGACAGTGGGAGAGCGGCGGCGACAGTTGCATGCATACACTTGGCATGACTGCAAGTGTTGCCCCTGACTGCAATTGCATGTCTTCCCTCATGCGCGCAACTAACCTTTGTTTTGTCAGATGGAGATAGGAAAGGGGGCAGTAACATGTCTGACACTAGGCATGCAACTGCAGGTGTAGCCCTCGACTATAACTGTGTGTCTCCCTAACACAAACACAATTGGACGTTTTTTTGTCTGATGGGGGTGGGAGAGGGTGGCAATTGCATGTTTGACACTAGGCATGCAACTGCAAGTGTAGCACATCAATTGCAACTATATGTCTCCTAACACGGATGTAATTGGAGTTTGTTTTGTCAAATGGAGGCGAGAGATGGGGCAGTTGCAATTGTATGTTAGACATGCGATTGCAATTGTCACATCCAGCTGCAACTGTATGTCTACCCACCCGACCGCAACTAACCTTTGTTTTTGTCGCGGAAGGGGGGGGGGGGTTAATTGCATGTCTGATACTAGGCATGCAACTGCGAGTTTGACCCGCGATTGCAATTGCATGTCTACCCATCCGACTGCAAGTGACCTTTGTTTTATCAGAGGGCGGTGAGAGAGGGGACAGTTGCATGTGTGACACCAGGCATGCAACTGCAATCGTAGCCCTCCATTGCAACTACATGTCTGGCCACAACTGCAAGTGGCGTACTTACTGCAACTCTATGGTGTTTTATGGGGTCACTACTAGGAAAAAGGGCTATAGATGAAATTAATTCTAATGGCGCACCAGACAAGTGGTGCGCCATTACTATATACTAATTGCGTATCTGCCTTGAATAGCGTTTCACGACACGTTTTTTCCCTTTTTCGCACATACAAAATATATGTTTTCCCACGAAATTTCATGTGCGCACATAGAACATGGAGGGGTATGAATGCGTGCAACTTCTTTTTAGAAATTTTGTCATTATGAAATTTCTTTTTTGAAGTTGGTTCATATGTATTTTTTCAGAAACTTTTAGGGGAGTTCATATGTACTTTTTTCAGAATTTTTTTGTCATTTAGAAGTGGGTTCATATGTATTCAGATTCATCTATGTATTTTCCGCAATAGGTATCCCAATTTTTGTGCAAATTACATAATCATGTGATATGCCAATTCCGAGTACATGCACAATGGACATTTGTCTTGCATCATTTCTTCGTCATTTTCATGACTAATTCTCACCAAATCACCCTGCAACGTAAAGACGCGCATTGCGCGTGCATGCATACTAGTATCTGGTAGAAGCTAGATCAAGCCAACACACAACAGCAGTCGGCACCTCAAAGCAACATCATGCCAACAGCAGTGGCAGTTCCAACGTCAAAGAATAAGAATCCTCACCAAATCATGGCATAGCGACAATATCATGGATCAAAGAAAGTTGTATCTTTGCCACTGTGAATTAATGGCATAGCTGACTACCCATGGTGGCAGGCTCCACGTGGCGCCCTTGGCTTAGACACCTGTACACCGAGTACGCATTAAAAAAAACTCGGCATAAGAAAACAGTTTGCAACTGTGAATCAACAGTCTACAGGATTCAAGCAGGAGATGCCCCAAGAACTGAAGATGGATGCTATATAGGTTAGTACCAGAGCAGCTAAAGAAGTGCCAAAAATATGAGTATGAAGATGGAGATGTTGCCAAATACTAACAGAGAGTGGTGGACTCTAGTCCATAGCATGGTCCCTGTGATGGTATCTGACACAAATAATGGAATACTCAATTAGCAACGGAAATGTATACAGAGAACAAACTCTGGAGAAACTGTGCAGCTGTGGCCCAAAAACAGTATACAGAGAACAAACTCTGGATTGTTAACCCTTCAGCCAAGAACCGAAGAGAGTATTTGACTTTACCTTTCACAGCCTGGCAGCTCGAGCCAAGCGGCACCCGTACCGGTGAATAATTTCATTCCCTTGACAGCTAGCGTATCTGCCTTGGATTTAATTTCGAACTTCTTCACAACTTTATATTTCTACAACATGATTGCTGCAGAAGTACATAACTAAATGGCATCACTAAAAACTGTAACTGTTCTTCCAGCCCAACGTTTACAACAGGTGCTGACAGTAAAAGATATTCTACTGCATGAAGAACGGGATTACGAAGTCATCCATCTTCTGTTTTCTCTCAAGCTCGTCCTTCTCAGCGATCTGCTTCAGCGTAGTCCACCCTTTTCTTGCCCGCTTCCTTGAACTGCCGGCGGCCTGAGTAGAAGAATCGCCTGGCGCAGATTTGGTATTTGAAGCTGACTTGCTATAACTTCCAGGGGTCTTCCCAGCAACGGAACCACAATTCTGTCCTTTGCTGTTCAGTATACTTTTAGTCTTCAATGTTTCTGCTGAGCCTATAGGCGCAGTCACTTCCACCAGTTTGCTCTTCCGAGGAGTAACAAAGTTTGACCCAACTAGAAATTCTGCTTGGGAAGTGACATCAGGTTCATTTGTTGTAGTATTTCTGGAAGCCGCGGGCTCAATTCCATTAATACATTTATCATGTGTGCTTTCCACTTCAATTTTCTGTGGGATGTCTTCATGTGCATCTCCTAACAAACCACAATCCACCATTGAGAAAACTCCCCCTTTCTTCTCCATTTTAGATTCTCCAGGGAGATTAGATTTTGGCACATTACCTTGTTTATCCTTTTCAACAGTGGATGTTTTCAACATGGATGATTCCAGTTGCGAAGATGCTGTTACAGAATGCTCAATCCCCTTTATAGTAGTTACTGTTGGCTTATTGACTCCTTTCAACACTATGCTGGTGCTAACGGGCTTTCTTGATGACAATAGGCCCTTCACGATACCCTTTCCACTACCCTGTATCAGGTTTTCGTCTCCACAGAAATGGCATGCATAGACAACACTGTTTTGGCCAGGATTTGACTTCTTGCGCCGCTTTGCTTTCTTTTTGTTGTTCTTTATGCGGATTGTGCAGTTGAAGCCTGGCTGTAAGATTGATTCACACCTGCAATATTTAAATAATCTTTCTTCAGAGGTCTGATAAACATACTGCAGATTGGAGATGTTTCTTACAGAGTTGGTGCTAGTGTTGTGAATTGATATATTCTGAAGGATCTTTTTTGCAAACTTGCTAAATGAAAGGACTCTGAATGTGCTGCTATGAGCTAAACACATAATTCCAAATATTCCTCAGACACAAAAGAAAGTTTTTATCAGTATTACTATAGACTAAAGCATATGAAAAATAAATTGATATATACATACATACAAACATAGCACTACGACAGATCTGAGATCAAAAGTTAAGCAAGACAGACAAACCTCATGCTAATTTTCTCTCAGCCGGAATACTCATACAACATTATCAGCACAGTTTTTTTTATTTCCAGTTCTTCTACGCTAGTAAGCTCACATTCTGGCAATACAAAGATCCAGAACAATCAGCTCAGGTGCATTCTGGTAAAAAAACCAATGTAACATGCAAAATGCTGGGCCTGTAAAAATGGACGACCAATAACCTTCTTATCCTTTCTCTCGTTTTTGTGTAGTTCATTGTTATGAACACAAGATGCTTCACATAAATTTGTATGTTCGGTCATAGTTTATTTTGCCTTACGACCACCCACCTAAAGATTATCTGTATGTCACAGATTGCTCTCAATTAATAAAACATCTTTTTCAAAGCTATAGGTGACAGTATCTCAGCAACAGTGGGTACTGAAAACAAGACAGAAATCACTGGAATAAAGTGGTACCCCTTAATAAATGTAAGTAGACAGAAACTGTTGTTTTGTGAGTATCACGAGTTTAGCAGATATCCAACAACTGCTTGAACTGATATATTACATTGAGAAACTTTGAGAAAGGTAATTGCAAGTCCAAGCAAACATGGATCCAGCAACCTAATTGTACAGCATAGTTAACACAATACTTCGTGTGTAGACCGAACATGTCAACTGTATGTGTATATACTGATACTGGGGTCCTTGGACTTAGATGGCTTCTTCTTAGGATCTCAGGATGGAGGGACCATACTTAGAATGTGTTTGTTTCTTGAAGACCCAGCTTGCCACATCACAAGATGCAGACATGCTACTTTGCTAGAACAAGCATTCATCCAAAAACAATGTAATGGCACAAAGTTGAACACAAATAAATTATAACAGAAGTTAAAATGCGAAGGTAATAGTCACATTGATAGTCAAACAATTAAACACGTGAATGGAGCATTTTAAGACTAGACAGTAAGCTGTAATCCTCACCTCTGGCAAAGAAAGGTGGAGGCGCCTATAGGGATCCCGGCCACCTCGGCATTCGTGGCGAGGCGGCGGCCCAGGAGCGCCCCGATCGAGCCAGCTCCCGCCTCCCCGCTCGCCCACGCCCCCAGCCGCTGCAGGTGCTGGACCCTCAGCAGGGAGGGCGCGTCGGCCTGCATCTTCCCGGAGGTCTCCTCACCGAGCGACACGGCCTGGTTCATGGGCCTGGAAGCGGATGAAGGGCCAGCGTTGCCCGGCTCTTCCCCATGTAGAAAATTTTCTGGTTACGCAGAGGGTCGATTAGTTACACAAATCTGGGCATCTATTTCAGCACGAGACATTGCATATTGCACTAACATGTCCCCACATCTAATCTAAGAAGCCCTGAATGGCCTAGTATAACAAATCCACCCAGAAGATGCAAATAAGATGAAAAACACGAAGTGGAGAATATAATAATATTAGCAGCACAGCAATGTCATACTAGGAACATGTGTCTACCGTTTACTTTTCACAAGAAACTCTAATCATATACTAGTACGTAGTGGTCTGTAATAAACCAAAGATGTAATGATCAAGCAACTTCAGAACTAAGGCAGCGCATCGTCCTGTCATACATGCAAACACAACAGGTGGTTGCCTAGCACTGTCAATCAATTGCTCCCTATGCAGTACTGTCAACTAGAGATGTGCCGCAACGGTATTGCTCATAGGCATTCTGCCGAACACCTGACGTGCACATAACAGAATGACACATAAGAACACCGCAGAAACGGTGAAAGGCAAATATTGCACAGGTGCAGCTGACGGGGAGAGGAAGGCCTTGGCGTCGGGAACGGAGGTCGAGAATGGGCGGCGAACACCTACGCGTCCGGGGCAGGATCGAGGCGGCCCCCTGCGCATGTGGAGAGCCGAGGCGGCACCCATTTGAGGTGCTTTGTACTTTCGGTGAATCTTTATAATAGATCTGATCTTTTTCACAAAAAAAAAATTGCGACGCTCAGACATAGGAGAGCTTTCTATCGTGCCATGCTCGGTGGAATAAATCATCGCTAGAGTCCTATATATGTGATTGACAGCCAATGGACTAAAGTTTGACTAGCGACTATGGGACAAGATATGTCACTCTCCGCTATATATGTTGAACAGGTCCGATGTTTACTGAGCAATACAGACAAAGAGAGAGCCACTTGATACAAGAAACAAATGGTAGCTTGCTTGTCATCCCGGCCCACTTGTGTTAGAAAAAAAGAACCTTGAGTGTTTACCAGCCAATTCGTTGGAAAGTCCGCGGAAACCTCATACGCACCACACTATATATCACCAGCAAGGAAGACGCAGGAACGTCAGGCAGTAGCAGCTCCATGGCCACCGCATCCATTTCCATCGTCCTACTTCTTTCAGCCTTCTTTTTAGCTGCTGTAGGCACTTCTTCGCCTAGTCGGCCCAAACGGCAATGGGAGCAACACGGACCTTGCCGCGCTGTTGGCTTTCAAAGGCCAGCTCTCCGATCCTCTCGGCATCCTTGCCAGCAACTGGACCACCGGCACATCTTTCTGCCACTGGGTCGGTGTCTCGTGCAGCTCAAGGAGGCGGCGCGTCACAGCTCTGCGCCTCACCTACATACCCCTCCATGGACCGCTAGCTCCTCAGCTTGGTAACCTCTCTTTCCTCTCGCTCCTCGACCTCACCAGCACAAACCTCACTGGTTCAATCCCTGATGCTATAGGAAGACTGCATCGCCTAAAATATCTCGGCTTTGCGCTCAATGGCCTGTCAGGTAACATCCCACCCACGATAGGGAACCTCACCGGGCTTCAGATTCTCAACCTAGGCTTTAACCATATCTCTGGTTCGATACCGGTAGAGCTACAGAACCTACACCATCTCAACTTCCTAAATCTGCAACAAAATTCCTTCACCGGCACCATACCGGTCAATCTATTCAACAGCACAGCAATGTTGACTCTTCTAGCCATTGGCAACAACAGCTTGTCTGGAGCAATACCGCCTTGCATTGCATCCTTGGAAATGCTAGAGACACTGGACCTGCAAGAAAATCATCTCGCCGGTCCAGTGCCTCCGGCCATCTTCAATATGTCTAAACTATATGTTTTATGGCTCGGTGAAAACTACAACTTAACTGGCTCTTTCCCTACCAACTCAAGTTTTAATCTACCATCGCTAGAAACAATCAGCCTTGCAGACAACAGTTTCACAGGTCAGATCCCATTGGGGCTCATGTCTTGTCAGGACCTTCAAGCTATTTCCTTTTCAAGCAATTCATTTGAGGGTCTTGTGCCAACATGGCTGGGCAAGTTGGTCAATCTCCGTTACCTTCTCTTGGGTGGGAATGAGCTTTTTGGTCCAATCCCAGTTGCTCTCAGCAACCTCACTTCACTGTATGCCCTAGACTTGTCATACTGCAAGTTGGCAGGATCCATTCCGGCTCAACTTGGACAACTTGGCCGGCTATCCGAATTGCACCTTGCCACTAGTCATCTATCAGGTGCAATTCCACCTACCCTCGGCAATTTATCTCAACTAACTTACCTCGATTTGCAAATAAATCCATTGTCTGGATCCATACCAGCAACACTTGGCAACATTGCAACTTTGAACATGCTTATTCTAACGGATAACAATTTAGAGGGGAATCTGGGGTTCCTATCAGATCTTTCCCGTTGTAGGGATCTCCAACTCCTTTTCATAGAGGGAAATTCATTCACCGGGCCCATCCCTAACCACGTGGGAAACCTCTCTACACAGTTGATCACTTTTCGTGCGGGTCGCAACAAGTTAACCGGTGGACTTCCAGCTACTTTCTCAAACTTATCCAACCTTGAATGGTTAGATATTTCAAACAACCTACTCACCGAGGCAATCCCAGAGTCCATTACTACAATGAGAAATCTGGTGCTTCTTAACCTCTCCGGAAACAGTATCTTGGGCCCAATACCAACACAAATCGGCATGCTCGTGGGTCTACAAAAGTTGTTTCTCCAAGGAAACAAATTCATTGGCTCTATACCAACCAGCATCGGCAATCTTAGCATGTTGGAATACCTTGACTTGTCCAATAACCAAATAAGTTCAAAGATACCGACAAGCTTATTCCAGCTTGATAAACTTATCCAGCTATTTCTTTTCCAAAATTTCCTTGCTGGTGCATTACCGACCAATGCTGATGGTCTAATACAAATCGATCAAATGGACATTTCTTCCAACTTCTTGACAGGAACCATCCCACAATCATATTCTCTACTTAGGATGCTAACCTACCTAAATATGTCACACAACTCGTTCGATGGCTCAATCCCAGACCAGCTTCAAAGGTTAACCAGCTTAGCAACATTAGACCTCTCCTCCAACAATCTTTCCGGCAAAATTCCCAAGTTCCTTGCCAATTTTACCTACTTGACTACATTAAACCTCTCATTCAATAGGCTAGAAGGACAAATACCAGAGGAGGTGTTTTCTCAACCCTCACATTGCAATCTTTGATTGGGAATGCTGGACTATGTGGTGTTCCACGCTTGGGATATTTGTCATGCCTTGCCCAATCCCACTCAAGCAGTAGGCATTTGCTGGAATTTCTGCTCCCTGCTGCCATTGTAGCTTTTTGTGGTATTGCTATCTTCACATACCTATTGATAGGAAGAAAGCTTAAACAGGGAGATGTTGTTAATGCCTCGGCCGA